>JAYESD010000003.1:212476055-213076055 GCA_036927565.1 Tuctoria greenei | reverse complement strand
GGCGTCACCCTCAATGCCGACGCCGACGAAGCGGTAGTCGGAATCACCGAGGAAATCTTCCAGCTCGTCGGGGAAGTAGTCAGCGTGGATGACCTGGAAGATGAGGCAGCGACGACCGATGCAGAGCTGCAGAATGGCGACAGGGTTCTGGTTGGTGGAGTAGATGGGGTGCCACTCGACATCGAGCCTGACGACAAGCTTGCGAAGGCGCCAACAGTGGACGGAGAGGACCTCATCGAGCTAGTCCTCCACGGCCTTGCCGGAGGAAATCATGGTGGTGGTGATCACGTCTTCCTCGAACGTCACATTGTACACCTGAGTCCCCGCCATTGCGTCTCTCTCCTTGTCGTCCCTAGGTTGCCGTCTGCCGCGGCGCGGCACAACTCTCTCTCTTGTGCAAAACCTTCTTCTACACCTTTAGTTTGGATTTTAATTGGAAATGTGCCTGGATATATAACTGATGCAGTTACGATATGAGCGGAGGAGTTTCCAAATTTGACGGGCCTGAGCCCAGAGTAAAGAGAGTAATGAAGATTTTTGAATCTTATATACTCTTTCTAATTTTTAATTCTTATCGTTATGACCACATGTTGCATTGTCTCAACCTAACACCACGTACAACAACAACAACGTTTCTTAGGAGCCCACCCACTGGATATGCTGGGTGGGCCACGGGATACCCTGGGTCCAGTCACCAGAGAGTAGCTAGTGTGAATACATGCTGGAGAGATCAGCGGAATCAGGAACTGGCCAATGAAGATGGATGTCAGAAGTGTCATGGTTCATGTATCGAAATGCGCGCCATCCTTTTTCTTCTTCTCCTTTTTCTTATAAGTTTGTATTATTTTCCACTAATCTTCTAAGAGCATCTCCAACCCCGTTTGCTATTTTTAGTTTGCTATTCTTTCAAATAGAAAATATGCTATCCACATTTAGCATCTGATTCTATGAGCATCTCCAAGCCGTTTGCTATATGATGTGCTATATTAAAAAATTTCATATTTTATTAATATGTAATAATTATTTTAAAATTCAAATAACATTGTTGCAACGGCTATATTGTGACGTTTGTATTTCTAACGGCTATTTTTCAATGGTTATATTTCTAACGACTATTTTTTAACGGTTGTATTTCCAACAGTTAATTTTCAACAACTATTTTGCAACAGAAACGACAATAATGTAGCAGAAATTGGGGATAGCAAACCGGATAGCATTTGGTGCTAGTAGCACACCAAGAGCTCCATATAGCAAATGGCTAAATTAGCAATCCTAATAGCAAACCGGTTGGAGATGATTTTTGCTCTAAATTTGCTAAATAATAGAATAGCACACCATATAGCTAATGGCTAAAAGAGCATCTCCAACCCATTAGCTATATGATGTGTTATCCTATTATTTAGCAAATCTAGAGCAAAAATCATCTCCAATCGGATTGCTATTAGGATTGTTTCTTTTAGCCATTTGCTATATGGAGCTCTCGAAGTGCTACTAGTAGCAAATGCTATCCAGTTTGCTATTCCCGATTTCCAATACATTATTGTCGTTCCATTGCAAAATAGTCATTGAAAATTAGGCATTGGAAATACATCCGTTGAAAAATAGTCGTTAGAAATATAACCATTGAAAAATAGCCATTATAAATACAACTGTTACAATATATCCATAGCAACAATGTTATTTGAATTTTAAAATAATTATTATATACTAATAAAATATGAAAAAAGTTTAATATATCACATCATATAGCAACAGGTTAGAGATGCTCATGGAATGAGATGCTAAATGTGGATAGCATATTTGTCATTTGAAAGAATAGCAAACCAAAAAATAACAAAGGGGTTGGAGATGCTCTAACCCTCCTTTATTTGAAGTTGTACGGTTGGATCAGGATACGTGGCCGGTGTACACTTTATGACACACTAGTGAAAGTAAACCACCAAATACATTTTATGACACACTTGTGAAAGTAAAATACCTGATACATTTTATTATTATGGAAGTCTATAACTAAGACTCAATCCAAATCGGGCAAAAATTTCGATGACCCTGACTTCTAGTTTGTTTTTGTAAACCATCTGAATCAAGTCTTTTTTGTCTTCACCCTTTTGTAATGATGCCCACGAGCATCTAATTTGTTCTAAAGTTGATACGTACTCTAAAAACTGTTGTTGCGTTTTTTGTGATTTACTATGTGCTTTGTTGTTTTATTTCTCAATATGTTGGATTCGTGTTGGGTTTGAACAGAGAGTGGGCTTCTCCATGCTGGTCCTGTCACATAAACTAGTAGGTGATAGTCACTTTCTGGATCTCCAACTCAGTAGAGTTGGAAGTGGAAATATATTCTATTCTAAAAGATAAAAGAGATAAATAGTCCACTAGTTTACCATCAGAACAGCAACATTAGAACTATTTTTGCGCACTAATGAACAGAAATATAAAGTTCATTACCTTAAGATGATACATTACAAACAGGAAAAGAAAAACACAAACTACAAACAAGAAAAGATAAACAACATAACTAAGAACAAGAAAAAAACTACTTCTCATCCACCTTGCTCCACCTACTTCTCCTTCTCCTCCTCCTCCTTGGGCTCCTGGCTGGGCGGGGGCACCTCCCGCAGCGGAGAAAGGAAGCCCAGTTTCTTGGACGTCGCCGCCACCAGGTTGTCGCGGCCGGCGATGCCGAGCTCGTCTGCCATTGTCTCCTATAGGACGCCGAGGCAACCGGCCAAGTGCGTCATGCCGAAGACGTAGTGGCCCGTGGTCCCCATGGCAGCATACTCTCGAAGGGGACCAAGCCAAGGCGATGCATGGAGCGCGATGTATGGTCAAATACATTGTGCAGCATCTTCTGGAGAGCCCACTCCTTGTCTGTGGGGGAGTCTGGTAGGGGAGCTTCCTCTTGGCGTCCTTCGGCAGGCTTGGCGGCGGCGTTGTCTTGTCAGCCATGGTGTTCTTGGCGCAGTTTTGGGAAGAGAGGAAGTGAGGTTGTACGGAGAAGACGATGGCGTGCCCGGGTGATCTTATACCGTACTAGCAGCCTGGCTGGGGTGCTCATCCTCTGCAGTACTGCAGGTGCAGTAGAGGTGGCTGACATGTGGGTCCCACACCATGTGTCCACATGAACGGATGCACGCAATAGTGGTGATGGGATGCGAAGCGGTTCCGATTGAATTCAAAGATGTGCATGCGCTGCACGCGTTTAAGACGCCTCGGTGACTGGCGCGCACGTAAGCTTGGTGCACCCGGTCGCATCAGCCGCCTGTACAAATGACTACGGCTTGAATGAAGGACCAAACCTTATGCGACAAACAGCAACGTATAATACTTCTTACTCCCCAACTCAACTCTATTTCTATTTTGGTCGAACTAATTACCTTTGACCAATGATTTATATGGAATTTATTAACTTCAACAACATGTAGTACTAGATTGTATATTATGGAAATATTTTCATGGTGAATCTAAAAATACAATTCTTGTATTGTTAAAACAGATCAAAATTGCGTAAATCTCAAAGATAGATTTGACGAAACCTAAGACTTCCCTTCGAAAAAGTTTTATACTTTACATTAGTTTTACATATGTAATATGCACATAGGATATATCACTAAATAGTTTTGCAAAAAAACATGGAGGAGAAATATGTATATCCCATATGATACTACTACGTAAATTAGGGGTGGGCAAACAAACCGAGACCGAAAAACCGAAATCGATAAAACCGAGACTGGAACCGAAAAGACTGAAATATCGGGTATCGGGTACTTTTCGGGTAGCAAATATAAATAACTAAAAAATAAATGTCGGGTTTGGATACCACTCTCGGGTAACTGAAATAACCGAATAGCCGGTCCATCAAATAATAAGTTAAATTATGCGTGCTAAACTATGAACAATTAAAATTTAGATATTTTATTTTCAAGTTGTGATGTGTGAAGTTGTTGGATTTAAACTTTTATTTTTTATTTTTCATTTGTCAATTTATAATAAATGACCTCATGAGATTAAATTTATCAATCATATTGAATTTGTGCAAACGTGACATGGATATAATGTATAATTTGGATATATCGGGTAGGACCGAAGACCGAACCAGAATTTTGGTACCCAAAATGTTCGGGTACCTAATATTATTACAACAATTCGGATAGTGATTTCAAGAAACCAAATTTTGAAAAAGACTGAAATACCCGAACCAAAATATCGGGTAGACCGAATGCACACCCCTTAACTTAAATTCATCCGAAATAATTAGCTAGTTTGAGGATGAATGAAGTTGAGCTTACGAGCTTCATGAGCACCGTCATTGTTTTGAGCAGCGATTAATTTAGTGCATCATCAAATCTGGAGTAATTTTTCTAGATCATTTGGGGCTGAAAAATTAGTTAACATGCTATATATGAGGAGAAAGATTAGGATATGCTACCTATTGCTTGTGTTGAATAACCCTGCGCCGTGGACAACATATATCCGACACTTCATTCAGGTCACCAGGATCATTCTGCCCTAGGGATGAAAATAGTACGATAAATTCCCGAACCGTCCGACGCCGTTTTCAAAAATTTCCAATGCGATTACCATTTTCGACAATTTCCGAAATTTTCGATCCGATTACCGTTTTTATCGGACATTGAAATTTGGTAAATGGAATGGAAACAATTTAGACTGATTTCCGACCGAATTGTCAGAATACCGTATTTTAATGGAAAATTTCCAAATAATAACCGAATACTTTCCAAATAGTAGGTTCGGTCTAATGGGCTGACATGTACTCTCTCTGTCCCTTGGAATAGAGGATTTTTAAAGGAAACTTCAAAGGAATTCATTCCTACATTGTGCTGATGTCACAGGTGTTTGGAACACAGGAATCATATTTCATTTCCTGTAGAAAGACTTCCTTTCCTATATAAAATGGAGGAATGAAATAATCCAGTCCAAGTTCTTTGTGGTCTGCTGGTTGGCTATAGAGGGAATATATAGGGTGCTAAAAGTCAAATTAACTAACCTAATGATTTGCATGGAATAATTATTTCTTTTTTTGAAATAAGGGAATAATTATTTCTGAGCTACTGCAATGCAATAAACGTTTTGATGTTAGAAATATAGGAATAAGTTGTTTATGAAGCAAACTGGTAGTTCATTTTGGCAAGAAGTTATGACTTTGATTTATGTATTACAAATAATGATAGTTAAGATTCTAAAGAATTTTGTTTATAGTTGCTCTAACATTTTTCCTATGTTTTCATTCCTGCATTCCAAACATCTTGAATTCTCCATTCCTTTGATTTTGATTCCCGTGGTTTTCTCACTTTCTTCGTTGCTGCATTTTGTCTATTCTTATTTTTTTCCAATTCCTGTGATTTGGATTCCTACGTTTCAAACGGGGCTGTAGTATATATCGCTTTGTAGTTTATTTTTGAACTACAAAGCGACAAGTATTTAGAGACGGAGGAGTAATAAGCTCAATTCTTTGAATTTTTTATTTAGACATCAGTTTGAATAAGGTGTTGTCAAAGGTAATAAGCTCAATTCCGACTGTTTTCATCCCTATTCTGCCCCAAGTCATCTGGGGCAGCAGGCGGAGGACCTTGATGATCAGGATAAGGACCAGGCAAGAAATCATTGGTCAAAGGTAAGTTTGACCAAAGATAAAAATAGAGTTGAGTTGGGACGGAGGGAGGAGTACTTCTTACAGACCGCTTTGCAGGCCCCGCTGCAGGTGATCTCCTGCCTGCTGACAACTCCAGCGGCTAATGTAGCGTACAACTGCACTTTAGATGCCGTAACCCCAGTTTCACAAGTAGCATTCCAAACGGTGCACTTTAGAACCATAACCATCACCGCGCGTGTCTCATCGTCTTCTCCGCGTGTACTAATAAAGACACGGCATCCTCTTCTCCACAACACACACATGCCATCCTCTTCTCCGCGCATACTCTTCCTCTTCCTCTCCGTCGCGCGCGCCCTCATTGGTTCCCTTCGAAGCCCATGGAGTTCTTCTTGCCGCACGATATTGCGGTCCTGATCGCGGGGTGGGTCGCCGCAACCTCCCCGCAGCCCAGGGATGACCTCTCCAGTCTACGTGCCACCTGCAAGGCCATGCACGCGGTGTGCCGAGACCGCGCCGTGGGCAGGCGCGTGGCGCTGGAGCGGGAGAGCATCTGGAAGTATAACTGGAGCTACGACCGCCTCGTGGAGCGCCTGGCAGTCATCGGCAACCCTCATGCATTCTATGTCACCGGGTTCGACCTCGTCATCCTGCACGGTCGCGCGCAGCCGGGCACCTAGTTCCTTGCCCGGGCTGCCGCGAACGGCCACATGGTGGAGGCCTACGTCCTCGCCATGCTCCGCTATAACACTGACCGCGGGGACCGCGATGCCTTCGAGTATATCCGACAGGACGAAGGTGAGGCCCACGTCGGCTACAACGCGGTCGGGTCCATCGCCATGAAGTGGACCAACAAGGAGTGTTGCCGGTGTCAGCATGAAGCCATGAATAGTATCGATGATGTCGCCTGGAGGTTCCTAGGCAGGCATCGTCCAGAAGCGCCGCCGGTGGTGGTGCCCAACATTAATGATGACGCTTGGGACTGCACAATAGGGGGGAACCAGGGAACTGCCCGCTACGGCAGTCCTACGTGGGAGGAGTGGAGAGTCTTCTGTACAGATAACTGTACGATTAGGCACGAGCATGACCATTGCCATCTGGCGTTGTACTATATGAGTTATATTTCCTCCATTCCAGTTTGGATGCACCGCTAGTTCTACCAACGCCAATTAAAAGAGAACAAAGGGAGTATATTAAATAGACTTGTACTAGTATATGTGTTTCCCCTATGCCCCCTCGTCTCTGATGAATGTTGCACTTGTTGTGTTTCCCCTATGCGCGCTCGTCTTAATATTTAGCCCCGTTTGCATCAAAGGAAACTCACGGGACAGTTTAAAGAAATGGATTCTTCCGAAAATGAATACATTCAATCATACAGTAGTTTGTAATGAAGGAAATCAGTGTTCCCTTCTCTGTGTTCATTGTCTCCACTTTTCATTCCAGTCGTCGCTAATCGACAGAACTAGCTATTACATAATCCCCAATAAACACAAAATAAACTAATCGACACATCTAGTCTGCAGCACTTCCCTTGAAGCAGTGGTAATAACTTATGGCCGCGTATAGGAGTAGTTGTAATGATTACACCGCGTATAGGGGCATAGGGCCAGTGATAGGTTGGAGTTCTACCTATTTTTTTCTAACATTTTTCTCGTCCTTTCTTTTCTTTTCTCTCTGTTGATTGTCTACACTTTTCTTCCCAGTCGTCGCTACCTGTTAGTATTGTATACTACTTTACGGACCGCTTTGCAGGCCCCGCTGCGTGCGATCTCCTGGCACCTCTAGCGGCTAAAGTATTGTACAAGCAACTTTACAAATGAGCTTACTCGAACTTTTCGAGCTTGAGCTCATCAAGCTGGCAATACTCAACTTCATCCTTAAACTTTCAATCAAAACTAAGTTTGGTCCTTCAACTTTCAAATGGGTCAATTATTTAGGCCATCAACTTCAAAAAACCGTTTCACTTTCATCCTTACTCTGAGTTGGACATCCACACATTGGCATGCCACATAAGATAGTTAATGTGTTTTTAATCCTGTTAATTTGTGATAGAAGTTTGTTTTATTTAAATGTTCAAAGTATGCATCATTATATGCATGTAAACTCTTTCTCATGTTGAAGCAAGCAGGCAAGAGTTTAAGAAAAGATTTGAATGTACCCCTTAGTTTGATAGTTGGGAAGTACAATCGTTGGATCAAAACAAACGGTGGATGCATCCTTTACTGCACGCATGTAGCAAAATGTCGCTATGTCAGGCGATCCTGGTCCAGGCAAGTATGCTACGATCATGGTCTAGGCTTCCGATGACGTAGGCAGTTCAACACCAGACTGTAGAAAGGATAAGCACGCACACATGTAAAAGTCATTGTTGACTGCGTTGGTCTAACGTCATTGTTTGACTGGGTAGCCCTACGTTTAGTCATTAACGCTAGCTTTTGAATCTGTGTAGTGCGAAAGGGTTTTGTTTTGGTTTGACACTACACTAGCTAGCCTATATAAAGTGTATCTGTGTTCCTTGATGATTACACAACAAAAATTCTCCATATAGAATAAAACTTGCATGCCACTTTCTTCTGCTGGAGGTTCAAAGGAAACTACACGGCTGGCCAGGTACATGTACAGTACAGGTGTGTTGGTGTACCTTAACCCCCCGTTCGTCGTCCGTCCCCGGTGGTTGTTGGGAAGAGCCTTACAGGTATGCTCTGATTCAAGTCCTCTTACTCCATCTCTAGGTTTCTGATGACGCAGGTGGTTCACCACTAGGCAAACCAAAAAAGGTTGAGCAGCATGCAAGTTTTTTGATGAAAAACTGACTGTGGCCCACTGACTGCGGCCCGCTGACTGCGGCCTGCTGACGCGTCCATCTCTAGTTTTTTTATGACACTCCCGCTGACGTGTCATCATATTATTTGTTGTGAAGGTATGGTAGTTAAACTAAGCATTAATAAAGGGACCAATAACATTTTGACACATCAGCGGGATGATGCATGGGAGGATAGAACGAAAGGGACAGGACTTGTATACTCCCGTTCAGTGCTTCCATGCGTGCTCATACTAAAGTGTCACGATTTTATTGGCCCTTTCATTTACCTAACATAATGCCTGATTTAACTTCAACCAATTATATGATGACAAATAAGCGGGAGTACGCATGGAAGCACAAACGGGAGCACCGAAGTTGCATCCGAACGGGAGTCCCCCGCAGCTAGTTTGTCATCAAGAAATTTGCATGCCGCTCATCACCGAGGCTTTGCTGGTTTGTCTAGTGGTGGACCGCATGCTTTATCAGAAACCTAGATGTAGTTAGAGGACAGGAATCAGAACATACCTGCAGGGATCTTCCAACTACCACCAGGGACGCACGATGGGGGTTAAGGTACACACCGGCACACCCGGACCGTACATATGTGCCGGTGAAGATGAACGGCGTTCCAGCTATGGAAGCACCTTCATGGCTTCCGTTGGAAGGTGACCGACTCGTGGAAGATGTGCGAGGTCGACTACGCTAACATCCAGGTATGTCGCCGTCCGCTGCCACTGTTTTCCATTGCGCCGCTGCTGCATGGTGTTCACCTGCCGCTGCACGTCATCCTTTCGCAGGTTCACCACCAGACTGTAGAAAGGATAAGCACGCACACATGTAATACTCATTGTTGACTGCATTGGTCTAACGTCATTGTTTGACTGCGTAGGCCTACGTTTAGTCATTAACGCTAGCTTTTGAATCTGTGTAGTGCGAAAGGGTTTTGTTTTGGTTTCACACTGCACTAGCTAGCCTATATAAAGTGTATATGTGTTCCCTGATGAATACACAACAAACATTCTCCATACAGAATGAAACTTGCATGCCGCTTTCTTTTGTCGGAGGTTCAAAGGAAACTACACAGCTGGCTGGGTACACGTACAGTACGGTTGTGCCGGTGTACCTTAACCCCTCGTACGTCGTCCGTCCCCGGTGGTTGTTGGGAAGAGCCTTACAGGTATGCTCTGATTCCAGTCCTCTTACTCCATCTCTAGGTTTCTGATGACGCAGGCGGTTCACCACCAGGCAAACCAAAAAAGGTTGAGCGGCATGCAAGTTTTTTAAAGAAAAACTGACTGCGGCCTGCTGACTGCAGCCTGCTGACGCATCCATCTCTAGTTTTTTGATGACACTCCCGCTGACGTGTCATCATCTTATTTGTTGTGAAGGTATGGTAGTTAAACTAAGCATTAATAAAGGTACCAATAACATTTTGACACATCATCGGGATGATGCATGGGAGGATAGAACGGGAGGGACAGCTTGTATATTCCCATTTAGTGCTTCCATGCATGCTCCTACTTAAGTGTCATGATTTTATTGGCCCTTTCATTTACCTAACATAATGCCTCATTTAACTTCAACCAATTAGATGATGACACATAAGCGGGAGTACGCATGAAAGCACAAACGGGAGCACCAGAGTTGCATCCGAACGGGAGGCCCCCACAGCCAGTTTGTCATCAAGAAATTTGCATATCGCTCATCACTGAGGCTTTGTTGGTTTGTCTGATGGTGAACCACATGCGTCATCGGAAACCTAGATGTAATTAGAGTACAGGAATCAGAACATACCTCCAGGGGTCTTCCAACCACCACCGGGGACGCACGAGGGGGGTTAAGGTACACACCGGCACACCCGGGCCGTACATATGTGCTGGTGAAGATGGAACTCAACAGTCTCATGGTTATGGATAGAAAAAAGGAAGAAGAAAAAGGATGGCGCGCGTTTTGATCTATGAACCGCGAGGCTGCTAACTTCCATTTTAATTGGCCAGTTCCCGATTCCGCTGAGTCATTATTGTTGTACGTGGTGTTTGATTGAGACAATGCAACTTGTGGTCACAACGATAAGAATTAAAAAGAGGAGTATATCAGATTTAAAAATCTTCATTATGCCAGGTCGTATGATGGCTGGACACTCTCCAATCCACTTAGATTGAAGTGGAACCACTCCTACCCAAACGAGGAAAAAAAATTTATGGATACGGTATGCATATCCAAGGCTGTGCATACCGTTCCACATTTTTGACATGTGTCCACATGAACGGACGCGCGCAGTAGTGGTGATGGGACGCGAAGCGGTTCCGATTGAATTCAAAGATGTGCATGCGCTGCGCGCGTTTAAGACGCCTCGGTGACTGGCACGCACATAAGCTCGGTGCACCCGGTCGCATCAGCCGCCTGTACAAATGGCTACGGCTTGAATGAAGGACCAAACCTTATGCGACAAACAGCAACGTATAATACTTCCTCCGCCCCAACTCAACTCGATTTCTATTTTGGTCGAACTAATTACCTTTGACCAATGATTTATATGGAATTTATTAACTTCAATAACATGTAGTACTAGATTGTATATAATGGAAATATTTTCATGGTGAATCTAAAAGTACAATTCTTGTATTGTTAAAACAGATCAAAATTGCGTAAATCTCAAAGATACATTTGACGGAACCTAAGTCTCCCCTTTGAAAAAGTTTTATACTTTACATTAGTTTTACATATGTAATATGCACATAGGATATATAACTAAATAGTTTTGCAAAAAAACATGGAGGAGAAATATGTATATCCCATATGCTACTACTACGTAAATTAGGGGTGGGCAAATAAACCGAGACTAAAAAACCAAAACCGATAAAACCGAGACCGGAACCGAAAAGACCGAAATATCGGGTATCGGGTCCTTTTCGGGTAGCAAATATAAATAACTGAAAAATAAATGTCGGGTTCGGACGGATGAAGCAGTTCCACATTTGTGACATGTGTCCACATGAACAGACGGATGAAGCAGTTGCATGATTGTGACATGTGTGCACATGAACGAACGATGTCGTATGATGGTCGGACATGACAGGGACAACGCCAAGGAATCCTATCCTTTTAAAGCATAATTTTTCCCCGCATATGATGGGCCCGTCGTGTGTCAAAATAAAAATTTCTCCTTTTATCGAAAAACAGCTCCTTTAATGATGCCAAATTTTGGTACATGGGCTCACGCGTACATGGGTACGAACACCAAACGTTCCAGCGCAGTTTCGGCCCAGGAATACAAAGTGACTCAGCGCAGTTTCAGCCCACGAATAACAAGCAGCCCAGCGCAGTGTTGGGCCTACTCTGATAGCTTCACGTACGCTTTGTCCTGGCTGCCTCCCCGCCGGACCCTTCAATCCACAACGACCCCCTCTCCCGATTGCACGAAACGCGCCTGGAGGACCATCCGCCGACCGCCACGCTCTTGGAGGAGCATCCGCCAGCCACCACGCTCTTGGAGGAGCATCCGTCGGCCGCCACGCTCTTGGAAGAGCTTCCGCTGTCCACCAGCGTGGAGGAGCATCCGCGGGCCGCCGCACGTGGAGGAGCAATAGCGCTAGGTACAATTGCTCACATAATGTTATTGTAGTTCAATCCTCTTACGGATACGCTGATTGAATTGTAGGAAGCGATGTCAGAAGATAAGACATGGATGGGAAAAGACAGGCGTACGAAGGAGTGGCAGGATGGAATGAAGTCATTTTTAAATTTAGCATCCCAGGGCACTCATGAAGAAGAAACTAAGCCTTGTCCATGCACGAAATGTCATAAGATCTGCCACGGGAGACGCAAGGAAGTTCATCTTCACTTGCTTTGTAATGGGATGTCATTTGATTATACTTGTTGGGTACACCATGGAGAAAAACGAGTTGAGAAAAAATTGTTGAGCAATCAGCAAATAATAAGGAGATAATTTCTGATGATGCTGTTATGGAAAATATGTTGTCCAGCCTTCTTAGAGGCACTGGTGATCATGTTGGTACTCCAGCAGGTGTTGATGATCCAGAAAATGCTATAAACCAACAGGAGCCAACTGGGTGTGCAAAGGCATTCTAAGACTTATTAAATGATGCCAAAAAGGAGTTGTATTTGGGTTGTGAGAAGGTGCCCCAATTATCTTTCATTGTCAGGTTGTACCAGATAAAGTATTTAACTAGTTTGAGCAAGAAAGCGTGTGAGTTCATCCTTGAACTATTCTCATATGTGCTTCCAGAGGGCCATTGCATTCCTAATACACTTGATAAAGTTCAGAAGGTTGTTCATGACCTTGGGTTGAGCTACGAAAAGATCGATGCATGTTTCAATGACTGTGTGTTATTCCGGAAGGACTATTCTCTGCTGGATCGATGCCCAAAATGTGGTGAATTAAGATGGAAAAATAGTATTGGTGGGGATGCAAGAGAGGCTTTACCTTGTGGAAAAGCCAAGAAGTTTGTAGCATGCAAGATTCTATGATACTTCCCTCTTATTCCACGTCTTCAAAGGTTTGATATGGCAGAATGAACGGCATCAAACATACATTGGCACAAAGAAGAACGTATTGATGATGGAATATTACGCCATCCCGCAGATTCGAAAGCATGGAAGCATTTTGATAGCATTCACCCAAATTTCTCATCTGATCCTCGCAACATAAGACTTGGGCTAGCATCTGATGGTTTCAATCCTTTTGGAGTAATGAATGTTTCTTACAGTACATGGCATGTGATTCTAATCCCTTATAATATACCACCTTGGTTATGTACGAAGCAGCCTTATTGGTTGATTTCAATGATAATTCCTGGGACAAAGTCATCTAGAAACAACATTGATGTGTATCTGCAGCCTTTGATTGATGAGCTATTGAAATTATGGTCTGATGTTGTTGAAACATACGACAGTTCAAAGAAAGAGACATTTCTCATTCAAGCTTCTATATTGTGGACAATAAATGATTTTCCAGCATATGCAATGCTATGTGGATGGAGCACAAAAGGTAGGCTAGCATGTCCATATTGCCATGTAAACACTGACGCCTTGTGGTTGAAACATGGATGAAAGTATTGCTACATGGGTCATCGTCGTTTCCTACCTCAGGATCACCAGTGGCATCGGGACAAAGCTTCTTTCAACAACAGAATAGAGAATAGAGAGGCTCCAACATCACTCTCTGGTCATGAAGTACTCCAACAATACAAGACTTTTGATCAAGTGAGATTTGGACAGACGAATTATAAGTGAAAGCGCACTGAGGAAGATATGTGGCATAGTTGGAAGAAGAAAAGTATATTTTTTCAGCTCCCGTATTGGAAGACATTGCTAATAAGGCATAACTTGGATGTCATGCACATTGAGAAAAACATTTCTAATATCATATTGGGTACATTGTTTAATATGGATGGTAAAACAAAAGATAGTCTACAAGCTCATTTTGATATGCAGGAAATGGGTATACGGCCAAAGAAACATCCGGTGGGTATGAAAGGGATGTATGATTGTCCATCAGCATCATATACTTTGCAAAAAGATCGGAAGACCACCTTGTGCAAGTTTTTGGCGGGTGTGAAGATGCCCGATGGTTATGCCTCAAACATCAAGAGAAGTGTGGATATAACAACACGTAAGGTATCAGGTCTAAAAACTCATGACTGCCATATTATATTTCAGAAGCTCCTTCCTATTGCAATACCTGACATATTTCCTGAAAAGGTTGTTGAACCTTTAATTGAGTTTAGCAGATTCTTTCCTGGAATTTGTTCTAAAGAATTGGCGGAACCAAATTTGGACAAGATGATTGAACAATTTCCTGAAACAATTTGTATGCTTGAGATGTTGCTTCCTCCCGCTTTCTTTGATATCATGGTACATCTTCCAATCCATCTTGGCGAAGAAGCTTGCTTGGGTGGACCTGTTTCTTACAGATGGATGTATCCAATTGAGAGGTACCTTGGTACATTGAAGAGGTATGTACGTAACAGAGCTCGCCCGGAGGGTTCTATAGCTGAGGGATATATTAAGGAAGAGTGTATGACTCTTTGTAGCCAGTTTTTGGATAACATCAGCACCAAGCTTAATAGGCCAGAACATCATGAAGCTTCAGCTAGGAATGAACCTTATCTCGAGTCTAATATATTTACCGAAGTTGATAATTCTAAAAAAGGGTTTAAATGGGGCGAACTTACTATGGTGGAACTACATAACATCAGGCATTATATTATTTCAAATGTTGAAGAGGCCGCTCCATGGATCAAGTACGTATAACACTCAGATGTTCTATACTATATTAATGGAGCATGCTTATTGTAGATGGCTAATTTAATTTTGTACCCTTTTCAGTAAGCATTTTGAAGAGCTGAAAAAAATTCATTCTCGTGATGTTGAAAAACGCCATAGAGATGAGTTTGTTTATTGGTTTCAGAAATGAGTAAGTACATGCAAGTTTTTACTTTGATGAAATATTGATGAAATATCTGTTCTGAAGTTGGTTTATCGATGACCCCTTTTATACTAATTAATGTGTACAGATTACGACATTACACAAAGAAGGCAAAGTAACCGATTATTTGTATGCATTATCTAGAGGACCTGATCGTTGGGCACATTTTTTTAGTCGATCATTCATAAATGGCTTCTTCTTTCGAACAGCAGAGGTGGAAAAAGATTTACGGATGCAAAACAGTGGTGTTGTTGTTCGGGATGGTGATCATGAGTGGTATGGAGTAACCAAGAAAATGATTTCTATTGATTTCGAAAAAAATCAAGAGGTTCCGTTATTTGAATGTGAATGGTTTGATCGGCCTCGTTCTGGTCAAAACCAAAGCAGATGCTACAAAATGGATCGATACGGAATGATAGATGTTGACACTACTATTTCTCAATTTACGTATGAGCCTTACATTCTAGCCCCCCAAGAAGAATAGGTTTTCTACGTTAGAAGTGTGAAGCAACCTAAATGGGCTACAGTTGTTAAAACGAAGCCACGAAACCTTTTTGCCATGCCCCCTGGAGACAGTGAAATAATGTCACTGAGACGATGGAGGCTGAGACATTATTTGATGATCAAAGGCTTAATGATATAAATGAGGATATGACCACATGGGATAGGAATGAGAATGACATTGACGGAGCAACCAATGATGCTTCCGCTCTTTCAAATGAAGATGACGACGACAATGACCACGACGATGATGATATGTATATTAATGATGGTATTGTACCTCCAATATTGAGGGAGGACAGCGAAGATGATGATTTTTTCATAAAGGTACTGTGTGAGCTAGCTGTACGTGAACTATGTAATGCAACGTTCGTGTTCCGTGGTGATAGATCTTAACGCCACCAACTAGTATTTCGTGGCAACGTATCCTAATACAACGATTGTGTTTCATGGTGATAGATCCTATCGCCACGAACTTGTGAATTGTGGCATAAGTTCCTAATGCAACGTTTGGGTTTCGTGGCGATAAATCCTAACACCACGAACTGGTGAATCGTGGCAAAAGTTCCTAATGCAACGATTGTGTTTAGCGGCGATAGATGCTAACACCACGAACTATTGAATCGTGGCAACAGATCCTAATGCAATGATCCCGTTCCGTGGCAATAGATGCTAATGCCACGCACTAGTGAATCGTGGCAACAGATTCTAATGCAACGACTGTGTTCCGCGACGATAGATGCTAACACCACGAACTATTGAATCGTGGCAACAGATCATAATGCAATGATCAGTTTTCATGGCGATAGATGCTAATGCCACGAACTAGTGAATCGTGGCAACAGATTCTAATGCAACGATCGGGTTCTGTGGCGATAGATGCTAATGCCACGAACTAGTGAATCGTGGCAACAAATTCTAATGCAACGATTGGGTTCCGTGGCGATAGATGCTAACGCCACGAACTATTGAATCATAGCAATAGATCCTAATGCAACGATCGGGTTTCGTGGCGATAGATGCTAACGCCATGAACTAGTGAATCGTGGCAACAAATCCTAGTGCAACGATCGTGTTCTGTGGCGATAGATGCTAATGACACGAACTAGTGAATCGTGGCAACATATTCGTGGCAATAGATCCTAATGCCACGAACTAGTGAATCGTGGCAACAGTTCCTAGTGCAACGATCGTGTTCCGTGGCGATGGATACTAATGCCACGAACTAGTGAATCGTGGCAACAGATTCATGGCGATAGATCCTAATGCCACGAACTAGTGAATCATGGCAACAGATCCTAATGCAACGATCGTGTTCCATGGTGATAGATGCTAATGCCACGAACTAGTGAATCGTGACAACATATTCGTGGTGATAGATCCTAATGCCACGAACTATTGAATCGTGACAATAGATCCTAGTGCAACGATCCTGTTGCGTGGCGATAAATGCTAATGCCACGAACTAGTGAATCGTGGCAACAGATTCGTGGCGATAAATCCTAATGCCACGAACTAGTAAATCGTGGCAACAGATCCTAATGCAACGATCATGTTCCGTTGCGATAGATGCTAATGCCACGAACTAGTGAATGGCGGCAACAGATTCATGGCGATGGATCCTAATGCCACGAACTAGTGAATCATGGCATCAGATCCTAATGCAACGATCATGTTCCGTGGCGATAGATGCTAATGCCACGAACTAGTGAATCGTGGCAAAAGACCAAGCTTACTGCAATGGTTTAGTATTCGTTGCAGTACAATCATTGCAACAGAGCGGAATCCTTGTAGTGTGGGCATCAGCGGAGCTAACAAGCTCTGACAACTCCCATGGGGGCCAGCCGTCGACGTGAAGAATTAATGGCGATCTAAATGAAGATAGTGGAGAAATCACCCCGAGGGGGCCCGCCGTTGATGTTTGTAAGCGTTGATAGTGGGAGTCATCAGACCTACCAAGCTCCAACAACCTCTAGGGGGCCCTCCGTCAACGTTTCTAAGTGTTGATAGTGGGCACCGTCGGACCTACCAAGCTCCGACAACTCCCAGGGGGCCCGCTATCTATGTTTCTAAGCGTTGATAGTGGGCGCCGTCGAAATACCAAGCTCTGACAACTCCCAGAGGGCCCGCAATTGACGTTTCTAAGCATTTATAGTGGACGTCGTCAGACCTACCAAGCTCCAACAACCCCCAGGGGGCCCACCATCGATGTTTCTAAGCGTTGAAAGTAGACGTCGTCGGACCTACCTAGCTCCAACAACTCCTAGGGAGCCCGCCGTCAATGCAACAAAGGGTCCCTGGAGATGTCGGAGGTAAAATTTTGAACTTGAACCTATCGTTTTAGCTATGAGCGAGAAGTGAAGTCATCAATACATTGTCAAAATCCTTGTGGTACATTTTCGCAATAAAATTGTGTATATCTACCAGGGGGCTAACAGTATAAAGGACAATGCATTGAAGACACACACAAAATGGAATTCATTCATTCAAAACATTGGATTTCGTTTATACAAAATGAGGATTACAAGTGAAGGCAGAAGAAAAAAGGCTCCAGATACTGGATGTCCTATGGAGGAATGAGGCAACTTTGTCGGCCGCTTCTTGCACGCTGGACCTAGCGGCATTTTCTTCTCCAACATTGGGTCCTTCGACCACTGGATCCAGAGATAGATGAGGGTCCCGACTTTTGAAACATGTCAGCATGTATTCGGCACTGTTCTTAGGCAGAGACTTCCCCTCCGTCTCCAGTGGGTCCATGATGATGTCACCCATTGCTTTCATCTTGTTGCCGGTAGAGCTCAGTGCCACCAGCGCTTCGTCCAGCTCCGGCTCCGGGTCAGCCAGACGTACAGGATTTATTAGCATGCCCCAGAAAGTCTTAGACTTCCTGGGAATCAGTTGTCTTCAAGCTCCTCAGTTCCTCCATCGACCTTCTGGTGGCCACAAGCTCCAAAACTTCCCGGGCAATGCGCTCGAGCTCCTTGGCATGTTGCTGATTACATATAGTCACTTGCTTTTCGCGTTCAGCAAGCTCCATCTCTCAGAGGTGGAACCAGTTCCGACAGTTCACCAGAACCTTCTCCCTGCCCTTCACTTTCTCTTCACTAGTTGAGACTTCAGTCTCTATCTTGGAGAGTTCCTGTCCCACCTGCCAAATCCTCTCTTCCTCTAGCTTGCACTGCTGTTCAAACTTTTTGGTGTGGTTAGCCAAGCTTTGCTCCCCAAGAGACAACCTCTGAGCGAGCTCTTCCTGCCTCTTCAGGAGGTCCTCCTGCTTCTCCAGATTCTTTTCCTCCCTCTCGCTGAGAGCCTCCCGGCACTTGAGGAGTACTTCATTCAATTAATTGAGGCTGTCCTGACGGACATCAGTAGCCTCATGGGTCTCCTTAGCGTGCTCGAGGATCTCCCGAGTCTTCTCTTCGAGGGCCTTCTCCTTTTCCATCCATTCCCGCTAGTCTGCAAGCCTCGATTGTGTCAGCTTCATCTCGAAATGAAGCTTGTTGTGCCAACGCCTCAAGGTTTTGCACTCCTCTTTGAGAGTCGTGCCTTCATAGTCAAAGGCAAGCTGAACTTGGCGGAGACTGGAACACGCGTTGTCTATTGACAACGCCAAATGAATTGGCTCCAGGCCAGCCTGAATTCCTTCTGTCGGCTCTAGTGGGTCTTCCAAGACAACTGAGGGGCCCCAAGGCGTGAGCTTGCTCTCCAGCCACTCCACGTTTGTTGGACCTATCGACGGAAGCTCCTCCACATCCACAACACTCAGAGCTGATGAGGAAGGTCCCACAGCTGGATCTTCTGCTGTTGGCTCAGTGGGTGGAGGACCCATCGCCGGGTCTTCGAGATGCTCTGGCTCGGACATGGACACTTTCGGGGTAACCACCTCTAGGGTTGGCACTGTGGCTTTGTTCGGAGCTACCACTACCTCCAACTCAGGGGCTGGGACTTCAACTACCTCCGGCTCGGGTGCTGGATCTTCAGTTACTTCTGGCTCAGTAGCTGGAGCTTCAGTTACTTCTGGTTCAAGCGCTGAAGCTTTTGCCATCTCTAGTCCCGGTGCCAGAACCTCAACCATAGGTTCTGAAACCGTTGGCACCTCTTCATGAGTCTATCCCCGTGGTCCGGCGCTAGCACGGGAGCTTCTGGCGTCATCACTAGATCCAAGTCCACGACAACTGGCGCCCGAGCTCCCATGTCTTCAGCCACCACCTGGGGAGGAAAAGGGATTGAAGTTGGAGCCTCTGTTTTCATTGCTTCCATCGCTGCAACAGGGGCCAGAGCTTCATTGTTCTTCTGAGACACCATGGAAGCAAAAGATCAAAAAATTCAAAACATGATCATAACAAATATAGCAACTCAGGGAGAGAAGATAATGCTTACCTTGGGAAGCTTCCACTCCATTCAGCGCGAAACTTCTTCTTTAGGCGATCGGAGCCGGAACCCACCGTAGTTAGTTTGCAGGAGGCTCTGGATTGCTGCCCAGAACTTGTCGCAGCCGTCACATTCACCTTAACCGGGACCTCCCTCGGCTAGGAAGTACCTTCAGACCTGGAGCCCGTAGCCGATACTGGGGCCGGGGTCGACTTCTTGGAGCTAGTGCCCCTTGTGGACGCCATCTTTGAAGAGGGCTTGGCTTGGGAGAAGAGATTGCTGAAGATTGAGCTGACCTGAGAGAGCTCCCATCAGCATGCCTCAGCTTCCTCTTCCAGCTAGAAGATTCGGCTGGCTCCTTGCCCTTGCCGACTTCGTAAAGCTCCGGCATCCCCTTTCGGAGCTCCCTCTTGACCTCAGGGACCATGTTCATAGGGAGGAAGCCCGCCTGTAGTGTCAAGGCGTCTCGGGATCTGGAGATGGAGCTTCAAATCATCATCATCCAAGTTCGTCTGGAGACCAGATTCGATACGATTGTGGTCCATCTCAATGTTGAAAGCAAAGCGGGCCACTCCCTATTCATCAATGGAGCCCACCTGTTGACAAGAAAGTTCCTGAGGATTATCTTAGGGGTCACTCCACCCTTTACACATTGTTGTATCCTGGTCAGGACAAGCTTGTAAGCATCAGATAGCTTCGGAACTATATTCCAAGCATAGGTATTGACATTGGCGACACCCTTCAGCCACTCCAGCCTGTCGTGATGATCCACAGTAATCATCACCTAGTCTTTCTTCCAGTTGTCCCACTTTCCGGAGGGGAAGGTCTTCAAGTCTTGAAGGGATAGTTCTTGTGCTTCACAAAGTAGTAGAAGCCAATCAGCTTTGTCCCCTTCCCCATAGTGTGGACCGTGAAGAAGGTCCGAAAGAGCTCGATGCTTGGAGGCACGCTCACCCACATCTCGTAGAAGTGGACGAAGTTCTTCGCCAGCACGAATGAGTGAGGTCTGAGGTGATGAAGCTGGAGCCTGTAGAAGTCCAGCAGCATCAAGAGAAAGCTTGAGAAAAGGCAGGATCAGCCCTACCATGGCATATGCCGAAAAGTAGACGATCTCCCCGACACGCTCCTTCTTAAATGGAAGCTTGCCGAAGTGGATCGACTTGTTGAAGAAATCACTAGACCATCCCATGTAGGTTCGGACCCTCGATAGTTATTTGTTTCTCTTGATCCTGCAACGGGGAAGACCCAACTCCATCACGGCAAAGCGGAGCAAAAGTTGGAAAAGCTATGCAGAGGCGGAGAGGTTTTGAGCGCTAGTTCGGATGAAAGCGTAAAAAGTCCTGAACCTATGCAGGCTTTCCTTCTTAAGTAAGCCTCCACAATGCCTGGATGGAAACCGCGCCGGGATCAAGATCTCATTCCAGAAATATACCCCGTCTGCAGAAGTTGCTGGCAGCCCTCTACCCCAGCCACCTCACCAATCGTCTCGTGGAGGACGTGGAGACAACCGGCCACAAAGCTTAACGCAAAGCAGTAGTGGCCGACGGTGTCCATGCTGGTGTAGACGGGAAGTTTCCCAAGACCCAAACGGTCACACGAGCGAGATGTATCAGAAAATACATCCCACGCTAATTTGTTGACCTTTTTTGCACGCTCGAAGGCGGCAGATAGGTGCTCGGTGGCCTCCTTCAGATGTCGATCGAGTTCTTCGATGCGGTATTGGATTAGACAGATAGTATACTAAACCCCAGCGGGATGAGGAGGTGCAGGTGCAGCGGGCGAAGAAGGGGACAGAGGAGGTGCGGACGCCGCCTCCAGTTCCATCGGCATCGGTGGCAATGGAAACATAGAAAGAGGTTCGGAGGACGTCAATGGCCTAGAGTGCTTTGGTGCGAGGCTACGCATTTCTCTGGTGATGGAGGTGCGGAGAAAGAGTGAGAGGTGGTCGACGGTGGTGCGGTCGAGAAGCAAGAGGAGAAGTTTGGAGGCTACGATTGATGGAGTGGTGCGGCAGAGATGCAAGAGGATGGTGTGCCTTTATAGCGGGTCGTTGTATAAGCGCGAGATTGGAGATGATCAGGCGCTTCGAAAATTATGCTTTCAAACCGGTGGGTGGGTTGGAGATACTCCAAACCGCGGTTTGCCTCCTCTAGGTTATTGCAACGGCTTGAAGCGTCCCATCTCAGCTTCATAGGCTGTTTTTTAATTTGACACGCAACGGGTCCAGTGTATCAATGGCCCACCTGGCATACTTTGTAGGTCCATCCCGCGGTATTTCAGTTTTTCAGTTCTAGTTTTTAAGTTTGACACGCAAGGGGCCCAGGGTATGCAATGTTCAAGTTTTTTAGTTTGTCACGCAAAAGACCTCGATCACGTGACATTACGTGTTTTCTCTTTTTGTTGAAAGATCATCACAAAACACAAGAAAAAACTACAAGGACACAAAAGAAAAGAAAAATAAAAAAAGAAAACATAAATCCTCCTCCTCCTCCTTAGAGACAACACATCACTGAACTTAGAGCACATTCACTTGGTAACTAAATCGTTTGTTTGTCCAAAAAATAATCAAATCTTTCCTTATGAATTGTCATTCCTAAGGAACACGATGAACACACCACACATTCATTCATTAATATAATATATATATCACAAACCCTCGTTCATGTTTTTCAGTTTGACACGCAAAAGACCTCGATCATGCATGTTTGATGACGTACGTTAGGTGTTTTTTCTTTTTGTTGAAAGATTGTCATACATATAGTTTGAGGCTTGTTGATCATATGTTTGGGGCGTAGCATGCATGGACAACTAACATGCATGTGAGAGAGACGTTGAAGATCATGTATGATGACGTTACATGTGTTTTCTCTCTTTTTATTGAAAGATCGTCACGTTTGAGGCTTGTTTTGTTGAATATGTATTGATCACAAGAATTCATTTGCGATAGCTACAGGAAGCAAGGATTAAATTTGTTGGCTAGCTTGGTTAAGAGAATGCATGAGTATATTCAAATAAGGCACATTAATTGAGAAAAAATAATATTATGTGCTTGAGTTTAGAAAATATTTTAGTTCAAGGGAAACTTAGTGTCTCGCTCCTGGTTTGAAATATTTGTCACCGATTAGTTCAAAAATAACTATGTAAAAGCCCGCTTTTCGGAAGAACAAAAACGCAAAAATGCGAACTTAAAAATTTGAAAATGAATTTAGAAATCCAAACTCACATGAACCATATGAGTTAACCAGTGATCACTAAAAATAGGGACTTGTTAAAATTTTCACATATCGAACATGTTTGCTAATGTATTGGAACTTAAGGTGAAAAATCCTTAATTTCCAAGTATTCACATTTTCAATTAAAAATTAAAGGAGAAAAGAAAAAAAATAGAGAGAAAGAAAAAGGAATTATTCCAACCCTAAAATGGGACATTCACAAAAATTCAAATCTAAGGCTGGAAAATTTTCCATGACCTTCTAATATTCCAAATAGACTCTCGGTAAAGTTTCAAAATTTTCGAAGCACGTTTCCCATTTATTGGGCACGTACTGAGAGTGTAATCAACGTCGACTTCAGAATTAAACTTTGTGCTCAACCTTGTCCAAATCAACTCCAAATTTTTCCTGAGGTCCCTTATGGTTCAAAAAGGGTAACTTCAAAGTTTCAGGATTTTTGAACCTAATCTACTATTTATTTCGTTGAGTCAAGTATCACCACTTGAATTCAAATTCAAACCTGAGTTCAAATTCAACTTGCTCTGTTTTGAAATCTGATTACACCATAAAATTCTCCACATTTTATTTAGCCTTTTGGACCAAAGTTGAATAGTTTTGAAGCATGTTTGCTATCTCTATTTGAATTTTGAAAAGAGATGGGAGAAGAGAGTGGGACCCACATGTCATACTTATCCTCAGTACTAGGAAAAAGGTGGGCCCCACTGGTAAGCTGCTCAATGGATGAGATATTTTGCATCTGAAATGAAGAGGATAAGGAGAAGGGAAAAATGGGGCCCACATGTCATGTCTATCCTCATAGCCACAAAAGCAACTTCGCGCCGCTCCCGTTGTCTCGCCTCCCGGCCGCCGCGACGTCGCCCCACGCCGACGCCGTGCTCGCCCCTGCTGCCTTCGGCCGCAGCGCCCCCTTGCCGCGCCGCCACGGCCTGCTCCCGGTCGCGCGAAACTCGCTGCCCTGGCCACCCGCGTGCCTACGTTCCGATTACTGCTGGTCGTGCTTGTCTACTCCCCATTGGCATCGTCGCCCCGTTCCGCGCCATGGCTGCACCCAACCAGCAAAGCGAGTGACCTGTGAGATGTGTGAGATGCAAGAACACATTGATGGCACAACAGCGACGACAATTGGTTCAAGGTTAGCTCTGATTTGTGCAAAGATTAGTTGGGACAGAGCTGGAGCCTAGGTGTTCGATGAAATGTTCACGAGGGATGAACCAACTTCGTTGATGTTCAGAGCTGGTCTTGATGCAGGGGTATGGTGATGTGGCAACTCGACAAGCCTAAGTGCCAAGATGCTCTTCGAATAGTGATGAAGTGACGAAATCAAGTACACACCCAAGATGTTCGGTGAAATGCCTACAAGGTGAGCCTTGCCCTAAAATGTCTTGCTTGACGTCATCGAGGTCCGTTCGTGGTGATCGCTAAGGTTACTCATATGTCGTCAAGTCGTACGTCCAGTTTCCGCATTAATATAATTCTAATAGAAATCCCTAAGTTGACCTCTTTTGTCGTTTGTATCACGTTGGCTTGTTTGTGCGTGCTCGTGATGCTTCACCATGAGCCGCGTTAGCGTCGTTGACAACATGACATCATCGTGACGCTCTGAGCCATCATCATGCCCTGACATCAGAATGAAGAATGCCTATGATGAGTGTGGTGCTGAAACACCAGCACGATTCGTCGCACGATGGTCGTTTAGCCAAATTAGGGTTTAGTCGAGGCGAGACTCGTCGAGTCCTGAGTGTAGCCAGGGTGCTCAATAAAATGCCTTCTAGGTCAAACCAAGTGGTTCGGTGATCACCGATGACCTATGGTTAAGTAAAGCGAGAACGTTGCGACCGACAAGGAAAACAAGACCAAGGCAAAATCTTGGATAAGAGTTCCTTGGTTGTGTCGAGGATGTTCCGTAGCCGATCACATGATTGGTTAGCTAGGTGTGCCGTTTCATCGACGACAGATTCGTCGAGTCGCTTGTCGACGATCAAGTCGACATCACTAACCTTAAGACTCACAAGGTGGTGTTCGGGATTCTGCTCACCCCATTGACGAGTCTGGGTTGATGTGGACGTCGCTAAAACGATCTTCTCGAGATGGCAAAGCATGCCTTCACGGCAAGGTCTCGCATCATGTTTAAGTCCCGAGAGCTTACCGAGCTCACCTGGACAAGCTTGCGGGAGGCACTACATTAGTGTCGTCGTGTAAGCACCTGAACGATGCTTGCGATGTTAGCCGTAGCAACTGGTTTACCTAAAAGTCATTTGAATGTTGTCTTGGTACTCATGCTAGCTTAACAGTGCTTGTAATGACTTCTTAAGTCCAAGCCACGTTGATCTCAATTCAGTCCCAAGTGTCATTAGGTTCTATCATGTTTCATCCTAAGTCAGGACCCTACGACAGCACTGCTCACTTAACTAGGTTTACTCCTTTATGAGTTAACTCAAGTTCAGTGGTCGATTGCTAAATCGCGACCTTCGTCTTGAACACCACTCATACTCAAGCTTTCGATGCCACCTTGACTCTTAGGTCATCCTTACACTACCAGTCCAACACTTCCACACCATTCAGCTGTATCGTCCTTGAGTGGCATAGCGTCGAGTGTTGAGTGCCAAGTTGCAATGTGTGCTTACATTGCACATTTCAATTCACATCTCGATACTACTATGACCACTTGCCTCCATCCTTTGTTTATCCACACAACAGAGGCATATCTGTCCTTCCTAATCAAACTCCTCGTTCTTAAAGTTTACACAACCCCGTAGAGTCTATTATTAAATTACTTAATTACTTAATCACTTACATGCATATCATGTCGATAGGAACGTGATGATAGGTGATCGACGAGAAGTTTCGCTTGGAGGAGAAGGCCAGGGTGTCTACTTGAAGTCCTTGGCGGAGTCTGCACAGAAGGACCACTAACAATTGACATTTATTCGAGTCACAAACTAAGGCAAGCCCTGATTTGCATTTAAGAGCTTTTCAAAGTTTTCCAGTTTTATTCACTTACGTCTTCAGTTGATATTGTGCATTACATATAAGGTGTTTGATACTCCACTTGCATAACCACAAATCCCACGGTTTGGTTGGAACGAGTTACAGTTTGCCCTGTAGTAACTGCTTTGCTAATGCATAGGAAATCCGGTAGAAGTCGAGTAGTTGGAATCTACTCGCGAGAGATGTAGGACATATCTCACAGGATTGGTTAAATAAAAATGGATTAATATAATGAAATTGAGACCGGGCAGGGAATGGATAGGAAGCGGCGAGAATTGAGTCTCGGTCGCATAGCCCTGCTTGTGTCGCTTGAGGACCGTACCGTATGCGGCACCGTTGGGCAAGCTTGAACTGTACCGGTTGCATAATGATATATGGGACCCATTAAACTGATGTAACTCCAGACTGTAGTGTGGAGACTCCTCGGTTGTCCTTGAATGGAGATGCGAAGGCATAAAGGTGTAAATCTTCTAGCGGGCAACTTCGACGTGTCCGTGTAGGGGACCTTTTGCTTGGGATGAAGAGGTTTGTCGACATTGGGGTCTTGGGTGAAAGGTGGCCACGTATGACGCGGGGAGGAGAGCACGTATGTGTCTCCCACACGGGTGTGCGTGTCGTGCAGTCCGGGTGTGTCCTGATTGCAATCACCGTCCCTCGCGGTAATAGAGTACCACTTGTTCGCTGTGTCGTGACGTAGTAAATACTAAAGAAGCCAGCAAATTATATTGTATTGAGCTATAATTGCTTTGCAACCTTGTATGATTTAGAGATAGTACAATTAAAAGTTTACAGTTTCCCCATACTTTAGCTGTAATAGCATTACGTGCTTTGGGCATGTCATATCATCGGCAAAGCATTTCTTGTTTGATTGTGGCGTCTATGATGTGCCGTGCCCGAAGAATGTCGTTTGCTACTTAAAACATGATTATAAGGATCCACTTGTAGGCGAGTCTATTTATGCTATTCCTTACCTATGTGTAGTGTCCCCTTTTGCATATGTCTAGTGAGACGGGTTAGTCTTGCTAAGACTTATGCTCACGTTTGTGCTTTAACGATTTTGCAGGTATTAGTTTTATTTCTATTGTTCAGGTTGTACATGAGACTCGAGGTGTCGAGATAAATCTCATGTGAACTACGCCGCTGCTGAATGTTCTTCATGTTGCTAGTGAGAAGCGTCCTAGGGCATGGATGTATTCTCTCCTGCTTAGTTAGGTGAGATTATGAGTATGTATTTTCCGCTGCGTGTGTACCCATGTGGTACACTCTTTTGTAAACTCTTCTTATTATGAAATGAAAACTTTATATGTTTTGGTATCCTTTTCATGTGTGCTGTTAGGTGCCGCATCGCACAGCACCACCCAATGAGATCCTAGGAGGTGTGGACTCCGGTCCCCACAGACATGGTATCAGAGCTTCATTGGGAATAGCACGCTCGAAAAGAGCCTATTTTCGAAAACTCTGAAGTAGTCGAGTGAGGATTAGCTATATGCCCATTAAGGACTATTACTAGTATAAGTTAAAAAGGTGGTGAACTAACTTGTTATATTATTTCTGTAGCGACGCTCCGTCTTCAAGGTAAGAGGTAAGGTACGCCGCCGAGAGTGGATCAATCTCGGTAAGCTCTGCATACGAGATGTGGTATGTGATATTTCCGTGGCTTGGCACGGAAAGTTAATATGAGTCTCTGAAACTTTTCATGTTTTTGAGAACATATGACACGCGGTACCCCAGCGTAACACAAAATTAGTGGGAGCCCCCGTCGGGTGGTGTATAACCCGATAGTATGCATCTCTAGAACCATTCATGTTCTATGGGATCATGCGAAACACGTATGCCCGAGCGTGTATAAGCCGGTTCGTACGGGAGTCTTTGCTGTACAGACATATTTACAGCCATGTACCTCGAGACATGACTTCGCTCGAGGGCGACTCACACTAGAGTCGTATGCATTTACTTTCATATATATTATTGTGACTGCCTGTCGTGTTTCCCCGTGCCGCCCTTGAGGTGTGAAGGTGTGAAAGGGGATTGTTTGTCTTCGGCAGGTACACTAACACCGGTAGCGACCCGTGTAGAATACGTTTGCGAGTGATTGATATTAGGACCACCTCTAGACGTATCCGGATATACCGGGTTAGACTTTTCTTTTGGTAAGGCACGTAGTACCGTCAGTATCACAATTAATACTTTGACCATCCCCCACGAAAGAAATGACTTCATATTCATATTAAGTCCAAGTATCAGTTGCTGGTATCTTATGGACAATAGAAAATGTTTCTCTTCAAGAGTAGGTGAACCAAAGTTATTTGTTCTGGTGAGAGTTTAGCTCGACTTCGCCGGAGTAAGACTTTGGTTAAGCTTGAAGATCCATAGTGATATGCTATGGATAAGAAGGTCGTCAAGTCTCTTTTAAGATTCCATTTGGTTCCAAAGGAAATGATTTGTTGTGAATCAAGTTCTAGCCATCGGACTTGAGTTTTGAGCTAAGTTTCAAAATTTGAGTTTGTTTCCAAATTCTTGTGTTTCGAAGCCGGTGAGTTCTGTTTTCGAACAGAATTGACCTGACTTTGAAATTCCATATCTCTTCAACCTGGAGGGCTTTGGAGGCAAGTGAATACTTTCTGGAAAGCTTTTGAAGTCTTCTATAAGTTTCCTATTGACCTCCAAGCCAAAAGATGCTTTTATAGTGATGAAAATGCACCATTATCACAGCAGCTGCTGTTCTGAAACTACACGGACCAGCATCTGAATTTTTGCCATATTTCCTTGTAGGAAGCTCTTCTATTCCATTATGATACATTTCTGGAAAGGGGAAGAGCTATTCTACAACTTTGTTATTCAGTAATACCTCAAATTCAGTTTATAACTAATTAGAAAACAGAGTTGAAGATAGTACATATATATAGGTGCTATCTGAAACAGTCAGAAAAATTCTGAATTTTGAACGGCCATAACTCTTAAACTAGAAATGCAAACTATGCATGTTTATACATATATGTAAAGTTTAAAGAGTCCTCTATCAGTTTTCTATTCAACACAAAGGCCAAAAGTCACATTAACAAGGTCTAAATTGAAGTGTCGTTTAAGAGGTTCTGACAGCCCGGAAGACGGGACATAATCTGAACTCTTCACCAATTTGACCATAACTTCTTGCATACTTCACCTCTGCAGGCCTACTTTTTATGGTTTGGAAGTGTAAAGAGTCCTCTACAACGTTTCTGTAGAACTCCAGAGCATAATCCATCTCTAACATACCTAAACATTCAAATTTCTAAACTTGATCAAATCTGGACAGCGAGTGGACAGTCCTGTGTACAGTTACTGTTTCTCGCATAACTCGCTGTAGAATTGTCAAAAGACTTCATAATTTTCATTTCTGGAATCTTGGGAATGTACGCAACAAGTTTTCTATGTATTATTTTTGCAAATGTTGAAGTTTGTATATCTGAAAATTCTGGACAAAATCAGCCTTAAACAAAGGAGGTGCTGTCCAAATTTTCAGAAAAACTGTCAACTTGCAAACGCCATATCTTCTCAACCAGAAGTGCTATGAGGTCAAGTAAATACCCCTTAGAAAGTTTTGTAAGTACTTTACAAGTTCTCTATTCAGCTCAAGACCAAAATCTTTTCTTAAGTGGGTGAAATTTTGGAAAACGCAGAAACTGTCCGGGACTACACAAACTGGACAGCACTCTGAACTTTTCTGAATGTGACCCATAACTAGCAGATTTTGCGTCCAATGGTGTCGTGCGAGTAACCATTGGACAGGTTAGTGAGTCAGCTACAATTTTTTAATTGGCTCCAGACCTGAATCTGTCGTCTACTTTTTCCAAATCGAGTTTGAATACAATGTGGTCAATCTGAACTGAATATAAAAGTCTGAATGCTGAAATTTCAGCAAACTTTAAAAATGCATATCTCTTAAACCAAGACTGATATGAAGACAAGTAAGTACATTCTGGAAAGCTGATTACATTGTCTACAACTTTGTAGATAATAATAGTTCCAGATTTCCATCAGAACAGCCGGAAAACTTTAGATCAAAACTGCTACTTTTTAAGCAGGTTCTGCTGAAAGTGCAGAAAATTCTGTTAACTTTAAAATAGCATAACTTGCAAACCAGAGATGATCTAGAGGCAAACTAATACTTTTTGGAAAGTTTATAAAGTTTAAGTTAACTTTGTTATTCACCTCGAGATCTGATTTTGCCATTAACTGGATCAAAAATCGAGTTTGCGTCCAGACTGGTCGTTTGTCACCATAGTTTGGCCAGTTTGAACCTTTTGGTTTTTGTTAGGCATTCGGCTCTCGATTTCAATTTGAGGAGTGTCGTAACCAACCAAGAGTTAGGACTCAAGTATTTACCAAGTTGAATAGAGTGTTTAACTCATTTGAAGCCCTTTTTCCTTGGATAGGCATAATAGTGTCTGATTTATGTGACTTGCCACATCACATCTTGTGATGTTGAACGCAGGTCGCAATTACTCGAGTTGCATTTCATCTTCCCATGAGGATTGTTTGAAGTACGCTTCAACATCCTGGTTTGGAACATTAAGGGAGAAGGCGAGCACTCAAGTAAAGGTAATGTTCAACCATCAACCTTGGTTACAACGAGTCGTGTCAACAAGAAGACGATCAAGTAAGATTACATCTTCAAGAGGATCCAACATCCACCCCCAGATTGAGTTACTCAAAGAAGAAGTGTGACTTCAACTCCACTAGAGTGATCACTAAGGATATCAGTTCCTCTTGCCAGATCAAAGCGAAGGTTAAGTGAAGCATCACTAGAGACATATAGTTAGTTGTTTTTCTCCTGATGAAGATACAATCAAGTTAAGTAGAACATGAACAAGTTTTCGAAAGGTCGAGGTAACGTGGTATATTCTCCACATTCCTTGTCAATCGTTCTGTTATGAATTCCTTAATTGTGGTCGAGTCATGAAAGTAACGCTACTCATTGAGTGTCTTTCACGACCACGGTGTCCAATCCTTGCAAATCATCAGACAGTACTTGAGTTTTGTGGGTGTGGTTCATTTAGTCTTGCTCAAACTATAGAAGCTACTGCACCATGCATGTGCACCATTTGCATCATACATCTGCATCATTTGCACCATACATATGCACCATTTGCACCATACCATATGCAAATTCATTGCACCATACAACATATGATGCATCATGAAGCATCATTACCAATGTAACACCAATAATGGAATGCATGATAATACTAAAATTTAGAGCAAGACTGTGTACCCCATTCAAATTATTCTAAGGTGTTTAATGACTATGATCATTTCACCATATTCATTTGACTTCTTACATTATTGGTCTTCTTTCTATTGAGTGATACCTGGGCAACCGATCACTCAACCTCCCTTGCAACTAAACAAACACTTGAACTTCCATCTTTGACTTGTTATAGTTCAAGTACCTTGATTGTTGCAACTATACCGTTCGTCATCGAGTGGTCATCAGTTCGATGATCAACCTTGTAAAATCCATGAAATCTCCTTTCTCGCGAGGATACCGTTCGATTATCAACTTCGTGAAACTCTTTGGGTCCATTTAAGATCTTGCATTGGTATATGGTAACCTTGATACTCCAAGAACCTTGTAGTTACCATATGATTGAGTTATTTGCTGTGTTGAAACATATGAGGATACTGAATCCTTAAATCCTCGTGTGCCACCGCAAAGGGTCTTCATCTTCTGTTTCTATTGTTTGAAGACGTTGATATAACCAAAAACCTTATAGTCGTCATATCTTCAGTATTCCTGCTGTTTTGATTACATAAGAGTGTTGAGTGTCTTGCTACTCTTATGCTACGGCTAAGGAATCCTATGGTTGACTAAACATCAAACGAGGTTAATGATTGTTGTTTAACCTTGTAAACCATCTTAACTCATGTCAAGAGAAATACCACATCAAGTTATAAGGACCTATGAAAAACCAAACAAGCAACAAGTAATCAGTGCAAGGATAGTTTCAAACTATCATGATGACCTAGAGAAGCAAAGAACAAGTGCAAAATCTTCAAGTCAAGACTAGGACAGAACAAGATGTCATGCCAGTGTAAGAGTACAACAATAAAGGGTCAGTAACAGACGTGAAAGTTTTACGACGTGATATGGTCATGTCGAGCATCCTGTCAAGGTTATCAACCTAAAGACTGGAATCACTTGAAGCAGACTTTAGAATTTCTTAAGATGCCTGAAGATAATCCTTATTTCGTAGAACCCAAGTCTTTAAGGGCATTGTCATTTTCCTTAGTCAATGACCCTCTTTTACGAATCGTCCCCTCATCGTTTCCATTATTCTACTTGTTAGAATCTCGGGACGAGATTCCTTTAAGGGGGAAGGATTGTAAAAGCCCGCTTTTCAGAAGAACAAAAACGCAAAAATGCGAATTTGAAAATGAACATAGAAATCCAAACTCACATGAACCATATGAGTTAACCAGTGATCACTAAAAATAGGGACTTGTTAAAAATTTCACATATCGAACATGTTTGCTAATGTATTGGAACTTAAGGTGAAAAATCCTTAATTTCCAAGTATTCACATTTTCAATGAAAAATTAAAGGAGAAAAGAAAACAAAATAGAGAGAAAGAAAAAGGAATTATTCCAACCCTAAAATGGGACATTCACAAAAGTTCAAATCTAAGGCTGGAAATTTTTCCATGACCTTCTAATATTCCAAATAGACTCTCGGTAAAGTTTCAAAATTTTTGAAGCACGTTTCCCATTTATTGGGCACGTACTGAGAGTGTAACCAACGTCGACTTCAGAATTAAACTTTGTGCTCAACCTTGTCCAAATCAACTCAAAATTTTTCCTGAGGTCCCTTATGGTTCAAAAAGGGTAACATCAAAGTTTCAGGATTTTTGAACCTAATCTACTATTTATTTCCTTGAGTCAAGTATCACCACTTGAATTCAAATTCAAACCTGAGTTCAAATTCAACTTGCTCAGTTTTGAAATCTGATTACACCATAAAATTCTCCACATTTTATTTAGCCTTTGGGCCAAAGTTGAATAGTTTTGAAGCATGTTTGCTATCTCTATTTGAATTTTGAAAAGAGATGGGAGAAGAGAGTGGGACCCACATGTCATACTTATCCTCAGTACTAGGAAAAAGGTGGGCCCCACTGGTAAGCTGCTCAATCGATGAGATATTTTGCATCAGAAATGAAGAGGATAAGGAGAAGGGAAAAATGGGGCCCACATGTCATGTCTATCCTCATAGCCACAAAAGCAACTTCTCTTCTTCCTCTCCCGTCCTTGTCACCGCGCTTCTGGCCGTTGCTCGCGCGCCCGCGCCTCTGTCGCGCCGAAGCCGCCCGCATCGCGTCGCCCGACCGTAGCGCTGCCGCGCACCTCCCCCGCCGTCCCCTGCGTGCCGCTTAGCGCTGGCCGCCTCTGCTCCGGCTCTTGGCCACCACGGCGCCGCGCTGCTGCGTCCCGCACTCGACCACCCCACAATGGCCGCTGACCCAGCTCACTCCACCTCGCCGCGCACATCGCCCTGCTCCTGGCCTCCTCTGCTCCACGGCACCCCTGGCCGAGCACCCCTGTCGCGCCGCGCCTGCCGCTCGCCCATCTCTGCGCTGCTGCGCCCCACGCCGGCCTCCGCTCGGCCTGGCCGGTGCTCCACCTGTGCCTCGCCCCCGCCTCCAACCCCAGACACGGCCTCACGGACGTCGATCTTGTGCCATGGTCGCGCCTCCCTGCAGCTCTATGCGCCACTGCTCCCCACCATGCCGACCTCCCAAGCCAGCAGCAGCGCCCATGCCGCGCGCTGCACGCCCCTGCTCGCACGCGCACTTCGCCGTTCCTGCCAGCGTCATCGCCCTGTTCGCGCCGCTCCCGTCGGCTCGCCTCCCGGCCGCCGCGACGTCGCCCCAAGCCGAAGCCGTGCTCGCCCCTGCTGCCTTCGGCCGCAGTGCCCCCTTGCCGCGCCGCCACGACCTGCTCCCGGCCGCACGAAACTCGCTGCCCTGGCCACCCGCGTGCCCACGGTTCGGTTACTGCTGGTCGTGCTTGTCTACTCCCCATTGGCATCATCGCCCCGTTGCGCGCCATGGCTGCACCCAACCAGCGAAGCGAGTGACCTGTGAGATGTGTGAGATGCAAGAACACGTTGATGACACAACGGCGACGACAATTGGTTCAAGGTTAGCTCTGATTTGTGCAAAGATTAGTTGGGACAGAGCTGCAGCCTAGGTTTTCGATGAAATGTTCACGAGGGATGAACCAACTTCGTTGATGTTCAGAGCTGGTCTTGATGCAGGGGTATGGTGATGTGGCAACTCGACAACCCTAAGTGCCAAGGTGCTCTTCGAATAGTGATGAAGTGACGAAATCAAGTACACACCCAAGATGTTCGGCGAAATGCCTACAAGGTGAGCCTTGACCTAAAATGTCTTGCTTGATGTCATCGAGGTCCGTTCGTGGTGATAGCTAAGGTTACTCATATGTCGTCAAGTCGTACATCCATTTTCCGCATTAATATCATTCCAATAGAAATCCCTAAGTTGACCTCTTTTGTCGTTTGTATCACGTTGGCTTGTCTGTGCGTGCTCGTGATGCTCCACCATGAGCCGCGTCAGCGTCATTGACAACATGACATCGTCGTGACGCTCCGAGCCGTCATCATGCCCTGACATCAAAATGAAGAATGCCTATGATGAGTGTGGTGCTGAAACACCAACACGATTCGTCGTACGATGGTCGTTTAGCCAAATTAGGGTTTAGTCGAGGCGAGACTCGTCGAGTCCTGAGTGTAGCCAGGGTGCTTGATAAAATGCCTTCTAGGTCAAACCAAGTGGTTCGGTGATCACCGACGACCTATGGTTAAGTAAAGCGAGAACGTTGCGACTGACAAGGAAAACTAGACCAAGGCAAAACCTTGGATAAGAGTTCCTTGGTTGTGTCGAGGATGTTCCGTAGCTGATCACAGGATTGGTTAGCTAGGTGTGCTGTTTCATCGATGACAGGTTCGTCGAGTCGCTTGCCGACGATCGAGTCGACATCACTAACCTTAAGACTCACAAGGTGGTGTTCGGGATACCGCTCACCCCATTGATGAGTCTGGGTTGATGTGGACGTCGCTAAAACTATCTTCTTGAGATGGCAAAGCATGCCTTCACGGCAAGGTCTCACATCATGTTTAAGTCCTGAGAGCTTACCGAGCTCACCTGGACAAGCTTGCGGGAGGCACTACATTAGTGTCGTCGTGTAAGCACCTGAACGATGCTTGCGACGTTAGCCGTAGCAACTAGTTTACCTAAAAGTCATTTGAATGTTGTCTTGGTACTCATGCCAGGTTAACAGTGCTTGTAATGACTTCTTAGGTCCAAGCCATGTTGATCTCAATTCAGTCCCCAGTGTTGTTAGGTTCCATCATGTTTCATCCTAAGTCAGGACCCTACGACAGCACTGCTCACTTAACTAGGTTTACTCCTTTATGAGTTAAGTCAAGTTCAGTGGTCGATTGCTAAATCGTGACCTTCGTCTTTCACACCACTCATACTCAAGCTTTTGATGCCACCTTGACTCTTAGGTCATTCTTACACTACCAGTCCAACACTTCCACACCATTCAGCTGTATCGTCCTTGAGTGGCATAACGTCGAGTGTTGAGTGCCAAGTTGCAATGTGTGCTTACATTGCACCTTTCAATTCACATCTCGATACTACTATGACCACTTGCCTCCATCCTTTGTTTATCCACACAACAGAGGCATATCTGTCCTTCCTAATCAAACTCCTCGTTCTTAAAGTTTACACAACCCCGTAGAGTCTATTATTAAATTACTTAATTACTTAATCACTTATATGCATATCATGTCGATAGGAACGTGATGATAGGTGATCGACGAGAAGTTTCGCTTGGAGGAGAAGGTCAGGGTGTCCACATAAAGTCCTTGGCGGAGTTTGCACAGAAGGACCACTAACAATTGACATTTATTCGAGTCGCAAACTAAGGCAAGCCCCGATTTGCATTTAAGAGCTTTTCAAGTTTTCCAGTTTTATTCACTTACGTCTTCAGTTGATATTGTGCATTACGTATAAGGTGTTTGATACTCCACTTGCATGACCACAAATCCCACGGTTTGGTTGGAACGAGTTATAGTTTGACCTGTAGTAACTACTTTGCTAATGCATAGTAAATCCGGTAGAAGTCGAGTAGTTGGAATCTACTCGCGAGAGATGTAGGACATATCTCACAGGATTGGTTAAATTAAAAATGGATTAATATAATGAAATTGAGACCGGGCAGGGAATGGATAGGAAGCGGCGAGAATTGAGTCTCGGTCGCATAGCCCTGCCTGTGTCGCTTGAGGATCGTGCCGTATGCGGCACCGTTGGGCAAGCTTGAACTGTACCGGTTGCATAATGGTATATGGGACCCATTAAACTGATGTAACTCCAGACTGTAGTGTGGAGACTCCTTGGTTGTCCTTGAATGGAGATGCGAAGGCATAAAGGTGTAAATCTTCTAGCGGGCAACTTCAACATGTCCGTGTAGGGGACCTTTTGCTCGGGATGAAGAGGTTTGTCGACATTGGGGTCTTGGGTGAAAGGTGGCCACGTATGACGTGGGGAGGAGAGCACGTATGTGTCTCCCACGCGGGTGTGCGTGTCGTGCAGTCCGGGTGTGTCCTGATTGCAATCACCGTCCCTCGCGGTAATAGAGTACCACTTGTTCACTGTGTCGTGACGTAGTAAATACTAAAGAAGCCAGCAAATTATATTGTATTGAGCTATAATTGCTTTGCAACCTTGTATGATTTAGAGATAGTACAATTAAAAGTTAACAGTTTCCCCATACTTTAGCTGTAATAGCATTACGTGCTTTGGGCATGTCATATCATCGGCAAAGCGTTTCTTGTTTGATTGTGGCGTCTATGATGTGCCGTGCCCGAAGAATGTCGTTTGCTACTTAAAACATGATTATAAGGATCCACTTGTAGGCGAGTCTATTTATGTTATTCCTTACCTATGTGTAGTGTCCCCTTTTGCATATGTCTAGTGAGACGGGTTAGTCTTGCTGAGCCTTATGCTCACGTTTGTGCTTTAACGATTTTTGCAGGTATTAGTTTTATTTCTGCTGTTCAGGTTGTACATGAGACTCGAGGTGTCGAGATAAATCTCATGTGAACTATGCCGCTGCTGAATGTTCTTCATGTTGCTAGTGAGAAGCGTCCTAGGGCATGGATGTATTCTCTCCTGCTTAGTTAGGTGAGATTATGAGTATGTATTTTCCCTGCGTGTGTACCCCTGTGGTACACTCTTTTGTAAACTCTTCTTATTATGAAATGAAAACTTTATATGTCTTCTTATCCTTTTCGTGTGTGTTGTTAGGTGCCGCATCGCACGGCACCACCCAATGAGATCCTAGGAGGTGTGGACTCCGGTCCCCACAAACTATTCGGTGACAAATATTTCGAACCAAAAGGGAGTATTAATTAATCAGTAAATACTATAGAAATAAATAAATTTCTTGATGAGTGAATAAAATCTAGAGTCTAGGCAAATGCCTTATCCATTCTACTCTTTATTGTTGTAGTTCTGTTCGTTCTTATCCTTGGCTCATCGTCTCTCTCTTTTAACGTGTGTCCCATCAGGAGCACTTGTTTCCTCAAGCTATGTCTGCATAATCACAATGTCTTCAAGATGCAATCACAAGTTCGATCTCCTATGTCATGCTCATACTCAAGCTGCGACGTCAAGGGGCGTTTGTCGTATCCAAGCACGGAGTTCTTGGCAGGTGAGGCTGTAGCGCTCTTTGCATGGCGGCAGTTCTCTCAGCCGAGGGTCACGGAGCAGTAGGCAACTCTCAACATCACTTATTATTGTTGCGGTGTCTGTGTTAGTGCTAATATTGACTTGCTGGGCTAATGAACACCTGATGAGTTCAGGTTGTGTTCCTGAGTTCATGCACAAGAGTGGTCAGGTGCTGATTATTAGTTGCCACATCAGAAGAGCATGTTTGGCTCATGGACAAGGAAAATACTTTGTACGTAGTACAAAGTAAGTTTTCGGCATTGCCTTTCATACGCGAAGATGCAGCCATGTAGTTGCTCTTGCAGGTGTATATGCTAATTACATGAGTGTTTGGCCGGGTCATGTGGTTAGTCCATGATGCACCCTAAACCCGGTGTTTAGGCCCTGTATGTGCGTACACTAGTGACATGTGACAAAGTGCTTAGTAAATTGCGTTTGGTTTGACATGGAAGTTTGATTGGATAGGATCATCTATTTCTTTATGTATTGGATAATCCAAATTAACGTTTGGTTGGATAGTGTTTTTTGTTTCCCCTGTTTATAGTTCGCTCACTCGTTCATCATTAGTTCTATTAGTCCGTCGGCTTTTTCCATGCATGCGTCGCTTATCACATTGAAATGATGTTCATCAATTGTTTGATTGTTGTGTTGTGCCCATGCACTCTGCAAGATTCAGGGCGTTCGTGTATGTGGCAATCATCAGGGCAGGGTGGCACAGTCGCAGGAACCGTGTAGTGCGCTTTAGTTTTATGGCTGTAAGATTCAAAGCGTGAACTTACGTCGCAACGATCTGGGCAGGGTCGCACAGAGACGGTTGTGCGGCCCTGCCACAGAGAATTCAATTCCCGCACCAAGGGGTTAGACCACCCGCAGTGGTTCACTGTTAAGCTTACTGGACTGTACATTTAGAGTAGATTACTGGAAGTATAGAGTAAGTGTCCGAGTGAAATGCTGGAAGTATAGAGGATATACTTGACGTATAGAGGGATAGAGTAAGTTTTAGAGGAAACCATTGTGGATGGTCAAAGGCAGTGCTGAAGGCCTAGGCAGGAGGAGTGACCGCCTAGGGCCAGGCTGGGGAGGGGCCCACGGTGTCAACTGTTAAAGAGAAAAGGTATAAAATCAATTAGTATTTGCATCATCCGTATGCGATGTACAATTACACAGTCTAGCTTTTTATTTTCGTAATGTTTTGAAATATATCACTACGTCCGAATGTGTTTAATATTTATTAGAGATAATATTAATAATGTGTTCATTTTCTATATGTGATGTTTTCGATAAAAGGAAAAGTTTTTCATTAATGCATACTGTAGGACAAATTGTTCGTGAACATAAAAGACATTTTTCATTAACATAAAAACAACACATATACTACAATCAAGAAAAAACACACATAAAAAACAAAAGAAAAAACTACTACTAATCCTACTCTACTCGGAGAAGGACTTGTCCACCTCCTCCGCCGCCACCTCTGCATCCACCGATGATGCCTCCGCATCCGCCGACGGTGCCTCCGCCTCCGCCGGCAACGCCTTCTCCAACACCAGCCCGAACTTCCGGCCAACAGCGTTCACAAGTTGATCGCGAAACTCCACCTCAGAGTCCTCACCTATTGTCTCATAGAGGAAGTCGAGGCGAGCGGCCACAAAGCCTAACCCGAAGATGTGGTAGCCAGCGGAGTCCATGCTGGTGTGGTGGGGAAGGATCCCAAGTCCTAGATGGCGACAGGAGCAAGATGTATTGTTAAATACATCCCATGCAACTATGTTGAGCACACTTGAATGCACATTGACGGCGAACGGGTCACCGGTGACATGCTTAAGTTGGTCCTTGAGTTTGGCGATGCAGTCCTCGAAGAGGCGGACAGTCTCAACATAGTCGGCCGGAGGAGGTGCGAGCGTCGCGGGCGAAGATGGGGGCAGAGGAGGTGCGGGCGCCGCCACAAGTTCCAACGGCATTGGCGGCGACAGAAACAGGGAAGGAGGTTCAGAGGATGTCGGTGGCTTATAGCGTTTCGGTGCGGGGCTACCCATTTGTGTAGCGACGAAGGTGGGGAGAAAGAGTGAGAGGTGGTCTATGGTGGTGCAGTGGAGAAGTAAGAGGAGAAGTTTGGAGGCTGAGATTGATGGAGAGGTGTGGCGGAGAAGAAGAGGATGGTGTGCCTTTATAGCGGGTCGTTGTTTAATCGCGCGAGTGGAGATCATCGGATGCCTCAAAAATTGTGCTTTTGAATTGATAGTCGGAGTTACTCCAAACTGCGGTTTGCCTCCTCTCAACTATCGCAACGGCTCGACACGTCTCATCGATCTATTTTTTAGTTTGACACGCAAAGCACCTAGGGTATGCAATGGCCCACCTAGCATACTTTGTAGGTCCGTCCTGCTGTGTTCGTAACCTTTCGTGCGAATGATTTCAATGAGGTGCGGAAGATTCACGTGAACGTGTGTGGCAATCGACCGAGAGTCCATTTCTTTTTTTTTTGAGGATCCGAGTGTTGTCGACCGAGAGTCCACATCGAACCGATGATAATTGTCGTGATCATATATGATGGTGGACATGAATATAGTGCATGTGAAAGAGACTCGAGATCAAGCATGTTTGATCACATGTTGTGGATATTTTGTGCCCCCTTGTTGAGGACCATGTTAATTTGATGACGTTGATGATTGGATGTGGCGTACATGTTTTCATAAGTGTGTTCATTTGTTCCTTAAATCATAACACGTGGCAGCTAGCGCCTACTACTATCGTTTCTTCAAAAGACGAGTACAACGCATGCATGTTAGAAAATATACTATATACATGGAAGAATGCGAACGATTAGTTTGATTAACAACGTACACGTAGTAAGAGTTGTGTGCTTATTAGATGGTAGTACACATTCTATCCTCGTACCCTCGAGGGAACATCCTTCCTGTCAAACATAGTTTGTTATCTCTATTAATGACACGATAATATTCTTCATTAGTGTGGTAGATAAATTGCCATATTGGTTGAGAGTATACACATGCATGGTAGAGAATATGATAAATATAGAAATATATATCAATACATGGTAGGAAATATTCTATTCTTGGAATACATGTTCGGGGCGTAGCATGCATATGGACATCCAACATCCATGTGAAAGACCTCAATCATGTTTGATGACGTTACATGTGTTCTCTTTTTGTTGAGAGATCATCATGTTTGAGGCTCGTTGATCATGTTTGGGTCGTAGCATGCATGGACAACAAACATGCATGTGAAAGACAACGATCGATCATGTGAAAGACCTCGATGCATGTGAAATAACAAGCTTGTTTTTAGAAGCCCTCGCCTGGGGCCGCACTGTTGATCTAACCAAGGGTGGCGGCATGGAGGCTGAAGGCAGTGCACCGAGATGGCGGCATGCCGAGGCGACGGCGAGGCGGAGGCCGGACCGATGGCGCACGGTGCCGACCATTTGGCTTGCAGTTTGCAGCCTCACACTGGAGCTCCGGGCGGCAGCGCTCGAAGCTCGCAGAGGCGGCACCGCCGCCAGTTGACCGACCGAAATTGTAGAAGGGTGAAGTAAGTTTCTTACTTATTCGAAATTATTAATATGTATCCCTCCATCTCCCAAATTACTTGTCACTCTTTAATTAATTAGTTTATTTTTGAACTAAAAAGACTAACAAGTAATTTGGGATGGAAGAAGTAGTTTTAATTCTGTAATTGTAAGGACTATGTTAGTTTGTAATTGCTTAACCTATAAGATTAATGGTTAATGATGAATTGCAAAATAAGTGTCTAATGATAGTAATTATTACCTTCTAATGATTTGTTGCCTAAAATTTTCTCAAATTTCAGACACGTGACAAATAGACTCTAGCTAATTCTTCCATCACAAAAACTATTCTGTTTTTTGAACAATCATCAAAGAAACTACTAAAAAATCAACTTAAATGCCATGACATTGGCGATGAAATCCTCTGCCCTGCAGTTATTCCTGCAGCTGACATGTGGACCAACAATGGTGGGGCACACATGTGGTATGAACCCAAGATAGTGTTTCCTCAAGAAAAAATAATTTTATGAGAGATTGAGCGCACAAGCAGAAAAGCTAGAACTTGAGCGTTGCACCTCTGAATTCCATACCGGTATGATCGAAGGCAGTCAATCCGAAAACTTGGTGGTTAGATCAGTAGTCGCCGGAGAGAAGCTTGTGGCCAACCTCGAAGGAGACGAAGGCGTCGATGCAGTCATAGTTGATCTCCTCGCCGAAGAGATTGTACGCGTCCTAGTGGCTCATCCTCACCAGGTAAGGCTTCTCCATGTCGATGCCCATCACGACGCTCACGATGTCCTTTAGCCTTGTGTGGTGGAGGTTCGAGCGATCCATCTGCTCCATTGCGAGCTCGGCTAGGTCCACTATTTTGGCCACCTTCAGCTGCCAGTCCTTCCAAAGTAGATCAGCGTCACCCTCCACGCCCACGTTGATGAAGTGGTAGTCAGAATCATCGAGGAACTCTTCCAGTTTGCTGGAAGTAGTCAACATGGATGACCTAGAAGATGAGGCAGCGGCAGCCGCTGAAGCTGCAGAATGGCGACGGGGTTCTGGTCGGCAGAGTAGCTGGGGCGCCACTCGACGTCGAGCCTGACGACGATCTTGTGAAGGCGCCGACGGTAGATGGAGAGGACCTCATCGAGCCAGTCCTCCACAGCCTCGTCGGAGGACGTCACAGTTGCGGGGATCATGTCATCCTCGATAGTCATGTTGTACAGCTGAGTCCCAGCCATTGGGTTCTCTCCTTGTCCCTACGGTTGCGATCTGCGGCGACGTGGCACAACATATTTCTTGTGCATACCTTCTTCTACCTCTAGTTTGGATTTTGGAAATGGACGTGGATATATAATTGATACAGTTATGATATGAGTGGAGGAGTTTCCAAATTTGACAGGCCCGAGCCTTGAGTAAAGAAAGTAATGAAGATTTTTGAATCTGATATACTCTTTCTATTTTGATCCTTTAGAAAGCTCTAAGCCGGCGCTCGGCCATTATCATAGGCAAGGAATAAAAGGTGCAAAGTAAGAGTCATACAGAAACAGATTGATGCACAAGTTGAGCACCAAAAAATAAAATGAAAGACACCTAAAATAGAACCAAAGAGAAATAGGCATCCAAGACCCCTCAGGAGATCAAAGCGAGGCTCCCGCAAAAGTCCAAGTACGGGTCGTCTCCTTTATCTTAACTCCATTTTTCTTATATTATTTTTCTACCAATCTTCTAGCCCTCCTTTATTTTATGTTGTATGGTTGGATCAGGATACGTGGCCGGCGTGAGGCAAGAGTCGTGTGTGCAACACCAGGCGAAACGTCGTGGAGAGACGTTGCTCCCCTTGTAGAGGATCATGTTAATTTGATGACATTGCGGATTGGATGTGGCATACGTGTTTTCACAAGTGTGTTCATTTGTTCTCAAATCAGAGCACGTAGCCGCTAGCGCCTATGGCTGTTATGTCTTCGAAAGGACGAGTACAACATGTTAGAAATTATATTGTACAAGGCATGCAATTAATTTAATGAACCATTAAAAAATCCAGTGGATATTATGGGTCATGCCTATTATTTGTTATTCTTTTGGGCAGGTCTGTATGGCGAAGACAAGCGGGAGACAAATCGTCGAGGGGCAGACACTATGCTTCGGACGGCGATCAGGCTCCAAAAGGAACAAAGGGCTCTGGTTGATGTTACCGGCACCTGGAGCAAGCAGTGATCCGGGGGGTGCTGTGGACCAGAAGTGATGCACTGGAGAGAAGTGAAAAGCGCACAAAAAAATGGTCATGAATGGAGTCGATGCTATTTTGCTATGCTGCTTCTAGGACTTGTGGTCTGTTATGTTTATCTTTGATAATACGGGCTAAAGTTGATACTCCAGAAACTATTCTAGCGTCTTTTGTGATTTACTACGTACTTTTTTTAGCTTGATGTAGTAGGCTGTGACTATTTGATCGCTCATTATGTTCAATTCGTGTTGGGTTTCAACATAGAGAGTGGGCACAGGGTGAGGGAGAAGGTTCTCCCTGGTGTTATCAGAGAACTAGGTATAAGTCACTTTCTGGATCTCCAACTCAGTAGAGTTGGAAGTGGAAATATATTCTGTTCTAAAAAAATAAAAGAGATAAATAGTCCACTAGTTTATCGTTAGAACAACAACATTAGAATTTTTTTTTTGCACCAATGAACAACAAACTAAAGTTCATTACCTTAAGATGATATACTACAAACTAGACAAAAGTAAAACACAAACTAGAAATAAGAAAAAAAACAGAACTAAAAAAAGAAAAAAAACTTCTCCTCCTCCTCCTCCTCCATTTTTGGCTCCTGGCAGGGCGGGGGCACCTACCACGGCGAAGACGGCAAGCCTAGTTTCCTGGACGTCGTCACCACCAGGTTGTCGCAGCCGGCGACGCCGAGCTCGACTGCCAGCGTGTCCCAGAGGACGACGAGGCGACCGGCCAAGTGCGTCATGCCGAAGACGTAGTGGCCTGTGGTCCCCATTCCAGTATGCTCTAGAGGGGGACCAAGCCCAAGGCGGAGCATGAAGCGAAATGTATTGTCAAATACATTGCATGCCATCTTCCGGAGAGCCCACTCCATGTATAGGGAGAGTCCGATCGGGGACACTTCCCCTTGGCGTCCTTTTGCGGGCTTGGCAGTGGTGTTTTCTTATCATCCATGGTGTTCTTGGCGCGGTTTTATGAAGAGAGGAAGAATGGTTGTGCGGAGAACACGATGGTGTGCCCGGGTGATCTTATAGCGTAGTAGCATCCTAACAGTTCGTCTCTTGATGCGCACAGTAGTGGTGATGGGACACGAAGCGGTTCGAATTGAATTTAAATATGTGCATGCACTGCGCGCGGTTAAGGCGCCTCAGTAACTGGCGCGCACGTAAGCTCGGAGCGTCGGGTTGCATCAGCCGCTTGTACAATGACTACTGCTTCAAGGACCAAACCTTATGCGGCAGATGGCTACATAATACTTCCTCCGTCCGCTCAACTCTATTTCTAGTTTTGGTCAAACTTACCTTTGACCAATAATTTATATAGATTTTATTAACTTCAATAACATGTAAATTGTATATTATGGAAATATTTTTCATGGTGAATCTAAAAGTACAGTTCTTGTATTGTTAAAACTGATCAAAATTACAAAATTAGTTTGATTGATCACAAAATTAACAGATAATGTAAGTGAGCATAAAAGCATATGGTAAGATAGTGAATTTCTTATCATTGGTGTTCAAAGGAGTGAATTGGCTTTCCAATATGGCAATGACCCACTCCAGTTGGCAAGAGAGGTAGTGTTCATGCTTAGGGTACAGCACCAAGCTAAACGGGTGAACACTCTAGACCTGTCCCTCCCAGAGCTTGGTTATTTTACATGTCATTCCTTGGCACCATGACACCCTACACTGTCCTACTTTTAAGCTTAGGGATAGAGCTTACGGAGGTGCTCTATGTTCTATGGGTTGGGGAGGGGCTCTCATTCTTCCGTGGTGAGGCGGACACACCCGGGGCAGGATACTTGTATCACTCGGAAGGGGCACTCCCAGCTAGGGGAAAGTTCGCGTGACCCTTCTCGGGTGAGTATGCGCCGCAACACCAGGTCACCTGTCTTGAGTTCTCTACTCTAAACGAACCACTCTTGGTAGCGCCTCAGTGCCTGTCAATAAAGTGCGTTTCAGATGGTGGCATGTCACCTTGCTTCGTCGATGAGGTCGACATCTTCTCGTCGGAGCTGTTCCTGTGAGGCTTCATCGAACGCTCGGACTCTGATGAGCCCACAAAAATATCGGGGTGGGGGTGCAGCCTCGGCCCCATACACCAGAAAGAAAGGTGTTTCTCCTGTGGCACGGCTAGGTGACGTCCGGCTTGCCCACAGTGGACAGAGGAGTTCGTCAACCCACTTGGCACCATGCTTATTCAAGCTGTCATATGTGTGTGTCTCGAGGCCCCTGAGGATCTCAGCGTTGGCCCTTTCGACTTGTCCGTTGATTTTTGGATGAGCCACTTATGCATAATAAACTCAAACGCCGAGGTCTTCATAGTAGTCCTACAAAGCAGCACTGGTGAATTGGGTCCCGTTGTCGGTGATGATCCTTTTTTGGACTCCGAACCTACAGACAATTGATTTGATGAACTTGAGTACAGACTCGTTGTTGATGTTGATCACTAGGGCTGCTTCCGGTCACTTGGTGCACTTATATATGGCGACATAGAGGAACCGGTACCCTCCGGCTGCACTGGGAAAGGGTCCCAGGATATCCAGCCCCCAGACCGCAAGAGGCCAGGAGGGTGGGATCATCTGCAGTTACTGCACTGGGGTGTGAATTTTCTTGGTGTGGAACTGGCACGCCTTGCACTTCTTGACCAGTTTTATGGCGTCTTGTAGTGTTGTTGGCCAGTAGAAACCATGCCAGAAGGCTTTGCCAACCAGGGTGCGGGAAGCCACATGATTCCCACACTCTCCTTCGTGGATTTCTACGAGCAAGTCACAGCCTTCCTACCGAGTTATGCACTGTAGCAGTACACCGTTGGCACCACGTAGGCAGATGTAACACCATCAATTTCATGCATCATGTCCTGCATCCATCATTAAATATGTCTAACATTAATAAACATAAAAAGGAACAAGTTTAAAATTGATTTAGAACAAAACCACACCCAAGAATTCTAGGGAGTGCGGACTAGTTTGATTTTTGTGCAGACTAGTCCGATTTCTCTCTGACCTCGTTCAGACTTGTTCATTTTTGCTGCAGAACAGTCTGTTTTTGCCTCTGGACACTTTTGAACTTGTTCTGTTTTTTGCGGACTAGTCCGGTGCTCCAATTCCTTGAAAAAATCGCTAAGTCCCTGGACTTGTCCGGACTAGTCCTGTACTCCAGCGGACTTGTCCGTTTTCCTCTCTGACTAAAGTCAGACTTGTCTGATTTTTGGCCAGAACTGTCCATTTTTCCCTCTGGATAAGTTCGAACTTGTCCGATATCCAGTGCGGACTTGTCTGATATCTTTCTGACTAACTTCGAACTAGTCCGGCCCTTTTTAGACTTGTCCGATAAATCGCGACTCCTAGTTGATCTTTTGTTTTACAAATTGTTTCTTGGGTTTTACGTTAAGTGGGCCTAGGGACGTCGTGCCTATCTCTTTTAGAGCCTTGTGGGACTCTAAAACGACCTCTACTCATCCCAAACTCGAATTCCATCTAACCCTAGCCCTCCGCCTCTATATAAACAACCCCACCCCTTGGCTTGACATCTATTTGCCACTTTTCCACTCCACCCAAACCCTAGTTCGTTGAGAGCCACCATCAAGGAGGTAGAAGGAGATCCCAAGGAGGGAGAAGAAGAGGAGGAACAAAAGAGGATCAAGATCTCCATCAAGTTTCATTCTTCATCACCAATTCTTCTCCAAGTTCATCATCAACCCTAGATCATCAAGATCCAAGTGTTGTCTCCAAGATCCTTGATCCATTGGAGTTCCAAACACTTGGTATACCTTCTATTCTCCTTTTATCACGTGAATTTAACCCCTAATCTCCAAATTCACGACGACCTAGAAAACCCTAGTTCGCCAGTTCTGTGAAGTGCGGACTTGTCCGGTCCCAAGCGGACTAGTCTGATTTTCCTGGTTAATTTTTGTTAAATTAATTCTAAAACTTGATCTAATCAACTCCAAACTTGTATGAACTTGTTAAAATTAGAACTAGTTAATGATCATTAAAAGCAACTCATTAACAAATTCCACCTTGCATTTGCATTAATCATGCATGTCATGTCATATTGAGTAATATTGGTGCACTCTTTGATTGTGTTTCTTGTCTTGTATGTTTATTGTGCGGATTAGACGGATTTGCACTAGAGAGCGTTGCGGAGGATCTACATCACCAAGAGTTTGAAGGCTTTGACCCTAACCAATTCCTAGAGCAAGGCAGGTGTCCTTGAAGCATATTGATCCTGTTTTGACAATGAATGTTTTGTTTGCAAAACTGCATGCTTGTGTCAATTTGATGGGAAATCCTATGATAGGAAGTTTACTAGATTTTTTTTAACCACCCTTGTCACTTGTAATTATGGTAGAGAGTCGGGATGGGCTTTTTACCTTTTGCTTCGCTTAATTAATTGGGATGGGAAAACAACACTACACATTTAATTATGCATTAATGAGATTATAATTAACATGAACTGGTTAATATGATGTGGTAATGGGTGATCTAAGCAAGCCTGGTATGTGGACGGGTTGGATGTTATGGTGGTTTGCTTGCTTTAGATCTAAGGACCGGTTCATGCGAGAATAAGCCGGGACTATATTGCCACCACGAGGCCAAGTATGGGTGCGGTGTAGCTGATTAATTAGGGCTTTGCCAATTCTATTTGGACCATTAAGGATGCTCGGGGAAGGGGTAGTCGGATTGGGTTTGTTGATGATTGGTGGAACTACCCTGGGATCCGTATGGTTCAAGAGGGGGCCCTTGGTTGAAGATGTGCTCTGTAGGAGACATCGCCACCGGTGAAACCTCAGTGGGGTCTCAATAGGCTAGTAATCCCTTTGTAAAAGCTATTTTGTGATCTCTTGGCCATACACCAAAGGAAGTGTAATTGGCATGAGGGAGGTTCTTTAGTCGCCGAGAGGTGATGAAATCACAAACACATGGGTAAAGTGATACAAACTCTATAGAGTCTAATAAAACTATCATGATAGTCGTGCTCCTGATTATGAGAACCTGGATGACCTACATGATTAGAGGGAACATGGTATTGGGATGTTTTTTTTTGGATGGTCATGCTTTGGTATTGGTTTAAATGGTTATGGGATGGTATTATGGCTGGTTATGAAATGGATTATGGTATTGAATATGATTAATGGTGAAATCTGGTATATGGATGATGGATAAGGAATATGGACTGGTATTATTATACTTACATGGTTTATGATGGGTTTATTCACTTACATATAATATATTGCTTTTCAAATGTTTTGATGTGCTTTTCAACACTTAGCCATTATTATATTCCTCATTTGAAACAGCTACATGTCATACTTTCCATACTTGCTGAGTACGACATATACTCACTCTTGCAATCCCCCCCCTAACAGTTGCAGGTCAGGATTGGGAGTTGTATGACGATAATACAGAGTTCTGGGTCGTGTCTACCGTCAGCTTGCCTGCGGTGTTAATCGAAGCTGCGCTATCCCCTATTTGCTTAGCTGCTTAGTTTCTTAATTAGTTATTGCTGCTACATTAGTTCAAACTTGTCATTTATACTCATTAGAGATTGTATTCAAGGATAATATGAATTGTGTAATAGAATTTGGTTAATTAATCTTTTTCTGCGGTAACTGTTTGTATATCCTTTTGTGATGCACTTGTGTATGTGTGTTGAACGTCCTGGTCACACATATACTGCACTTGGTTCATTTATCGGAACCGGGTGTCACAAATTGGTATTAGAGCCACAGGTTGACCATAGGATGCAGCCCAGATAGAATGGACACTTTAGAGCACATATGAGCACTCGGGAATCGATGTGTTTTTAGTTTGGTTTGCTGTTTGCTATATATTATTTGCTTGTGTGCTTAATAGAGGATTTTGGGATGCTTTAGCATTGCCATGTTCACCTAGGCTAGTTAGTTGTTTAGTTTTATATCCCTTGATGCATATAGTTGGGGACGTTTTCTAATTCTTACCTATTGCTTTTCTTTAGATGGCAAGGACTCGCAACTAAAGGGATGGCAATGATGAGGAGGAGAATCATGGAGCACCTCAGAACAACAATGGACAAGGACCTTCCCAAGGAGCTATTAATATTGAGCAGCTATTGGCCATGCAAAACTAGCTCATGCAGACCATGATATAGACCATAGGACAGCTACAGGCTGGCAATATCAACAATCAGCCCCACATGCCTCCACCGCCATGCCACCTCCTAATAACCGGTTGGGAGAGTTTATGAGGACTAGGTCGCCGTCCTTTGCTCAAGCCACTGACCCTATGGATGCGGATGATTGGCTCAAGTCTGTAGAGAAGAAGATAGCTATTGTCCAATGCAGTGATCGGGAGAAGGTGCTTTTTGCTTCTCATCAACTTGTTGGAGCAGCTGCGGATTGGTGGGATTCCTTATGCAATGCTCATGGGAACCAGGAGAGGATTACTTGGGCCGAATTCTAGGAAAGCATCCGATCTCATTTTGTGTCGGAAGGTGTTATGATTTTGAAAAGGCAAGAATTTGAGAACTTGAGGCAAGGAAGGTCAAGCGTGGGAGAATATCTCAATAAATTCACTCAACTTTCAAGGAATGCCCCTGAGGATGTTAGTCAGGACAACCGGAAGCAGTACTTGTTCATGAGAGGCTTGAACAATGAGATCCAAGTGCAATTGCTCAATTGTGATTATGCCAACTTCTAGAAGATTGTGGTCAAAGCAATTGTAGTGGAGAACAAAGTCCATGAGATGGAGCAAGATAACAAGAGGAAGGCGCTATATAAAGGACAACAACAAGGAAGTAATGTGTGCCCCCGCTTTGCTCCACCCAATGCGCCCTATCACAGCTCTTCGGCTCCTATATAGCGACCTGGTTATACCCCGCGACCAACTCAGTTTGTGCAACATCGCCCTGTCGTGCAAGCACCTAGCCCTCCAATGCCATATGCACCTCGTGCTAATTTTCCTGGAGCAAATGTTCAAAATCAAATCCGTCCAAATTCTGGAGTTCTATACTTGTGGCAAAGCTGGACACTTTGCACATCAATGTCCTAAGTCAGGCCTTGGTCAAGGAAGCAATGTGCTAAGGCAAAACCCGAGACTCAATGGAGGATAGCCGCAAGGGAATCGTGGACAGCAGAATTTCGCACGTGGCAACATGAACCATGTCCCTACGTAGGATGCACAACAAGCGGATGATGTGGTCATTGGTATGTTCCTCGCAAACTCCAACCCCGCGGCTATGTTATTTGATTCCGGAGGATAGCATTCATTCATTTCATTGAAGTATGTTGCCAAGTATAGTTTACCTATCTCTCATATGAAGTTTACTCTATTGGTTAAGTCTCTTGGAGGAGAGATGAGGACAAATATAGTATGTCCAAAAGTAAGCCTTAGAATAAGGGGGGTAGACTTCTTTGACAACCTCATTGTCTTGGATTCCCATGGATTAGACATTATACTTGGTTTGGACTGGTTGAGGAAGCACAATGGAGTCATTGAATGTGCCACCAAGATGGTGAAGTTGACCAACGAGGAAGGGATCACCATAGAATTCAAAGCATCTAAACATGCACCAAAATAAGTGGAGCCAAATCACATGGATGGTGCCGCAATTGAGGAAATTTCTGTGGTATCTGAATTTTTGGACGTATTCCCGGATGGGTTGCCAAGTATGCCACCTGATCGAGACATTGAGTTTGTTATTGATTTAATACCTGGAAATGCACCTATAACTAAGAGGTCGTATAGGGTGCCTCCTAAGGAATTAGCGGAGCTCAAGAAGAAAATTCAAGAGCGACTAGAGAAAGGTTTCATTCGCCCTAGTTCTTCACCTTGCGGAGCGCCCGTTCTATTTGTGGACAAGAAGGATGGATCCCAAAGAATGTGTGTGGATTACAAAGTTCTCAATGAGGTGACCATCAAGAACAAGTATACCTTGCCACATATATAAGACTTGTTCGATCAGATGAAGGGTGCTTTTGTTTTCTCCAAGATTGACTTGAGGTCAGGTTACTTTCAAATGAAGATAAGGCCGTCGGACATACACAAGACAGCTTTTAGGACACGGTATGGATCTTATGAGTACACTGTGATGTCCTTTGGATTGACAAATGCACCTGCCTATTTTGTGTACCTCATGAATAAGGTCTTCATGGAGTACTTGGATAAGTTCGTCGTGGTATTTATTGATGATATAATGATCTACTCGAAGGACGAGAGGGAACATGAGGAATACTTGAGGCTTACATTGCAGAAACTGAGGGAGCATCAATTGTATGCCACGTTCAACAAGTGTCAGTTTTGGTCAAGGGAGGTGTCGTTTTTAGGTCATATCATCTTAGGAGGAGGAGTATCGGTTGACCCAGGAAAAGTGGGGGACGTGTTAAAGTGGGAATCGCCGCAAAATGTCAAGGAAACAAGGAGTTTTCTTGGAATGGCTGGATATTACCGTTGGTTCATCAAGGATCTTTCCAAGATAGCCAAGCCAATGATGGAGATTCTAGTGAAGGGGAAAGCATTTTAATGGACCCAAGCTTGTCAAGAAAGTTTTGAGGAGTTAAAGAAAAGGTTAACAACAGCCCCGTTTTGACATTGTAGGATGTGAGCAAGAGTTTTGATATTTATTGCGATGCCTCAAGACAAGGACTTGGATGCGTGCTTATGCAATAAGGTCCAGTAGTAGCCCATGCATCAAGACAATTGAAGAAACATGAGCTGAATTATCCAACGCATGATTTGGAACTTGCGGACGTGGTACACACATTGAAAATTTGGAGACACAATAACCTTGGACATAGGTGTGAAATTTATACGGATCATAAGAGTTTGAAGTATATATTCATACAAACGTATCTGAATTTGAGGCCACGAAGGTAGTTGGAACTCATTAAACATTATGATTTGGGAATCAACTATCATCTAGGGAAGGCTAATGTAGTGGCCGATGCCTTGAGTAGGAAAGGAGTAAGTAATCAACTCATAGTTCGAGAGTTACTATCCGAGTTATGCAAGGAGTTTGAACGGTTGAACCTTGGATTTGCGAATGAGATGGTAACGATGGAGTTAAATGCGACATTGGAACAAAAAATTCGAGAGAGTCAAACAAAGGATGAGGAAATCCATGAAATCAAGGAAAGGACCCAAGAGGGAAGAGAATTCATATTTCATGAGGATGAACATTGTACCCTATGGCCTGGTAAGAGGATTTTCGTGCCCAACGTGAAGCATATTCGGGAGACAATATTAAAAGAGGCACACGACTCACCATATTCAATTTACCCCAGTTTTACCAAGATGTATAAGGACTTGAAGACTTGCTATTGGCTAGTATGAAGAAGAAAAAAGCTGAATATGTCGGCCTATGTGATGTGTGCCAACGAGTCAAGGCGGAACATCAAAGGCCAGCTGGATTATTGCAACCATTGAAGATTCCGGAATCGAAGTGGGAAGAAATCGGCATTGACTTTATAGTTGGTTTACCGCGTACCCAGTCCAGGTATGACTCAATTTGGGTAATTGTGGATCGATTGACCAAGTCAGCTCATTTTGTTCCTGTCAAGACCACCTATACCACCGCGAAGCTAGCATAATTGTATATGGAGTATATAATGTGTCGACATGGAGTCCCAAAGAAGATGTTCTCGGATAGAGGTTCTCAATTTACCCCCAGATTTTGGCAGAAATTGCATGAAGCATTGGGAACGAGGTTGAATTTTAGCTCAGCATATCACCCTCAAACAGATGAACAAACCGAGAGGACCAATCAGATTTTAGAGGACATGTTAAGAGCTTGTGCTTTGAAGCATGGGTAAGGTTCGGACAAAAGCTTGCCATACGCAGGGTTTTCATACAACAATAGTTACCAAGCAAGTTTGAAGATGTCACCCTATGAGGCGTTATATGGAAGAAAGTGTAGGACACCTTTATTCTGGAATGAGACAGGAGAAACTCAAGTATTTGGTCCAGATGTGTTGCAATAAGCTGAAAAGCAAGTCCAAATAATTCGTTAAAACTTGAGGGTCGCTCAATCAAGGCAAAAAGGCTATGCGGACAATAGGAGAAGAAAACTAGCCTTTGAAGTGGGAGATTTTGTTTACCTCAAGGTGTCACATATGAGAGGTCAAAAGAGGTTTAACGTAAGAGGCAAGCTAGCACCTCGTTACGTCGGACCATTCAAGATTTTGGACAAAAGTGGAGAGGTAGAATATAAGTTGGAGATGCCAACACGTCTTTCAGATGTTTATGATGTCTTTTATGTTTCCCAGCTCAAGAAGTGCTTGAGAGTACCGGAAGAACAAGTGTCAATGGAAAAATTGGAACTAGAGGAAGATTTGACATATGCCGAGCAACCGATCAAAATCTTGGAAACCAAGGAGAGGGTCACAAGGAACAAGGATAGTGCAAGGTTCAATGGAAGCATCATACAGAATCAGAAGCAACATGGGAGCTGGAGGATGATCTCAAGAAGGAATTTCCCTATCTCTTCTTTTCCATGTCGAATCTCGAGGGCGAGATTCATGTTAAGTGGGGTAGGTTTGTAACATCCTCGTTTTCATGCATCATGCCCTTCATCCATCATTAAATATGTCTAACATTAATCAACATAAAAACTAACAAGTTTAAAATTGATTTAGAATAAAACCGTACTTAAGAATTCTAGGAATTGCGGACTAGTCCGATTTCTCTCTGACCTCGTTTGGACTTGTCCGTTTTGCTGCGGACTAGTCTATTTTTGTCTCTGAACACTTTCGGACTTGTCTGGTTTTGTGCGGACTAGTCCGGTGTTCCAATTCCTTGAAAAATTCACTAAGTCCCTGGACTTGTCCGGACTAGTCTGGTACTCCAGTGGACTTGTCCGTTTTCCTCTCTGACTAAAGTCCTACTTGTCCGATTTTTGGCCAGAACTGTCCATTTTTCCCCTTTGGATAAGTTCATACTCGTCCGATATCTAGTGCGGACTTGTCCGATATCTTTCTGACTAACATCGGACTAGTCTGGCCCTTTTCGGACTTGTCTGATAAATCGCGACTCCGAGTTGATCTTTTGTTTCACGACTTCTTTATTAGGTTTTATGTTAAGTGGGCCTAGGGACGTCATGCCTAACTCTTTTAGAGCCCATTTTGGACTCTAAACCGACCTCTACTCATCCCAAACTCGTATTCCATCTAACCCTAGCCCTCCACCTCTATATAAACAACCCCACCCCTTGGCTTGACATCTATTTGCCACTTTTCCACCTCACCCAAACCCTAGTTTGTGGACAATAGCCATCAGGAAGGGAGAAGGAGATCCCAAGCAAGGAGAAGAAGAGGAGGAAACGAAAGTGGATCAAGATCTCCATCAAGTTTCGTTCTTCATCACCAATTCATCTCCAAGTTCATCATCAACCCTAGATCATCAAGATCCAAGTGTTGTCTCCAAGATACTTGATTCATTGGAGTTCTAAACACCTGGTATACCTTCTATTCTCTTTTTCTAACGTGAATTTAACCCTAATCTCCAAATTCACGTCGACCTAGAAAACCCTAGTTCGTTAGTTCTGCAAAGTGCGGACTTGTCCGATCCCAAGTGGACTAGTCCGATTTTCCTGGTATTTCTGTTGAATTAATTCTAAAACTAGATATAATCAACTCCAAACTTGTATAAACTTGTTAAAAGCCATTAGAACTAGCTAGTGATCATTAAAAGCAACTGATTAACAAATTCCACCTTGCATTTGCATTAATCATGCATGTCATGTCATATTGAGTAATATTTGTGCACTCTTTGATTGTGTTTCTTGTCTTGTATGTTTATTGTGCGGATAAGACGGATCTGCGCTATAGAGCGTTGCGGAGGATCTAAAACACCAAGAGTTTGAAGGCTTTGACCCTAACCAATCCCAAGAGCAAGGCAAGTGTCCTTGAAGCATATTGATCCTGTTTTAACAATAAATGTTTTGTTTGCAAAACTGCAAGCTTGTGTCAATTTGATGGGAAATCCTATGATAGGAAGTTTACTAGATTTTTTTAACCACCCTTGTCACCTGGAATTATGGTAGAGAGTCGAGATGAGCTTTTCACCTTTTGCTTCGCTTAATTAATTCGGATGGGAAAACAACACTACACATTTAATTATGCATGAATGAGATTATGATTAACATGAACTGATTAATATGATGTGGTAATAGGTTATCTAAGCAAGCCTGGTATGTGGATGGGTTGGATGTTATGGTGGTTTTCGTGCTTTAGATCTAAGGACCGTTTCATGCGAGAATAAGCCAGGACTACAGTGCCACCACGAGGCCAAGTATGGGTGGGGCGTAGCTGATTAATTAGGGCTTTGCCAGTGATATTTGGACCATTAAGGATGCTCAGGGAAGAGGTAGTTGGATTGGGTTTGTTGATGATTGGTGGGACTACACTGGGATCCGAATGGCTCAAGAGGGGACCCTTGGTTGAAGATGTGCTATGTAGGAGACAGCGCCACCGGTGAAACCTCAGTGGGGTCTAAATAGGCTAGTAATCCCTTTGTATAGGCTATTTTGTTATATCATGTCCATACACCAAAGGAAGTGTAATTAGCATGAGGGGCGTTCTTTAGTCGCCGACGGGTGATGAAATCACAAACACGTGGGTAAACCGGTACAAACTCTGCAGAGTCAAATAAAACTATCATGATAGCTGTGCTCCCGGTTATGAGCACCTGGATGACCTACATGATTAGAGGGAACTTGGTACCGGGATGGTTTTTTTTGGGATGGTCATGGTTTGGTACTGGTTTAAACAGTTATGTGGTGGTATTATGGCTGGTTATGAATTGGATTATCGTATTGGATATTATTAATGGTAATGGTGAAATATGGTATATGGATGATGGATATGGAATATGGACTGGTATTATGATACTTACATGGTTTATGATGGGTTTATTCACTTACATATTATATATTGTTTTTCAAATGTTTTGATGTACTTTTCAGCACTTAGCCATTATTATATTCGTCATTTGAAATAGCTACATGTCATACTTTCCACACTTGCTTTGTACAATATGTACTCACTCTTGCAATTCCCCACCCAACATTTGCAGGTCAGGATTGGGAGTTATATGACGATAATGCGGAGTTCTAAGCTGTGTCTACCGTCAACTTGCCTGTGGTATAGATTGGAGCTACGCTATCCCCTATTTGCTTAGCTGTTTAGTTGCTTAATTAGTTATTTCTGCTGCATTAGTTCAAACTTGTCATTTATATTCATTAGAGATTGTATTCGAGGATAATATGAATTGTGTAATAGAATTTTGTTAATTAATCTCATTATGTGGTAATTGTCTCTATATCCTTTTGTGATGCACTTGTGTATGTGTGTTGAACGTCTATTGACGGTTGTTATATACCAATTTCAGCCGTCAATATAACTCAATTATGTGAAGGATTGATCATTTCTTGAAAACATCACCTTTCTACTTGACCTATTTCCACTTGTACTTGGAGAAATATGTGTATGCAGATATTTATACAGGAATTGAGGAAAAGTATGAGGAGCAATCCTATAAAATATCATCCCAGCCAATCAGGCGACGACACGTGGCACCACATGGATCAAATGGCCCACAGACAGAAGTATCCGAGGCTATCCAATGGTGTAGCACCAATATCAGTCAATGCGACCCACTTGGCAACCACCTGGAGGAAGTACGGGCCGTTTGGAGCCCTGACCAGGTCGGCCGAACCAGGGGATCGGCCGACCTGGTCCTGGAGCCAAACACGGTCAACTTCCACGTGTTGGCTCCTCCCGGCTCTCTGGAGTCAATGACGACTGATTCACGCGATTTTTGTGGCAGGAACCAACCTCAACACTAGTATAAATAGGACCCCATACCCCTCACTTCAACACACACCACTTGGGCATCATTCTATTGTATACACTATCTTCCATAGTCCTTAGAGGAGTTAGGATGTAGAGAGGAGAGTCTCTAGTCCCAAGTCCAAATTGGGGAAGGAGTAGAGGGAGTCTCTCTCCCAATTCCACATTGAGAAAGGTATGTCTCATGTATTCCTTCTTGTATTTGTGACTTTGTGCTCAAAAAGATATTATCTTTAGTCTTCTTTAACGTATACTTGGACAAAGTGTTTCTTGTTTGATTGTGGAGTCCATGTAAGTGGAAGGTATAGTCTTTATGATTGTACTCTCATGATCACATCTTATGGTCATAAACACTATAGACCCCCACTATAGTCTATGTAGTTATGATATTATTATGTTAATATGAATAACTATGCTATGCAATCAACATTGGTTCAACAATGATTTATTTCATTGCCTTAGGATGGCTTGTGCTGCAGCTCTTAAGGTATTTTCTTAGTATGCTAGCATGGTGCTAGGGTATTTAAGTAGCGTTGGATGTCTCGTAGACCCACGGATTGAAGAGGTAGGCAGTAGGTGGTGACAGCCCTATATGTCCTTTGTAGTCCTCCAAGTTTGGCTATGCCACAGGCTCTTGGCGGGAGTCGCCCTAGTATTGCTTTGGCTAAGCCCGTGCTCGATGTGTTGAATAGTATTGCAAAGGAATTCATCATTGACAAAACCATTAGCATCTACCTTAGGCTATGTATATGTATTAGGAGCATTGTAGGAGCAACTCTCTAACTCTTAATCCAATCTCCCTCTGGGACCAATTTACCCTTTAGAATAGATTCCTAGGTGTGTGTCACACTACCCCTATTATCAACTTACCCCCTATCCGGATAATTCATTAGTATCTCATAGCTTGACCATAAGAGTACTATATACTTTACTCCATTGCCTTCCTTTGAGATAAATACAATACCCTTGGGAATACTCAAGGGTGAAATGCTACAACGGTATCTTCTGTGCGCTTGCGGATCTCATCTCTTTACGGGAGATGATCTGTGGTGTTAAGAAATACCAACAAGCATTTATGTCGCTATTGTCGGGGATGATTTGTTAGTATATCGTAGGAGCCATCAACAAACATTTCTGGCGCCGTAGCCGGGGAAGGCAAAGGAAGTGAAGGATAGCTATCACTTGTGATTAAACTATAGGTACTAATAGTTATTAGGCAGGATTACCCTTGTTTGTTTTCTCCTTTATGTGAAAACAGGGTAGTGTTGGCCAACCCATTGAATGGGATGGCCAACGAGGACGCAAGTGCTAAACTGCAAGATGATTCAAGTCTACCTCAACAAATGTCCGCTAGGCAACACCATTGCCTTTTGCGGGAGAATTTCAGCTTTCAGTAGGAGCCAAAGTCATCCATACCCAAGCTTGGGGAAGGCTCCAAGAAGTTCTTCTTGGTTTCCCTCCACCATGGGGTGGATAGTTGCCTCTTCATCCGACACTCGTGTCATGGGTTGGCTCCACCAATCCATGACCACATTCATGTTGGAGCTGAAGGAGTCCTATTCTCATTCATCATGGATGAGAAGAAGGTCTCCACTCAAGGGGTGGATTGAAGAATGCTCAAGTTCCCATAGCTTGTCATGCACACCACTTCACAAGGTGGATATGCTAGTTATGTAACTACACCTCCCATTAAAGTATCTTGAATAGCCAAGTTGTAGGAGACTTGTTTAGATAATCCAAGTCGTGGATATTCACATGATTTGTGAAAATCCATGTCATCATGGGACGCGTGAGAATTATTTCCCTAAGACCCATGAGGACCTTTTTCAAACAACAACTCCAATGGCTACCATTCACAATGAGGTCAAGGGTGGAATTAACATCACCCTTGTATTCAATGAGGCTATGGCTTTCCAAGGGATTTAAGTTCAACTAGCCTACCTTGAAGTATCTGGGCCAAGCAGAAATCAAGATAAAATTCACATGAAGATCTTGGCCAAGGACAAGAACTTAAGGAGCATTCAAAGTCCAAGATATCCCACATCACTTGTTGGGATTCCCACACTTCGACCAAACCCATTCAACCTAGGGCAAGTGACATTGTGGATGAAGCGTTTCTTGTTTGATTGTGGAGTCCACATGTCATCATGCCCAAGGAAGCCTTTGATCCATGATCAAGGTATGGATTGATTCAATGGAATATCAATATGGTCAGAGTGGCACCCCTAAGAAGGACAAGGCCTCACCATGCTCATGAAGAAATACATTCGAGAGGGAGAACCCGTCACTACAACAACATGTCTATATAAATACAATGGGGAGAGTCTAGGGCCACCATGTGGCCCACATGTCCAAATGACAGCCAAATGAGTTTGGCATGTCAAAACAGGAGAAATCGTCCACATCTTCAACCCCGGGATTGGATAACAAATCATCGCGCTGAACAGAATGGAGGTAAGTCCTACTCATCGTACTTCAAAAATTCGATGAGTCCTTGCCAATAGGTTAATTGGTAGTTATCACTCACCGGACTTCAAAAATTCGGTGAGTACTTGCCAATAAGTTAATTGGTAGTTATCTCATATTTGTTTTCCAAATTGCATCAACCCTTGCATTTGCATGTTTGAAATTCCACACTTGCATGTTGGAAAGTAAAGTTTCCAACCATCATAAAACTAAAAATTTGAATTAGGGGAGACATTTAATTGGACATGAACTACGTGCATGACCACTTGAATTTATCTTCCTAGTTCAAACCAAAAAGATTTTCTTTGACCCTCATTGCATTTACAAGTTATTTCAAGCTAGGCAAGACAATTTGAAAATTGTGTTCAATTTGCTTTTGGTTAACGTAACCCGTTTTCGAGTCGTTTTGTGTGTTCTTGATTAAAGTGCAGCTAGGTCAAAATTGTGAAGAGGTGGTATGGCAATAAAGTGGAAGGTTTCATCAAGCTCAAGTCACCATTGGGAGGATTTGAGAACACTTCTCTCCTTCAAACTCATTTTGAGTTTGAGGAAGAGAAATGTTCAAAATGATGACCCAATGGAGGAGCCAAAACCAAATCTATTGCCAAATCCAATCTCAACTTGGCATTTGACATCAACCATCAAGCCTACGCCGAAAATCAAGGTTGTGAGTTTCTGACACAAAGACCTTCGTCACCAACTGCTCTTCAAATGAGGTATGAGTTTAGAATTTTTCATTGTTTGGTTTGCCATAGAATTGAATGTATTTGCTTGCATCTGTGAGGAAGGTTGACACTTCCTCATCATTAAATTCTCATGCATCCTCACAAGAGTAAGTGTGGGTATTGACTTTTGGATCTCCAAAAGCCTTACTTGGAAAAATATAAAACAAGTACCTAGAATCCATTAAGCATTGTTTGGTAGACTTAGTCATTTTTATCTAGGTTTAGAAAATAAGAATTTTGGGCATGACTTAATTGGTGAATCGGTATATAGAAACTTGGGCATAGTGACAACTATAATTTTTAATTGAGCTTCATGCATAGATGGTGTCACTAGATTTCAAACTCCTAGGAATAAGTGATATCCTTGCTCTAAAATTGAATTGCATTATTTTGGAGAAGTCACTAAATTTTAAATTCCTAGTGAAGTTCAGGAGGATAAAATTGAGAATCTTGTTTGTCATGGTCTAAATGATAAAATTTGCTCTTGAAAGCTAAGATGGTTACAAACTTTAAAAGATGTAGGGATCCATATAGTATATTTCTATCACATGCTTTGCCATGAGTAGGAGCTTTAGAAAATATGCAACATGAATTATCCATAAAGCTCCACTCTTATCAATGAACAACACATTGATCATGGATACACTTGACATTGGAACCAATGCATCTTTGATTTTGTTCTTCCCCGTATGTACAAATGAAAGTTCGGTTACCTAACCCGAACGTTCATTTGTACAAGTATCAGGAGCTAACCATCCCTCTCTATTCAAGAGAGGAAGTTTGCAGGAGTAATATTACTATGCAGGCATTCAAGAAGCTGATTGTTGGGATCCCTAGAGGATCCCATTTCAACATCTCTTGGCCAAGGAGTAAATGAGGATGGTTGCTACCTATCAGAAATTATGCCCGAAGGTCAATCATAACTATACGAGGCTAGATATTTGAAATGGGAACCCTCCATGAGCAACCAATGGGCTGCCACGAATCGGTGAGAGCATTATGCTCTCCACTATTCTAAGCACTCATTCAAGCTCAAGGTATTTCCCACAATCATGGGGTACATGTTATTCCTATGTGGCTAAGAGATATGATGTACCATAACCAAGGAATGATAAGATCACACCCCATTTATATTGGGTGCAAGTTGTTCCTATGTGGCTACAATGTATGTTGTACCTTACCCAAGGAACAACTGATCATACCCAATGCATGTTGGGCACATGTCACTCCCTTATGGCAAAAAGATATGATACACTTTAGACAAAGAATGACGAAACATACTCAATGTATGTTGAGTGCACGTCATTCCTTTGGATCTAAAGGTTATCATTATCCTAGCCAAGGAATGACAAATCACACCCAACACATGGAGACCCTGACGTGCAGACGATCAACATCGAAAACACTCTATTCAACCACACTCATGGTGTCCATGGGAGGCAACATAACAATAACCACTCAACCCTCCATTGTCAAAGCCACGCTGCAACACGGATAGGCCAACTCATGGCCTACCTCCGTCGTTAGGGTTTCAACCCCTATCACGAACCTTGATCAAGAATAAGCTTGGGGGAGGACCCCCACTTGAGGTAACTTGTATCACACCCACTGCATTTTTATTTCAAATCATCCATTGCATATTTACTTTCAATTCATCTACCATCCACCATGCATCTAAAAAACATAAAAATAGGAACTTAGATTTGCTTTGCTTATCAAATAAAGATATGCGGTAAGAATGATTTAGAATTCACATAGATGAAATGATGAACAGTTGCTCTGTCTTATTTTTCCTAAGTCCCTAGTTTACAACTTGCTACTCTCCGAATATTGCTTAAATTGGCTAAAATTAACTTTGCCTTGATTTAGACATTGTGGATAGCAAAAGCTTAATCTACTTCTAGGTTGTTGGGAGATTTGAATTAGTAATAGGGATGCTATTCCTATTTTGAAAGTGAAACTTGGATTTCCAGAGAAATTCTATCAAGATTTAAGTTTCCCTCATTTGATTGGAAATACCTACCAAAGCCATATGATGTTCATACATAGACAAAACCTTATGCATATGCTATTTGCTTTCACATTGAGTCTAGTCAAACTAGTATAGACCTATGTGAGAAATCATTCAACTCTTTTTGAATTCAAGACTTCACTTGCACATTATATACTTCTACACTAGAAGGAAGCAAAATTCCATCATATCCACCATTCCACAATAAAAAGAGAAACTCCATGCTATTCATAGTTAGCACTCTCTTCAAGTTATTGCATAAAAAGGAGTAGAAGACATGGCTACAAGAAAAATAAAAAGAAAATGCATGCTTATATCATAAGCATGAGAAAAAAAGAAATAATATGCTTACTCCATAAGCATAAAAAAAAAGGTAGCCATGTTTCATCCTTGCAATAAAGAGAGTCCACATCAAAAGGAGTCATCTCAATGTTTCCACATCCACCACCATTCCATCACACATGCACAAGTCTTGATTCAAAAGTTTGAATTGATTTCTCCTAAGGCTTGCTCTTTTGACTTAGCAATATTATGTGTTGCAAATATGCCTACTTACTTTCCCTACCAAGATCCACATACAAGCCATATTCAAAGAGTAGGAATAGCTAGTATAGGAATAATGCCTTGGTGAGGACATATTTCCACTATACACAAAGGAGTGATTGAGAGAATAAATTGAGGTACTTATAATCTAATTTGAATCTCTCCAGAATTTAAGTGGAACATGATATCTAGGCTATGCTTGCTCCATTTGTTGTTCTATCTTTCAATTACCCATGAATAGGAGAAGACATAACTCCCATGATGACTTAAGAAGGGTGAAGTGCTAGACACTTTTTGCAATACTAGGTAGAGTATTTTGTTGTGCACTTGGTACTTTCGAAAGGTAGAACATTGTAGCAACTCCTGATCATCAACCTAAAGTCTTGCTTTATTCGGGACGAGAAAGGATAAGCTTGGGGGAGTTTGTTAAAGGCTGTTATGTACCAATTTCAGTAGTCAATATAACTCAATTATGTGAAGGATTGATAATTTCTTGCACACATCACCTTTCTACTTGACCTATTTCCACTTGTACTTAGAGAAATATGTGTATGCAGATATTTATACGGGAATGAGGAAAAGTATGGGGAGCAATCCTATAAAATATCATCCCAGCCAATCAGGCGACGACATGTGGCACCACATGGATCAAATGGCCCACAAACAGAAGTATCCGAGGCCATCCAACGGTGTAGCACCAATATCAGTCAATGAGACCCACCTGGCAGCCACCTGGAGGAAATATGGGCTGTTTGGAGCCCTGACCAGGTCGGCCGAACCAGGGGGTCGGTCGACGTGGTCCTGGTGCCAAACACGGTCAACTTCCACGTGTTGGCTCCTCCCAGCCCCCTGGAGTCAGTGACGACTGATTCGCGCGCTTTTGGTGGCGGGAACTGACCTCAACACTAGTATAAATAGGACCCCATACCCCTCACTTCAACACACACCACTTGGGCATCATTCTATTGTATACAATTTCTTCCATAGTCCTTAGAGGAGTTAGTATGTAGAGAGGAGAGCCTCTAGTCCCATGTCCAAATTGGGAAAGGAGTAGGAGTCTCTCTTCCGAATTCCACATTGGGAAAGGTATGTCTTATGTATTCCTTCTTGTATTTGTGACTTTGTGCTCAATAAAGATATTATCTTTAGTCTTCTTTTATACGTATACTTGGACAAAGCGTTTCTTATTTGATTGTGGAGTCCATGTAAGTGGAAGGTATAGTCTTTATGATTGTACTCTCATGGTCACATCTTATCATCATAAACACTATAGACCCCCCACTATAGTCTATGTAGTTATGATATGATTATGTTAATATAAGTAACTATGCTATGCAATCAACATTGGTTCAACGATGATTTAGTTCATTGCCTTAGGATGGCTTGTGTTGTAGCTCTTAAGGTATTTGCTTACTATGCTATCATGGTGCTAGGGTATTTAAGTAGCGTTAGATGTCTTGTAGACCCACAGATTGAAGAGGTAGGTGGTGGTGACAACCCTTTCTGTCCTTTGTAATCCTCCACATTCGGCTATGCCACAAACTCATGGCGGGAGTCGCCCTAGTATTGCTAGGGGTAAGCCCATGCCCAATGTGTTGAATAGTATTGCATAGGAATTCATCATTGACATGACCATTAGTATCTACCTTAGGCTGTGTATATGTATTAGGAGCATTGTAGGAGCAACTCTCTAACTCTTAATCCAATCTCCCTCTAGGACCCATTTACCCTTTAGAATAGATTGCCTAGGTGTGTGTCGCACTACCCCTATTATCAACTTACCCCCTGTCTGGATAATTGATTAGTATCCCATAGCTTGATCATAAGAGTAGTATATACTTTACTCCATTGCCTTCCTTTGAGATAAATACGATACCCTTGGGAATATTCATGGGTGAAATGCTACAACGGTATCTTCCATGCTCTTGCGGATCTCATCTCTTTACCGGAGATGATCTGTGGTGTTAAGAAATACCAACAAGCATTTCTGGCACCATTGCTGGGGATGATTTGTTAGTATATCGTAGGAGCCTTCAACAACGTCCTGGGCACACATATACTGCACTTGGTTCATTTCTCTGAACCGTGTGTCACAACAGAGATCACCTTCTACCAGCATGTAGCGTTTCGCCATCCTCACGATCCTCTCAGCAGATGTTGGATCCTCCAGGAGGAGGTTGTCTTTTAGGTAGTCCCGGACCTCCGTGATCCACACATCGGGACTGTTTTGGACTTTCAAATCTTGGGTGCCAGGTGGTTGGGGATCCCTGGTGACGCTCAAGAACGTTGGCGGCCCCCATGGTCACAGGGCTGTCGTGGTTGCCAGCTTTGTGGAGCTGGGCTCACCTTCTTCATTAGGCCTTCCAACCTAGCAATCAGTTGCACCAACCTCCTTCTGAGGACCCCTTCTGGAGCAGGGGCTCCTGCGGATGCCATGGTTGGCAGGGCATCGGTGATGGAGTTGTTGACGCGCGTCACATGGCAGAGATTCAATGCCTCGAATCCAGCTTCTAGCTTCTTGACATGTATCAGATATGCCGCGAGCTGCGGGTTGTTGCAGCAGCACTCAACCCGGACTTGCTTGATGATCAGCTGGGAGCCTCCCTTGACCAGCATCTGTTGGACACCAAGACCCTGCGTAGCTGTGAGCCCAAAGATGAGGGCTACTTTGCCATGTTGTTGGTAGCCATGAAATCGAGGTGTACTGCGTACTTTGACTGCTCCCCTATTGGCGAGGTGAGCAGTACACCGGCTCCGGCTCCTTGCTTCCTTGAGGATCCGTCGAAGAAGAGAGTCCAGTGAGGTCTGGTAAGCACTGGAGCCCTGGGCTCCGGCTCACCGATCTCCCGACCCCCTGTGTTGCTCGATGAGCGGGTCCACTCGGCAACAAAGTCCGCCAGAGCTCGAACTCCGCTAATTCAGCCGCCCACTTGGCGATATTGCCAGTTGCATTCTAGCTGTGTAACACTACTCCAAGTGGGAACGATGTCACCACTCATACTCGGTGTGCCTGAAAATAATGCTAGAGCTTCCTCGATGTGATTAGATCCGCATAGAGCAGCTTGTGCACTTCGTGGTACCTTGTCTTTGCCTCATACATGACTTCACTGATGATGTACACTAGGCATTGGATGGTCCAGGACCTTTTTGGTGGATCCGGCGCATCATCTTCCCTCTGCTCCAGATCCAGCGACCCCATGTCTCCTGGGTCTAACACTTCCTTTAGGGGTTGGGGCTCAAAGGCTTCTTAACCTCTGGGGCCCCCTAGGGGGACCCGGTCATCCTCTGGGGGCTGGGACCCAGAGGCTCCTCGGTCTCCGGGGCCTCTTTGGGTAACCGAACGTCCCCTGGGTGCTGGGACCTAGAGGCTCCTCGGTCTCTGGGGCCTCCTTGGGGGAACCGGACGTCCCCTGGGGGCTGGGACCCAGAGGCTCCTTGCTCTCTGGGGCCCACTCCGGAGACGCAGATGTCCTCTGGGGGCTGGGACCTAGAGGCTCCATGGTCTATGGGGCCCCCTTGGTGGACCCGGACGTCCTCTGGGGGCTGGGACCCCGAGGCTTCTCTGTCGTTGGGTCCCCCTACAAGCTCCAAGCCCTGGGGCTCAGAGTCAACGGCAGGGGTCCCTTCCTTTCGTCCGGACCGCTGGTGACCGACCCGCTCTGCAACCAAAACCATGCTTACCACCACTGTTGTGGCGGCAATGTAGAGGTACAGGGGCTCCTTGGTCTCCGGTGCCACCATTATTGGTAGCAGTGCCAGCTGCTGCTTTAGCTCGAAGAACGCCTTCTCCACTTCTTCGGTCCACACAAATGGTCTAGACTGGTGTAGGAGCTTGAAGAACAGGAGGGTGTAAGACCTATGTGTTCTGAATACATTGGCTTGTAGTGAATACACTTGCTTTGACGATAAAAGTTTTGAATATCACCAAAACACCTTTTTATCAAGGTCTGACTCTAGCTCCAAGCTACAGCAAAGTCCGACTAGCTTTGGTCAGCTCCGGTGAAGTTTTGTCTTTAGCTCCGGCATGTCTTTGATAGCTCCGACATGTTTTTGATAGATCCACCGTGTTTTTGCTATGCTCCGAAGATGATTTTTCTAGCTCCGGCTTTTGGGTTTACTAGTTCCGACTAGTTCTGGTTAGCTCCGGTGCTAGGTCCTGCTAGTTTTGTAAGCTCCGGCGGGAGCTTGGTTGTACTAGTTTGGTAAGCTCCGGCGCTAGGTTCTACTATCTTTTGTTAGCTCCGGCTCAAGGTCCGGGTTGCTCTAGCAAGGTCCGGAACTTAACTGCAGTGCTTCTGCTTTTCATTTGCAATGTTTCGTACTTGCTTTATATTGTTGGAAAGATTGCTTAGTATTCATTTGCTAAGTTTTTGGTACGTTTTGGTTGGTATGTATAATATTGTGTTACTGTGGTTTTGCAACATGCTTATGTGAGGTTCTCACGTAAGGTGTTGTGTTCAGAACTAACTTGAGTCAAGTCAAGGACTTGGGCTCGTATGGATTGGTTGTTTATTCATGTGCAGGTGTTGCTTGAGTTCAAGACATGGCTGGTGACAGGATCCATTGGACTAGTCTCAGGGAGGAGATGAGGTTCCAACAACCAAATTCAGGAGGAATTGTGGTTGAGCTGATCAGGAGGTTGCGCAGCATGATTGAATAAAGAACAATGCATATGAAGGTATCGTGGACGTCATTGGAAGATGTTTGCATGTGTGCAAGGAGTGCATGGACGTGGCTACATGGTTCCGAGACGTGATGAAGATATGTGGACGTAAAGAATTGGTCGGAAAGGTCCAACCGACTAGGTTATGGACTCAGGCTGCGGCTGAGTCGGGTTTGACTCAAATATGGAAAGATTTGAGTTGGTTATTATAGGATTTCATGTGGGTCACGAATTTTAGTTGTTTAGGAATGTGGGATACGTTCCTAAGGTGTTTGGAAGTCTTAAGATTTCTTCTATCTGCATATAGAAGAATCCTAAGCAGTTATGAAAAGTTACGATTTGTGAATAGAGTAGGATTAGGTTCCTGATCTGAGTTGAGTTGGCTTTCGAGCTGGTTATATAAGCAAGGGAGCCCAGAGCTCGTGGTGCACGACTTTGGGGCTGTTCCTCTTGTGTTATATTGAATAAAATTCGTAGTTTGAAGGAACTTTTGTGCCTTGTTCGTCAGACTTGTTCCAGACAAGTTTTACTCGTCGAGTTTCTGGACAGCACTACCTTTCGTCGGTGGTTTTATCATAACTCGAGTTTTACAGATCCAATTGACGTGGTTCTTTTTGGGTTGTCTTAAAAACTTGATTTTCTATCATATGTCAAAATTTCACGGTCATTGGATTTGTTTTCTATGATCTACCCGAGTTTCTTTGTAGCGTTCCAGAACTGTTTTTTTCTCGGGTAGGGCAGATTGACCATTGTATGATCTTTCGATCATAACTTGATTTTTTCTCTACGAATTTGAGTGATTCTTTTTGTGTTGTCTTCGTGACTTGATTCTATCTGATATATATCACTTTTGTCATGGTGAAACACATTTAGATTAGTCTCGCACATGATTTCTTTAACAGATTGTTTTTCTGCCGAAAGGGTTTGGGGTTTAATTGTTTCCGCTGCGTAAGATTTTTAAATCTACCATTCACCCCCCATATGGTAGCTTTTCACGTGCTCTTCGATCCTACAATTGGTATTAGAGCCACAGTGCTCTAATCTTTGTGATTTGCATGTGTTTTAGACTAATCATCATGGAGAAGTACTCTGCCAAACCTTGTGTGTTCGCTGGTATTGATTTTCAGGTTTGGAAGGTACGCATGGAGGCTTTCATCCAGGCACAAGGCTTTGCAATATGGGAGAAGGTATACAAGCCTTACGAAGTGCCATCAAATGATCAAGTTACAGCTACAAATATGAGAGATGTCAACAACAACAACAAGGCTCGGAACTTGATCATACAAGGATTAACACAAAGCGACTTTTACCGTGTTGCACACCTCCGATCTGCATACGATGTGTGCAAAGCACTTTGTGACTACCACGAAGGATCTAACACAATCAAAGAGGTAAGGCAAGACAAGTTTAAGAAAGAATACATGCGCTTCGAGATGCAACCCAGTGAGTCTATTGATGACCTTTTTGCTCGCTTTAATAAGATTCTCAGCAACTTGCGTAGTGTCAATGTTAAATTTTCAGATGCTGAAAATGCTAGGAAATTGCTAAGTGCATTAGATATGTCAATTTGGGAGATGAAAGTCACATCTTTTCGTGAATCTACTGTCATGAGTTCACTTACTTTAGATGTATTATATTCCAAGTTAAAAACTCATGAAATTGACATAATCTCACGTAAGAACCCCAATAAGTATATTGCATTTGTTTCACAATGTGATATGTCTAGCTCCGGCAAATCATCATCTTGCAATACTCTTGCTTTGTTGTCCTCACTAACCCTGGAGCAGATCAAAGAAATTCCAGAAGAGGAGTTGGTACTCATCTCTACTAGATTCTCAAAAGCATTGCAAAATGTGAGAACTAGAAGGAGAGGAAGCTACGGACCTCAATGCTGTTTTAAATGTGGTAAAACAGGACACTTTCGTACAGAATGCCCTAACCTTTCAGGTCCGACCACCCAGGAAGAAAAAAAAAAGCAAGGTTCGGACCTCCTCTGGAAATTCCAACAAGAAGAAGAAAGGTACCATAGGACGCAAGATGATCAACAGTTTCATCACCGCGCTTCAAGAGTTTAGTTCAAGCGACATGGACATTGGAAGTGATGAAGATGAAGATGATTTGGCAAACTTGTGCTTGATGGCGGGCAAGTCAAGATTAAGTATGGAGGAGGCACAACACAACAGCGACCATGAAGAGGTATGTCCTACTTGCGAAGAAATGTGTGATGCTATTTCTCGTGCCACTATTATTGTTATGAAAAAGGACAAAAAGCTTAGGGATAGTGCTGCTAAAATTGAATCACTAGAATCTGAAATCAACCGTTTAAAAACTTTGATTCCTAGTGATGATGCATGTTCCTCATGTGATTTAATATATGAACAATTGTCCTCATTAAGAAGTGGGCACACCTCCACACTTGATAAACTTGAGTTAGAAATTGAAAAGAACAAAGAGCTTGCTGCACTTAATGATAAAAACTTGAAAGATTCTAGCTGCTACAATTGATTTGCATTGTTCTACTTGTGATGATCTTGATAAGAAACTACAGGATGCTATGAATGAAATTTCAATATTGAACAATGCTTTACGTTCTCATGAAGTTAAACTTTGTTCCAATTGCAAACTAAAAGGAAAAACTTCATGTGAAAATTGCCTTGATCTGTCCAATAAACTTGATGACATGCATAGGACATTAGATCGGTTTTGTAATGGGAATAAAAACCTAAACTTACTGCTGAATTCTTCCAAGTCTTGCAATGATAAAACTGGTTTAGGTTTTGATTCTCATGCTCATGCTAAGGCACATCCACCTAAAATTGTAAAGTCATTAGGAAGTGGTTTGATTCAAACAGTTCCTAAACAAAAAGGAGTGGTTTTCAAATCTGCAGGAGTGTTGCCTCATTCGGTTTCAAATAAAAATATTGTTTGCTCATCTAGACATGAACACAAAGTTAAATTTCATTGTACCTTCTGTGGTAGAGATGGTCATGTCATAGATTTTTGTTATAGACTAGCTAAACAACAGAAAAGGGAAAGAATGGTTGCTAGATCTCATAACTTTCATGCAAAATTTGCTGCACACATTGAACCGAATGTACAACCTGCTGTTTTGAGTCAAAAACATTCAGAGTTTACCTCCGGACCTTCTGTTTTTGCCTCCGGAGCTACTGATTTTTGTGCTACACAAGTAACACCTTATAGGTCAGTAGTCAAGAATAAAAAATCTCAAACTTTGACTCATAAACCTGCTGTTTTGTCTCAGCTTTCGCGTGTTTTTCCTGCTGCACGTCGTGTGACTCAGTACTGGATTCCTAAATGCCTTTTAACTAACCCCAATATTGAGTCATCGACGTATTGTGCTTCTATGTAGGTTACATGTTTGAGGAAGGAGAACATTTGGATTGTGGATTCAGGTTGCTCACGCCACATGACTGGTAACAAAGATTGGTTCTCCTCCCTCTCTTTTGTGTCACGTGTAGAGAATGTTACTTTTGCCGATAATTCCTCAACTCCTATAATTGCTAAGGGTTCGGTTAGAGTAAATGACCACTACACTTTGAAGGATGTGGCACTTGTCAAAAATTTGAAATACAACTTGCTTTTTGTTGCACAATTGCTAGATGAAAATATCGAAATTATTTTCAATAAAAACTGCTGCAAAGTTGTAGATTCAAATAGTGAGCTTATTTTTAACATGTCTCGGTTTGGAAGAGTTTTTAAAGCTGATTTTGATATGTCTTCCTCTAAGCATAGGTGTCTAGCTTCTAATGATTCAAAGGACTTATATTTTTGGCATCGTAGACTTGGTCACGTAGGTTTTGATCACCTAACGCGTGTTAGTGCTCTTGATCGCATACGTGGGCTGCCTAAGCTTAAAGGGGACAAAGAAATTGTGTGCTCTCCTTGTAGACATGCTAAGATGGTTGCAGGTTCACATACTCCTCTCACAATGATCATGACAACTGAACCATGTCAACTTTTGCATCTTGACACCATAGGACCTTCACGTGTTCAATCCATCGGAGGTAAATGGTATGTTCTTGTTATTGTTGATGATTATTCTAGATACCCTTGGGTTTACTTTATGACATCTAAGAATGAAGTTTTTAGTCACTTTAGAACTTTATTTCTTAGATTATCAATTGATCACCTAGGATCATTAAAAGCAATTAGAAGTGATAACGGAACTGAATTTAAAAATTAATCTTTTCATCACTTTTGTCCTGAAAATGGAATAGATCATCAACTTTCTTCACCATATGTACCTCGACAAAACGGTGCTGTAGAAAGAAAGAACAGAACCTTAGTTGAGATGGCTAGAACTATGCTTGATGACTATCAAACTCCTAGGAAATTTTGGGCTGATGCGTTAGCAACCGCTTGTTATGTCTCAAATCGTGTTTTCTTGCGTGCTAAGCTAGGTAAAACACCATATGAGCTTTGGTTTGGATATAGGCCTAGTGTTACACACTTTCAGGTCTTTGGTTGCAAATGCTTCGTTAAGAAACATGGTAATCTTGATAAATTCGAACCTAGATCCATTGATGGCATGTTTCTTGGTTATCCATCTCATACTAGAGGCTACCGTGTGCTTTTACTTGACACTAACAAAATTGTGGAGACTTGTGAAGTGTCTTTTGATGAATCTAGCCCAGGTACTAGCTCAAACATTGCAGGTCCAGATCCATATCCGCAGGGGGAGAGCATTTTCATTGAAGATGAGGAAGAATTGGAGTTGCTACCAGAAAATTCAGCAGCTAAAGACTTTGGTTTAGCTCCGGATGTTAATTCTCAACTAGCACCGACAACCATCAATGTTGATTCAAATCATCCTCAAGCCACAAGCTCATCGATTTGTGATGAACATGAAGAAGAAGCTTGTGAGACATCTGTTCCCCTAAGGTTTTACAAAGATCATCCCCCACAATAGATGATTGGAAGCTTGCACGAATGAGTCACACGGTCCAGGTTTTGCGATCCAAACTCTTATGCTCATTCTGCTTTTGTTGCTTCTTTTGAACCCAAAGATATATCACACGCACTCACTAATGAATCTTGGATTATTGCCATGCAAGAAGAGTTAGAAAATTTTGATAGAAATAATGTTTGGAAACTTGTACCTCCACCTCAAGGCCACACTTTAATTGGAACTAAATGGGTATATAAAAATATACAAAGTGAGGATGGGGTTGTGGTTAGGAATAAGGCTAGGTTGGTTGCTCAAGGTTTCACTCAAGTTGAAGGTCTAGATTTTGATGAAACTTTTGCTCCTGTCGCTAGATTAGAAGCCATAAGAATTTTGTTAGCTTTTGCAGCATCTAAAGGTTTTAAGCTATTTCAAATGGATGTTAAAAGTGCTTTTCTTAATGACTACATAGATGAGGAGGTTTATGTCAAACAACCACCGGGTTTTGAAAATCCAGATTTTCCTAATCATGTTTATAAACTGTCCAAAGCCTTATACGGTCTCAAACAAGCCCCTAGAGCATGGTATGATAGGTTAAAAACATTCTTACTTGAAAAGGGGTTTACCATGGGCAAGGTTGATAAAACTCTTTTTGTGCTTAAACATGGCAATGACTCATTATTCGTTCAAGTGTATGTGGATGATATTATCTTTGGTTGTGCTTCTCATGATCTTGTGTCCAAGTTTTCAGAAATGATGAGTTCCGAATTTGAAATGAGTATGATGAGTGAACTCACTTACTTTTTGGAGCTGCAAATCAAGCAAACCAAGGAGGGTACCTTTGTGCATCAAACGAAGTATACCAAAGACCTCCTAAGGCGATTCAACATGGACAAAAGCAAGCCTCTTCGAACACCAATGGGAACATCAACAACACTTGAACATGATGAAGATGGTGAACCTGTGAATGAAAAAGAATATAGAAGCATGATCGGATCAATTTTGTACCTCACAGCATCAAGACCGGACATACAATTCAGCGTATGTCTTTGTGCACGGTTTCAAGCTTCCCCACGTGCTTCACATCGTCAAGCCGTCAAAAGGATTATCAGGTACTTACATGGAACACAAGAATTTGGAATTTTTCTTCCTTCTTCCTCAACTGTTACTTTGAAAGCTTTTTCGGATGCTGATTTTGGGGGTTGTACGATTGATAGGAAAAGTACTTCCAGCGCTTGTCATTTTCTTGGTAATTGTCTTGTTGCTTGGTCCTCTAGAAAACAAAATTCAGTTGCACAATCCACAGCCGAATCTGAATATGTTGCTGCTGCTAGTGCTTGCTCACAAATTCTTTGGATTGTTCAAACACTTAAGGACTATGGTGTTGATCTAGATAGTTTTCCACTGTTTTGTGATAACACTAGTGCCATTTGCATTGCTAAAAACCCCATGCAACATTCTAGAACTAAACACATTGACATTAGGTATCACTTTCTCTGAGATAATGTTGAAAAAGGAAACATTGTGCTTCACCATGTAGATACCGAACAACAATTGGCTGACATTTTTACAAAACCTTTGGATTTCACTCTTTTTTGTTACATTCGTAGTGAAATAGGGGTTATGCATCCTCATGGCTTAAATTGAGGGGGAGTTTTGAAACTTGGGAAGTCTATGTGTGAATTTGAAATTAAAATAATATGAGCATAGTATTTCATACATATATGACTTTGTGATTCCTTTTACATGCTGAAAGTTCTTACTACATTCCTCGTGTTATACATTTTGTAGTTTTTGCCATGTCTAGTAATTGGAATAATTACTTACACTAAAACTGGTCATGGTCAATCTTTCTTGCTGTTTTGAACCTGTTACATGTTCACAAGCGCTTTTAGTCATAAAGAATTAGTCAAGTAATCAACTCACATGTTGAGTTTTTATGAACAAATATAAATTGAGAAAAGATCAAGAGAATATGCATGCATCACACTTCTTCTTTTGAGATGGCTTATCATTGCACTTAGATATGAACTTGGAAGAAGTTGTGTATGACTAAAACCATGTCCTTAAGCTTCTGATTGTCAAATGACATAGGCTTGGCTTGGTTGGTTAGAATAAGGCAAATGCGCATATAATCTCTTGCAAATATCATATGATCTAAATTTTATGCTTTGAAAAATAATAAAATGCAGCAACTAGTGTCATGCCTTCAGGTTTTGAAATAGTTAAGTTTGTGAGATCATGACTTGATTAAGTTGAAAATTACATTTGATCTCTAGCATGGCTTACACTACTTTATGTGTTTCATTGATGTGATAATGTAAGGTACTTGATAGTATGACTTGGATGAGCTTTGTTTATATGTATATGTTATAATATGCTCATAACAACTAAAGGGGGAGAGATAATTTGTTTATATGCTCATGACTTGCTGAATACATTGTCAAAGGGGGAGAGATAAGCATGAAGAGAAAGAGAATATGTGCATAAGGAGAGATAATATGGGATAATTTTTTGGATTTTCTTCTCATTTTACTTTTGATTTACAAAGGGAGAGAAATTTCCTTCAAAACTTTTATGTGAATAAGCCAATGTTCGGATTTTAAATGGTGTTACCAATGCATTCATCAAGGGGGAGATTGTAAGACCTATGTGTGCTGAATAAATTGGCTTGTAGTGAATACACTTGCTTTGACGATAAAAGTTTTGAATATCACCAAAACACCTTTTTATCAAGGTCCGACTCTAGCTCCGAGCTACAGCAAAGTCCGACTAGCTTTGGTCAGCTCCGGTGAAGTTTTGTCTTTAGCTCCGGCATGTCTTTGATAGCTCCGACATGTTTTTGATAGCTCCGCCGTGTTTTTGCTAAGCTCCGAAGTTGATTTTTCTAGCTCCGGCTTTTGGTTTACTAGTTCCGACTAGTTTTGGTTAGCTCCGGTGTTAGGTCCTGCTAGTTTTGTAAGCTCCGGTGGGAGCTTGGTTGTACAAGTTTGGTAAGCTCCGGCGCTAGGTTCTACTAGCTTTTGTTAGCTCCGGCTCAAGGTCCGGGTTGCTCTGGCAAGGTCCGGAACTTGACCGCAGTGCTTCTGCTTTTCATTTGCAATGTTTCATACCTGCTTTACATTGTTGGAAAGATTGCTTAGTATTCATTTGCTAAGTTTTTGGTGCGTTTTGGTTGATATGGATAATATTGTGTTACTGCGGTTTTGCAACATGCTTATGTGAGGTTCTCATGTAAGGTGTTGTGTTCAGAACTAACTTGAGTCAAGTCAAGGACTTGGGATCGTATGGATTGGTTGTTTATTCATGTGCAGGTGTTTCTTGAGTTCAAGACATGGCTGGTGACGAGATCCATTGGACTAGTCTCAGGGAGGAGATGAGGTTCCAACAACCAAATTCAGGAGGAATTGTGGTTGAGCTGATCAGGAGGTTGCACAGCATGGTTGAATCAAGAACAATGCATATGAAGGTATCGTGGATGTCATTGGAAGATGTTTGCACATGTGCAAGGAGTGCATGGACGTGGCTACATGGTTCCGAGACGTGATGAAGAGATGTGGACGTAAAGAATTGGTCGGAAAGGTCCAACCGACTAGGTTATAGACTCAGGCTGCGGCTGAGTCGGGTTTGACTCAAATATAGAAAGATTTTAGTTGGTTATGATACGATTTCCTGTGGGTCACGAATTTGAGTTGTTTAGGAATCTGGGATACGTTCCTAAGGTGTTTGGAAGTCTTAAGATTGCTTCTATCTGCGTATAGAAGAATCCTAAGCAGTTATGGAAAGTTACAATTCGTGAACAGAGTAGGATTAGGTTCCTGATCTGAGTTGTGTTGGCTTTCGAGCTGGTTATATAAGCAAGGGAGCCCAGAGCTTGTGGTGCACGACTTTGGGGCTGTTCCTCTTGTGTTCTATTGAATAAAATTCGTAGTTTGAAGGAACTTTTGTGCCTTGTTCGTCAGACTTGTTCCAGACAAGTTTTACTCGTCGAGTTTCTGGACAGCACTACCTTTCGTTGGTGGATTTATCATAGCTCGAGTTTTACAGATCCAGTTTACGTGATTCTTTTTGGGTTGTCTTCACAACTTGATTTTCTATCATATGTCAAAATTTCACGGTCATTGGATTTGTGGTCTATGATCTACACGAGTTTATTTGCAGCGTTCCAGAACTGTTTTTTTCTCGGGTAGGGCAGATTGACCATTGTATGATCTTTCGATCATAACTTGAGTTTTTCTCTACGAATTTGAGTGATTCTTTTTGTGTTGTCTTCGTGACTTGATTCTCTCTGATATATATCACTTTTGTCACGGTGAAACACGTTTAGATTAGTCTCACACACGATTTCTTTAACAGATCGTTTTTCTGCCGAAAAGGTTTGGGGTTTAATTGTTTCCGCTGCGTAAGATTTTTAAATCTATCATTCACCCCCCCCCCTCTGGTAGCTTTTCACGTGCTCTTCGATCCTACTAAGGGCCCTCTCAGCCAGCCTATAGAAAAACCGGTTGAGCGCTGCCAAACACCCTGCAAGCTTCTACACATCCTTGATGCGGGCTGGGGGCCGCATTAGCTCCACCGCCTTTATCTTTTCTGGGTTGGCCACAATCCCTCAGTGTGAGACCAAGAAACAGAGGAGCTTTCCAGCTTTGACTCTGAACACGCATTTTTTCGAGATTGATCTTTGTGTGTGTGGTTCGCAATCTATCAAAGACTAGGGCAAGGTTTTCAAGTAATGATGTATGTGACTGGATTTTTACTACAATATCATCGACATATACCTCTACTAGGCCCCAAGTGAGGTCCCCAAATGTTTTATGCATAGCTCGTACAAAGGTGGGGAGGATTCTTAAGATCATAAGGCATGGATACATAGCAGTAAAGGCCATCTACGATTATAAATGCGGTATGTTCTTCGTCCTCTCTAGATATTGGTATTTGGTGGAACCCTGAATAAGCATCTAGAAAGCATAGCATATCGCACCCCGAAGTTGATTCTACGATTTGATCAATTCTAGGGAGAGGGTAAGGATCTTTTGGACATGCCTTGTTGAGGTTGGTGTAGTCAATGCACATCCGAAGCTTACCGCCAGCTTTGTGGACGACAACCGGATTGCCAGCCATTAGGGATGGTGGACCTCCCAGATGAAGCCAGCATTGAGGAGCTTCTTGATCTCCTCGAGGATGAAGTTCTGCTGCTCGATGGACTGCTTACGGGGCCTCTGTTGTTACGGCCGTGCGTTGGGGTAGATCTTTAGATGGTGCTCAATCACATCCCTGGGGATGTCTGGCATTTGTGACAGTTGCTAGGTGAAGACGTCGACGTTAGCTCGCAAAAAAATAGTGAGCGCCGATTCCTTCTCGCTGTCCAGACTCCCCGCGATACGGGTGGTCTGAGCCACATCGGAGCCAATCATGATTGTCTAGATTGGTAAGTCATCGTCGTCGGAGGGCTGCACTCGTCGTGCAGCGGTGCATCTGCGAGCGTGTAGGTCTGGCGAAGGCTTACTCGACTTAGCATCACTAAGGACAGGTGTTGGGACTATTGCCAATGCTCGGAGCTTCTCCAAAACTGTCACCACAATAACATGATCTCCGCAGATCTTGAGGATGCCGGAAGGTGTCGGCATCTTGAGGACGAGGTAGCTGTAATGGGCTACACCCATGAACCGGTACAGGGCTGGCCTGCCGATAATGGCGTGGTAGGGGAGGCTAACCTCCGCGACATCGAATAGGATATTCTCCGTCCTTAAGTTCTCGGGTGTCCCTAGGGTCACCCAGAGGTGGATGTAGCCGTACGGGATAACACTCTCCGGTCCTACCCTCGAGAATGATCTTGATGGGGAGAGCTCAGACACGGGGATATTGAGCTTGTTGAAGGCCGCACAGATGATGAGGTTGAGGCCGGATCCACCATCTACCAGGACGTGGTAAAACTTTACATTGGTGATGGTGGGGGCGACGAGGAGGGGCAGCTGCCCGGCTCCCGCCATGTTCTCGGGGCAGTCCGAGGCGTCAAAGTTGATCATCGTCTCCATCCATTTGTGATGCAGCTCTGGGTCATGCAGAGAGGCTGACGAAGTCATTGTCCGGCGCAGGGTCTTGACCGCATTCCTGGAAGCAGGTTCCCAAGATCCTCGACAGATGACATGGAGTGCTTTGCGACGTTCATGGTCACTATTGAGGTCGAAGTTCACAGCCTGGTGTATTGTTTCCATGGCGCATTATGGCATTTGGAACTCCTTCTCCACGTCTTTGTCGACACGATGGTCGACCTTTTGCAGCTTGATCTCGCTGCAGCTCGCAGGCTTCATGAAAACCATGGTAATGAAAGCGCTACCACTTTTTTGAGGGCAAAACCCCCTACTTTGTGTGACAAATGTCAAAGTGTTAAAGCGACACTTCCCTCGAATCTGCTATGGAGCAGGCTGCAGAGGTTCTTGTTCGGCAGGGCTTAGGCCTCAAACTAGTGTTCTAGTGGAAGAGTATGAGACAGTGGGATTTTTATGTGGTTCGGGCCGCAAGGAGCGTAACACCCTACTCCACGGTGGATTGTATTGCTTGGTGAGTGTGTATGCGAGTGTGTGTGTCTCGGGGATTTTGATTCTGGTCCATGTATCGGTGGCGGTCTGGGCCTTTTATAACCAAGACTGGACGCCTTACAAGTGGGGTTCCAGGGCCCGACAGGAGGTCCTGGGGCGATCTTATCCTAAAAGATCTAAGGCTTCCCGCATAAGCTTCTCTGAGCATGGTAGTGAAGACTCATCGTCTTGCCGCCTCCCTTGTCAGTAGCCCATGTGACATTGCTGACGGTGGCAGAAGGTGTCCCGTCAGCCTATCTTGTTGCCGCAAGCTACCCACTTGGCCAAGTGGTATAGGCCTGCAGCGCCTTCACTGTGATGCGATTGGTCATAGCGGTCTCTGAATGTTGGTGTCCTTCGCGTCGTGCGCAGGTGGGTGCGGACCTTCAATGCCTGACCTGAGCAGAGCGCACCAGCTTTTAACTCCGTCACCTTACCGTCTAGGGCGAGCTGCAAGACACGTGGCAGCGCTGGGGCAGGTCATCGCCGCAGAGGCTAGCCCCGGTCCTTCGTGACACGAAGCAGCTCCAAGGCTCCCCAGGGTACGTGGCAGCTTTGCTCTTTCACCTGAGGGAGGGCGCTTGGTCCAGTGCTCCAAGCTACGCGGCAGCTCTAGATCTCCTCCACTGAGGTCGAGCGAGGTCCCGCCCCAACACGTGGCGCCTTGGAGGCCGTCTTTCCTGAGGGTATTTACCCCACTCTTTGTGCCTCACGTGGCAGCACCGGGGCTGGATTTTGTGGCAGGCTGAGGCCTCGACAACTTCCGGACATGTGGTGTCGTCGGACATGCCCCGGTGTCTTAATCGTGTGTGCGAGGGTACCCAGTCTGCAGGGTACCGACATCCCGCATTATTTTGTACGGCAAACAGATCCAACTCTTTGCCAGGTTGGGTGTAGGAGCTCCTGAAATTGGCAGTGAACTGAGACAAAGTCCCCCCCCACTGTAGATGGAGTTAGGAGGTAGACTCATGAATCATGACCTTGTTGTCCCAGTTAGAGCCACGAGGAAGTAGTTGGCCATCACAGTCACATTGCCTCCAGCCGCGAGGATGGCGGTGGAGTAGATTTGAAGAAATTCGACGGGGTTGACTGTCCGGTCGTACTTATCCAGTAGATGAGGTCGGAACTTAGGTGGCCAGTTGGCCATGCGGAGATGCATGGCAAGGGCTGAACATCCGCCCCCGACTCCTAATGGAGAAGGGTTTTCTCGAGCCTCTCGCCACTCGGGAGCGTGCTCAATATGGACGCAGTTGTCCTGCCTCCTGTATCGGTGTTTGAGCTTTGAATGGAGATCATGCGTCGAGAGCCTCTCTGTCGTGTGGGTGCAGCATGCCTTGGAGGATAGTGACATCACTTGCTGGGAGGACGCACGTCTCTTGTGCTGCGACGCTTGAGGACCAAGTCTGCCAGATAAGGTCTTGTTCCTTGAAGGTACCTGCCCAGCAGGGGTGGACCTTTATTGCTGATGGCATCAGCTGCGGCTGCAACCATATGCTCCACATTGGAGTGCCACTGTTCCATCGCACCCTGAGGTGCTTCGGGTGCCGGTGGACGCTGAAGAAGAGTTCGCGCTGCGTTCACCGTGTTCTTGGGATTGTTTGTCGATGCAGTGACCAACGAAAATACACCATCTCACTGAGATGGTGGAGGTGGTGGTGGAACGACACCCGTCGGGACAATAGCGTTCGCTGGCTACTGCACGTTGGAGGGATTTCCTTCAACAAGCTGCTCAACCAAGTCGTTGGATGAAGCTGCGGTGGAATTCACCATCTTAATTCTACTAAATTCTTCACAGAAAGATTGGTTAGTTGACCCAAAAATTATATCATCAACATAGATTTGGCAAATAAAAAGATCATTATCTAGATTCTTTGTGAATAATGTATAATCTACTTTGCCAATTTGAAAACCATTATCAATTAAGAAATCTCTAAGACACTCATACCAAGCTCTAGGAGCTTGTTTGAGGCCATAGAGAGCCTTACGCAGTTTATATACGTGGTCGGGGAACTCTTCGTCTTCAAACCTGGGTGGTTGCTCCACGTACACCTCTTCCTTGATCGGTCCGTTGAGGAAGGCGCTTTTCACGTCCATTTGATACAGCTTGAAACCATGTTGAGTAGCATATGCAAGTAATATTCTAATTGATTCAAGCCTTACTGGAGCAAAAGTCTCATCGAAATCCAAACCTTCGACTTGTGAGTAACCTTTGGCCACAAGTCGTGCCTTGTTTCTTGTCACCACTCCGTGTTCGTCTTGCTTGTTGTGGAAGACCCACTTGGTGCCCACTATATTTGCATTGGGTCTTGCCACAAGTTCCCAAACCTCGTTTCTCTTGAAGTTATTCAACTCCTCTTGCATTGCCACCACCCAGTCCGGATCCTTCAATGCATCCCCAGTCCTGCGTGGTTCCAAAAAGGAGACAAATGAGTAATGCTCACAAAAATTAGCTATACGAGATCTAGTGGTTACTCCCTTTTGGATGTCACCGATGATGTTGTCGATTGGGTGATCCCTTTGAATGCATTGGTGTACTCTTGGGTGTGGCACATGGAGAGTTGTGTGTTGGTGATCATTTTCTTCTCCCCTGAGTGGTTGCCCTCGTTGATTTGTTGATCATCTTCATATTCTTGTGATTGATCTTGTATCGAAGCTACCCCTTGATTGTTGATCTCCTCTTGTGGTTCACTTTCCTCTTCTATTTGTGGCGATGACTCTTGTGGTCGAACTTCGCCTAAAGCCATTCTCTTCAATGCTTGATAAGGAGCTTCTTCTTTACCTAATTCACATTGATCAACTTGCTCCTTTTGGGAGCCATTAGTTTCATTGAACACTACGTCACGTGCCACTTCAACAAGTCCGGAGGCCTTGTTGAAAACACGATAGGCGTAAGTGTTCGAATCATAACCAAGCAAGAAACCTTCATCGGACTTCGAAGCGAACTTTGAAGTCCTAGGCTTCTTGTTCAAGATATAACATGGAGAGCCAAAAACTAGAAAATATGAAATGTTTGGTTTGTTACCGGTGAGTAGCTCATAAGGAGTCTTCTTGAGTAGTCGATGAAGGTAGAGTCGATTTGCGGCGTGGCAAGCGGTGTTAATTGCTTCCGCCCAAAATCGATCCGAAGTCTTGTATTCATCGAGCATTGTTCTTGCCATCTCTATGAGCGTTCGGTTCTTCCTTTCGGCAACTCCGTTTTGTTGTGGAGAGTATGGTGCTGTAAATTCGTGCTTGATTCCCTCCTCATCAAGGTACTCCTCCACTTGTATGTTCTTGAACTCAATGCTGTTGTCGCTCCGAATACTCTTGATCGATAGTGAGAACTCGTTTTGCGCTCGCTTGAAGAATTTCTTGAGTGTCCCTTGTGTTTCGCCGATGCTTATGTAAGCAATTGGACCAAACAAGTCCATATGAAGTAGTTCGAGCGGTCTTGTCGTAGTCATGATGTTCTTTGCGGGATGATGTGCTCCAACTTGCTTCCCGGCTTGGCACGCGCTACAAGGCCTATCTTTCTCAAAAGCAACATCTTTCAAACCTCGGATGTGATCGCCCTTGAGGAGTTTTTGAAGATTCCTCATACCAACATGTGCTAGCCGTCTATGCCACAGCCAACCCATGTTGGTTTTTGCAATCAAGCATGTGTCAAGTTCGGCTTTATCCTTGTTGAAGTCAACAAGGTAAAGCTTTCCCTTCAACATACCCTTGAATGCAACGGAACCATCACTCCTCCTTGAGACGGTCACACCCTCGTTAGTGAACAAGCAATTATAACCTTTGTCACATAATTGAGATATGGACAGCAGGTTATAATCTAAAGATTCAACATGTAAAACATGAGAAAGAGTGTGTTCAGAGGATATTGCTATTTTACCGGTACCGAGCACCCTTCCTTGACTATTATCTCCGAAGTAGATGCCTTCGTTAGGGTCCTCGTTTTCTTCATATTCCATGAACATCCTCCTTTCTCCGATCATGTGGTTGGTGCATCCACTGTCTAGCACCCATTTGGATCCACCAGAGGAATAGGCCTGCAGAAACAAATTATGCCTTGGTTTTAGGTACCCAAGCTTGCTTGGGTCCTTGGAGGTTAGTTACAATACATTTGGGCACCCACACATGGGATTTTGTGTTCCCATGGCGTGGCCCAGCATAATAAGCATAAACTTTACCAAGATTGTTTCTCATTAATACATAAGAGGCATAAAAGGTTTTGAACAAAAGTTGCTGTTGTTTATGGATCGGACTAGTCTGGGTGACCGGACTTGTCCGGATGACCGGACTTGTCCGGACCACAACCGGACTAGTCCGGTGTTCATGAGAGTTCAGGTTCTTTGTTTTCGAGTTACCAGGTTGTGAGGGTCCTCCCTTCACAAAGGTAATCCTTCCCTTGTTATTCTTATGACTTCCAGCATTTTGCTTTCCATCATAAGAGTAACCAATGCCATACTTGACATTTGGAGGTCTTTGGACCAAGTATGCACTACGTGCATAGTTGATCCTCTCCTTGTCAAATATTCCACATTGAGTAGGATTTTTATCCTTTGTGGAGGTAGACTTTTCCTTCAAACTGGTGTTGATTTTACCACATTTGCACATATGAACAAGATTAGTTGAAGTGGGTTGAGAAGGTAGACTTGAAGAGGAGGAAGATTCACTTAGCTTGAGTGACTCAACTTGCACTTCAAGGATCTTGTTAACCTTGATCAGGTCATCAAGTTGATCCTTGATTGCAACGTTTGAGTTGGTTAACTCCAAGCAAGTTTTCTTGCTTGAAGCTAGCTCAAGCTCTAGTGAGCTGTTTTTCTCCTTTTCAAGAACTAGAAGATTGTCAAGTTTGACATACTTCTCCTTTTGGGAGATAATCATGTCCTCTTGATGATCAAAAGTCATTCCTTCTCAACAAGTTGGTCAAGTAAAAATTTCATTTTAGCAGCAGTTTTTCTATCTAATCCAATTAACATATCTTCATCATCACTATCTAGTTCATCATTACTTGAGTAGGAATGCATGGAAGGAGTTTTGATGTTTACCTTGCGTTTACCTTCCTTTGCCATGAGGCAAGTGCCATTTCCCTTCTTTGTACCGAGCGTGGGGAAGAGTGTGGGTTTCTTGGATGTGCTTTCAATGGCTATGCTAGCCATCTCTTCTTCATCGGATGATGAGGACTCATCGTTTGAGTCCCACTCCTTTCCAATGTGTGCTTGTTCAGCTTGTTTCTTCTTCTTGAAGATTTTCTTCGGTTGAGGCTTGGCTTCTTTATTCTTCTTCTTGTTGTCCTCATACGGGCAATCAACTATAAAGTGGTTATACTCACCCCAATTATAGCACACCCGCCTCATCTTCGACTTTGTCCTCTCCTTGTACTTGCCTTCACTTGATTTTGTTCCTTGTCTTTTCTTCATTATTCTTTTGAACTTTTTCATGAACAAAATCATATCCTCTTCGTCCAGCTAACTGCTTTCATCATCGCTGTCCTCCTCAAGCTGTGCTTCTCTTGCTTCTTTGGATAGAGGCTTGAGTGTGGACTTTAAGGCAACTCCCTTCTTCTTGGCCGATGTGAGGTCAGCTATTTCTTTGACGTGCTTGGCTTGTTTCTCCATCATTTCAAAGTTGATGATTTTGCCAAGCAATTCATCTGGAGTCATCCTCTTGTACCCGGGACTTTCTCTGATCATAGAGCATAGTGTGACATTGCGAGGCATAAAGGCTCTAAGGATGAGCTTTACAACCTCGAGGTCATTCCACTTCTTGCTCCCATATGATCGAACCTTGTTTACAAGTGTCTTCAATCGGTTGTACATGTCCTGGGGAGACTCGTCTTCCTCAATTGCGAACCTTCCTAGTTCGCCTTCGATCATTTCAATTTTCGCCTCCCGCACATGCAGGTCACCTTCATGGGCTGTTTGTAGTGTGTCCCATATTTCCTTGGCAATCTCCAGTCCGTCCACCTTTGTGAATTCATCTCGACTTAGAGAGGAGGTGATTACGGCTGCGGCTTGAGCGTTTCTGTGGATGGCTTGCTCTTGACTTAGGGTGAGCTCTTCTTCGTCATCTGGGATGTCTATTCCTGTGCACACAATATGCCATAAACTTGGGTTAAGGGAAATCAAGTGCATCTTCATATTTTGCCTCCACATGGAGTAATCACTCCCATCGAAGTGTGGGGCTTTTCCAAGAGGAATAGATAGGTAATGGCTGTTGTTTGAATTTAAATGATCATAGTTAAAAGGATATCGGGAGTAGTCGGTATGACTACTCCCCTTCTTCTTTTCTTCAACTTTAGCTTTCCCTTTGGAAAGTGCTTTCTTTCTGAGGAGTGCTTTCAGCTCCAGCATCTCCTCGTCATCATCATCGAAGTCTTGAATTGCTTCGAGATACTTTTCCAGCTTTTGGTTCTTGTCGTTGTTCACTTCTTCCTGGTTGTTGATTTTCAGAACTTCCTTCATGTCCGACATGATCTCTTCGAGTGGTTGCACTCTTTCTTGAAGAACCTGCTCTGATACCAATTGAATGTAGGCCTAGAGGGGGGGTGAATAGGCCTTCTTGAATTTTCTCGGTTCCTGTAACACTCAACAACAAAGTCAATACCAGAGATATCAGACTAGTACGGTAAAGTGTGGACTAGTCCGGTTTTCATGGGCTAAGTTGATCAAGTTCAGTCAATTTGATTGATTCGTTAATGTTTGCAGCGGAAATATAAACTTGAATGACAGTTTAATAGTTGTATGTCAAATTCTATTACAATTAAGGCTCTTGTTCAACAATTTAACTCAAATTGAACAAAGTGAATCAAACCCTAGATTAAGTTGATCAATTAAGACGAAGAACGCAAAAGGACAAGACACACGATTCATCCCGTGGTTCGGCTACCACGAAGGCAACCTACGTCCACGTTGAGGAGCCCACAAAGGACCGGGTCTTCTCCAACCCTTCCCTCGTCGGATCGCCACGAAGGCCAATCCTCTTCCACTAATCACAAAGGGTAAATAACCAAGTTGAAGGGGCATTCTCACAAGTTGAGAGCTCCCTTGATTACAACTTACAAATCCACCAATAACACACTCGAAAATTACAAATTGAAACGCAAGAGTGTGTTAGAGAATCAAACCAAGAGCTCAATGATGTGTGCCAAGTGTCTCTCCAATGATCTAGAAGTGATCTTCAATAGATTGATCGATTTTGCACTTAATTTCGTGGAGAGAGGTGGTTTTTGAGTCTCTTGGGAGGCGTGACAGCGCTAGGGTTCGAGAGATTGTAAAAGTGGGTCATGCACCTCTATTTATATGGGGTTTCTAAAAGTGACCGTTAGGGTTCAGAAAGATCGGACTAGTCCGTGGTGGTCACCGGACTAGTCATGTGTGCTGTGTGTAGCAAACCCTAAGTGTCCAGGAATATCGGACTAGTCCGGTTGAAAACGGACTTGTCCGATTTCACTACTGGAAATCTTCGGACTAGTCCGATTGCCATAGGACTTGTCCGGACATATGAAACCCTAAGTGTTTAGGATGACAAGTCCGCACTTGGAGGACTTGTCCGATTTAGATCAGTGTGTATATCGGACTAGTCTGTGTAGACACCGGATTTGTCCGAAGTGGATCAGAAAGAATATCAGACTAGTCCGGATCATAACGGACTTGTCCGATTTTGTGTGACTTGTGCATTGTGTTGAGGACTAGTCCACATTGGGGAGGACTAGTCCGAAGTGGATCAGAAAGATATTGGACTAGTCCGGTGGATACCGGACTTGTCCGATCTAGTGCAGAAAGTGATATCGGACTAGTCCGGCTGATATCGGACTAGTCCGGTCCTGTATAACTTTGTGCATTGTGTGTGTGTGCTTGAAAGTGATTGAGCTCTTGGGTGTGTTTCCTTAACACACTCCATACATAATAATCTACTATTTTCTTCTCCTTGAGCTCAAATTCACTTTGCTTCTCATTTCCCTTCTTTTTGGCATTTTGCTCATTTTTCATTATTTGCCTGCATTCATCTCAACAAAAAGGATTAGGATCCCAATTGCTTGTCATAAATCATCCAAAACCCACAAGGGAGTCCTAGATGCACTTTCAATCCTTCGTCCCCTGAAGTGTGATCTGTTTGCCTTGGTGAGAGAACTCCAAAGACTTGGCATCCCAATGGCATAACATAGGACTGTGAGAAGAGAGCCAATCATATCCCACAATAGCATCATAGGCCCCCAATGGCAACACATGCATATCTGTAGAGAATGTAAAGCCACCACACCACCATTCCAACTGTGGAACCAGACTAGTAGTAGTCATGGAGTCACCATTTGCCACTGTGACAGCCAAGGGAGGACACTTGGACGTCACCAGTCCAGCCTTCTGTACAAACGAAGCATTGACAAACGTTGTTGAACTACCTGAGTCAACTAGAATAAGGAACACCTGATTCTTCACTAACGCCCTCAACCTCATACACCCTGCTCCTTGAGTGCCCGCTATAGCATGTGTAGAGAGCTGACAGCAGGTCTCACCTAACCTATCTTTCTCCTCTAACTTCTCTAACACCTCATCCGACAAGGGCATCTCCAACTCCTCTGCTGTCAACGGATTCAGCTGCAATGGAAGTCTCTTCGGACAACACTCAGCATGCCCAGGTTCATATCGCTCCCCACAAGAGTAGCAGAGCCCGCGCATTCTCCTGTAGTCCCGAATCTGTCGCTACTTCGACAATTCGGGTCCCACTACCATTGTCTTCGACTCTGCACCAGACTTGCTCTCCCACTTCCCAGGCTGCAATGGACGCCCCATGCCCTGCTGAAGAGCACGTGGTTTTGATCTGTCATTCACATCATTCTGCAATCGTGCCAACAGAGCCGCCCGTGTGACTGTTGGGGGAACATGAGTCAACACTGGGTTCTGTAATTCCTGCCGCAACCCTTTGACAAACTGAGTAACAAAAAATGTCTCATCCAACTCAGGGTTGTGCATCGCTGTAGCATAGCGTAGCTCCTCAAACTCCATCACATACTCCTCCAGTCCACCAACTTGACGCAAGTGCAAGAGGTCATACATCGCCTTTGGGTACTCAAATTGACCAAACTTGTTTGTCACAGCAGCAGCAAACTGTGTCCACGATCCCAGACCCTTAGTGATTTTGTACACTTGCAGCCAGCAAGAAGCATTGTCTTCCATGTGTAGAGAAGCCGCGCGCACCCACATTGCTTCAGGAACATTGAACAGAGAGAAATAGTCGAGACACATATCAAGCCAGATCTTCGGATTTTCACCTTGGAACTTCGGGAACGACAACTTCATCATGGATCGATCACCTCCTCCATCCAGTGGCCGCCGACGCCCCCCTGGCTAACGAGGACCACCGCGCCCCTGGTGCTCCCGGAAAGGTTCCGATCGTGCCATCCTCTCTTCAAACCTCCTTCCTCCAGTGCCTCGCTCCATACTCCCCAAACTCGACTCCTGATCCTCCTCTTGATTCTCCATACCTGCGGCCATCCGCTCCAGAGTAAGCGAAGCCACCCGCCTCCCAGTTTCCTCAACCTGCCGAGCCAGAACGTCCTGGTCCTTTGCCATCTGGTCGGCGATCTGTGCCGTCAGGTTTTGCTTCACTAGGATCTCCCTTTGCACTCCTTCCACTGTCTCCAGGCGTTGAGACAGACTGCCCATCAGCGTGAACATCCGCTCCCAGCGCTCTTCCTCCGATCTGGATGAAGCCGCCATTGCTTCCAGCACCAAGGTGGTCTGAACAGAAGGCTTTGCGAGCGCCGTTGTGAACGGCACCAAAATCTACTGGAAGACGGCGCACCTCCACTCCCGAACGCCGCCGCGCAGAAAAATTTGGGAGTCCAAAATCCTCTGCCGAACGCGATCCGCTCCCCTCCCCAAGAACACTGAGCTCTGATGCCAACTGTAACTACCCTTGGCCAACGGAATTGCCAGCCCCGGGACGTGAGCATCTACAGTGGTCGACGGCGAGCGCACGGCGGAGTGAGATACAAATAGAGCGAGAGCAACCGATTCTATTTTAGTTTGTTACGTGTTGATGCTCTGTTCGAGGCCAAGGTTCCAGTACATACCCGCAGAGGCATTCCCCTGGACCCACCGGTCATTCACACGCACCCGTGACCCACTCGCCAGACTCACACACCCGGACACGCACTTCGTCGATTACGTCTTCGACCGACCCTTGCTCTTCTTCAAACATCGGCCTCCTCACTCCTCCTCGGTTCCTCAGCCCTCGGCGGCTCCACCATGAAAAGGACGTACGCAACCTTGTCCACCATGGCAGACTCTAGTGAGGCAATGAGGTCGAGCAGGGGCTGTAAGGCGCCGGACTCCACGGATCGGAGCCAGTTCTCTGGCGCGCTGCTGCAGAGTGCATAGATCGCCGTGGTGGCAACCTTCTTCTCGGTCGCACTGCTGGTCTTGAGGAGGGAGACGAGCAGTGGGATGGCACCCACGTAGGAGATTTCCACCACGGCGGAGCCGTCGAGCTGGGACAGCCAGAGAAGCGTGCACGCAGTGCTCTCCCGCACGGTGGGCGATGCGGCGGACATCATCACATGCACCAGCATCCGTACCGTTCCCGCCTCGATTAGGTCGCCCCCGCCTCGACCCAAATCCACCCTGCTCCCACGCCTCCCCTCCCCTGCCCAGCCTCTTGGCCTCCATCCCCACGGGGACCGTACCGTACATCGCCGGGGAGTTTGTGGCGGCGACTATGGTCGACACACATGAGGAATAACGCGTGACATCTTTTTTTATTTGTGTCGTGCACCTTAAAGCCGTCGGGTGTCTCCTGGCACTGACGGTCATAAGCATTAAAGGTGTCGGTTTTCTGCCAAACGGCCATACTATCTTCAAAGTGTCATAGCACGAAACCGATGCACATAACCTTTAAAGCTGTCGGGACCAATGTAAAAGCTCTAAATTCAAAGTGCAAAGTTCAGAAAGGAAAAGTTAAAATTTGAATAGGGAAAAGAAATCAAATGGCAATTGGGAAATTAAACCAATTCAAACTTCAATAGAAGGAATTCAAAAATTCAAATGAGCTCCTGTTCTAACTTTGCAAAAATAAAAATTTGAGTTCACTATTAGCTTCCAAATATTCCAAATAATCTCTCTGCAAAGTTTCCAAATTTTTGAAGCTCATTTGCTATTTAATTTAGTGGCTCCATTGAATTCTATTCAAATTCAAATTTGAATTTGAATTGTTTGAAGTTTATCCAAATTTGAAATCCAATTTCAGAATCATAATATCCATATTTAAATTAGCTTCTCCACGAAAATCTAGGATTTTTGGATCAGTATTGGTGGAAGAATTTAAGGAGCAAAGAAGATAGGCTTAAGGAGGTAGTGGTATCCACTGGTCAGTGGGACTTCTACAGTAGTGCTCTGCACGCCATTTTTCCGGTGCTACCCCACTCAACACCGCACGGCATGCACCATGACAAGGAGCTGCTCGCCTGCCTGCTTCATGGCATGCCCTCAACTCCTCCCAAAGCCTTATCTTCACTCCTCTAGTCGAAGTGGATACACAACCACGAGCTCTCCCCTGGTTTTCCTCTCCCGCCACTGCACCGCATTGCCACCGCGATTCTCGACGTGCCGGCCAAACGACACAAGGATTCACAGTGCTCCCAACAGCAAAAGGTGGCTTACCTTGTTGCTCTTCCTTCCCATCCATTCTCTTGCTTGATTCTCTGCTTATACGAGTGGTATTTTGAAGTCTCATCACCGCCGTTAAAGTGGAGCCCGACAATCGCCTCTGTCTCTCCATCGCACCGACGATACAAGCCATATCGTGCCTGACCATCAACATAAAAGTGGTGCATATTTGCTCACTGAGGATGCCTGCGAAATTTGGCAGCTTGTCTTAGCGTATAACATCGGTATTTCCGGTTTTCCCGACGTCAAGTTTGTAACAAGGATACTAGGTCTTCACTTCAATTCTGTTTCTAGGTAGAACTGGACCATAATCCAGTGAGGTAGTATGCTCACTATGTCCTAGCGCACCCCTCTACCGAGAATCAGTGGCAGCCATCGAGTAAAGAACGAGCTATTCAAGTTTTTCCCGCCGCCACAAAGAATCCCATCGGTCCACCGTCAAAGTCGACTTTGCCGGTGATTTCATCCCTTTTTCTCCCCATGGTCATCTTCCTCATGTTCCCAGGAATGTTTCCAGCCTTTCCCCTAGCTTCTTGCGCCATTACCAAGCGATTCCGGCCATCGCCGAAACCCTAGCTCCGCCGCCGCCGTCGCGCACGCTATTCCGGCCATCGCCGGTGTTCGGCGACCCATCCATCGTGCTCAGCACCCTGGAAAACGGTTAGGCGGAGAGTTGGAAGGAGAGAGAAGGCCAGGAAAGCCGAACCGGCGAGCTTGCCGGTGCATTGCCGCCGCGGCCGAGCAGCGCGTTGCGAGGTTGAAGAAGCCTCGCGGGCCACGCAGATCAGCGGCTGCCCCCCCTGGATCTGCTGTGGCCACCGGATCGACTGCGGCTGCGCGGGTTGATCCCTATGGCCCATGTGTGCCCAGCTGCAATTGGGTCATTTTAAACAGTGGGACCCAGCTGATTAATTCAAACATTTCCTTTTCCCATTTAATTCCAGATTTCATTCAAACTTCAAAAATCAATTTCTACTAGTAGAATTGCTCAAAATTTCCAAATAAATTCTTGTAAACTAATATTGATCCCAACGTTGCAGTGATGCAATTTGTTGGACATGAAACTCCCATAATTTTCATTATTAATTCCTTTTAGCTAACTGCTAGGGAATTTAATTAACCTTGTTCTGTTAATTGGAAAATTCCCAATTTTTGATAGAACACTCTTAAAAATACACTTGATTTCATGTAAAAAATTATGGTTCATTGGACTTCATTTACTGGACCAAACAGTGTTCAAATCACCTATGTCCATTGAAAAATGGAAAATGTACAGAAACATTTTCAACTTTTCCCCAAACTTGTAAAAACAGTTTCTCCTTGTAGAAAGCTCAGAAAAATATGAAATAAATCTTCCCAGAACCAGAAGAACCTCCACTACCAAGATCATACACTTTTAACCATGTCAAAGCTCCAGAATTAAAACCAAAATTAAGAGAAGCCTTTTACTTGTTGGAATTTTAGAGACAACAAGCTTCCTTGAACATCTCCATTTTTTGGTCCAGATCTTCCTCATAGAACCAAGTATCCACTGTAAAAATCCCAAAGCCAATTAAAATCATTTTTATACTGATCACTATTTATAATATCTTTTCTATAGTTTTTATATCACTCATGTACTTTATATATTGCATATCATATAGTGACCGAGATCGAGGAGGACCCAGAGGCCTTGGACAGCATCCTCCCCGAATCTAACTTCCCCTCTGACTCTCAACCAGGCAATCCCCAGTTTGCATTTAAGTTCTATTTAAAAGTTTCTATTTCTATTACTTATATCTAGAATGATTTTTGTGCATTAGGGCTAAGGTGCTTGTTACTCCACTTGCATGACCCACAAATACCATGGAGTATTGGTTAGGTCTACAGCCTGACGAGTAGAAAATGCCATGCTTATGTCCATAGAAGTCGAGTAGTTGGAATCTACTCGCGAGATAGGATTTTATCACACGGAATGAATTGGATCAAGGAATGGTTTATGAATATGAAATTGAGACCAAGCAGTGGGTAGGATGCAGTGAGACGTGGTCTCACGTGCGTAGTCCTGCTTGTGTTGATTGAGGACCAATTCATGTGCGGCCTTGCTGGACAAGTTTGAACTGTACCGGATGCATACTGGCTTTATGGAAATCAGGAAACTGATGTAATTGGTTAACCTGGGTGTCGAGGCTTACCCTACCATTTTATTGGAGTGGGATTAGGGTAGCAAGGTGTAAATCTGCTGGCGGGCATAGAAGATTCTCTGTGCGGGGACCTCCTACCCATTACAAAAGGACCGGTTCGGCATTTGGGTTTCCTTTGAAAGGTTGTTGCATACAACATAGTATTGAAGTGTGATTTGATCCACTTCCGAAATGGGTGTATGTGACGTGTTATCCGGGTGTGTCCTGATTGCAATAACCGTCCCTCGCTGTTATCTGAGTACCGCTTGGTCACTACGTTGTGACGTAGTAAATACTAAAGAAGCCAGGAGAATATGATGTATTGAATTATAATTGTTTTGAAACTTCGATTGCTTTCAAATATGTTCACTAAAGTTACTTTTATTAAATTGTAAGCTGTTGTTAATAACTTCAAAATTAAGGATCAACATGTAGGCGAGCCATTTATTGCAATTTCTATGCCTATGTTAAGTATCCCTGCATGTAGAGTTCCATGTTTAGGTGAGACGGATAAGTGTTGCTGAGCCTTTATGCTCACGGTTACTATATTAAGTTGCTTGCAGGTGAGACGTATGAACAAGGCCCCGAAGCCGAGGCGATGCCCCCGTTGGGGTATACCGCTGAGTGGGAGCCCTGCACGCCGCCGTAAATTTGGGTGTGGCGAGTGTGCAGTGTTCGCGGGCTGGACGGCTGTACTTTTGCATAGCTAGGTTGAGAGTTTAGCTATGAGTATTATCTTCCACTGTACATTAAGTATTTTAAAAGATTTCTGCTGTTTATATAAGTAGAACTTTGTATTTTGTTGTATTCTTTTCGTGTGTGCTGTTGGGTGCCGCATTGCACGGCACCACCCTCTGCGATTCCTGGAACGTGTGGACCTGGTCCCCACAGCCTGGTATTAGAGCCGCATTGGGAATAGCACGTCGAAGAGAGCCTATTTTGAAAACTTAAGAGTAGTCGAGGTCTATTATAGTATTAGTTACTTAAGGTGGCAAGCTAACTTATGTGTTATTATATTATATAATGATGTTCCGACGTCAGGTAAGAGGTAAGGTACACCACCGCAAGCGGATCAACTGCGATAAGCTCACCATGCGAGAGGTAGCATGTGATTGTTTCCGTGGCTTGGCACGGAAATGTTAATACGAGTCTCTGAAACTTTCCATGTTTCTGAGAACATATGACAAGTGGTACTCCAGCGTGCTACAAAACTAGTGTGAGCCCCCGTCGGGTGCGACATAACCCGATGCGCCTCCTACTGGTGCAGCACTATACAAAGACGTGGGACCCTGTCGGCTGGTAGAAAACCCAGTCATGTACCTCAAGACGTGGCTTAACTCGGGGCGGCCCGTATGGAATGATACGGGACGGATGTTTTTACTTTCATATATTATTGTGAACTGTTCGCCCGTGCAGGCTGTGCCGTACGGCACCATATGTTTGATCTATCGTTTGTGTGTATATGCAGTACACGAACCACATTTAAGTAGCTCGAGTAGAAAACGTTTGCGAGCAAACGTCATTACTGCCACCGTTGAAACGTATGACAGAATATCGGCTTAGGATTTTCTTTCGTGAGGGCGTAGTACCAGCATTGCATTCGAGTTTCATCAGGCACATTGATGATGCTATCCGTTCTGGTGTTGTGACTCAACAACAAGTAAAAATTTCCAACTTAGGACTAAGTTTGAATTTGTAATCTCTATTTTGGAGCGTACTGGTCAGATTTAAAATTGATCGTGTGGTCACTTGGATAAGAGTACATATGGTTTGGGAACTTGAGGAAGTCATCCACAAGTTTCATTTTCAGCTCCAAGGCATATTTCAAGATTTAAAACTTGAAAACTTCATTTGAACTTAAATTGCCCGGTTCCTGGTTCAAACTGTGAACTAGACAGAAAATTGACTAAGTTTGGAACATCATAACTTCCTGTATATTTCACCCCTATAGGTCTGCCTTACATGGTTGAAAATTTTAGAGAGTCATATAAAACTCTTATGTTCAAATCCAGATCATAATCCCCCTGTAAACTAATGAAAAATTCAAATTTCCAAACTCTGTTAAATCTGGACAGAGACTGGACAGTTTATGTACCCTGTTACTGTCTTGATCATATCTCTTTGTAGAATCAACGAATGACTTAATATAATGCATTTATGTAATCCTGAGGATGTATAAAACAATGTTTTAACTTATGATTTTTGCATATTTTGATGTTTGGTATCTGGAAAAATGTGGACAGAATCAGCCTTAAACAGAGGAGGTGCTGTCAAAAATTTTCCCGAAACACTGTCACCTTGAAAAAATCATATATCCTCATACAGGAATAATCTGGATTCAAATAAATATATTCTGGAAAGCTATTTGAGTGCTCTACAACTTTGTGGTTGAACTTAAGACCTGAATGTTCCTATAACTGGATGAAAAATTCGAATTTCTCCAGACTTGTAAGAATGAACAGAAACTGAGACAGAATTCCAGTGTTATGTTTCATTGGGCATTTGAATTGGGATTCACTTTCATAATTCAATTTTCATATCCATGATCTGTTGATCAACAAATTTTGTTGAATTTGAGTATTTGACTCATTCAAGTACTTCTTTGTATAGATGACGGATGTGATGCTATTGCCGGACGGATGGGTATTTTCCACGTGCGCTAGCCGTCCGTGTTTCCCGATCATGCTGCGGGAGGTGCTCCGACAGTTTGGCTTCATCGAGATGCCATGCTATTGGGGTCAAGAGATTTTTGAACGAGGCGTACTGTCATGTACCATCCTGGTCGACATCCCAACTAGTCCGCGTTTTTATGGATCGGCTCCTTTTTCCATCATGATCCAGAGAGCTCATTTGGAGGACACGTGGGCCATTGCAGCGGGCGAAGCACTTATGAAGCTTTGCGAGTTTCATCAAGATGCCATGGCGGGGACACAGTTTGCTCTTCTCCCAGTCCGTGGTGCTGCTGGTTTTGAGTGGCAACGTCGTATGGTTGCGGCCTATCAACCATATGGCGACACAACCTCAACAACACTTGGGACATATGCCACTGCATCCCGCATGGTAGTTCTTACACAAGGTCAAATTCTTCGGGGGCAGGCTGAAGCCTTGAGGCAAGCGGTTGAATGAGGTGACACTCTTGATCACATCAATGAGAACCTACATTCGTTCCTGGCTCAGACGAATCACCGGCTGAATCAATGCGAGGATCAGCTGAATCACACTCGCACTAGACTGCGAAAAGCTCGTGCCGAACTGAGGCAAACTCGCATGGAACTGACGCAAGCTCATGATGGACTGCAGTCGAGTCAGTTGGAGGTGCAACAACAGCAAGAGCAGCTGTTGGTAGTCACCGAGGCACGAGACGAAATCATCGAAGAAGCTCAGAATCATGAGTAAGAGGCAGACCAACTTCAGGATGACTTGTTTGAGGCCGAAGCACGATTGCAACCGGTTGTGTGTCCACCGGCTCATAACATGGTGCTGATTATGGGAGAGCAAGTGCTTTCAGATTCTGAGGAGGAGGAAGATCCGGAGATAATTGAGTACGCCGATGACAATGCATCAGAGTAGGAAGGGGCAGCACTACTGCCACAAGGGGCAACATATAGTTAGTGGTTGCTCGTGTTTATTTTGTAGCCATGTTTGTGTCATATTATAAATAGTAGTGGGTGTGTAGAAGATGACAAGGTGTGCATGGCGACTCATGGAGACCAAGTATAGTTGAGATGCACTTCCATAGTGGGAGTCCGTCATTTTGGAAATCACTATTGTAAAGTTGGTCATGAGATAATATATCTTGTATAAAGTTTGTACTTTATCAATATATGTGAATGTTATGTAATTATCACAATCTCAATACTGGAACTACTATGGTATAAAAGGAATGAAGAAAACAAACATGTTGCTGGTTTAAATCATGTGAATGCAGAATGGTGCGTACACGTTCAACGCCCAAGATGGAAGGCTCAACCCGGGGTCATGAGGATGAATGTCCGACCTGGGAGCAAACCGTGACACCACAGCAACAAGTCCCTCCAACACCACCACCTGAACCTCCGAGGACGCTCGCGGAGATTTTGGCTGCAGTACTCGGCTCCCGCGGCAAGCAAACCGAGTTACCGTGTATGTTGGTGCAGAATTCGTCCCATCAAGGGGGGCGACAAGACAATGGGCAACGCCAGCCCCAACAGAGTTCGTATTCGGACTTCTTGGCGACGCATCCACCGGTCTTCATGGAGGCCGAGGAGCCTCTGGAGGCGGACAACTTTATCCGCACCCTAAAGGCAAAGTTCGGTTTGCTACAATGCACCAAACAGCAGAAGGCGCTATTTGCAGTGGAACAGCTTCAAAGATCCGCCGGTGCTTGGTGGGCGAACTACATTGCCTCACTGCTGGCTGGTCATGCGGTCACCTGGACCGAATTCGAGGAGGCGTTCTGCGCCTACCATATACCTCCCAGAATAATGAAGAGGAGGCTTCAAGAATTTTTGGAGCTAAAGCAAGGCGGGAGGAGTGCCCACAAATACTCTCGCGCATTCAATCACTTGGTGCAGTACGCGCCAGAGTATGTGGGGACGGAATATTGGAAGAGAGATATATTCTCCCGGGGCCTTAATCTGAAGATGAAGGTCCAACTCGCACAATGCAACCACGGCACCTTCAACGACATCGTCAATGCCACGATTATAAAAGAAGATGCTCAGTGCGAGCTCATTTATGATAAGAGGGAACGGAGCACGCCATCGAGCAGCAGTGGGGGTGGTCCGCAGAAGTACCACGTGGTGTATCGCTCACCATACGGTCAGCAATGGCAGCCAACGGCGCGACCACAGCAATTCCGCGGTCGTTCTTTCAACGCACCACGTTTCCAACCGCCATTTCCACAACAGCAGCAGCAGCAAAGGATGGTCCCGCGTGCGTATCCACCTCCACCACGTGCATCGGGATTCCGTCCGCAGCTTGGCGGGAACCAACACAATACACGTGCTACACGTGCGGCCGTGTCAGGCATTTTGCGAAGGACTGCCCTGAACAGAGACAAGGCAACACGCAAGTGCCATATCGAAGTGAAGCTCAACCCCGCAACCAGCCCAAGAAACTTGCAGCAAAATCCGGCAACGTCCACCACCTAGCTATCGAAGACGTGCTGGAAGGCGAACCCATCTTTGCGGGTATGTTTTCTCTACTCCAAAGTCCCATAGTCATACTATTTGACTCTGGTGCCACCCATAATTTCATTATCCAATCATATGTCATCAAATACCAATTACAAATCATTCCCACAAAATGTCCATATTTGATTTGCTCTGCGGCTGGGACAATAGCAACTGATATAATGGTCTATAGAGCACCACTTCAGTTGGGTGGAAATCTATATCCGACTTCTCTAATTATATTAGAGAGTCAGAAGCTTGATCTCATCTTAGGAATGTCGTGGCTGCACTATCATGGTGCTGTTCTCGACATCGTTCCACGTGTGGTTCATTTAAACTCTCCACTATATGAACCACACACTCTCATTCTAGACCGCCTTATCTAAGAAATTCCAGCTACATATAACACGGAAGCCACAAATCTTGAAGACATTCGTGTGGTCCGTGAATATCCGGACGTGTTTCCCGACGACCTTCCGGGTATGCCACCGGATAGGGACATCGTGTTCAAGGTTGAACTCATTCCGGGAACCACGCATTGTTGTTGGCCAAACTGAAGGAGCATTTGAAGGACCTGCTAGACAAAGGTCTCATACGCCCAAGTTCGTCACCTTGGGGCTGCTCCGCATTATTTGTGAAGAAGAAGGACAAGGCGTTACGTCTATGTGTGGACTATCATCCGCTCAATGCCATGACAATCAAGAATAAGAATCCACTACTGCGCATCGATATCTTATTCGATCAATTTGTGGGTGCTAAAGTATTCTCAAAGATGGATCTTCGGTCTGGGTATCATCAAATAAAAATCCGACCAGAGCATATACCGAAGACGGCATTCTCAACGAGATACGGGCTCTATGAATATCTCGTCATGTCATTCGGACTTACCAACACGCTGGCTCACTTCATGTATTTAATGAATTTAGTGTTTATGCTGAAGTTGTAATGACATAGCCGGTCCCAAGCCCGGGTAAAGGAGGAGGGGGGTTGTGATAGGCTTGGCGAGCCAGCAACTAAACTTAGCCATTCTCATGGAAATGAAACTCATTGGAAATTCATTGGGGCGTAACCCTCTTAGCGACGCGCCATACCGGAACCCGGGTATGGTGTTAAGTGGGCGAGGGCCGGGTCGCCACCGCCTTAGTGGCGCGCCATATCGGAACCCGGATGTGGTGTTAAATGAGCGAGGGCCGGATCGCCATCACCTTAGTGGCGCGCTACATCATCGCCCGAATGTAGTGTTAAGTGAGCAAGGGTCTTTGCATCTTCCTTGACGGATGCAAAGGGTAACAAAGCTAGCCGAGGAAACTAGGTTTCGGGTGGGTAGTTGGAATGTAGGATCCTTGACGGGAAAGCTACGAGAGTTAGTGAACGTTGCGATTAGGAGGCATGTAAATATTCTTTGTGTACAAGAGACTAGATGGGCAGGTCAAAAAGCGAGAGAGGTTGAGAATACCGGCTTCAAGCTTTGGTATTCTAGCTCGAAGGGAACTAGGAATGGCGTAGGCATCCTAATAGATAAGAGCCTCAAGGATGCAGTAGTGGATGTCCGTAGACGAGGGGATAGGATCATCCTAGTCAAGGTAGTTGTGGGGGACCTTATCTTGAATGTCATTAGTGCTTATGCCCCACAAGTTGGGCTTGACATGAGCACTAAGAGACAATTTTGGGAGGACTTGGAGGATATGGTTAGTAGTGTACCGGTAAGCGAGAATCTTTTCATAGGAGGAGATCTCAATGGTCATGTAGGTACAACTAACGTAGGTTTTGAGGGGGTACACGGAGGTTTTGGGTGTGGCGATAGAAACCAGGAGGGTAAGGATATCCTAGACTTTGCCGTAGCCTATGACCTAGTGGTAGCTAACACCCTATTTAAAAAGAGGCTATCTCACATAGCGACCTTTACTAGTGCCCAACATTCTAGTCAAATCGACTATATCCTCACCAGGAGAAGGGAGAGAGGGGCATGTTTATATTGTAAGGTGATTCCTGGAGAATGTGTTGTTCGACAACATAAACTTGTGGTAGCCGACTTTCATTTCCACGTGCGCGTGTCACGAGACAAAGGTGTTAAAACCACGAGAACAAAGTGGTGGAAGTTGAAGGATGAAGCGCAACAATCATTCAAAAGGAGGATGATCGTAGAAGGACCTTGGAACGAAGAGGAAGATGCAGATAGTATGTGGGAGAAGATGGCGACTTACATTAGGAAGATGGCTAGAGAGGTGCTTGGGTGGACAAAAGGTAAAAAACTTGTATATAAAGACACTTGGTGGTGGAATGAAGATGTACAAAAGGATATTAAGGAGAAGAAGGAGTCTTATAAGGGCTGGCATCATGAGAGAAGTGCAAGTAACATGGCGAAGTATAAAGAGGCTAAGAAAAATGCTAGGCATGTTGTGAGTAAAGCAAGGGGGCAGGCCTATGATGCGCTATATGAGAGGCTAGGGACAAAAGAAGGCGAAAAGGATATATACAAGATGGCGAAACTTTGCGAGAGAAAGGTGAGAGATCTCAACCAAGTCAAATGCATTAAGGATGAGGCAGGCCAAATTCTATTGAAGGAGGAAGAAATTAGGGACAGATGGCGGGACTACTTCAATGGACTATTCAATGACGGGAATGATAGTATTAGGTTCGAGTTGGATGACTCATTGGATGACATCAACAGACGATTCGTGCGGAGGATACAAGAGTCCGAGGTTAGAGAGGCCCTAAAAAGGATGAAAGGAGGAAAGGCCCACGGGCCCGATGATGTCCCCATTGAGGTGTGGAGATGTCTAGGGGATGTAGCAATAGTATGGCTCACTAAACTATTCAACCGCATTTTTCAGTCAAACAAAATGCCTGAAGAGTGGCGAAAAAGTATTTTAGTACCCATCTTAAAAAATAAAGGAGATGTTCAAAGTTGTACTAATTACCGAGGAATTAAGCTCATGAGTCATACTATGAAGCTCTGGGAGAGAGTGATTGAACACCGCTTGAGGAAAGTGACCAATGTCACTAAAAACCAGTTTGGTTTTATGCCTGGGAGGTCCACTATGGAGGCGATTTTCTTACTCCGTCAGCTTATGGAGAGGTATAGGGAGCAAAAGAAGGATCTACATTTAGTGTTCATTGACTTGGAGAAGGCATACGATAAGGTACCAAGACCAGTCATGTGGTGGGCACTAGAGAAATACAAAGTCCCAACAAAGTACATTAACCTTATCAAGGATATGTATGATAATGTGGTGACAAGTGCGCGCGTAAGAGATAGTGAGACCGACACTTTTCCTATCACAATAGGATTACACCAAGGATCAGCCTTAAGTCCTTACATCTTTTCCTTAGTGATGGATGAGGTGTCGAAGGATATACAAGGGAATATCCCTTGGTGTATGCTCTTTGCTGATGATGTAGTGTTGGTAGATGAAACTAGGGATGGTGTTGATAGAAAATTGGAGCTATGGAGGCAGACCTTAGAGTCTAAGGGGTTTAGACTTAGTAGAACCAAGACCGAGTATATGAGATGCGACTTTAGTGATGTCGGGTGCGAGGATGTTAATGTTAGTTTACAAGGACAAGTAGTACCTAGGAGGGACACATTTCGATATTTAGGATCAATGTTACAAAGCAATGGTGATATTGACGAAGATGTTTGCCACAGGATCAAGATCGGGTGGATGAAGTGGCGACAAGCATCTGAAATCTTATGTGATAAGAAAGTTCCACAAAAATTGAAAGGAAAATTCTATAGGACGGTGATCAGACCTGCGAACTAAAAGGCAGCATGTCCAACAAATGAGTGTTGCGGAGATGCGCATGCTATGGTGGATGTGCGGTCACACAAGAAGAGACAAAATTAGGAACGAAGTAATACGTGATAGGGTAGGGGTGGCACCGATTGAGGAGAAGCTAGTCCAACATCGCCTACGGTGGTTTGGGCATATCCAGCGGAGACCTCCAGACGCATCGGTTAACAGTGGGACTATAAAGAGTGCAGAAAATTTTAGGAGGGGTAGAGGTCGACCAAGGTTGACATGGCAGGAGGCGGTGAAACGAGATTTAAAGGAGTGGGACATACCTAGAGATTTGGCTCATGATAGGACTGCATGGAAATTAGCAATTCATGTGCCAGAATCTTAGTTTATTCGTAATTTGTTACTCTTATCTTCTTTCTTATTAACCCATTTCTAGAATAAATAAAATGTAGATTTTTTTACTTTCATCTTATTTTCTGTTACTTTTCTTTAAAATTGTTGGGTTTCATTTCTAGCCGACCCTAACTTTTTTGGGACAAAGGCTTGGTTGTTGTTGTTAGTGTTTATGCTGAAGTTGGACAAGTTTGTCATGGTCTTCATTGATGACATCCTGGTGTATTCAAAATCCAAGGAAGAACACGCCAAATACTTGCATATCGTGCTTTAACGATTGTCAGATCACAAGCTTTATGCAAAATTCAGCAAATATGAATTTTGGATGAGCCAAGTACCATTTCTGGGTCACATTATTTCAGCGGAGGGCATCGCTGTTGATCCAAGAAAAATTGTGCAAGTGCTGAAATGGTAGTCTCCAACGTCTGTACACGAAGTTCGCAGCTTCCTCGCGTTAGCAGGATATTATTGGAGGTTCATTCCGAGCTTCTCGAAGATTGCTAAACCAATGACAGAGCTACTGAAAAAGGGGACTAAATATATTTGGAGCAAGGCATGTAAGGATGCATTTCAAGCTTTGGTGAAACATCTCACAACGGCCCCAGTGCTAGCTGAGCAGGATACGACCAAATCTTTCGATGTTTATTGTGATGTGTTGTGCATTGGTCTCGGCTGCGTATTAATGCAAGACGGCCGCGTGATCGCATATGGCTCACGACAGCTCTGAAATCATAAGCAGAATTATCCAACTCATGACCTTGAACTCGCTGTTGTGGTACTCGCTTTGAAAATGTGGAGGCATTATTTACTCAGAAATCTAGTGCGCCTCTACACCGATCACAAGATCCTGTAATATATCTTCACTCAGAAGGAGCTGAATATGCGGCAGCGAAGATGGTAAGAACTGATCAAAGATTATGAGGTTGAAACTCATTACCATCCTGGCAAGACGAATGTAGTTGCTGATGCGCTGAGCCGCAAGACTCGTGTTAATAATCTGTCCATCACTCTGATGGAAGAGGACGAGCCGAGTTTATACTTGGTTCCGTATGGAGCATTATATAATCTTGCTCTCGTCCCTACCATACGAGAAGAGATTATGGAAGCTCAAAAGAAAGACGTGGGTATGTCACACCTTCGGAGGAGAATGAAGAATGGGGAAATGAAGTGCTTCCCAAGTGATGAACATGGTACCCTATGGTTCAAAGACCGTATCGTGGTACCCCGTGACATAGAACATCAGAAGAAAATCTTGGATGAAGCTCACTTGTCCAAGTATTCTATTCATCCGGGCAGCAACAAGATGTATCAAGATTTAAAAACCTGATTTTGGTGGATACGGATGAAAAGAGAAATTGCAAAGTACGTATCGGTGTGTGATACGTGTCATTGGCTGAAAGCCGACCAAATGAGGAAAGCCGGACAGATGCAACCATTAAAAATTCTGGCATGTAAATGGGAGGATATTAGTATGGATTTTATTGTCGGATTACCTCTCACCTTCCACAAGCATGATTCAACTTGGGTGATAGTCGATCGACTAACCAAATCAGCTCATTTTTTTTGGTACATACAAAGTACATTGCGAAGAAATATGCAGAGTTATATATTGCAAGAATCATGTGCTTGCATGGAGTTCTCCGGACGATTGTTTTAGATCACGGTGCGCTGTTCGTTGCTCGTTTTTGGGAGCAGCTGCACGCATCATTGGGGACGAACCTGATCCGAAGCTCAGCATATCACCCGCAGAAGGATGGCAAAACTGAGCGGGTGAACCAAGTTCTGGAAGATATGCTACGTGCTTGTGCCATCCACCATGGTAAAAATTGGGATGATCATTTACCATTGGTGGAGTTCTCATATAACAATGGTTATCAAGCTAGGATCAAGATGGCACCGTATGAAACTCTTTACGGCCGGAAATGTCGCACACCACTCAACTGGTGTGAGTCCGGTGAGCAAGTTATATACGGAATTGATTGTAAATGTAGTCAAAGAACGAGTGCGAGTAATTCAAGTCAATCTCAAGGCTGCTCAATCTCGTCAGAAAAGCTATGCGGATAAAAGACGTCGACCTCTCCACTTCAACATTGGAGACCGTGTTTATCTCCGTGTCCCTCCGATGAAAGGGATTCATCATTTTGGAGTGAAGGGAAAACTTGCTCAACGACTCATCGGGCCATTAGCTGTCATTAAAAAAGGCAGACCCGTGGCCTATCGTTTGGAGTTACCGGCATCACTCTCTAGAGTTCATAATGTATTCCACATTTCTCAGTTGTGGAAGTGTCTTAAATCCTCAACTGAAATTCGCACCAAAGACATTGAAGCTCTCCAACCGGATCTCACCTATTCGGAATATCCAATCTGGATTATCGATGAAAAGACTCGCATCACAAGAAACCGTACTTTGTACTTCTACAAATTCTTAGAGCAACCATACCACTGCGGAAGTGACGTGGGAAAGTGAGGACTATCTCCGCTCAAACTATCCGGAGTTGTTATCATCTCATATCCGGTAATCTTTTCACCTCCGTCTCTTTTATTTGTAATCTCGGGACGATATTCTTTTATGGGGGGAGGAATGTTAAAGCCCTAAATTCAAAGTGCAAAGTTCAGAAAGAAAAATTTAAAATTTGAATGGGGAAAAGAAATCAAATGGCAATTGGGAAATTAAACCAATTCAAACTTAAAATAGAAGGGATTCAAAAATTCATATGAGCTCCAGTTCAAACTTTGCCAAAATAAAAATTTGAGTTCACTATTAGCTTCCAAATATTCCAAATAGTCTCTCTGCAAAGTTTCCAAATTTTTGAAGCTCATTTGCTATTTAATTTAGTGGCTCCATTGAATTCTATTCAAATTTGAATTTAAATTGTATCTGAAATTTATCCAAATTTGAAATCCAATTTCGGAATCATAATCTCCATATTTAAATTGGCCTCTCCACAAAAAACTAGAATTTTTGGATCAATAATGGTGGAAGAATTTAAGGAGCAGAAAAGATAGGCTTAAGGGGGCAGTGGGACCCACTGGTCAGTGGGACTTCTACGGTAGTGCTCTGCACGCTGTTTTTCTGGCGCTGTCCCGCTCGACACCGCACGGCATGCACCATCCAAGTGAACTGCTCGCCTGCCTGCTTCATGGCGTGCCCTCTACTCCTCCCCAAGCCTTATCTTCACTCCTCTGGTCGAAGTGGATACACAACCATGAGCTCTCCTCTGTTTTTCCTCTCCCGCCGCTGCACCGCATCGCCACCGCGATTCTCGACGTGCCGGCCAAAAGACGCAAGGATTCACAGTGCTCCCAACAGAAAAAGGTGGCTTACCTTGTTGCTCTTCCTTCCCATCCATTCTCTTGCTTGATTCTCTGCTTATATGAGTGGTATTTTGAAGTCTCGTCGCCGTTGTTAAAGTGGAGCCCGACGATCGCCTCTGTCTCTCCATTGCGCCGACGATACAAGCCATATCGTGTCTGACCATCAACAGAAAAGTGGTGCATATTTGCTCACTGAGGATGCCTGCAAAATTTGGCAGCTTGTCTTAGGGTATAACACCGGTATTTCCGGTTTTCCCGACGTCAAGTTCGTAACAAGGATACTAGGTCTTCACTTCGATTCTGTTTCTAGGTAGAACTGGACCTTAATCCAGTGAGGTAGTATGCTCACTATCTCCTAGCGCACCCCTCTGCCAAGAATCAGTGGCAACCATCGAGTAAAGACCAAGCTATTCAAGTGTTCCCCGCCGCCACGAAGAATCCTGTCGGTCCACCGTCGAAGTCGACTTTGCCAGCAATTTCATCCCTTTTTCTCCCCATGGTCATCTTCCTCATGCTCCCAGGAAATTTCCCAGCCTTTCCCCGAGCTTCTTGTGCCATTCCCGAGTGATTCCGGCCATCACCGAAACCCTACCTCCGCCGCCGCAGTCGCGCACGGTATTCCGGCCATCGCCAGCGTTCGGCGACCCCTCCATCATGCTCAGCACACTGGAAAACGGTTAGGCAGCGAGTTGGAAGGAGAGAGAAGGCCGGGAAAGCCGAACCAGCGAGATCGACGATGCAGTGCCACCGCGGCCGAGCGGCGCATCGCGAGGTTGAAGAAGCCTCGCGGGCCCCGCAGGTCAGCGGCTGTCCCCCCCCCCCCCCCCCCCCCCTTGGATCTGCTGTGGCCATCGGATCCACTGTGGCTGTGCGGGTTGATCCCTATGGCCCATGTGTGGCCCAGCTGCGATTGGGTCATTTTAAACAGTTGGACCCAGCTGATTAATTGAAACACTTCCTTTTTCCATTTAATTCCAGATTTCATTCAAACTTCAAAAATCAATTTCTACTAGTAGAATTTCTCAAACATTTCCAAGTAAATTCTGGTAGACTCATATTGATCCCAACTTTTCTGTGATGCAAATTTTTGGACATAAAAGTCCCTAAATTTTCATAATTAAATCCTTTGAGCTAACTTCTTGGGAATTTAATTACACATGTTCTGTGAATTGGAAAATTCCCAACTTTGGTCAGAACACTCTTAAACATACGCTTGATCTCCAGTAAAAATTTCAAGTTCATTGGACTTCATTTACTGGACCAAACAGTGTTCAAATCACCTATGTCCATTGAAAAATGGAAAATGTACAGAAACATTTTCAACTTTTCCCCAAACTTTTAAAATCAGTTTCTCCTTGTAGAAAGCTCAGAAAAATGTGAAACAATTCCCAGAACCAGAAGAACCTCCTCTACCAAGATCATCCACCTTTAACCATGTCAAAGCTCCAGAATTAAAACCAAAATTCAGAAAATCCTTTTACTTGTTGGAATTTTAGAGACAACAAGCTTCCTTGAACATCTCCAATTTTTGGTCCAGATCCTCCACATAGAACCTAGTATCCACTGTAAAAATCCCAAAGCCAATTAAAATAATTTTCTATACTGATCACTATTTATGAGATCTTTTCTATAGTTTCTATATCAGTCATGTACTTTATATATTGCATATTATATAGTGACCGAGATCGAGGAGGACCCGGAGGCTTTGGAAAGCATCCACCGCCACCGCAGTCGCGCACAGTATTCCTTTTTAAGTGCTATTTAAAAGTTTCTATTTGTATTACTTATGTCTAGGATGATTTTTGTGCATTAGGGCTAAGGTGCTTGTTACTCCACTTGCATGACCCACAAATCCCATGGAGTATTGGGTAGGTCTAGAGCCCGATGAGTAGATAATGCCATGCTTATGTTCATAGGAATCCGGTAGAAGTCGAGTAGTTGGAATCTACTCGCAAGATAGGATTTTATCACACAGGATGAATTGGATCAAGGAACGGTTTATGAATGTAATGTCGAGACCAAGCACTGGGTAGGATGCAGCGAGGCATGGTCTCACGTGTGTAGCCCTGCTTGTGTTGATTAAGGACCGATCCATGTGCGGCCCTGCTGGACAAGTTTGAACTGTACCGGATGCATACTGGCTATATGGAAACCAGGAAACCGATGTAATTGGTTAACCTGGGTGTCGAGGCTTACCCTACTGTTTTATAGGAGTGGGCTGAGGGTAGAAAGGTGTAAATCTGCCGGCGGGCATAGAAGATGCTCCGCGCGGGGACCTCCTGCCCGTTAGGGAAGGACCGGTTCGGCATTTGGGTTTCCTTTGAAAGGTTGCTGCATACAACATAGTATTGAAGTGTGATTTGATCCACTTCCGAAATGGGTGTATGTGACGTGTTATCCGGGTGTGTCCTGATTGCAATCACCGTCCCTCGCGGTTATCTGAGTAGCGCTTTGTCACTGCGCTGTGACATAGTAAATACTGAAGAAGCCAGGAAAATATGATGTATTGAATTATAATTGTTTTGAAACTTTGATTGCTGTCAAATATGTTCACTAAAGTTACATTTATTAAACTTCTAAGCTGCTGTTACTAACTTCAAAATTAAGGATCAACATGTAGGCGAGTCATTTTTTTGCAATATCTATGCCTATGTTAAGTATCCCTGCATGTAGAGTTCCATGTTTAGGTAAGACGGGTAAGTCTTGCTGAGCCTTCGTGCTCACGGTTGCTATGTTAAGTTGTTTGCAGGTGAGACATATGGGGAATGGCCTGAAGACGAGACGATGCCCCCGTCGGGGTATACCGGCGAGTGGGAGCCCTGCACGCCGCCGTAAATTTGGGTGTGGCTAGTGTGCAGCGTCCGCGGGCTGGTCGGCTGTACTTTTGCAGAGCTAGGCTGAGAGTTTAGTTATGAGTATTATCTTCTGCTGTACATTAAGTATTGTAAAAGACTTCCGCGGTTTGTATAAATAAAACTTTGTATTTTGTCATATTCTTTTCGTGTGTGCTGTTGGATGCCGCATCGCACGCCACCACCCTCTGCGATTCATGGAATGTGTGGACCCGGTCCTCACAACTGACGACTATAATACTTAGCATAGAAAAAGTGTCGGCGGTTAAAACCTTCAGTGTACCGACGTCTATAGTTTATGGCCGTCGGTTTCAGTAACCAACTGACGGCTATAATGTTGATGCCCTTTCAATCGTTTCCTGTAGTGAGACTTCGGGATGCTCGTGGCAGTTGTGGTGCCAACGTCATTGTGATGACAATGAGAGCAACAACAACAAAGGAGGACATGGCACCTTGGCGGTTTGTTTGGGTCCAGACTCCCAACCATTGGGTGACTGATGAGCACAAACCATTAAGGACCAAATTCTTACGGTCCAAATCAAACCGAGCCCAAAATTTCTTAGGTGTCGGAACCAAACCAGTCCAACCCATTTTATATGTCGGCCCACTTCAATCTGTTTCAATCCAAACTGTTTTCAGGTTTAGCTGCAACCCTGTAGAACAATGATCTCATAAATAAAGAAGGCCTCCACGTAAGTATTACTACTATTTTGTTCTTCACCAACTGGATCGCACGCAACAAGATTTAAATCGTGCGCCACTATTTCTCCCACGTCAATTACCATACCTAGAATGGAATGGCAGTGAACGGGTTTACCAGCCACTACGTGAGAAAGGCTCATCCAAGACAAGCCCGCACGAAGAACAGAGATGGGCAAACCACGTGTATCCGTCGTCGCATCTCGCATTATGGAGACATCGGAGACGGGCAAGCCGGCGCGTCGCTGATATGCAAACATTGGAGACGAGCTTGACAGAAGCTCGTCTCCTTTATATAAAAAATCTGAGATAGGCTTTACAAAAGCTCGTCTCCTTTCTCTAAGAAATTTGAGACGTGCTTTGCCCTATTTACCCTGCTTGTCAGCTGCATCCTGGATCTAGCAAAGATTTGGTAGCCGTATTGCCAGTATCAGCAACATATACATACATTGCCAAATGGATATCACACATTAAATTATATTGACCAATCAAATATTAACAAAGTGTAAATCGTGGTTAGCAAGTAACTAATTACACAAAGCATGCCCCCCTGCTCATCTCTGCTTACCAAGTAACTAATTACACACATCATAAGTATCATCATCTAATCCTATATATGTAATCAAATTCTCACTTTGGATCAATGACTTCATTAACGATGAACCTGCATAGCCTCTTTGTAATGTGCTCTTGAGGGCGGTTTCATAGTCCTACCACACAATAAAATGAGAATTAGCAAAAAATTAATAATAGAGAGTTTGAGCAAATATGGAAATGTGTTGGTTAGGGTTCGATCATACCGATTACCGAGGTCGGGGTCGATAGCGGCGGCGTGCTCTAAGGGCAAGGTGAAGGCGACAGTGTGCTCTGAGGACAGGGACGATCAGATGTTGGTGTGCTCCGGGGATGAGGTGGCGGAGGTGCCGGAGTAGCGGTTCCTCAACTCTCTGATGACAGAAGGCCGACGGTGTTGGGAGAGAGCGCATAAACGATCATACCAAGGTCAGGGTCGATGGCGACAGTGTGACAATGATGAAGAGTGACTTGAGGAAGAGGAACAGTGTCGACACGCTTCTAGTGCAGGGTCCAGGCGGCAGCGTGCTCCTGGCATGGGACAATTAGGCAGCGTTGTGCTTCGAGAACGGGACGATCAGGCAACGGCGTGCTCTGGGGACGAGGTAGACGAGGTGCCAGAGCTGCGATATCTAGGTCAAGAGAGTGCGGGTATGTTTTGTGCGAAAATTTTGCTAAGTGTTGGGAGAGAGCACGTGAGAGCTAAAAATAGCTAGGTCAAAAATCGGAGATGAGCTTGTATAATGTTTGTCTCTCATTTGCATGTCTCCCTTTTGAGATGCGTTAAAGGGCTATGTACAGTTAATTGTGCCCGTTCATTGCCACTTGCACACAGTTAACATCGTGAGCGTCCTTTGCTACTCACTCGCAGAGTTAACATCGTGAGCGTCTGTTGCCACAGTGAACATAGAACCATAATCACCCCGCCTCCTTGCTGCGGAGGGCTCTTGTGCTATCATGTGTTCTGCAGCTCCAGACCCCGCCTCCCTGCTGAGGAGGGCTCCGGTGTAGACATGTGTCCTGTTGCCTCGGACCCCGCCTCCTTGCTAAGGAACACTCCGGTGTTGCCATGTGTCCAACGGATTCGGACCCTTCCTCTCTGCCAAGGAGGGCTCCAATGCTACCACATGTCCAAGGCTGAAGCAAGACATCATGAGTATTAAAGACCACAAAATTGCTCCTTCAAGACCGTATTAGTGCATCATTAATGACGCATTAATATAGCATGATCAACGTGCCTTCAAGACGGGTTAACATCGCCTTCAGGACATGAAAATACACATTCAAGACCATAGTAAGTTTCTTAGGTTGTGTATAGGGTCCTTAATTACCCGAGGCCACCTATTGGGTCCCGACCATGTCGTAAACAGCTGGCCCTTAACATATAAAAGGATCGGGTAGTCACCTAGCAAAAAAAGGGTACTTAGACAGGATCATACGAACTGTACTCTCATACACGCTCATACTCTAAAAAAACACACACACTCCCATGGACATGGGGTGTTATGCTCCGGTGGCCCGAACCACGTAAATCTCGGTGTTCTCCCGTGTTCTGCGCTTCCATAGTTCCTTAGAATTCGCTGATCCTAAAAAAGAACCTCTGCGGGCTGCTCCATAGTAGTACCAGTCAAAGTGTTGTTGCTACACTTTGACATTTGGCGCGCCAGGTATGGGGGATTTTCTCTCAAGAACTTCAAGCATCATCAACGATGGTGAACTCCGTGGTTGCTTCCTCTGACCTGGCTGCAAACGCCGGAAGAGGGTACGAAGTCAGCGCCACCTCTCGCCGTCATGGTGACAACCCTATCACGGATCACAAGTTGATGTTGCAGCTCATCAGCCTGGAGTTGCAGTAGGACCGCAGCCCGTTGCACCTACTGCAGCTGCTGCTCAGCTGCAAGAGGGTGTACTAGCATCGGTCACTGGTTCAGCTATAAATCCGGAGAATGCGCTGGTTGCAGCGTGTGCTCTTCTCCAGAACCCTCCAGCACCGGATGCACTTCCGACAGCTGTGGTGCAATAGCACAATGATGTCAATGGTCTGGTTGCTACTACAGCTATCGCCCTCAACTCGCCGTAGCATAAGCGTAGACCTGGACCAACCCACAATAGGACCGTGTCAAGCTGACTCGGTCCTGTACCTCCACAAGGTGGGCGTGCCCCATCAGAACTAGCATTATCACGTTAAGCGTCAATGGCCCATCGTGCCCCCCACGGTGTCAAAGTTACCGACGTCTGATTTGATGGCCAAGCTTGACCGCCGCTATACAGAACAAGATGGTCGTCTTACCATCAAGCGCCACCGCGAAAGGCAACATAATCTTGAGGGTGAGTTCGAAGTTCTGGTCGGGCCTGCTGCAACTCACGACAGGTATGTCCCGCAACCCCGTTCTCCTCTGGGAGCTGGTGGTAGTTGTGCGGCACTCGCGCTGCATCTTCGAATGGTTGAGTGGCCATCCAAGGTTCAGCCTCATTTGCCGGAAAAGTATGACGAGACTGTCAACCCCGTGGAGTTCTTGCAGATCTACTCCACCTCCATCCTGACTGCAGGAGGGAATGAGGCTATCATGGCCAAATACTTCCCTATTTTCTTTACTGGTACTGCCCTATATGGTTCATGCACTTGCCCCCTAGCTCGATCTACATCTGGGGAGAGTTATGTCATCAGTTCAGTGCCAACTTTGGGAGTTTCTATACTCGCCCTGGCAGTGAGCTAGATCTCTTTACCATATGGCAAGGTCCGGGGGAGTCCGTTCGATAATTCATCTAGCGATTCTCTCATGTTGGAAACACTATTCCTTCTATCGCGAATGCTTCTATTGTTGCCGCTTTCCGACAGAGAGTTAGAGATCAGAAGATGTTGGAAAAATTAACTACACATGACGTTTGAGACGTCACAATGCTGTTCAGCCTAGCCGGCAAATGTGCTACAGCCTCCGAAGGACGAGATTGTCATTCCAAGCCTGCTGTAGAGGCAGGGATGCCATCCACTTCAAAAGTGGAAGCCGCAGCCCAAGGACAGCAAGAATAAAAAGAAAGGTGGTGATCGGAACAAGTCACTAGTCGGCGCACCCACGGTTGTTGCTGCTGCAGATGGTGGTGGCCAGGGGCCATGCCCCGAAAAATGATTGCGACCATCATTTGATGGCGACAACAAGCGACAATGGTGTCTGGTCAAAAACATCACAAGCCACGGCGTTGATGAATGCCGTGAGATCAAGAAGCTTGCAAAATGTGTCTGCGAGGACTAACAAAAATGTTGAGAAGACACACCCTTTCGCCAACGGGAAGGCAAGCAAAATGTGAACTCGGAGGTCGCCAAAGAACATGAACTAGGGTTCCAAGACACCAAGAAGGCGTTAAAGGCGGTGTACAACAATGCAAACGAGTCCACTCCTGTACCGATAACGAGAAGAGGAGGACCTTTAATATTATGTATGGAGGCTTGTGGGACATCACGTCTCGACACATAGTGAAAACTTTGCGTCGGGATGTGGCAGTTGTAGCTCCCACCATCAAGGCGGCACCGCCGGAAGAGGATGGACACTTCGATCACTTTGACGTCTCCGACGGTCGAAAGAACATGGAAGGAGTTGGACATCTCCCATTCATTATCTCTCCAACCATTAACAATCTCCAACTTTTCCATGTCCTGGTTGATGGCGGGGCGACACTCAACCTCATCAGTCTTGCAGCTTTTAAAAAGCAGCAGATCCCGATTGTGTAACTAAAGCCTTCATGCCCATTTCTTCTAGAGTTGGCCTAGGAGCAATTACTCTGTGACACCCGGTTCTGGGAATGAACCAAGTGTGACGCATATGTGTGCCATGGATGTTTAACACACATACACAAGTGCATCACAAACGATATTCAGATTATAACCTTGTCTCGAATAATAAAAATAAGAGTACCTTATTCCAATATCCGAATAGTCTTGAATACAAGGTCTAATAACATTATTGCAGCAGAAAACTAAACACTAGTAACATGCACGCCTCCTCATAGTCCTCCGGATACTCAAAATTATCGCCTAATACCGCATTAATGTGGGAATAGCAAGGGTGAGCACATGTCATACTCAGTAAGTGTTGGTAACATGTAGCTAAAACAAGAATGATAATAAATGGCTAATTGCAGAAAAATTCATTTCATTTGCAAAAGTAAGAAAATGCGACTCATGATAACTATGTGAGATCATTTTCCATAATAACCCAAATACTAATTATACCATGTCCAATACCATCAATTCAACTTGAATAAGCATACTCATCCTTAATGTATCCTTAACCATATGCCAATTTCATACCTTCATAACCAACCATGCTCAGATAACATAACCAAACCCAAATCCAATTCTAATCATGTAGGTCATCCAGGTGCTCTTAACTGGGAGCACGGCTATCATGATAGTTTTACACTTTGTAGAGGTTTTACCACTTTACTCAAAAGTTTGTGATTTCGTCACCTGTCAGCGTTTAAAGATAAGCTCCTTTATGCCAAATACACTACCATAGGTGTATGGCCAAGAGATCACAAAATATCCTTTGCAAAGTGATTACCATCATGTGTGGACCCACTAAAGTTTCACCGAAGGTGATGTATCCAACTGAGCACATCAATCCAAAGGACCCCTCTTGTACCGTTCGGATGCCAGGGCAATTACACCATTACTGCAAACCCAACCGACTCCCATTCATCGAGCCTTCCTTATGATCCGAACGATACTGGCAATACACTAATTAATCAGCTAAGCCGCACCCATACTTGGCCTTATCGTGTCACTGTTGTCCTAGCATACTCTCGCATTAACCGATCCTGAGATCTAAGGCAAGCAAAACAACCATACCATCATACCCATTCCATGAACCATGCTTTCTTAGACCCCCTAAGTTCCATATTGCTAAAATAGTTATTATCACCAATTCAAATAGTTCATACATTTAATAGTTCATAATTAAGCCATTTGGTAATTCCCAATCCGAATTGAGTAAAGCAGAGCAAATGTGTAAAATACACTTCCCGACTCTCTACATCATATCCAGAGCAACAACGATGGGAATACAAGTCTAGTAAACACCTATTCATGGGTTTCCCATCAATTTGACACAAGCATACAATTTTGCAAACAAAACATTTGAAAAAAGGATCAAAATGTTCAAGGACACTCACCTTGCTTTGGTGGCTGGTTTGGACCAAGAGCTTCAATGTTTCGGTGCTAAAGATCCTCGTAAGCATCTTCTAGAGCGTTTCCTTCTACACTGCACGACAAACATGCGAACAGGCATTACAATCAACAAATGCTCATATAGTACTCAATATGCCATGATGTGCATGAATGATGCAATTATGATGTAGTACATGTTATTAGGTTACTATTGTTCCTTACTAACCAGTTACAATTGGGTTTTGCATGTTTGATCAAGTTTTGAGTCATTTCAGAAAATTTGTGAAAGTTTTAGGAATTCAGAGTTCAGAGGTCAGACTAGTCAGCACTGGGGCCGAACATGTTTGCTCTGGACCGGACAAGTCTGCTATGTCCAGGGTTTTGCCAACTTCCCAACTAGGGCATGGTTTCAATCAAGAGTGGGATCAAAATTGATGTGGAAAGTTGCATCTACGGCAAATACCGTGAATGCAAAGGTTCAACGGTCGAGGATTAGGTGTAACGCATGAAACTTGACATTTATATCCATTGAAGACGAATCGGTGACAAGGAGTAGAAGAAGAACGTCGATGTCGAAGAGTCAATGAAGAAGATCGCAGCAGCGATGACAATCTTGCTTGATCCTGCCTCTTCCTTCTCTCCTCTTTCCTCTTTCTTCCTTGCGGTGAGTGCTTCTTCCTACTTAGATGGCGGCTCACGATGAGAACAGGGGTGGTGAGGGTTTTCTTTTACGTAGGCAGAGTGAGGAGAGGGTTGTGGGTTCTTTATATAGGTGGAGGAGTGGTGGGGTTAGGGTGGAATCCAAGTAGAAAATGGTGGGGACAAGTAGGGTCCTTGGTGGGGTCCCACTTGGGCTCCTAAGGGGTAGGGCAGGACGTTCTAGGGCCCAAATAAATCAATTACCCAAAAACTCATCATGGGAAAAAAATAAGAATCAGAGTCGAAACCTTAGAAATCAGACTGGTCCGTATGAGGCCGGACAAGTCCATTTGGGTATAGAGAGGAATATCAGACAAGTCTTGTGTCGTGCCGGATAAGTCTGCTAAATTTACAATGAGTTGGTCCAAAGTGTTTTAGTGACAATAATTGGACTAGTCCGTAGTTGTAACGGACAAGTCAAGGGGAAAATAGAAACACAATCGAATTAGTCTATAAATTTATTGGACGAGTCCGGACGTGAACAGAAACAAATTTGGACTAGTCCGTACCATGTGTCGGACAAGTCCGTTGTTCTAAAGAAAACTGAATCAAGCCAGAGCAGACGGGTATACTAGACTAGTCCGTGGATAGGTCCAGACAAGTACGTACCCAAAACTGATTTTAGTTGTTGTTTTCCCTCTAACTCATTTTAATCTTGTTCCTTCTTGTGTTGCATTATATTAGACAAGTATGAGAATGAATTCAATGCATGATGGATGTAAATGAGGGTGTTACAAACATACCCCCCTTAAAATGAATCTCGCATTCGAGATTCGATGAAGAAAGAAAAAGGTAGGGAAATTATGTGTTGAGATCTTCTTCCCACTCCCAAGTTGCTTTAGATTCAGTATGATGTTTCCATTATATCTTGCACCATCGAATCACCTTGCTTCTTGTGATTCTCTCCTTTGTCTCCAAGATTTTGGTAGGTTGCTTAGCATAAGTCAAATCCTCCTCAAGCTCTAATTCATCCATTGGTTCTTGTTCTTCCGATTCCCTTAAGCATTTCTTTAGTTGAGAACATGAAATACATCATGAATCTCATAAAGGTGTACCGCCATCTCCAATTGATATGCCACTTTTCCAAGTCTGTCCAAAATCTTGAATGGTCTGATGTAGCGACGTGCCAACTTGCCTTTAACATTAAATCACTTATGTCCCCAAATAGGTGACACTTTGAGATACACACACTCCCCAACTTCAAAGGTTAGATCCCTTCACCTATTGTCTGCATAGCTTTTATGGTGTGATTGAGCAGCCTTCAATCTTTCCTGTATGACTTGAACTTGCTTCTCAGAGTCTTGTAGTATATCGGGTCCAAATACCTGATTTTCTCCCGTCTCATTCCAGAAAAGAGGTGTTCTACACCTTCTACCATACAATGCTTCAAAAGGTGACATATTTAGCCTTGGCTTGGTAGCTATTGTTCCATGAGAATTTAGCATACGTCAAACTTTGTCCCAACTACATCCATGTTTTAAGGCACAAGCTCTCAAAATGTCCTCTAATATTTGATTCGTCCTCTCAGTTTGTCCGTCAATCTGTAGATGATACGCGAAGCTAAAATTTAACTTGGTACCCATGGACTCATGTAGTTTTTCCCAAATTCTAGAGGTGAATTGAGGACCATGGTCAAACACTATTTTCTTTGAAACTCCATGTCGGCATACAATATGCTACATATATAGCTCTGCAAGTTTCGATGTGGTATATGTGGTTCTGACGGGAATGAAGTGAGCTGACTTGGTTAGGCGATCCACAATGACCCATATAGAGTCGTAACAAGACTGAGTACGTGGCAGTCCAACTATGAAGTCCATGCCGATTTCTTCGCACTTCCACTCGGGTAACTTTAGTGGTTGCAATAATCCAGCAGGTCACTGATGCTCCGCCTTCACTCGTTGGCATACATCACATAAGGCAACGTATTCGGCTATGTCCATTTTCGTTCCATCCCACAAGTAGCACGTCTTCACGTCCTTGTACATTTTTGTACAACCCGGATGAATGGAGTAAGGTGAGTCATGTGCCTTCTTTAGTAGCGTCTCACGGATATGCTTCACATTAGGCATGACAATTCGTTTCCCAAGCCATAGCGTACCATTGTCATCCTCGTCAAATCAAAATTCACTCCCTTCTTGGATCCTTTCCTTGAGCTCTTGGATTTCCTTATCTGTTGTCTGACCTTCACGTATTTTTTGTTCCGGGGTTGGGTTTACTTCCATTTCTCCTACTTCATTCACAAATCCAGTACACAATCGTTCAAAATCCTTACATAGCTCGGATGGCAACTCCAAAACAGTGAGTCGGTGGCTTGCTCCTTTTCGGCATAAGGCGCCTGCCACTACACTGGCCTTCCCCAGGTGGTAGTTGATCCCCATATTGTAGTCTTTAATGAGTTCCAACCATCGTCGTTGCCTCGAATTCATATCCATTTGCGTGAATATGTACTTGAGACTCTTGTGGTCCATGTAAATCTCACACCTATGACCAAGAATGTAGTGCCTCCATATCTTCAAAGCATGTATCATGGCTGCAAGTTCGAGATCATGCATTGGATAATTCAGCTCATGTTTCTTCAGTTGTCTTGATGCATAAGCTACTACTTGGCCTTCTTGCATCAATACACAGCCAAGTCCTTGCCTCGATGTGTCACAATAAATATCATAGCTCTTACACACGTCTAACGGTATTAATATCGGTGCGGTGGTTAATCTTTTCTTTAGTTCCTCAAAGCTATCCTAACAAGCCTGAGTCCATTTGCATGGCTTCTCCTTCCTTAGTAGTTCAGTCATGGACTTCGCTATCTTGGAGAAGTCCTTAATGAAACATTGATAATATACAGCCATTCCCAAGAAACTTCAAATATCCTTCACATTCTATAGTTGGTTCCACTTCAACACATCTTTTACCTTCCCTGGATCGACAGATACTCCTCCTTCGTAGATGATATGGCTTAAAAATGATATCTACCTCAACCAGAATTCACACTTATTGAACTTGGCATACAATTGGTGCTCTCCTAATTTCTGCAACGTCAGCCTTAAATATTGTTCATGCTCTACTTCGCTTTTCGAGTATACCATGATATCATCGATTAACACTACGATGAACTGATCCAAATATTCCATGAAGACTTTATTCATGAGATACATGATGTATGCAGGTGCATTCTTCAATCTAAATGACATAACTGTATACTCATATGACCCATACCGTGGTCGAAAGGCTATTTTGGGAATGTTCGCCAGTCTGATTTTCAGCTGGAAGTATCCTTATTGAAGATTAATCTTAGAGAATATCCGTGCTCCCTTCATTTGGTTAAACAGATCTTCAATGCAGGGCAGCGAATACTTATTCTTGATTGTCACCTCATTGAGAGACTGGTCCACACACATCCTTTGGGACCCATCCTTCTTATCTACAAAGAGCACCGGGGCTCCCCATGGTGATGAACTCGAGCGTATAAAACCCTTTTCTAGTTGCTCTCGAATCTGCTTCTTGGGGTCCACTAATTCATTAGCAGGCATCCTATACAGCCTTTTAGCTATTGGTGCAGTTCCAGGTATTAAATCAATGACGAACTCGATGTCATGATCAGGTGACATACCTGGAAATTCTTCCGGAAACACCTCTGCGTACTCACGAACAATCGAAATCTCCTCCATTGTCACACCTCCCACATGGTTTAGCATTGTTTTTCCAGTTGTTGGTTAAACTGCCTTGAACTCTATACTAACCCCTTCATCATTTGTCAACTGCACTGTCCGTGTGGCACATTGGATCACTCCATTATGATTATGTAGCCAATCCAGTCCATGTATTATGTCCAATCCTTGTGAATTCAGAACTATAAGGTTGGCGAGGAAATCTACCCCCTTATTTTGAGACTCACTTTTGGACATATTATGTTTGTCCTCTTCTCCCCTCCAGGAGAATTAACCAACATGGTATGCTTCATGTGTGATATAGGCATAATATGCTTTGCAACATACTTTGATGAGATGAATGAATGAGATCCTCCAGAATCAAATAATATAGTAGCAGGGTTGGATTTTGCAAGGAACATATCAATCACAACATCATCAGCTTGTTGAGCCTCTTCTGCTGATACATGTTTCACCTTGCCACGAGCAAAATTTTGTGGTCCATGGTTGCCTTGAGTTGCTCCTCCATTCGGCCTAGGATTGTACCTTAGAGCATTGTTCATATGTCCGTGACCTGACTTCAGGCATTGTGTGATACCTATGTTTGCTGAATACATTGCCTATTTCAAAAAAGTTTTGAATATTGCCAAAACACCCTTTTCAACGAGGTCTGACAAAAGGTCCGTCATGTTTTGGGCAGCTTCGGCAAGGTCCAACAATAGGCCCGACATGTTTTGAATAGCTCCGACAAGGTCTGATAATAAGTCCGACTTGTTTTTGGTAGCTCTGACAAGGTTCAACGATAGGTCTGACAAACTTTGGCTTGGTCCAGTGCGAGGTCCGGTTAGCTTTCGCAAGGTCTAGTTAGCTTTGGCTAGGTCTGGAGTGAGGTTCGGTTAGCTTTGGCAAGGTCCGGTATCGCAGTGGTTCATCTTTTAACTTGCAATGTTTTAAACCTACTTTACATCTATGAGAAGATTTGCTTAGTATTCTTTTACTATGTTTTTGATGTATTTTTGCTGATCATGGTGGAAATTATCTTGCTATGTTTGCAACATGCTTATGTGAGGTGCTCACATAAGGTGTTGTGGTTATCATACTAATAGAGTCAAGTCGAGGACTTGTGCTGAGAAAAATTGATTGTTTGTTCATGTGCAGATGTTGCTTGAGGTCAAGACATGGCAGGTGATGGGATCCACTGAACTAGTCTTAGGTAGAATATGAGATTCAACAACCAAGTTCGGGAGGAATAGTGGTTGAGTTGATCGGGAGGTCACGCAGCATGTTTTGGTCAAGAACAATGCATATGAAAGTACTGTGGACGTCGCTAGGAGGTGTTTGCACGTGTGCAAGGAGTGCATTGGCATGGCAACATGGTTCCAAGGCATGATGAAGAGAAGTGTATCTAAGGAATTGGTCGGAAAGGTTGAAGTGGTTATGATTCGTTTATGGAAAGTTTCGAATTTGTTTTGGTTAGATATCGTGCGGGTCACAAAGTTGAGTTGTTTTAGGAATGTGGGATTCATTCCTAAGGTGTTTGTAAGTCTTAAAAATTTCTTCTATCTATGTATGGAAGAGTCTTGAGCAGTTATGGAAAGTTCCAGTTGAAATTGAGTAGGATTAGAGTCCTAGTTTGGATTGGGATGGCCGTAGGGCCTGTTATATAAGCAAGGGAGGCCAGAGCTCGTGGAAAGATGACTTTAGGCTGTTCATCTTGGGTTCTATTGAATAAATATCATAGTTTTAGAGGAGCTTTTGTGTCTTATTCGTCCGACTTGTTTCAGACAAGTTTTCCTCGTCGAGTTTCTACACAGCACTAGTTGCGTCAGTGTTTTATCATAACTCGAGTTTTACAGATCCAATTAACGTGATTCTTTTTGGGTTGTCTTTACAACTTGATTATCTATTATTTGTGAAAAATTAACGGTCATTGGATTTCTGGTTGATGATCTACACGAGTTTCTTTGCAATGTTGCCAATCTAATTTTACTCGGGTCGAACAGATTGACCTTTGTTCAATCTTTTGATCATAACTTTAGTTTTTCTCAACGGTTTTCCGTGATCTTATTGTCGTGTATTCATGAATTGATTATCTATAATATCTACTACTTTTTTCATGGTTGAACACGTTTAGATCAGTTGCACACACGCTTTCTTAACAGATTGATTTTCTGAAGAGGGGTTTTTGTTGTTTTCGTTGAAAAAGTTTTAATCTACCATTCACCCCCCCTCTGATAGCTTTTCACGTGCTCTTCGATCCTACAATTGGTATCCGTGCCACATTGCTCTAATCTTTGTGATTCGCACATGTTTTTGACTAATCATCATGGAGAAATACTCCGCAAAACCTTGTGTGTTTAGTGGCATTGATTTTCAGGTTTGGAAGGCACGTATGGAGGCCTTCATCAAGGCGCAAGGCTTCGCAATATGGGAAAAAGTGTACAAGCCTTACGACGTGTCACCAAATGATCAAGTCACGGCTACGAACATAAGAGATGTTGACAATAACAACAACAAAGAGTGGAACTTGATCATACAAGGATTGACTCATAGTGACTTCGATCGAGTTGCACACCTCCGATCTGCGTACGTGAAAGTGCATCTAGGCAATCCCTTGTGGGTTATTAAACGATTGGCGACAAACAAATGAGATCCTAACGGACTTGTTGAGATGAATGCAAGCCAACTCATATTAGATAGTTTGGTGCACTAAAAAAGTGAAAAATGAAATGATGAAGAAAAAAAGTCCCCATTGATGAATGAAGCACAAAGTAGACTTAATTGTATAAGGATATGTGTGAGTGACACATCCCAAGAGCTCAAGTCTTTGCGTAGTTGTAAGGGTCTTAAAATCAATCTTAAAATTCACTGGGCACCGGACTAATCCGTTCATGGACCGGACTAGTCCGTTCAACTCTCTGTTGTCAGAATTCACAGTGCACCGGACTAGTTCGATCATGGACCAGACAAGTCTGATCAACTTTTTGGAACCACATTTCACAGTGGACCGGACTAGTCCATTCAACTTTCTGTAAACCCATTACACTGTGTACCGAACAAGTCCGTCCATATGACTGGACTAGTCTGTTGAACTCTCTGATGTTCTATAATACATAGCACTAGACAAGCCCGCTCGTGGATCGGACTAGTTCGTTCAACTCTCTAGAGTTCAATTTCACAGGGCACCGGACAAGTTCAGACTCCTACCGGACTAGTCCGGTATTGCTCACAAAATTTAGGGTTTCTAATGTGTTGCACATTTCACGCTGTTTTTACACAGTGCACCGGACAAGTCCGGTACCAGGTACGGACTAGTCCGGCCGTCGGGATCCCTAACGGTAACAATTTTGGAAACATTATAAATAGGAGATCCACGACACTACAAAGAAAACATAGGTATTTTACTATTCACAACTCAAATCCTAGCGCTGCCACTTGTCCCAAGAGCACGAAAACACAACTCCCCACACATCTAAGGTCCTCAAAAGTGAAAATCTTTGACTATTCGGATTTGGGATTGGGAGATTGGTGTCTACTCGTCATTGAGCTATTGGGGTTTGATCTCTTTACACTCGTGCATTACCTGTAATCTTTTCGAGTGTATTTGATCATCTTCTCATTGTAATTCTTGTGGAACCCTCAACGTGTGAGGTTGCCACATAAACTCAGTGATTACCTAATGATAGTGGAATGAAGTCGGCCTTGTGTGGTGACTAGACGAGGGAAAGGGTTTGAAGAGACCCGGCTCTTTGTGGGCTTCCTCAATGAGGAATAGATCTCTTTGGTGAGATCGAACCTCGGTAAAAATCTGTGTCTCTTGTGCTTTTTTATTTTTGCATCATTCTTACTTATTGCATTAAGTTGATCGATCTTGTAACTTTAATTACAATTGCTTTCCACGTGTAACTTTGCAATATTGATTGTCAATTCAAGTGATCTCAATAGTTTTTCAATTTCTGCTGATATAACATTTAATTCCTTAATTAACACTTAATTAACTCGCCACACATTACAACACCGGACTAGTCCGCACCTCCAACTGGACAAGTCCAATCACTCAAGAATTTGACAGTTTGATTAAGTGTGCAGGAAATTTTCAAAGCCTATTCACCCCTCTCTCGGCCATATTCAATTGGTATCGGAGAGATCAATGGCTTGGGAGAAGAACAACGAGATCCAGAAGGTGCTCAACACCAAAGAAGAGCAAGATACAAAAGCCTTCGATGTACTCAGGGAAAATAAACATGATGATGAAGAAGTGCGTCACCTCAAGGCACTTTTAAGGAAGAAACTCCTGAGTCAAAAAGGAAAAGAGGACGAGAAGATGACGGGGAGTGGTCATCACGACTACTCCTGATATCCTTACAATTTCAATCATCTCAATTCAAATAATCATTATATTTCCATTCCCATGGGAAAACCTCCGCAATTCGACGGAAATGATTGTACCTTGTAGAAATACAATATGAAAATGCACCTAATCTCATTGAACCTAAGTCTTTGGCATATTGTGTGTACAGGTATAGACATCCCAGATACAGATGATGAACTCACTCCAAAACAAGAACAACAAATTCATCGCAACGCACAAGCCGAGAAGAGTCACCAAGATTGATGGACTAGAAAGTGCGAAGGAAATCTAGGATACACTCAAGACTGCACATGAAGGAAATTTGTGAGTCCAAGATGGTAAAATTGAAAGACTTGAAGGAGAATTGGGGATATTTGCCATTGAAGAGTGCGAATCACCTCAAGACATGTACAACCGGATGAAGGCGCTTATCAAGAAGAACCGCGCCTATGGAAGCAAGATGTGGACCGACCATGAGGTGGTCAAAATAATGATTAGAGCATTTATGCCCAAGAAATGTCACCCTGTGCTCTATGATCCAAGAAAGCCCAGGGTTCCACAAAATGACTCCAAATGAACTATTGGGCAAGATTACAACCATGAGATGATGGAGAAGGAGGCCAAATACGTCAAAGACCTAGCTGAGCTCACTTCCTACAAGAAGAAGGATGTTGCTCTCAAAGGAACTTGGAAGCCTAAGGGAAAGAAAGCTCGTGAAGCACAAGATGATGAAGACACAAGTGATGTAAGCACCGATTTGGATGAAGAGGAAATGGAACTCTTCATAAAGAAATTCAAGCGCATGATGAGAAGAAGGAAGGGCAGAAACTCAAGTAAAGAGAAGAGCAAAGAAAAAGGAAAATCCAAGGCTCGACGTACCTGCTAAAACTGTGGCAAGTACGTTCACTTCATGGTTGACTGCACTTACGAAGAAAATAAAAGGAAGAAGGAAGCAAAGCCTCAAGAAAAGAAAATCTTTAGGAAAAGGAGGCAAGCTCACCATTCGCACATTGGCAAGGAGTGGGACTTAAACGACGAGTCCTCCTCCTATGAAGAAGAGGAGATGGCCAACATTGGCATCAAGAATCCTACAAAGAAGTCTACACTCTTCCCGAACATGGGAGGATGGGAGACTAACAATCACACTTGCCTCATGGCTAAGGAAGGCAAGAAAAAGGTTCCACTTACACCGCCCTCGATTAATTCCTCTACTAATGATTTTGATAGCTCTAGTGAAAATGAGGATTTGTTTAAAAGATTAAGTAAAATTGCTTTAAGGAAAATGAAATTGTTGTTCGATGAAATTTTTTGGAAGGGGGAGCTTGTCAATCGACAAGAGGATATGATCATTCGTGAAAGGAAGAGATATCAAGTGGTTAAAAACTCCTTGAGATTGAGAGAGAGAAGAGCAGGTCACTTAAGCATGAGCTAGCCTTGAGTAAGGACACTTACTCAAAACTAGAAGACTCACATGTTGCAATCAAGGATGAACATGCTAACTTGTCAAAAGTTAACAAAATACTTGAAGTGCAAGTTGGGTCACTCAAGGAAAGTGACTCCTCCTCCTCCAAAAGCTCACCTTCCAAAGGTGTAAGTCCGACAACAATTGTAACTTGCACATGTTCCAATAAGAAAAATGTTGTGAAACTTGATTCTTCTACTTCTCATGCTAAACATTCATCCCAAAGTGGCATCTTAGACAAGGAAAAGATCAAATATGCATGCAGTGCATATATGGCCACTAGACATTCTAACATCAAAGAGGGTCTTCGGTTTAACAAGAATAAACACATGTCCACTAATGTTCATGCTAAGAAGAAAATTACTTTTGTTAAGGTCACATCACGTGAATCTGAATTACAAATACTATTTCATACTTTTGATGCTTCCTATGTACTCCTGAAAACAAATTTGGACATGAATTTGCTAAATATGCAGGGCCACGCCACAAGAACTCAAAAACTTGTGTGTGGGTGTGTGAGACCTATGTGTGCTGAATACATTGGCTTTGACAATAAAAGTTTTGAATGCTGCCATAACATCTTTTTAGCAAGGTCTGACTCTAGCTCCGAGCTTTGCAAGGTCCAACAATAGGTTCGACTTTCTTTGTCTAGGTCTGACATGTTTTTGGGTAGCTCTGGCATGTCTTTGATAGCTCTGGCATGTCGTTGTTAAGCTCCGATATGTTTTGTTAGGTCCGACTTATGTTGTTTAGCTCCGACATGTTTTTCTAGCTCCGATTTTTGGTTTGACTAGTTCTGACTAGCTTTGGCAAGCTCTGGTGCTAGGTTGTACTAGCTTTGGTAAGCTCCGGCGCTAGGTTGTACTAGCTTTGGTAAGCTCCAGCTCAAGCTCCGGTTAGCTTTGGCAAGATTCGGAGCTTGATTGCAATGTTCCTGCTTTTACTGTGAAATGTTTCAAATTTGCTTTACATTGTTGGAAAGATTGCTTAGTATTCTTTTACTAAGTTTTTGATGTGTTTTGGTGGTTAAGGCTGTTATCATTTTGCTATGGTTTGCAACATGCTTATGTGAGGTGCTCACGTAAGATGTTGTAGTTTCAGAACTAACGTGAGTCAAGTCGAGGACTTGTGCTCGTACGTATTGGTTGTTTATTAATTTGCAGGTGTTGCTTGAGTTCAAGACATGGCTGGTGACAGGATCCATTGAACTAGTCTTAGGGAGAAGATGAGGTTCAACAACCAAGTTCGGGAGGAATTGTGGTTGAGTTGATCAGGAGGTTGCACAGCATGTTTGAATCAAGAACAATGCATATGAAGGTATCATGGACGTCGTTGGAAGATGTTTGCACATATGCAAGGAGTGCACGGACGTGGCTACATGGTTCTGAGGCTTTATGAAGAGATGTGGACGTAAAGAATTGGTCGGAGAGGTCCAACCGACTAGGTTATGGACTCGAGCTGCGGCTAAATCGTGTTTGACTCAAATATGGAAAGATTTGAGTAGGTTATGATAGGATTTCGTGTGGGTCACGAATTTGAGTTGTTTTAGGAATGTGGGATACGTTCCTAAGGTGTTTGGAAGTCTTAAGATTGCTTCTATCTGCGTATAGAAGAGTCCTAAGCAATTATGGAAAGTTTCAATTTGTGATTTGAGTAGGATTAGAGTCCTCGATGAGATTGGGTTGGCCTAAGGGCTGGTTATATAAGCAAGGGAGGCTAGAGCTCGTGGGAGATGACTTTGGGGCTGTTCCTCTTGTTTTGTATTAAATAAAATTCGTAGTTAAAAGGAACTTTTGTGCCTTGTTCGTTCGACTTGGTCCAGACAAGTTTTTCTCGTTGAGTTTCTGCACAGCACTACCTTTCTTCGGTGGTTTTATCATAACTCGAGTTTTACGGATCCAATTGACGTGATTCTTTTTTTGTTGTCTTCAAAACTTGATTATCTATCATCTATAAAAAATTCACAATCATTGTATTTGTGGTTCTTGATCTACACGAGTTTCTTTGCAGTATTACAAATCTATTTTTTACTCGGTAGAACAGATTGACCTTTCGTCGATCTTTCGATCGTAACTTGACTTTCTCTAGACGGATTTGAGTGATTCTTGTTGTGCCGTCTTTGTGACTTGATTCTCTATGATATCTATCACTTTTGTCACAGTAAAACACGTTTAGATTAGTCTCATACACAATGTCTTCAACAGATCGTTTTTCTGCCAAAGGGATTGGGATTTAATTGTTTCCGCTGCGTAAGATTTTTTAATCTACCATTCACCCCCCCTCTAGTAGCTTTTAACGTTCTCTTTGATCGTACAATTGGTATCAGAGCCACGGTGCTCTAATATTTGTGATTTGCACGTATTTTGACTAATCATTATGGAGAAATACTCCGCAAAACCTTGTGTCTTTAGTGGTATTGATTTTCAGGTTTGGAAGGCACGTATGGAAGCCTTCACTTAGGCTCATGGCTTCACAATATGGGAGAAGGTATACAATCCTTATGAAGTGACTTCAAATAATCAAGTTACAGCTACAAATATGAGAGATGTCGACAACAACAACAAGGCTCGGAACTTGATCATACAAGGATTAACTCAAAGCGACATCGACCGTGTTGCACACCTTCGATCTGCATACGATGTGTGGAAAGCACTTTGTGACTACTACGAAGGATTCAACACGATCAAGGAGTTAAGGAAATACATGTTCAAGAAAGAATACATGTTCTTCAAGATGCAACCCAGTGAGTCTATTGATGACCTTTTTGCTCGCTTTAATAAAATTCTCAGCAACTTGCGTAGTATCAATGTTAATTTTTCAGATGCTGAAAATGCTATGCAATTGTTAAGTGCATTAGATATGTCAATTTGGGAGATGAAAGTCACATCTATTCCTTAATCAACTGACATGAGTACACTTACTTTAGATGTGCTATATTCCAAGTTAAAAACTCATGAAATTGACATAATATCATGTAAGAATCCCAACAAGTCTATTGCTTTTGTTTCTCAACATGACATGCCTAGCTCCGTTCAATCTTTATCTTGTGGTACACTTGCTTTTTTGTCCTCTCTAACCCTTGAACAGATTGAGGAGTTTCCAGAGGAGAAGCTATTACTTCTCTCTACTAGGTTCTCGAAAGCACTGCAAAATGTGAGAACTAGAAGGAGAGGAAGCTCCGGACCTCAACGATGTTTCAAATGCGGTAAGACAGGACATTTTTGTTCAGATTGCCCCAGACCTGCAAAACTGCAATGAAACTCACATAGATCCAAAATCACAAATCCAATGATCGTGAAATTTTCGCAGATGATAGATAATCAAGTTCTGAATAAAACCCAATAAGAATCATGTCAATTGGATCTGTAAAACTCGAGTTATGATAAAACCACCAAAGCAAGATAGTGTTGTGCAGAAACTCGACGAGGAAGACTTGACAGAAACAAGTCATACGAACAAGGCACAAAAACTCCTTTAGACTATGAATTTTATTGATCAAAACACAAAATGAGCAGCCCAAAGTCGTGCACCATGATCTTAGGCCTCCCTTGCTTATATAACCAGCCCTTAGGCCAACCCAATCCTAACTAGGACACAAATCCTACTCAGATTCAACCGAAACTTTCTATAACTACTCAAGACTCTTCCATACGCAGATAGAAGCAATATTGAGACTTCCAAACACCTTAGGAACGTATCTCACATTCCTAAAACAATCCAACTTCGTGACCCAAACGAAATCCTATTATAACCAACTCAAATCTTTCCATATTTGAATCAAACACGACTCAGCCGCAGCCTGAGTCCATAACCTAGTCGGTTGGACCTTTGCGACCAATTCTTTATGTCCACTTCTCTTCATCATGCCTCGAAACCATGTAACATGTCCATGCACTCCTTGCATATGTGCAAACATCTTTGAACGACGTCCATGATACCTTCATATGCATTGTTCTTGATTCAAACATGATGCGTGATCTCCCGATCAACTCAACCACAATTCCTCCCGAACTTGGTTGTTGAACCTCATCTTCTCCCCGAGACTAGTTCAATGGATCCCATCACCAGCCATGTCTTGAACTCAAACAACACCTGCACAGGAATAAACACCCAATACTTCTGAGCACAAGTCCTCGACTTGGCTCTCGTTAGTTTCGAAACCACAACACCTCACATGAGCACGTCACATAAGCATGTTGCAAACCTTAGCAAAAAGATATCAGTCATAACCACCAAAACACACCAAAAACTTAGTGAAATAATACTAAGCAAGCTTTCCATAATCCAAAAAGCAAGATCGAAACATTGCAAGTTAAAAGCAGAACCATTACAATCTAGCACCGGACCTTGTCAAAGCTAACCGGACCTTGTGACAAAGCTTACCAAGCAAGTAAGACCTAGTGCTGAAGCTTACCAAATCTAGTCGGATCTAGCACTAGAGCATACCAAAGCTAGTCGGACCTAGCCACGGCAAGTCGGACCTAACCAAAATAAGTCAGACCTAGACAAAGAAGTTGGACCTAGCCAAATCAAGTCGGACCTTACGTCGAACATTGTCGGATCTACCCAAAATAAGTCGTACCTATCGTCGGACCTTGCAGCAGCTCGAAACTAGAGTCGGACCTTGTTAAAAAGGGTATTTTGGCAGTATTCAAAACTTTTATCATCATAGCCAATGTATTCAACACACGTAGGTCTCACAATCTCCCCCTTGATGACTGAATTGGCAACACCACTTAAAATCCGAACATTGGATTATTTACATGAAAAGTTTTGAAAACAATTTTCTTCCCAAAATATTTATCTCCCTTTGTAAATAAAAAATAAGATGAGAAGAAAAACAAAAATCCCCCCCTGAGAAGAATCATGCCAAAATGTGAATGTGTGATTGATTTCTCCCCCTTTGATAATGTACTCAGTAAGGTATAAAAGAGAAATTTTCATTTGTTATGAGCATACTATAACATATACATATAAAACAAAGCTCATCCAAGTCATACTAACAAGAAACTTACACTATCACATCAATGAAATACATAAAGTAGTGTAAGCTATGCTAGAGATCAAATGTAATTTTCAATTTAAGCAAGTCATGATCTCATAAAACTTAACTAATTCAAGCCATGAAAGCATGACACTTGTTGTTGTATTTTTCATTCTTCAATATCATTTAAAGCTCAAATTTTTATCATATAAGATTTGCAAGAGATTATATGCCTCATCCACCTTATTATATTCTAACCAACCAAGGCAAGCCTATGTCATTTGACGATCAAAAGCTTAAGGACATGCTTTTAGTCATACACAACTTCTTCCAAGTTCATATCTAAGTGCAATGATAAGCTATCTCAAAAGAAGAAGTGTGATGCATGCATATTCTCTTGATTTTTTCTCAATTTTTAATTTGATCATAAAAACTCAACATGTTAGTTGATTACTTGATTAGTTCTTTATGATTAAGAGCACTTGTGATCATGCAACAAGTTCAAAATAGCAAGAAAGTTCGATCATGCCCAGATTTTGTGTAAGTAATTATTTCAATTACTAGTCATGGCAAAAACTACAAATGTATAACATGAGTAATGTAGTAAGAACTTTCAGCATGTAAAAGGAATCACAAAGTCACATATGTACGAAATACTATGATCATATTATTCTAAATTCAGATTCACACATAGACTTCCCAAGTTTCAAAACTCCCTCTCAATTTAAGCCACGAGGATGCATAACCCCTATTTCACTACGATGAAACAAAAACGAGTGAAATCTAGGTTTTGTAAAAATGTCAGCCATTGTTGTTCGGTGTCTACATGGTGAAGCACAATGTTTCCTTTTTCAACATTATCATGGAGAAAGTGATACATAATGTCAATGTGCTTTGTTCTTGAATGTTGCACGGGGTTTTTTAGCAATGTAAATGGCATTAGTGTTATCACAAAATAGCGGAACACTATCTAAATCAACTCCATAGTCCCTAAGAGTTTGAACAATCTAAAGAATTTGTGAGCAAGCGCTAGCAGCAGCTACATATTCAGATTCGGATGTGGATTGTGCAACTGAACTTTTTTTTTCTAGAGGACCAAGCAACAAGTGAATTACCAAGAAAATGACAAACACCCGAAGTACTTTTCCTATCAATCCTACAACCCCAAAATCAGCATCTGAAAAAGCTTTCAAAGTAACGGTTGATGAGGACATCACATCTATGGATATAAACAACACTCCATTGGATATACATGATGCAATCAATAGAGTTCACATGCAAAAATTAATTTCAAAAGTGAGCTTGTTCTTATATGTTTCCTTATATGTTTTTGAGCATAAATTGCTACATACACTACAGGAAACGCGATCATTTGCGACGGCTGCAGTTATTTGCGACGGCCAGCCGTCGCAAATAGCGTAATTTGCGACAGCTTGTCGTCCGCCGTCGCAAATACAGGAGCCGTCGCAAATAACCTATTATTTGCAACGGCCAACCCTAGGGCCGTCGCAAATAACCTCTTATTTGCGACGGCCAACCCTAGTGCCGTCGCAAATAAGGAGCCCGTCGCAAATAAGGGGTTATTTGCGACGGCTCCAAAAAGCGCCATCGCAAATAAACCTAATTGCGATGGCCGTGGACTGACGCCGTCGCAATTAAGAAAGCTGTCACAAATAAGGGCTTCTATCTGCCGCCCCCGACCCCGACGGCTCATTCAACTCCACACCGCCTGCCTCGCCCCCGCCGCACTGCCGCGACTCCGCCGTTGGCCCGCCGTCGCCGCCCCGCCGCCTCGAGCCGCCCCCGTCGCCACCCCGCCGCCCCCGTCGCCGCCCCGAGCCGCCCCTGTTGCCGCCCCGCCGCCCCGAGCCGCCCCCGTCGCCGCCCCGCCGCCCCGAGCCACCCCCACCGCACTGCCGCGGCCCCGTGCGCCGCCCCGACCCCGAGCCGCCCCCGTCGCCGGCCCGCCGTAGCCGCCCCCGCTCCGGACGCCGGCCTGTCGCCTCCCCGCCCCCCCCCCCCCCCCCCCCCCCCGCACGCTGCTCCGACCCCGAGCCGCCTCACGCCGCCGACCCGCCCTGCCCCGCCCCTGCAGCGCCACCCCACCGACCGCCGGCCCACCTTCACAGCCCCGTCGCCGCCTGCCCCGCCCCTGCAGCGCCGCCCCTCCGGCCGCCGACCCGCCTTCACCGCCCCGCCGCCGCCTGCCCCGCCCCTGCAGCGCCGCCCCTCCGGCTGCCGGCCCGTCGCGCCACCGGCTCTGTGCCCTAGCCTCGGACAGCAGTGCCGCCATCCCTCCAACACCGCCAGCCGCCGACCTCCTCCAACGCCGTCTCCTCCAACGCCGTCGTCCCTCAACGCCTCCATCGACTAGGTATGGGAATGCGTGAATGGTGGAATGTGACGATGATGCAATGTTTATATGATGGATGTTTGATGCAATAGTTAAATTTTCAAGTTATGTTTGGTAATGCATGATTGAAAGTGCATCTAGGACTCCCTTGTGGGTTTTGGATGATTTATGACAAGCAATTGGGATCCTAATCCTTTTGTTGAGATGAATGCAGGAAAATGATGAAAAATGAGCAAAGTACCAAAAAGAGGGAAATTGAGAAGGAAAATGAATTTGAGCTCAAGGAGAAGAAATTAGTAGTTTAGTATGCAGGGAGTGTGTTAAGGAAACACACCCAAGAGCTCAATCTCATTTAATCACACACACACAATGCAAAAAGCTATACAGGACCGAACTAGTCCGATATCAGCCGGACTAGTCTGATATCCCATTCTGCACCAGATCGGACAAGTCCGATCATCACCGGACTAGTCCGATATACTTTCTGATCCACTTCGGACAAGTCCGGTGTTGACACGGACTAGTCCGATATACACCCTGATCTAAATCGGACAAGTCCTCCAAGTGCGGACTTGTCATCCTAAACACTTAGGGTTTCATGTGTCCGGACAAGTCCGATGACAATCGGACTAGTCCGAAGCTTTCCAGTAGCGAAATCGGACAAGTCCGTTTTGAACCGGACTAGTCCGAGATTCCTGGACACTTAGGGTTTGCTTCACACAGCACACCGGACTAGTCCGGTCACCACCACGGACTAGTCCGATCTTTCTGAACCCTAACGGTAACTTCTAGAAACCCCATATAAATAGAGGTGCACGGCCCACTTTCACCCGCTCTCGAACCCTAGCGCCGTCACACCTCCCAAGAGACTCAAAAACCATCTCTCTCCACGAAATTAAGTGCAAAATCAATCAATCCATTGAAGATCACTTGTAGATCATTGGAGAGGCACTTGGCACACGATTGAGCTCTTGGTTTGAATCTCTAACACACTCTTGCATCTCAATTTGTATATTTTGAAGTGTGTTATTGGTGGTCTTGAAACTTGTAATCAAGGGTGCTCTCAACTTGTGAGATCGCCCCTTCAACTTGGTGATTTACCCCTGTGTGTTTAGTGGAAGAGGATTGGCCTTCGTGGCGATCCGACGAGGGAAGGGTTGGTGAAGACCCGGTCCTTTTGTGGGCTCCTCAACGTGGACGTAGGTTGCCTTCGTGGTAACCGAACCACGGGATAAATCTTGTGTCTTGTTCGTTTGTGTTCATCATTCTAGTTGATCAACATTATCTAGGGTTTGATTCATCTTGTTGAATTTAAGTTAAATAGTTGAACAAGAATCATACTTGCAATAGAACTTGACATACAATCATTGAACTGTTATTGAAGTTTATATTTCCGCTGCAAACGTCAACGAAACAATCAAATTGACCTAACTTGATCAACCTAGTCCGTGAAATCCGAACTAGTCCGCACTTTACCGGACTAGTCCGATATATCTGGTTTTGACCTTGTTGTTGAAGTGCTACAGGAACCGAGAAAATTCAAGAAGGCCTATTCACCCCCCCCTCTAGGCCTACATTCATTTGGTATCAAAGCAGGTTCTTCAGGAAAGAGTGCAACCACTCGAAGAGATCATGTCGGACATGAAGGAAGTCCAGAAAATCAACAACCAGGAAGGAATGAACAATGACAAGCACCAAAAGCTTGAAAAGTATCTCGAAGCCATTCAAGACTTCGACGATGATGATGAGGAGACATTGGAGCTGAAAGCACTGCTCCGAAAGAAAGCACTTTCCAAAGGGAAAGCTAAAGTTGAAGAAAAGAAGAAGGGGAGTAGTCACACCGACTACTCCCGATATCCTTTTAATTATGACCGTTTAAACTCTAACAGTAGTCATTATCTATCTATTCCTCTCGGAAAAGCCCCACACTTCGATGGGAGTGATTACTCCATGTGGAGGCAAAATATGAAGATGCACTTGATTTCCCTTAACCCAAGTTTATGGCATATTGTGTGCACAGGAATAAACATCCCTGATGACGATGAAAAACTCACACCAAGTCAAGAGCAAGCCATCCACAGGAATGCCCAAGCCGCAGCCGTTATCACCTCATCTCTAAGTAGAGATGAATTCACAAAGGTGGACGGATTGGAGATTGCCAAAGAAATCTGGGACACACTACAGACAGCACATGAAGGTGACAGGCATGTGCGGGAGGCAAAGATTGAGATGATTGAAGGCGAACTGGGAAGGTTTGCGATTGAGGAAGATGAGTCTCCCCAGGACATGTACAACAGACTGAAGACTCTTGTGAACAAGGTTCGATCATATGGTAGCAAAAAGTGGAATGACCACGAGGTTGTAAAGCTCATCCTTAGAGCCTTTATGCCTCGCAACGTCACACTTTGCTCTATGATCCGAGAAAGTCCCGGGTACAAGAAAATGACTCCGGATGAACTGCTTGGCAAAATCATCAACTTTGAGATGATGGAGAAGCAAGCCAAGCACGTCAAAGAAATAGCCGACCTCACATCGGCCAAGAAGAAGGGAGTTGCCTTAAAGTCCTCACTCAAGCCTCTATCCAAAGAAGCAAAAGAAGCACAGCTTGAGGAGAACAGCGATGATGAAAGCAGCGAGCTGGACGAAGAAGATATGATTTTGTTCATGAAGAAGTTCAAAAGAATTATGAAGATAAGACAAGGAACAAAATCGAGTGAAGGAAAATACAAGGAGAAGACAAAGCCGAAGATGAGGCGGGCATGCTATAATTGTGGTGAGTACAATCACTTTATAGTTGATTGCCCATATGAGGACAACAAGAAGAAGAGTAAAGAGTCCAAGCCTCAACCGAAGAAATTCTTCAAGAAGAAGAAACAAGCTGAACAAGCACACATCGGAAAGGAGTGGGACTCAAACGATGAGTCCTCATCGTCCGATGAAGAAGAAATGGCTAGCATAGCCATTGAAAGCATGTCCAAGAAACCCACACTCTTCCCCACGCTCGTTGCAAAGAAAGCAAGTGGAACTTGCCTCATGGCTAAGGAAGGTAAACGCAAGGTAAACATCAAAACTCCTTCCTTGCATTCTTACTCGAGTGATGATGATCTAGATAGTGATAATGAAGATATGCTAATTGGTTTAGATAGAAAAACTGCTGCTAAAATGAAATTCTTACTTAACCAACTTGTTGAGAAGGAAGAGCTAATTGATCGTCAAGAAGACATGATTATCTCCCAAAAGGAGAAGCATGTCGAACTTGACAATCTACTAGCTCTTGAAAAGGAGAGAAACCACTCACTAGAGCTTAAGCTAGCTTCAAGCAAGAAAACTTGCTTGGAGTTAACCAACTCAAACGTTGCAATCAAGGATCAACTTGATGACTTAATCAAGGTCAACAAGATCCTTGAAGTGCAGGTTGAGTCACTCAAGCTTAGTGAACCTTCCTCCTCTTCAACCCTACCTTCTCAACCCACTTCAACTAATATCGCTCATATTTGCAAATGTGATAAAATTAACACCAGGTTGAAGGAAAATTCTACCTCCACAAAGGACAAAAATCCTACCCAATGTGTAATATTTGACAAGGAGAGGATCAACTATGCACGTAGTGCATATTTGGTCCAAAGACCTCCAAATGTCAAGTACGGCATTGGTTACTCTCATGATGGAAAGCAAAGAGCTGGAAATCATAAAAATAACAAGGGAAGGATTACCTTTGTGAAGGGAGGACCCTCACAACCTGGCAACTCGAAAACTAAAAATTTGAACTCCCATGAAAACCGGACTAGTCCGGTTGTGGTCCGGACAAGTCCGGTCACACAGACTAGTCCGACCCATAATCAACAGCAACTCTTGTTTAAAACCTTTGATGCTTCTTATGTATTAATGAAAAATAATGTTGGTAAAGTGTATGCTTATTATGCTGGGCCACGCCATGGGAACACAAAATCCCATGTGTGGGTGCCCAAATGTATTGTTACTAACCTCCAAGGACCCAAGCAAGCTTGGGTACCTAAAACCAAGGCGTAATTTGTTTTTGTAGGCCTACTCCTCCGGTGGATCCAAATGGGTGCTAGACAGTGGATGCACCAACCACATGACCGGAGAAAGGAGGATGTTTGTCGAGTATGAAGTGAACCAGGACCCAAACGAAGGCATCTACTTTGGGGATAACAGTCAAGGAAGGGTCCTCGGTACCGGTAAAATAGCAATATCCTCTGAACATACTCTTTCGCATGTTTTACACGTTGAATCTTTAGATTATAACCTGCTGTCCATATCTCAGTTATGTGACAAAGGTTATAATTGCCTGTTTACTAACGAGGGTGTGACCGTCTCAAGGAGAAGTGATGGTTCCGTTGCATTCAAGGGTATGTTAAAGGGAAAGCTTTACCTTGTTGACTTCAACAAGGATAAAGCCGAACTCGACACATGCTTGATTGCAAAAACCAACATGGGTTGGCTGTGGCATAGACGGCTAGCACATGTTGGTATGAGGAACCTTCAAAAACTCCTCAAGGGCGATCACATCCGAGGTTTGAAAGATGTTGTGTTTGAGAAAGACAGGCCTTGTAGCGCGTGCCAAGCAGGAAAGCAAGTTGGAGCACAACATCCTACGAAGAACATCATGACCACGACAAGACCGCTCGAACTACTTCATATGGACTTGTTTGGTCCAATTGCTTACATAAGCATCGGCGGTAACAAATACAGTTTAGTTATTATTGATGATTTTTCCCGGTTCACTTGGGTGTTCTTTTTGCATGACAAGTCAGAAACACAAGGAACACTCAAGAAATTCTTCAAGCGAGCGCAAAACGAGTTCTCACTATCAATCAAGAGTATTCGGAGCGACAACAGCACGGAGTTCAAGAACATACAAGTGGAGGAATACCTTGATGAGGAAGGAATCAAGCATGAATTCTCAGCACCATACTCTCCACGACAAAACGGAGTTGCCGAAAGGAAGAACCGAACGCTCATAGAGATGGCAAGAACAATGCTCGATGAATACAAGACTTCGGATCGATTTTGGGCAGAAGCAATCAACACCGCTTGCCATGCCACAAATCGACTCTACCTTCATCGACTACTAAAGAAGACTCCCTATGAGCTACTCACCGGTAACAAACCGAACATTTCATATTTTCGAGTTTTCGGTTCTCCTTGCTATATTTTGAACAAGAAGCCCAGGACTTCAAAGTTCGCTTCGAAGTCCGATGAAGGTTTCTTGCTTGGTTATGATTCGAACACTTACGCCTATCGTGTTTTCAACAAGGCCTCCGGACTTGTTGAAGTGGCACGTGACGTAGTGTTTGGTGAAACTAATGGCTCCCAAAAGGAGCAAGTTGATCAATGTGAATTAGGAAAAGAGGAAGCTCCCTATCAAGCATTGAAGAGGATGGCTCTAGGCGAAGTACGACCACAAGAGTCATCGTCACAAATACAAGAGGAAAGTGAACCACAAGAGGAGATCAACAATTCAGGGGGAGCCTCGATACAAGACAAATCACAGGAATATGAACATGATCAACAAATCAACGAGGACAACAACTCAGGGGGAGAAGAAGATGATCACCAACATACGACCCCCCAAGTGCCACACCCAAGAGTACACCAATGCATTCAAAGGGATCATCCAATCGACAACATCATCGGCGACATCCAAAAGGGAGTAACCACTAGATCTCGTATAGCAAATTTTTGTGAACATAACTCGTTTGTCTCCTTTTTGGAACCCCGCAGGACTGAGGATGCATTGAAGGATCCGGACTGGGTGGTGGCAATGCAAGAAGAGTTGAACAATTTCAAGAGAAACGAGGTTTGGGAACTTGTGGAAAGACCCAATGCAAATATTGTGGGCACCAAGTGGGTCTTCCGCAACAAGCAAGACGAACACGGAGTGGTGACAAGAAACAAGGCACGACTTGTGGCCAAAGGTTACTCACAAGTCGAAGGTTTGGATTTCGATGAAACCTTCGCTCCAGTAGCTAGGCTTGAATCAATTAGAATATTACTTGCATATGCTACTCACCATGATTTCAAGCTGTATCAAATGGACGTGAAAAGCGCCTTCCTCAACGGACCGATCAAGGAAGAGGTGTACGTGGAGCAACCACCCGGATTTGAAGACGAAGAGTTCCCCGACCACGTGTATAAACTGCGTAAGGCTCTCTATGGCCTCAAACAAGCTCCTAGAGCTTGGTATGAGTGTCTTAGAGATTTTTTAATTGATAATGGCTTTCAAATTGGCAAAGTAGATTATACACTATTCACGAAAAATCTGGATAATGATCTTTTTATTTGCCAAATCTATGTTGATGATATAATTTTTGGATCAACTAACCAATCTTTCTGTGAAGAGTTTAGTAAAATTATGACAGACAGATTTGAAATGTCAATGATGGGAGAATTGAAGTACTTCTTGGGATTCCAAGTGCGGCAACAAAGGGAAGGAACATTCATAAGCCAAACCAAGTACACACAGGACATCCTCAAGAAGTTTGGCATGGACAAGGCAAAGCCCATAAAGACTCCCATGGCAACGAATGGTCACTTGGATCTCAATGAAGATGGACCGAGCGTCGACCAAAAGGTATATCGCTCCATGATTGGATCTTTACTTTACTTATGTGCATCTAGGCCAGATATTATGTTGAGTGTATGTTTGTGTGCAAGATTTCAAGCCAACCCTAAGGAATGTCATTTGACAGCCGTAAAGAGAATCCTAAGATATTTAGTTCATACACCCAATCTTGGTCTTTGGTACCCAAAAGGCTCAAAATTCAATCTCATTGGGTATTCCGATGCAGATTATGCCGGGTGCAAAGTTGATAGAAAAAGCACTTCCGGCACTTGCCAATTCCTAGGAAGATCCTTAGTTTCTTGGTCATCCAAGAAACAGAATTCCATTGCACTATCCACAGCCGAAGCGGAGTATGTTGCAGCCGGGAGTTGTTGTGCACAACTCCTTTGGATGCGACAAACTCTAAGGGATTACGGTTACAATATGAACCGTATTCCTCTTCTTTGTGATAATGAGAGTGCCATTAAAATAGCCCATAATCCAGTTGAGCACTCTAGAACTAAACACATTGACATAAGACACCATTTCTTGAGAGACCACTCCATGAAAGGAGACATATCCATCTCTCATGTTAACACCCAAAAACAATTGGCCGACATATTCACCAAGCCACTTGATGAAAAACGTTTTTGCGAACTCCAAAATGAGCTAAACATTCTTGATTCTCGGAGTGTGGCTTGAAAAGTTGCATACCTGTATGATTGCTTCAAAATATTGATTGAATTGTGAAAATTAACCCTCCCCATTTTTCTCTCGAAAAACTTTGTCAATTATTAGATCTTGATGAATTTTTGATCATAGTATGATTGTTGTTTGCTTCCTGGTCAAATTCATCAAGATTATTTGAATTGTTTTGCCTCTCTACTCTCAATTATTGGACCTTCAAATATATATGAATGTGCTATGCAATTCTCTCCTGGTGACCACGGACAAGTCCGTGGTTACCCGGACTAGTCCGCCATTGCAGACTAGTCCGCAGTGTGCCGGTTAGGCCGGACTAGTCCGACAGACCACGGACTAGTCTGACTTAGGTCTCTGGAGGACTTCGGACTAGTCCGGTCATGTCCGGACTTGTCCGATTTTTCGTGTCCATAACCCTAGCCGCCACTAAACCCTAATCCCTTCACCCCACACTCGCCCCCAAGCTTTCTCTCTCTTGCGCTCGAGCTCCCAAGGCGAATCCTTGATTCCTCCGTCGAAAAGCCTCAATCTTGGGCGGAGATCAAGCTTGAAGACTCGGGGATTGAAGTTAGCGGACAAGTCCGGCCTCCAACCCCCAAAATCTCAAGCTTCCTTTGATTTCTTGGTAAATACTCTTCAAAACCCTAAGAAATCACAAATTTCTCTATTGCTTATCGTTTGGCCTAGCATTCTTCACTAGTTACATGTCTAGTTGATGTACTATGTGTATGCTAGACTAGTTTTACCTTAGGGATCAATTTTTGTCCAGTCTGTTAGGTTTTTGCGGATGAACACCGGACTAGTCCGGTCCAGGTACGGACAAGTCCGGTCCCCCGGACTAGTCCGTGCCTGTGCACCGGACAAGTCCGTTGTTTCTGAACCAAAACCTAATTCTTTAATTCCCTAATGCATTCCATTGCCATCTTACCTCACCAATACCTTGTATAACTTGTCCTTTCTCTTGATCACTCATTCTCAGATCATGTCGAGCTCCGACAACGAAATCTCCGATTTCGAGGCCGAGTTGGACCACGAGGTGGCACCTCGGTCCTCGGCGGGTCTTGGCAAGAAACGCCAAGAGAGACCCTCCGAGCCTGCTCCCTCACCTCCCCAGGTTCGGAGGAAGGTGTGTGCCAAGAAGCCCGCCTCGAAGGCTGCTCCTCCTTCAAGTGGCCTTCGCCAAGCTAAAGGGAAGGGCAAGGGGGTTGCCACAGGGCCTGTTGGGCCCCTAAAGCTGCATACTCCCAGAGAAGGGGTCCGGGACCCCAATGAGGAAAGATTCAATGGCAAGGGCAGCGATGTGGTTATGAAGTTGAGAAGTGTTGATTGCTATGCAAGGCCCAAGCAAGCAGCTGATGGCAGGTTTTGGTCAAATTTCCATGCTGATTTCTACAAGCTGGTCTATTTGCCGATGAAGACCCCGGTAGTACGCAGTCAATGGATTGACTGGGCTCACCTTGAGAAGAGGAAATGTGCAGCTTTTGATGAAGTGATAGCAGCTGCAGAGAGACATGGGCTGAAGGAACTGTTTGCCTTCAGATATAATTGGAATGATGAAGTGATTGCACAATTCTATTCAACGTGCCACTTCTCAAGTGAAGACGAAGAAAGTGTGACTTGGATGACTCATGGATCCAAGTATTCTATTACTCAGGAAGAGTTTGCCCGCCTGCTGCACCTTGACTCTGAAGGACATGACCAACTCATTATCCACAACATTGGGGTCATTGAGAGGGATGGAATGAAGTTCATGTATGAGCCCACCTCCAAGTATGTCCCTCCCTCCACAAAGAATATGAAGCCTTTCTTTGTGGTCCTCAACAGAGTCCTCAGGAAGACGATTGCCCCCAAGGATGGGGATGCAGGGAGTGTGCAAGGCTACCTCCGGACCCTGATGAGGGTCATTAGCAAGAAAAGGCAATTCGATGTTGCAGACTATATTTGGAATGATATGGTCAATATCTCAAGTACCCCCAACCGATCCTGTGGCTATGCCCCTTACTTGATGTTCATGATTGAGAAAGTCACAGGAATCGAGTTTGTGAAGGATGTGGAGCACACTCCACTGAGGCCTCAGAAGCCTCAGTCAGTGAGTGTCCAGGCTGCTCCATCGCCGGCCTCAAGCCCCGAGGCACCGGCAAGGCAAGAAGAAGCTGCTAGGGCTACTCCCCCCTCCAGGGAAGCCCCTCAGAAAGGATCCGCCAGTGGGATCCTCAAGTACTTGGCTGCAATTTTCTCCTCATGCAAGAAAACTGAAGTGAAGCTTCACAAGCTAAATCAGAAGAGGAAGGAGAACATGAGATACATAAAAGCCAATGTGAAGCAGCTGAGTGAGAAGCTGGAGATCAACCCAATTGGATCTCCAGTACTTTCTGAAGATTCTGATCCGGACATCACCGAGCTCAGCCCCTTGACTCCCTCCGAGCTTGCCTATTTTGGCATTGGGGGCTCGAGCAGCTCCGCTCCTCCTCCTACCTCTCAACCTCGTCAAGCGGAAAGCGAGGGAGACGATGAAGACGACGAGAGGACTGATAGCGAAGAGTGAAGCCCTAGGACCTTCCTCTCTCTCTTTTTGGTGTCTTGATGCCAAAGGGGGAGAGATTGAGGGGGAGTCTCTAGTCTTAGCTTTAGCTGCATAGGATGCGAGGAGAGAGCTCTCTCTTTTTTTTTTTAATTGTAATTGCATTTGCTTAACTCTATTTTCATATCATGTTTGGTCCTGTTATGAATTGCTCAAATAATTTGCAAGTGTGTGATGAAATCTGAATTTTTGTCCCTGAAATGCCATATTCACTTGATATTAGTTGATCAATGCAAATTCTGTCATTCTTAATGCATTCATGCTGTTAGTATGCATCCCACCATAAAGAATGCACATATGAATAATTATCTTGTTGCTTGATGAATGTTTGAGTCATATGTGCATACTTTATGAGAATCTCATTTTATACCTCATTTTGTGAAATCTCAATTGGTTGTCATCAATCACCAAAAAGGGGGAGATTGAAAGTGCATCTAGGACTCCCTTGTGGGTTTTGGATGATTTATGACAAGCAATTGGGATCCTAATCCTTTTGTTGAGATGAATGCAGGAAAATGATGAAAAATGAGCAAAGTACCAAAAAGAGGGAAATTGAGAAGGAAAATGAATTTGAGCTCAAGGAGAAGAAATTAGTAGTTTAGTATGCAGGGAGTGTGTTAAGGAAACACACCCAAGAGCTCAATCTCATTTAATCACACACACACAATGCACAAAGCTATACAGGACCGGACTAGTCCGATATCAGCCGGACTAGTCCGATATCCCATTCTGCACCAGATCGGACAAGTCCGATCATCACCGGACTAGTCCGATATACTTTCTGATCCACTTCGGACAAGTCCGGTGTTGACACGGACTAGTCCGATATACACCCTGATCTAAATCGGACAAGTCCTCCAAGTGCGGACTTGTCATCCTAAACACTTAGGGTTTCATGTGTCCGGACAAGTCCGATGACAATCGGACTAGTCCGAAGCTTTCCAGTAGCGAAATCGGACAAGTCCGTTTTGAACCGGACTAGTCCGAGATTCCTGGACACTTAGGGTTTGCTTCACACAGCACACCGGACTAGTCCGGTCACCACCACGGACTAGTCCGATCTTTCTGAATCCTAACGGTAACTTCTAGAAACCCCATATAAATAGAGGTGCACGGCCCACTTTCACCCGCTCTCGAACCCTAGCGCCGTCACACCTCCCAAGAGACTCAAAAACCATCTCTCTCCACGAAATTAAGTGCAAAATCAATCAATCCATTGAAGATCACTTGTAGATCATTGGAGAGGCACTTGGCACACGATTGAGCTCTTGGTTTGAATCTCTAACACACTCTTGCATCTCAATTTGTATATTTCAAAGTGTGTTATTGGTGGTCTTGAAACTTGTAGTCAAGGGAGCTCTCAACTTGTGAGATCGCCCCTTCAACTTGGTGATTTACCCCTGTGTGTTTAGTGGAAGAGGATTGGCCTTCGTGGCGATCCAACGAGGGAAGGGTTGGTGAAGACCCGGTCCATTTGTGGGCTCCTCAACGTGGACGTAGGTTGCCTTCGTGGTAACCGAACCACGGGATAAATCTTGTGTCTTGTTCGTTTGTGTTCATCATTCTAGTTGATCAACATTATCTAGGGTTTGATTCATCTTGTTGAATTTAAGTTAAATAGTTGAACAAGAATCATACTTGCAATAGAACTTGACATACAATCATTGAACTGTTATTGAAGTTTATATTTCCGCTGCAAACATCAACGAAACAATCAAATTGACCTAACTTGATCAACCTAGTCCGTGAAATCCGGACTAGTCCGCACTTTACCGGACTAGTCCGATATATCTGGTTTTGACCTTGTTGTTGAAGTGCTACAGGAACCGAGAAAATTCAAGAAGGCCTATTCACCCCCCCCCTCTAGGCCTACATTCAATGATGGACGTTTGAATGATGGAATGATTAGATGATGCAATGTTTAGATGATGCAATGTTTATATGATGCCATGTGGTAATGTTTAGATGATCCTACTTTATTGCTAGTTATGTTTAGATGATGCAATGTTTTAAATTGTGCATGCTCATATACGTGCTCATATATGATCATACATTGCTAGTTATGTTTAGATGATCCTGCTTCATTGCTACTTCATTGCCAATGATCATACACATGCTCATATAACATATTGTCTATTGTTTGATATTTATTTTTTTATTGGTGCTTATTGTTTATTGATATTTAATGTTTTTGAGTGACTACTTAATATATGTAAATAAAGGGGTTTTGGTCCGGCTCGGACCAACCTGGAAGGGCACGACATGCAATAAGTGTGATCGTGTCGTGTAGACCATAGTAGTAGGCGACATGGAAGCTAAAGGGTTGGTAAGGACGTCAAAGACCCGCGATTGCGTGGACAGTGGAAATGGATGTGGAATTGCATCTGAGACCAACTTTCCTCTCACTCTTTCTCTAGTTCTTTCCTCTCTCTTAAATGACCTAAAAATGAAAATGAGCAACGTAACCTATAGCAATGTATTACCCGTTTCGGATCGGCACGTCTCACATGCCATTGGCATGTGAGACGTGCAGGTTCGGAATTGTCCCTTTTTTGGACAGCCTCGGAGTGACCGAGGGGGCGTGGCTTGTGACGAGACGCGGGTCCGGATTTGGACGAGATTTCGGTGGCGTAACCCTGTTGTTCTCTGCTGCAGCATTTTCGGGCGTGCAGTGGAGAACAGCGGGGTTATGCTGCCGAAATTTCGTTCGAATCCGGATCACGCGTCTCGTCATGAGAATGCTCCGCTCGGTCACTCTTGGGTGGGTTTAGGATCTATCTGCCTAGGTTGTAGGGCCGTGACATAACACAACAATACATTAACGACAATTTCTTTCGCATTAAACTGCAGAGTCAAACATGGGTGAAGACCGCAGTTGGATGTATACTGGCTGGAAGAGTAGAACTGGTGGTCACTCCGATGAGTGGTTTATCAAGTTAGATCAATTTTTGGATCAAGCATTTTTGTTGTCAACGGAAGATATGGTGCGGTGCCCATGTACAAAATGCCGGAACACTAAGTTTTTGAGAAGATTGGAGCTTTCGTTTCACTTATGTCGAAACGGTTTCACTCCACATTATGTAGTGTGGACCTTCCACGACGAGACTAATTCTCGAGTCATAGCCGAAGTGGATGAGGATGATGATATAACAGAGGTTGATAGGATGGATGAGATGCTAGAAGCTCTTGAAGCGGAGGATCCTCTTACAAATGAGGCAGAGAAGTTCTTCGAGGAGCTGAAGAAATCACAAGAGCCGTTGCATGAACACACGGCTGTGACCGTACTTGCTTTCTTTACCAGATTTATGGCAATTAAGTCCAAGTACTTTTTTCCATCAACTGCTACAATGATCTCATGAAATTGATCTGCGATATCCTTCCACAACCTCACAAAGCGCCACCATATATGTATCAGTCAAAGATCAAGATATCTGGTCACGGTATGAAGTATGAGAAAATTGATGTGTGCCCAGACAATTGCATGCTATTCTGGAAAGAGCACGCCAATGAGAAGATGTGCTTGAAATGTGGTAAATCGAGGTATGTCGATGTTGTTAATGACGATGGCGATAATGTGATGACAGATATCGCACATAAGCAGCTTCGTTACTTGCCTGTGACACCTCGGTTGAAGCGGATGTTTCTTTCAAAAAGAACCGCAAGACACATGAGATGGCACAAAGAAGGTAAACGTGAGAACAAAGAATTCTTGACGCATTCGTCCGACGGTGATGCATGGAAGGCGCTAGACCGTTTCGATCCAGACTTTTCTCGTGATGCGAGGAATGTTCGCATCGGATTAGCGACAGATGGATTCTCACCGTTCAGTACGAACGCCACGCCATACTCATGTTGGCCTGTCTTTGTCATTCCGTACAACCTGCCACCTGCTTTTTGTACGAAGAACGAGTTCATGTTTCTCAGCCTCATTGTACCTGGACCTGATCATCCCGGGTCACGTCTCAACGTGATGTTAAAACCGCTGATCGAAGAATTGAAAGTCTTGTGGACAGGAGTCGAAGCGTACGACAGTTACAAGAAGCAGAAATTCAACCTTCGAGCTGCTTATTTGTGGTCCGTCCATGATTTGCCGGCATACGGCATGTTTTCCGGATGGAGCACTCACGGTCGTCTGACATGTCCGATATGTGCTTCAGACACGGATTGTTTTTGACTAACTCATGGAGGCAAAATATCTTACTTCGATTGTCACAGACGTTGGCTGCCCTCGAATCATATATTTAGGCAGCAGAGGCATGTCTTTCGAAAGAACACTGTTGTCACTAAAGGACCACCGAAGCGTCTCAACGGGTCAGAAATTTCTGATATGTTGGACAAACTGGTGCCTGATGAAGGTCGTCCTGGATATTTGTAGGTTATGGAGAGGAACACAATTGGACTCACATATGTGGACTTTGGGAGCTACCATATGTGAAGTCGTTGATTCTAATGCACAACATTGATGTCATGCATCAGGAGCGTAATATGAGCGAAAGTATCATAAGCACTTGCATGGATATGCCTGGCAAAACGAAAGACAATTATAAAGCTAGACTAGATTTGGCAGACATTTGTCACCGTCCAACTCTAGAAATCTCTGAAAGTGGTGGAAAGCCACGTGCTTCTTTCTGTCTTCGATCAAAAGAAAAGAAAGAAGTTATGAAATGGATGAAAACTTTGAAATTCCCAGATGGTTACGCAGCTAGCCTGAAATGAGCCGTAAATGTTAACACAGGAAACCTCACTGGGTTGAAGAGTCATGATTATCACATTATAATGGAAAGACTCCTACCTGTTATGTTCCGAGGCTATCTAGATGATGCGGTGTGGAAGGTTTTAGCCAAGCTCAGCTATTTCTATAGACATCTTTGTGCTAAAGAAATCAAGATCGGGATGATGGATAAGTTAGAGAAGGAGATACCCATACTTTTATGTAAGATGGAAAAAAATTTTCCACCGGGTTTCTTCAATCCAATGCAACATCTGCTTATCCATCTTCCATTCGAAGCTAAAGTTGGCGGTCCTGTGCAATATAGGTGGATGTATCACATTGAAAGAGCACTACGATATTTGAAACCAATGGTTGGCAACAGGGCAAGGGTGGAAGGGTGCATCGCTGAAGCATATGCTCTTAAGGAAGTAGGATACTTTTCAAGTGTCTACCTTGTGGAAGAAAACAATATCAATACTTCGGCGATGCGGTACAATGTGGACGAAACACCCCCTCTAAGCGACCTTTCCATTTTTCAAACGAGAGGCGCCACTGTTGGTAGCTACACGACCTACGTGCTACCCGAACAGGAAAGGACTGTTGCTTTACTCTACATGTATGCAAATATAGAAGGCATGCAAGAATACTTCGAGTAAGTGTTTCTCCTACGTTTATGCTAATCGACATATTTTGCTACACATGTAATCTAAAAGATGTTTTTTCATGTTCAGCGAGTTCCACAGACAATATTGGCCACATAGGCATCAACCTACGACCAAACAAGTAGAAGCGATGCGAAAGGAAGGAATAAATGGGGGGCAGAGTTTTCTATCTTGGTTTCGAGAATATGTAATATTCTCTCGTCTTCTATGTATTATAAATTACTATTATTAAAGAAGTATTATGTAATATTCTCCCGTCTTTTATAACAGTGTCGGACTCACAATGTCCATGAAGATTTGCGGCAGCTATCTTATGGATTGGTGAATGTTAGAAGCTATGGTCGATATGACGTAAATGGCTTCCGATTCCGTACAACTCATTTTGAAGCTCATCGTCCTCTCGCAGCAACATCAAATTCCGGTGTTGTGACGAGAGCAATGGACACTCAAGGGAATTTAACCGATTATTATGGTATCATTAACAAAATCCTTGAATTTACTTTTACCAGAAATAAGACCCTTCGAGTTGTCTTCTTTGACTATGACTGGTTTGATCGTACTCATGGAACTCGAGAAAACCAATTTGGAATGGTGGAAGTGAAACATAAGGACTGACTACGAGGTTACGATACATTTGTTCTTGCACATCAATTTGAACAAGTGTATTATCTACCTTATCCATGCACGAAGCTCTGTGCTTGGTGGGTGGTTTATAAGGTGAATCCTCGTGAGCGGCTATATACTCCTAGGGATGATGGTTACCATGATAGCGAAGACGTTGAAGAAGTGTACCAAGAAGAAGAGTTGCCAGACACTTTTATCGTCGAGCTTGGTGCAGGACTCGATCAATTAGTTGGAGATGTTGAAGACGTTGAAGATGTAGAGGCAGATGATACGCGAAAACGAAAATTAGAACAGGCCATGATGGAAGATCGTTGGGCTGGTTTAAGGAGTAGGGAACAGACACATGACAATGATGTTGATGAATTTTGAAAGTGACTACAAGTAATGTTTTCTTGAAGATAGTAACATGAATTTTGTATATTTTATTTGCATATTTACTAATTATCTAATTACAACAGGATGGCGTCAAAGAAGGGTAAGAAGGTGCCGCCGACGAGGGGGTTCTACCCCTCTAGACCTGAGGACACTTTCGTTGGTGCCTCGTCGACTGGCAGCAGACGCTCTCAGCTGCTGGGGCACGTTCAGACCAGCTCTAGAGCTTCGTCACAGGTAAATGTCACTCGTTTTTGACAAATTCTTTAAATTCAAATTCATACTAAACTTACTTATGAATCATTTGAATGTTGTAGTCCTCACCGACTGACTCAGAGGCTGCGGCGCCTTCGATGAGCCAGCCCTCGGCGAGGCAGCCCTCCGCCAGCCAGCCCTCGGCGAGGTAGCCCTCGGCCAGCCAGCCCTCGGCCAGCCAGCCCCTGGCTGGCGATGGGTTTGTTCCTGAGGCCTTTGAATCACCTAGTGAGGAGCCGTCTGTGATTGTGATGATGTTTCCTCTGTGATGATGATCTTTGCTATGTGTATATAATGTGTGTATTGAATCTGTTTTGTGATTCTGGCCATCGAGCTAGGTAGTTTTTTCTGTTTTTAAAAAAAAATAAAAAACCTTATTTGCGACGGCTTTTTATACAGTACCGTCGCAAATAAGGGACCAGGCGGTCGCAAATAGGCCTCTGCTATTTGCGACAGCCTGGCCGTCGCAATTAATGTTTAATTGCGAAGGCACGGCCGTCGCAAATAGCTCTGTGGGCCCCGGAGGAGGACCCGTGGGCCCAGCCCACTGGACTTATTTGCGACGGCCAGGCCGTTGCAAATAGAAGCACTTAATTGCGGCAGCCAAGCCGTCGCAAATAAGCTTTAATTGCGACGGCCACACCGTCGCAAATAAGGTTGCGGGGCCCACCGGCCCGCGGAAATAACTTGCGACGGCCCCCCTAGCCGTCGCAATTAAAGCTTATTTGCGACGGTGGCCGTCGCAAATAAGCTTAATTGCGACGATTTATTTGCGACGGCTAAAAACCGTTGCAAATAAAGAAAGCCGTCGCAAATCGCTTATTTGCGACGGCATTTGTCTTATTTGCGACGGCCACGGCCGTCGCAAATCGTCGGGATTCCTGTAGTGCTAGTGATTTAATTATGATTAGGATCCATGGAGAGGTTCAAGGAGTACTTGGAGGAAGTTTTAGCGGCGTGGAGGACCAGAAGATACGATCAAAGAAGATGGAAACCGACCCCAACTCAAAATCGTGTCCAACTCGGAGTCCAGGAGCAGTACGCACTAAAACGGACGCTCAGGATGCATACAAACTCCGTTTTGGATGTTCTACATATGCACAGAAAGGGGAGAGGATAAACTATCCAATGGCGCTGGTCCCATGTCAAAATTACTTAGGAGTCGACAGAAATCATCGAAACAATATTGAGTACAGAATCTGTCAGGATGTTGCGCCACCGTATTGGGCTATTGGGCCTTGTATCAAGTCTAAGTCCATTATTTTCGTGTCTTAGGATTGGGTCACGACCCCAAAACCTCCTTATACGTCCTCCCACCTATATATACTCCATGGTGGCCGCCATAAACAATTGGTTTTTGCTTAGATCAATAATATCGCCGTTCTACGGTTTGTGAGACCCCAACTTAGCAATCCAGATTGCTTCTACCTTGTTCTTGCTTGTGTTCTAGGTTGCACTTGTAGGGATTAGCTTTATTGCCGAGGTCAATCGTGTGCAGCATGGTTGATAACCAACAGAGCGGTGGTGTAGTGATTGCAGGGGTTTTTCGTGTTCTACTCGAGAGCCTCGGATCATCAACGTCGAGATCTCCACCTCAATCGACATATCCTTACCTATCGGAAGATCCGGACTCATCCTACTCATCAATTGGTATCAGATTTCCAGGTTTCCCATTAGGTAATTCATCTATCCATTACATTATTTTTGTTTTTCATACCTAGAGTCCACAAAAAAGCCACAAAAAACTTGCAGTTTAGTAGATTTGTTCATTACTCTGTCCAAACCACCATTGAGCCTTTGCAACTTTCGTTTTCAGTTTGGTTTTGCTGAGTTTGTGTCCGTTGTTGAGTCATATTGCTGGTTTACAAAGTGTTTTTGGTATTTGTTTGAGTTTTGCATTGTGTCGATTCATCTTTATGAATCGCGTCATCACGTCTAGATTAGATTCATCTCTGTCAAGTTCGGTATTTTGATCATATCTCACACATACAAACTTGGAATTTAGAGTTCTTGTACTTTCTGGAAATCGTAAGAAGTTCTCTACAACTTTAGTATTCATAGGTTTTGCAGAAAATGGAGTTATCATGGTCAAAAGTGCATTAGATATGAATTTGTTCTCGACCTAGAATTTCTGAACAGTCTGTGTTTCGGGGGCAATATCTCCTATTGTTCTTGTCGATGATATTTATTACATATATTGAAATTAAAGAGGAGAGATATATATACAATATTTCTGTTGTAAGTTTTTATATTTGTAGCCTCTATGTATGCCTATTTGTCCTTGGACGAGTGAGCAGAAAATCTGTGACAGACCCACGAGATATCTTTGATTGCTTTTCATTGTGTTCTTCTTCTGCAGCACATTCTGAAAAAAAGGAAGAAAAAAAGAAAAAGGCAAGTGCAAAACAAGATACAAAAGCCGCACAAAAAATGAGAAAAAACAACAACAAAAAACAGAAGTGCTTGCATCCTTTGTGCCGTCTAGTTTTTCCCATGCCTTGCCAGCTTGAACTACTAGGAACATATTTAGGTCAGCAACTTTGACAAGTACTTTGGACACTTATTCAACTTTACTATCTGATTTCATTGTTGCTAATCCTTGCTACATATAAATTTCCATCTAAGCTACACCTTACTCTTGAGAAGAATCGATACACCTTTACAATCATCCCACGCTTCATTGGTTTCTTTATACTGTCCACCGTTTGCCACCTGCAGTGTTGGTAAGAACACTTGTAAGAACGTGGTAAGATGCTTGAGAGTGTGTGATTCCACTTCCACTTTGCCATTATCCTTTGTAGTTGATAGGGATAACATATTTTTTTGTTATCTTCCGTTTGCTACTAACAATGTCAGGTAAAAGCAAGAATCATGCAATATATGCTGAGATGATTGACATGATGAAGATGATGATGGAGTTGCTCGCTAGGAATCAAACATCAACCATGGCTTCACATGACATTCAGACCATCTTTACAACTCTTTACACAGAAAGTAATTACATTCTCCCATCTCTTCCTTCGTATGATGGTTTTGGTTACGATGAATATATTGCTTGGAAAATAGAGTTGGATCAAATTTTTGGACAATGTCATATGTGTGAGAGGAGAAAGATTAGAAATATTGCAAGTGCATTATTAGGTTGTGCATTAACTTGGTGGAACAATTTAAATGGTCTAGAAAAACCTCGAACATGGAAGGATATGAAAATTTGTATGCGAGAAACTTTTATGAATGTATCTAATCGCAAAGATGAAGTGCATCAATTTGAGGAGAAATTTCTTGTTGTACCTCCTTTTGTGTCTAACATTTTGCAGGACAATATAGAAAATAATATAGATGATACAAAAGAGAACGAGGCTTTCAACAACACTTGTGAAATTTTAGATGGATCAACTCATAATGCACTCGAAATCATTACTGAAAATGGTAAGGCAAATTATTCTACAAATACAGAAGGTGAGAAGTTTTTGGATGTTCTGAATTTTTCCACCAATCATGCTATTTTCAAGGAGCAACTATTAGAGTCGTTTATTTATACACAATTGTTACATGTTGATTTTCCTGCTGATCCTTCTGTTAAAAATGAGTTGTGTGCTAATAATTATATTGTACCTATGCTAGAACAACTGAATGAATTTGATACTTTGTCACCCACATGTGCTGGAATTAAGCATTTGATTCCATTTACATGTGAAAGGGATGAGCTAAAATTATTGTCTTCTCTAAATACTTTTGGTTATATTGAATTTGACACTCTTTGTGATCTAGATATTGTAGAGAGGAAAATGTTGTCCCAATCTGAATTGCTTTTGTTAAGTAGAAACATTTTTCATGCTATAGGCAACTATGAAGATAGTGGTAAGTTTATGGTGCATAAAGTTTACATCTGCTCAAATGAGAAATCCCATTTTGTGTTGCAACAACATGGTGAAATGAATGGATGCACTAACATTAACAATTCTTTGTCAAGTTTTTCTAGTATTTTTTTTGTTGTAGCAGGGACAACATATAATAGAGGAACATTTTTTGGTGCGGTTGTGCAATATGGACAGCGCTCATGCTATCCCCAAAAGCTTCTTTCCTGGACATATGAGCAAGCCGAGGATGGCTTGTCTTAAAGAAGGGGAGAATGACGAGATCATGTACGTAATCATTGCACCTACAAACATGGTACAAAGTTTATTTGTTTGGGATCCTGGCTCAAGTGAATATACACTCTTATTTGATGGACAAGATCAAGATGGTGCACTATGTCGTCCACAACCTTGACCTCCTCCTTTCATACATACAAGTAGAATTGATGGCGTTGCATATTTGGATCAACACATGAGAGAAGATGACCTTGAGTCGAGGACGACTCAAATTCAAGAAGGGGAGGACGATGAGGACATCACATCTATGCATATAAACAACAATCCATTGAACATACACGATGCAATCAATATAGTTCACATGCAACAATTAATTTCAGAGGTGAGCTCGTTCTTATACGTTTCCTTATATGTTTTTGAGTATAAATTGCTACCTAATGATTTAATTATAAATATGATCCATGGAGAGGTTCAAGAAGTACTTGGAGGAAGTTTTAGGGGCATGGAGGACTAGAGGATACGTTCAAAGAAGATGGAAACCGACCCCAACTCAAAATCGTGTCCAACTCGGAGTCCAGGAGCAGTACTGACTAAAACGAACGCCCAGGATGCATACAAACTCCGTTTTGGACATTCTACATATGCACGGAAAGAGGAGAGGATAGTATATCTAATGGCGCTGATCCCATGTCAAAATTCCTTCGGAGTCGGCGGAAATCGTCAAAACAATATCGAGTACAGAATCTGTCAGGGTGCTGCGCCACCGTATTGGGCTATTGGGCCTTGTATCAAGTCTAAGTCCATTATTTTCGTGTATTAGGGTTAGGTCAGGACCCCAAAACCTCCTTAGACGTCCTCCCACCTATATATACTTCATGGTGGCCGCTATAAACAATTGGGTTTTGCTTAGATCAATAATATCGCCGTTCTACGGTTTGTGAGACCCCAACTTAGCAATTCAGATTGCTTCTACCTAGTTCTTGCTTGTGTTCTCGGTTGCACTTGCAGGAATTAGCCTTATCGTTGAGATCAACCGTATGCAGCACGGTTGATAACCAACGAAGCGGTAGTGTAGTGATTGCAGGGGTTTTTCGTGTTCTACTCGAGAGCCTCAGATCATCAACGTCGATATCTCCACCTCAATCGACATATCCTTACCTATCGGAAGATCGGGACTAATCCTACTCATCAACGGTTGAGGAAGAAGGAAGAAAAATGCCAAATTCTTGAGTTCCATGTAAGTATTTGAGTATCCTTTTGATGGCTTGACGATGTGAAGCACGTGATAAAGCTTAAAATTGTGCACAAAGACAAACGCTGAAATGTATGTCCAGTCTTGATGCCGTGAGGTACAAAAGTGATCCAATCATGCTTCTATATTCTTTTTGATCGATCGGGTCACCATCTTCATCAAGTTCAAGTGTTGTTTCTATACCCATTGGTGTCCGAAGAGGCTTGGTTTTGTCCATGTTGAAGCGCTTAAAAATGTCTCTTGTATACTTCGTTTGATGCACAAAGGTTCCATCCTTGATTTGTTTGATTTGCAGCCCCAAAAAGTACGTGAGTTCTCCCATCATACTCATCTCAAATTATGAACTCATCATAGCTGAAAACTTGGACACAATATCATGAGAAGCACAACCAAAGATAATATCATCCACATACACTTGAACGAATAATGAGTCACTGCCATGCTTAAGCACAAAAAGAGTTTTATCAACCTTGCCCATGGTAAACCTCTTTTTAAGTAAGAATGTTTTAACCTATCGTACCATGCTCTAGGGGCTTGTTTGAGACCGTATAAGGCCTTGGACAGTTTGTAAACATGATTCGGAAAATTTGGATTTTCAAAACCTGGTGGTTGCTTGACATAAACCTCCTCATCTATTTAGCCATTAAGAAAGGCAGGTTTAACATCCATTTGATATATAACTTGAAACCTTTGGATGCAGCAAAAGATAACAAAATTCTTATGGCTTCTAATCTAGCAACAGGAGCAAAAGTTTCATCAAAATGTAGACCTTCAACTTGTGTGAAACCTTGAGCAACCAATCTAGCCTTATTCCTAACCACAATCCCATCCTCACTTTGTTTATTTTTAATGACCCATTTAGTTCCAATTATTGTGTGACTTTGAGGTGGAGGTACACGTTCCCCAACATTATTTCTTTCACAATTCTCTAACTCTTCTTGCATGGCAATAATCCAAGATTCATTAGTGAGTGAGTGTGATATATCTTTGGATTCAAAAGAAGCAACAAAAGCAGAATGAGCGTGAGAGTTTGGATCGCAAAACCTTAACCGTGTGACTCGTTCGTGCAAGCTTTCAATGATTTGTTGTGGAGGATGACTTTTGAGAATCCGGAAAGGAGTAGACACTTCACAAGCTTCTTCTTCTTCATGTCCATCACAAATCGATGAACTTGTGACTTGAGGACGATCTGGACCAGCAATGGTGCTCGTCGGTGCTGGTTGTGAATCAAAATCAGGTGCTGGAACAATGTCATTAGCTGCTGAATTTTTGGGAAGCAGCACTACTTCTTCCTCATCTTCATGAAAATACTCTCCCCCTGCGGATATGGATCCAGACTTGCAATATTTGAGCTACTACCTGGGTTAGCTTCATCAAAAGAAACCTCACAAGTCTCTACAATTTCGTTAGTGTCAAGTAAAAGCACACGATAGCCTCTAGTATGAGATGGATAACCAAGAAACATGCCATCAACGGATCTAGGTTCAAATTTATCAAGATTACCATGTTTCTTAATGAATCATTTGCAACCAAAGAACCGAAAGTGTGTAACAGTAGGCCTATGTCAAAACCGGAGCTCATATGGTGTTTTACCTAGCTTAGTACGCAAGAGAATACGATTTGAGACATAACAAGCGGTTGCAATTGCATCAGCCCAAAACTTCCTAGGAGTTTGATATTCATCAAGCATAGTCCTAGCCATCTCAACTAAGGAACTGTTCTTTCTTTCTACAACACCATTTTGTTGAGGTACATATGGTGAAGAAAATTGATGATCTAATCCATTTTCAGCACAAAAGCGATCAAAAGATTGATTTTTAAATTCGGTTTCATTATCACTTCTAATTGCTTTTAAAGATCCTTGGTGATCAATTGATAATCTTAGAAATGAAGTTCTAAAGTGACTAAAAGCTTCATTCTTAGATGTCATAAAGTAAACCTAAGAGTATCTAGAATAATCATCAACAATCACAAGAACATACCATTTACCTCCGAAGGATCGGACACGTGAAGGTCCTACGGTGTCAAGGTGCAAAAGTTAACCCGGATCAGTTGTCATGATCATTGTGAGAGGAGTATGTGAACCTGCAACAATCTTAGCATGTCTACAAGAAAAGCACACAATTTCTTTGTCCCCTTTAAGCTTAGGCAGCCCACGTATGCGATAAAGAGCACTAACACGCGTTAGATGATCGAATCCTACGTGACCAAATCTACAATGCCAAAATTATAAGTCCTTTGAATCATTAGCAACTAGGCACCTATGCTTAGAGGAAATATCAGAATCAGCTTTAAAAACTCTTCCTAACCAAAACATGCTAAAAATAAGCTCACTATTTGAATCTACAACTTTGCAGCAATTTTTAGTGAAAATAATTTCCAAATTTTCATCTAGCAATTGTAAAACAGAAAGCAAGCTGTATTTCAAATTTCTAACATGTGCCACATCTTTTAAAGTGTAGTGATCATTTATTTTAACTGAACCTTTAGCAATTATAGGAGTTTAAGAATTATTGGCAAAAGTAACATTCTATACGTAATACAAAAGAGAGGGAGAAGAACCATTCTTTGTTACCAATCATGTGCCATGAGCAACCTGAATCCACAATCCAAATGTTCTCCTTCCTCAAGTGTGTAACCTACATAGAAGCACAATGCGTCGATGACTCAATATTGAGGTTATTTAAAAGGCATTTAGGAATCCAGTACTGAGTCACACGATCTAGCAGGAATAACACGCGAAAGTTAAGATAAAACAGCAGGTTTATGAGCCAAAGCTTGAGGACTTTTGTACCCAACTACTGACCTACGAGGTGTTACATGTGTAGCATGAAAAACAGTAGGTTTGGGAGCAAACTTTGCATGTTTTCGACTCATTACAACAGGTGGCATGTTCCTATCATTCGGTTTAACATGTGCAGCAAATTTTGCACGCAAGCTATGAGATCTAGCAATCATTCTTTCCTTTTTTTGTTGTTTCGCTAGTCTAAAACAAAAATCTATGACATGGAAATCTCTAACACAATAGGTACAATGAAATTTAACTTTGTGTTCATGTCTAGATGAGCAACCAACATTTTTATTAACAACTGAATGAGACAACACCCCTGCAGATTTGAAAACCACTTCTTTATGTTTAGGAACTGTTTTGATCAAACCACTTCCTAATGACTTTACAATTTTAGGTGGATGTGTTTTAGCATGAGCATGAGAATAAAAACCTAAACCAGATTTATCAATGCAAGATTTAGAGGAATTCAACAGCAAGTTTAGGTTCTTATTTGCATTACAAAATCGATCTAATGTCCTATGCATGTCATCAAGTTTATTTGACAGATCAAGACAATTTTCACATGAAGTTTTTCTTTTTAATTTGCAATTGGAACAATATTTAACTTCATGAGAATGTAAAGCATTGTTCAATATAGAAATTTCATTCATAGCATCTTGTAGTTTCTTATCAAGATCATCACAAGTAGAACAATGCAAATTAATTGTAGAACAGCAAGCATCTTTCAAGTTTTTATCATTAAGTGCAACAAGCTTTTTTTTTCTTTTCAATTTCACAAGTTTATCAAGTGTGGAGGTGTGTGCAATTCTTAGAGAGGACAATTGTTCATATATTAAATCACATGAGGAACAAGAATCATCACTAGGAATCAATTTCAAATGATTAATTTCAGATTCTAGTGACTCAATTTTAACAGCGTTGTCCCTAATATTTTTGTCCTTTTTCTTAACAGCAACAGTGGCACGAGAAATAGCATCACACATTTCTTCGCATGTAGGACATACCTCTTCATTGTCGCTGTTGTATTCTGCCTCCTCCATACTTGATCTTGACTTGCCTGCCATGAAACACAAGTTTGCCAAATCATCTTCATCTTCGTCACTTCTGATGTCCACATCGCTTGAGCCAAGTTCTTGAAGTGCGGAGATAAAACTATTCACCAATTGGCGTCCTGTAAAACTCTTATTTTTCTTGTTGTTGTTTGCAGAGGAGTGATTCGTCCTTGTTTGCATTTCATCACGGGAAGTAGCACCTGAAAGGTTAGGGCAATCCATGCGAAAATGTCCTGTCTAACCACATTCGAAGCATCGTTGAGGTCCGACACTTCCTCTCCTTCTAGTTCTCACATTTTGCAATGCTTTTGAGATGGGAGTAGAGATGAGTGAAAGTTCTTCCTCTGGAAACTCTTCAATTTGTTCAAGGGTTAGAGAGGACAACAAAGCAAGTGTTCCACAAGATGAAGATTGGTCGGAGCTAGGCATGTCACGTTGAGAAACAAATGCAAGAGACTTGTTGGGATTCTTACGTGAGATTATGTCAATTTCATGAGTTTTCAAATTAGGATATAGAACATCTAAAGTAAGTGTACACATGACACTAGATTCACGAATAGATGTGACTTTCACCTCCCAAATTGACATGTCTAATGCACTTAGTAATGGCTTAGTATTCTCAGCATCTGAAAATTTTACATTGACACTACGCAAGTTGCTGATAGTATTATTGAAGTGAGCAAAGAGATCATCGATGGACTCACCTGGTTACATCTCAAAGCGCATGTACTCCTTTTTGAACATGTCTTGACTTACCTCCTTGATCATGTTGGATCCTTCATGGTAGCCGCAGAGTGCTTTCCACACATCATATGTAGATCGAAGGTGAGCAACACGGTCGAAGTCGCTTTGAGTTTATCCTTGTATGATCAAGTTGCGAGCCTTGTTGTTGTTGTTGAAATCTCTCATATTTGTAGTCGTGACTTGATCATTTAACGGCACGTCGTAAGGCTTGTACACCTTTTCCCATATTGCAAAGCCTTGTGCCTGGACGAAAGCTTACATACATGCCTTCCAAACCTAAAAAATCAATACCACTAAAGACACATGGTTTTGCGGAGTATTTCTCCATGATGATTAGTCAAAAACACAGGCAAATCACAAAGATTAGAGCATCGTGGCTCTGGTACCAATTGTAGGATCGAAGAGCATGTGAAAAGCTACCAGAGGGGGTGAATGGTAGATGTAAAACCTTCTCAACGGAAGGAACAAAAACCCCTCAGTAGAAAATCAATCTGTTAAGAAATCGTATGTGCGACTAATCTAAATGTGATTAATCGGGAAAAAACTAGTATAGATTGTGGAGAATCAAGTCACAGATACACGACAACAAGAATCACAAAAACTGTTGAGAAAAACTCAAGTTACGACTGAAAGATTGAATGAAGGTCAATCTGTTCTACCCGAGAAAAACCAAATCTGCAAAACTGCAATGAAACTTGAGTAGATCCAAAACCACATGTCCAATGACTGTGAAATTTTCACATATGATAGATAATCAAGTTGTGAAGACAACCCAATAAGAATCACGTCAATTGGATCTGTAAAACTTGAGTTATGATAAAACCCAAAAGCAAGGTAGTGCTATGCCGGAACTTTTTATAACTGCTCAAGACTCTTCCATACGCAGATAGAAGCAATCTTAAGACTTCCAAACACCTTAAGAAAGTATCCCACATTCCTAAATCAACCCAACTTCGTGACCCACACAAAATCCTATCATAACCAACTCAAATCTTTCCATATTTGAATCAAACATGACTCAGCTACAACCTGAGTCCATAACATAGTCGGCTAGACCTTTCGGACTAATTCTTTATGTCCAATTATCTTCATAATGCCTCGGAACCATGTATCCACATCCATGCACTCCTTACATATGTGCAAACATCTTCCAACAACGTCCACAATACCTTCATATGCATTGTTCTTGACTCAAACATGTTGCGCGACCTCCCGATCAACTCAACCAAAATTCCTCCCGAACCTGATTGTTGAACCTCATCTTCTCCCTAAGACTAGTTTAATGAATCCTGTGACTAGCCATGTCTTGAACTCAAGCAACACCTGCACATGAATGAATACCCAATACTTCCAAGCATAAGTCCTCGACTTGACTCTTGTTAGTTCCGAAACCACAACACCTTACGTGAGCACCTCACATAAGCATGTTGCGAACCTTAGCAAAAAGGTATCAGTCATAACCACCAAAACACACCAAAAACTTAGTAAAAGAATACTAAGCAAGATTTCCATAATCCAAAAAGCAAGTTTGAAACATTGCAAGTTAAAAGCAGAACTATTGCAATGTGGCACGGACCTTGTCAAAGCTAACCGGACCTTGAGATGAAGCTTACCAAAGCAAGTAGGAGCTAGCACTGGAGCTTACCAAAGCTAGTCGGACCTAGCACCAGGGCTTACCAAAGCTAGTCGAACCTAGCCACAGCAAGTCCTACCTAGCCAAAATAAGTCAGACCTAGACAAAGAAGTCGGACCTAGCCAAAGCAAGTCGGACCTTACCTCGGACCTTGCCAGATCTACCCAAAACAAGTTGGACCTATTGTATGACCTTGCAAGAGCTCGGACCTAGAGTCGAACCTTGTTAAAAAAATTATTTTGGCAGTATTCAAAACTTTTATCATCATAGCCAATGTATTAAGCACACATAGGTCTCACAAGAATAGTGTGCTTACACAGAGCACCAAAGGAAATAGTGTATGACCGAGGTTCTCAATTCACCTCTAGGTTCTAGGAGAAACTGCATGAAGCTACAGGTACAAGGTTGAATTTTAGCTCAACATATCACCCGAGAACGGATGGACAAACCGAAAGGACCAATCAAATTCTGGAAGATATGTTAAGAGCTTGTGCTTTGAAGCATGGACACAGCTAGGATAAAAGCTTGTTGTATGCTGGATTTCTTACAATAATAGTTACCAAGAAAGTTTGAAGATGTCGCCATATGAAGCACTATATGGAAAGTAGTGCAGGACACCCTTGTTTTGGAATGAAACAGAAGAGAACCAAGTTTTGGACCTGATGTGTTGCAAGAACCGGAAAAGCAAGTTCAAACAATCCACGAGAACTTGAGGGCTGCTAACTTCGTATATCTCAAAGGAAAAAACGCTATGCAGATAATAAGCAAAGAAACTTAGCCTTTGAAGTGGGAGACTTCGTATATCTCAAACTGTCACCCATGCGAGGTCATAAGCAATTTGACGTCAAAGGCAAGTTGGCACCTCACTACACTAGATTCATTCAAGATTTTGGGCAACCGTGGAGAAGTGGCATATAAGTTGGAGATGACAGCACATCTTGCTGATGTTCATGATGTGTTTCATGTTTCTCAGCTCAAGAAGTGCTTAAGGGTACCGGAAGAACAAGTGCCAATGGAAGGATTGGAATTAGAGACAGATTTGACTTATGCTGAGCAACCAGTCAAAATCTTGGAAACAAAGGAGAGAGTCACAAGGAATAAGGTGATTCGATGGTGCAAAGTACAATAGAAGCATCATGCAGAATCGGAAGCGACTTGGGAGCCGAAAGAAGAGCTCAAGAAAGAATTTCCCTATCTCTTTCCTTCTACATCGAATCTCGAGGGCGAGATTCATTTTAAGGGGGGTAGGTTTGTAACACCCTCACTTTCATCCATCATCATTGCACACATTCTTATACATGTTTAACATTGAGCAACATAAAAAGGAATGAGTTTAAAATGAATTAGAACCAAAACTGCAGTTAAAGGTCTATGTGAGTGCGAACTTGTCCGGTTTGGTCCCCGAACTAATCCGTTTTGCTCTCTGTTGTTTTCCGGACGTGTTTGCTAATTGCTTCGGACTAGTCCGAAAAATGCTTCTCATGTTGTCCGGACTTGTACATTCTCAAGTATGGACTAGTTCGATATCCGTCACTGGAAATCTTCGAAGTTGTCCGATGACTCTTCTTTTGGTCCGGTTTCTGAAAATCTGGGAAGACCTCTGGACTTGTCCAGCCTCATATCGGACTTGTCTGTTTTCCTCTCTGGACAAGATTGGACTTGTCTAGACTGCCTCCAGACTTGCCTGTTCAACTTTCTGTCCCATATTGGACTTGTCCGGTCCCCTAGCGGACTAGTCTGGTGTGCCTGACTCGAATTCTATTTCTTTCCCCATGACATGTTATTGGGTTTTTGCCTTGAGTGGGCTCAAGAACATCGTGTCCAACCCCTGTGGAACCCATGTTCTAACCAAAACCCTACCATCTCCACCCAATATAAACACCCCAACACCGACCCTTTCATCTCTTTGCCACAATTAAAGAGAATCCTAACTCTAGTCCATGAGAGCCGCCATCAAGGAGCCTCCACTGCAGGGAGAAGAAGGATAAGGGAGGAAGGAGGAGGATCAACTAATATCATCCTTGCTGCTGCGATCTTCATCGCCAATCTCTTAACGTCAACATCCCTCTTCGTCAGTACTTCGTCTCCTTCGATCTTGATGTCCAATTCTCAAATCTTCGACCCTTGAACCCTAGGATTCACAGTAATTATCTTAGATCCATCTTTTCTACGTAAAATTATGGTTCCATATTAATTATAACTATGCTCTAATTGGAAACTCGCCAAAAACCCTAGCCAACGGGCTTGTCTGGCCCCAGTGCGGACTAGTTCGATTTTCTTTCTGTACCAGAACGTACTTTTCCAGTCTCTGTGCGGACTAGTCTGGTCTTCCTGTTCTGAATATTCCTGAAACTTCTTTAACAATCCCCAAAATGACTTGGAACTTGATCTAACATGTAATACTTAATTGTAACTAGTTAGTAAGCAATCATATCAACCTAATAACATGCATCGCCACATAATTGCATTATTCATGCATGTCATGACATATTGAGTAATATATGAACATTTATTGATTGTAATGCTTGTTTTATATGATTGTTGAGCGGAATAGAAGTTGTTGCTCTAGAGGGTGCTGTCGAGGACCTCTAGCACCAGAACTTCAAAGCTTTTGATCCTAATCAGTCTCAAGAGCAAGGCAAGTGTCCTTGACCATTTTGATCCTGTTTATAAATGTTTTGTTTGAAAAAATTGCATGCTTGTGTCAATTTGATGGGAAACAAATGATAGGTGTTTACTAGTCTTGTTTGGCCATCCTTGTCGCTTGGAATACATTGTAGAGAGTCAGGAAGGCTATTTTTACCTTTTCTCTTCGCTCTAATTAATTGGGATGGGAAAACAACTAAATGTCTCAATTATGAAATAATGCACTATTGGATGATGAGAATTGATGAATATGGTTAATTGGCAACATGGAACTTGAGAGATCTAAGCAAGCACGGTTTGTGGATTGGGCTGGATGATATGGTGGTTTTGCTTGCTTTAGATCTAAGGAGCGGTTCATGCGAGAATAAGCCAGGAATACAGTGGCACCACAAGACCAAGTATGGGTGCGGCTTAGTCGATTAATTATGTGCATTGCCAGCATTGTTCGGATCATTTGGGGGAGTGAGGAATGGGAGTCGGTTTGGTTTGCAATAGTAGTAGGACTGCCTTGGGATCCGAATGGCAGAAGAGGGGCCCTTGGTTGGATGTGCTCAGTTGGAGGCATCACCACTGGTGAAACCTTAGTGGGTCTAAATATGCTGGTAGTCCCTTTGTAAAGGCTATTTTGTGATCTTATGGCCACACACCGACAGAAGTGTGTAATGTGACCGACGGGTCACGGGCATAATGGAGTTTCTTTAGTCACCGAAAGGGGACGAAATCACGAACTTGTGGGTAAAGCAGTACAACCTCTGCAGAGTGTTAAGACCACATGGACAACTTCCATGATTAGATTGGAACTTGGTACTTGGGATTGGTTTGGTTATTGTTATGGATGGGATGGTGATAAATGGACATGGTTAATGATGATGCTAAGGATATGATGTATGGATGGATAATGAATGATGGATATGATTTATTATGTTAATTATTTTGGATATGATGGGATTATTTAACATAGATATTGTAGGATGCTTTTCATATGTTTTAAATGTACTTTTCAGCAACTAGCTATTATTTATTACCATTCCTTGTTTAAGCTACATGTCATTATTTTCCCACACTTGTTGAGTACGACATGTGCTCACTCTTGCAATACCCCCCCCCCCCCCTCACCAACTGTTTCAGGTGATGTTTGGGAGTATCTTGAGGATAATGCGGAGTACTAGGTTGTGTGCTGCCATCGACTTGCCTGTGGATTTCTTGGAGCTACGCTATATCCCCTATGCTTAGTTTGCTTAGTTTCTTATCTTAATGTTTAGATTATTTCCGCTGCATTAGTTTTAGATTTATTAATAATGATCATTAAAGTTTGTAATTTGAGGAATATTTGAATATTGTAATAAAAGTACCTTTTTAATTAATTTGTATTGTGGTAATTTTCTGTAGATCGTTTGTGATGCACTCGTGTATGTGTGTTGAACGTCCTGGGCACACATATGTGTTCACTTGGATCCTTTTCAGAATTGGGTGTCACAGTGGCGTTCCTCCATCTCCATCATCCCGTGGTTAATGATCTTCTCAAGCATCTTATCTGGAGTCATCTTGTGGAATTTGGGACTCTCAAGGATGAGGGTGCAAAGGGTCACATTCCGTGGCATGAAAGCTCTTATCATCCTCTTGACTACTTCATGCTCCATCCACTTCTTGCATCCGTAAGCCCGACTCCTATTGATGAGATTTTTTGAGTCGGTTGTACATCTCTGGAGGGGTCTGTTGACGGCTGTTATATTCTAATTTGATTCATCAATATAACTTAATTATGTGAAGAAAAAATCATTTCTTGCACACATCACCTTTCTACTTAACCTATTTCCACTTGTCTTTGAAGGAATAGTGCATGCAGGCATTTTATGCAGGAAATGAGGTAAAAGAGGGGGAGCAATCCTATAAATTATCATCCCAGCCAATCAAGCACCAACACGTGGCATCGCATGGATCGAATTGCCCACAAACAGACGTATTCGGGGAGATCCAACAGTGTATCATCCATATTATTCAATGGGACCCACCTGGAATTGACCTGTAGATAGCACATGCAAAACGGTCAGAAGACCAATTCGGCCGAAGTGGTGGTTCAGCTGAGCTGGTAAAAGCGCCATTCTCGATCAAATTGCACATGTCACTCTCTTGTGGCTTCTTGATTACGATGAGGACTGATTTGCACGCTTTTAGTGGTGGGAACCGACCCTTCTCCAGCTATAAATAGGACCTCCTACCCATCACTTCACACACTCACCACTTGAGCTTCATTCTATTGTATCCAGTATCTTCTATAGTCTTAGAGGAGTTTAGGCTGTAGAGAGGAGAGTCTCTAGTCCATATTCCAAATTAGGAAAGGAGTAGAGGGAGTCTCTCTTCCCAATTCCATGTTGGGAAAGGTATGGCTCATGTATTGCTTTTTGTATTTGTGACTTTATGCATAATAAAGATGTAACCTTTAGTCTTCTTTTATACATATACTTGGATGAAGCATTTCTTGTTTGATTGTGGAGTCCATGTATGTGGTAGTAGTAGTCTTTATGATTATGCTATAACAATATTATTCTATCATTATAAACACTACAAACCTCCACTATAGTCTAATTCATTATGATATGATCATGTTAATATGAATAACTTATGCTATGTATCAACATTGGTTCAACGAAGTTTAGGCTAGTCATTGCCTTAGGATGGCTTGTGCCGCGGTTCCTAAGATATTTACTTAATATGCTAGCATGGTGCTAGGATAGTTAAGTAGCGTTGGATGTCTCGTAGACCCACGGATTGAAGAGGTATGCAGTAGGTGGTAACAGTCTTATCTGTCCTTTGTAATCCTCCATGTTGGGCTATGCCACAGACTCTTGGCGGTAGTCGCCCTAGTATTTCTTGGGGTAAGCCCGTGCCCGATGTGTTGAACAACTTAGCATAAGGATTCACTATTGACATGCTCACTAGTATCTAACCTAGGCTATGTATATGTGTATTAGAGGCATTGTAGGAGAAACTCCCTAACTCTTAGTCTAATCTCCCTTAGACCCATTTATCCCCCTTAGAATAGAATGTTGTTGTGTGTGTCACACTACCTCCGTTTATCTTTTATCTGTCCTCACTAGAACCCTAGATAGACCATTCTACCCTTTTTATTTGATGATTGCTACACTTCCACCTAGCCTTCCTTCGGGATATAAAAAATGACACCCTTGGAATACTCCTTTTAGGGGCAATGCTAAATCGATAGTTTCCATGCGCTTGCTGAATTTATTCTCTATGTGAGAAACATCAACATGCATTTCTAGCGCCGTTGTCGGGGAAGGCAGTTGAAATATTGCATGATTGAGTGAATAGGATAGGACCCTGGATAGGTCTTAGTAGGATAACCCTTCTTTGTTTTCGCATTTATGTGAAAATATGGTAGTGTATGTCTGGTTTTCGCTTGCCAGAAAACTTTATTGAAGATCCTGAATCCCTTATAAGAGATTGACCTCGTGTCTTTACTCCTCAGAAGCTTCATGCGGCAAAGCAAACAAGCTCTTCTGCACCAACAACTGAAATGCCAATGGCCCAGAAGACCCTTCCTGAGTTTTTGGCTTCTTCTGCTAACAATGTGTCTGTTGGGCCCTCTGTTAACACGGGAGATGTGAACTTCGAAATCAAGACTGGCCTAATCACTATGGTGCAAGCTAACCCTTTTTGTGGGAAGGCTAACGGGGATGCAAGTGCTCACCTCCAACATTTCCTTGAGATCTGCAACACTTTTAAGATCAAGGACGTCTCTTCTGATGTCGTCCATCTTGAACTATTTCCGTTCTTCCTTCTTGGGAGAGCAAAGCAGTGGTTCTGTGTGAACCGAAGTGTTGTAGACACTTGGGAGAAGTGTTCTATGGCATTCCTCACCAAGTTCTTTTTGTTGGGCAAGACCAATGCCCTACGTGGAAGAATTTCTAGCTTCCAGCAAGATGCTAAGGAGTCTATTCTCGAGGCATGGGAAAGGCTGCAGGAGTACATCCTGACTTGTCCCCACCATGGGATGGACGACTGGCTTATTATCCAAAACTTCTACAACGGATTGATCGCTTCCGCCCATGAGCATTGTTGACAACTGTTATATATCAATTTCACCCGTCAATATAACTCAATTAAGTGAAGTAAATATAATTTCTTGCACACATCACCTTTCAATTGAACCTATTTTCACTTGTCGCTCGAGAAAGTAGTGCATGCAGGTATTTTATGCAGAATTGAAGTGAAGAAAGGGGATGAATCCTATAAAATATCATTCCAGCCAATCACTCAACAACATGTGGCACCACATGGATCAAATGGCTAACAAACAGAAGTATCTAAGGCCATCCAATGGTGTAGCACCAATATCAGTCAAAGGGACCCACCTGGAAGTCACCCGAGGAAGCACATAGGAAATGGTCCAACTTTCTGTTCGGCCAACTACGGGGTTCGGCCGAACCCTTCCTAGCACCAAACTCGATTAGCTTCCACGTGTTGACTCCCTGTGGGTGCCTTGGTCATGATGAAGACTGATTCTTGCGCTTTTGGTGGCGTGAACCGACCCTTCTCCAAGCTATAAACAGGACCCCTCACCCCTCACTTCAACACACACCACTTGAGTATTAATCCATTGTATCCACTACTCTCCATAGGTTTAGAGGAGTATAGGCTATAGAGAGGAGAGCCTCTAGTCCATAGTCCAAGTAGGAAAGGAGTAGAAGGTGTCTCTTCACAATTCCTAATTGGGAAAGGTATGGCTCTTATATTCCTATTTGTATTTGTGACTTTGCTCTTAATAAAGATGTTATCTTCAGTCTTCTATTGTTCATATACTTTGATGAAGCATTTCTTGTTTGATTATGGATTCCATATATGTGGTAGGAGTAGTATTTATGATTATGCTATACCATTCTCTAATATCATCATAAACACTACAAACCCCCAATATAATCTAATTAGCTATGACATGATTATGTTAACATGAATCACTTATGCTATAAATTAACATTGGTTCATTGATGATTTAGTTCATTGCCTTAGGATGGCTTGTGCCTAGTCTCTTAAGGTAATTACTTAATATGCTAGCATGGTGCTAGGATATAAAGTAGCACTGAATGTCTCGTAGACCCACGGATTGAAGAGGTAGGTAGTAGGTGGTGACAGCCCTATCTGTCCTTTGTAATCCTCCACGTTCGGCTATGCCACAGGCTCTTGGCAGGAGTTGTCCTAGTATTGCTAGGTGTAAACCCGTGCCTGATGTGTTAATCCACTTAGCGTAAGAATTCATAATTAATATAATCATTAGTAACTAACTTAGGCTATGTATAAGTACATTAGAAGCATAGTAGGAGTGTCTACCTAACCCTTAGCCTAGTCCCTCTTTACCCCATTTATCCCCTTAGGGTAGAATGCTCTTGTGTGTGTCACACTAGTCCAATTATGATTTATCCATCCTTGCTAGAACCTTACCTAGATCAACCTAGCCACTCCACTTGATGATTGCTTTGTTTCCATCTAGCCTTCTTTCAGGAGAATATAAATTACACCCTTTGGGAATACTCTTAGTGGGGAAATGCTACATCGATAGTTTCCGTGCGCTTGCGCATTTACATGTATAATCTAAAATCTATTAACAAGCATTTCTGGCATCACTGCTAGAGATGAATTGTTAGTAGTGCGTAGGAACTATCAAGAAGTAATTCTGGCGCCGTTGTCGGGGAAGGCAGCCGAAGTATTGCATGATTGAGTGAATAGGATAGGACCCTGGTAGGTTTTAGTAGGATAATCCTTCTTAGTTTTTGCATTTTATGTGAAAATGGGGTAGTGTATGTCTAGTTTCCGCTTGCCAAAAAACTTTGTTGAAAATCTCGAATCCCTACTGAGAGATCGGCCTCGTGTCGGTACTCCTCAGAAGCTACGAGCGACAAAGCAAGCTAGCGCAACTCCACCAACAACCGAAACGCCAATGGCCCAGAAGACCCTTCATGAGTTTTCGACTCCTTCTGCTAACAATGTGCCTGTTGGGCCCACTGTTAACACGGGAGATGTAAACTTCGAAATCTAGACTCGCCTGATCACTATAGTGCAAGCCAACCCATTTTGTGGGAAGGCTAACGAGGATGCAAGTGCTAACCTGCAACAGTTCCTTCAGATCTGCAACACTTTTAAGATCAAGGACATATCTCCTAATGTTGTCCATCTTAGGCTGTTTTTGTTCTCTCTTCTTGGAAGAGCGAAACAGTGGTTCTAAGCGAACCAAAGTGTTGTAGACACTTGGGAGAAGTGTTCTACGGCATTCCTTGCCAAGTTTTTCCCGTTGGGCAAGATGAATGCCCTACATGGAAGAACTTCCAGCTCCCAGCAAGATGCCAAGGAATCTATTCCGGAGGCTTGGGAAAGGCTTCAGGAGTACATCCTAGACTATACCCATCATGAGATGGATGATTGGCTCATTATACAAAACTTCTACAACAGGCTGATCCCTTCCGCCCATGACCATGTTGATGTTGCTACTAGAGGTGCATTCTTCTCATTGATGGTGCCCAAAGCCAAAGATTTGATTGAGAATATGGTGTCAAACATGGGTTGGACCAACGAGCGTCTCCATACCCACCAGCAAGGCATGCACACCTTGAAGGAGGTGGACATGATCACTACCAAATTGGACTTCCTTATGAGGAAAATTCATGGATAAAGCAATGTTGAGGTATGTGGCAATGTCTATGCCTTAGACTCCCACATCACATGTGAAGTCTGTGGAAACACGGGCCATTTGGGCAATGACTGCCCAGAAACCCGTAATGATGCCCTATACGTAGCTAACAATTGAAACAACCATGGATATTGACCAGGATGTCAAGGGTGGGGCCAACCACGCCCATTCTTTCAAGGAGGGTACAACAACAAGGTCAATAATGGAAATCAACCCAACTTGAGAGAACATGCCATTGGCTAGCTGAAGGTCAATGATGCTATATCCAAGAAGCTGTCAGCCAATGACAAGACCCTAGAGAGCATTAATGCCAATATTGAAGGACTATCCGTAGCCTTCAAGAATCAATTGATTTTCAACAAGATGTTGGAAAACTCAGTTGGCTCAACTGGCAGATGTTGTTCCTCCATTGGAGAATGGCAAGATGTCAGGACAACCGGAACCTCCCTTGGAGAGTGCCAACATGATTTCTCTACAAGGAGACAACTGACTGAAGGATACTGGATGTCCTACAATTTCATGCTCAATTGGAGCTCACCACTTTGACAAGGCCCTTTGTGACCTTGGAGCAAGTGTGAGTGTGATGCCCAACGTGGTTTTCGACCAGCTGAACTTCACAGAACATACTCTATCACCAATGCAGCTCCAACTGGCTGACTCTTCATTCTATTATCCTGCGAGTATCGCCGAAGATGTTCCAGTGAAAATCTGGAATTGCTTCATACACGTGGATTTTGTGGTGCTCGACATGGAGGTCGAGTAGGATACGCCGCTCATTCTTGAGCGACCATTCCTTAGCACTGCAAAGGCTCGCATAGATGTGGGACCTGGGGAATCCACTTCCATATCAATGGCAAGGAGGAGAAGTTACTTTCGCACAAAGTTGGAGCAATTCTTTATGATCCACAATGGGGCAAATGTTAAGCACATTCAAGAGGTCGAAATCACACCTCCAAAGGTGGACCCGCTCATTGCATTCATGAGGAATTTGATCTATGCGGAGAACTCGTCTTATCATACACGTCGACACCCCAAGAAGACAGAGAAGTTCGGGCCTCCCCAAAGGCCCAAGTCCTCCAAACCGCCAAAGAAGGAATGGTAGAAGAAGCAAGACAAGCCGTCCAAGCCCATCCCTCCCGGTCCGAATGTCAAGAAATGAAGAAGGAGGAATGTCTATCTCATCGGACGTTGGTGAGACCTAGCCAATAGGTTAAATTGGTAGTTATCCTTTTCTTTGTTTTTCTTTTCTCTTTATTTGGTTTTCCCCATTTAGTTTGATTTTTCCCTACTGCATATTTGGTTTTTCGTGGCATGTTGAGAATCTTCTATTGTCAACTATCATTTTTATCTCTTTATTGTCAAAAAAAAAAAAAGAAAATTGTTGGGTTTCGAAAAAGAGTTTTTATTCGGAATACAATTTTTCTGAGTTGCAAAAGTGGTAATTCACCAACGTGCTAATTCCATAGCCGTTGGGGAGCCACCTGCCAAAAGGGAGAATAGGGGGCCCACTTGTCAATTCAGCCCACCCCCTGTTCGGCCGACTAGGGGAAAGAGCCATTTGGGCTCTCTCTCCTCCAACGTTTACATTTGATTCCCTAGTGACCATTGGGGAGTGCACACTATAAATGGTGGCTGTGAGGGGCACCTCTCCTCACACTTCACCTCATTTCATACTTACCCAAAGTCACTCTTGCTCACATTGTTTTTCTTGCTCTTCATTGAAGTGCTCTTGATCAATTCCCAACTCAAAAAGATTCGCTTTTGTTTGCATTCACAATTTGCTCTCAAGTTCTTCAAGGGAAAATTCATCGGGGGTCTTGATTTTACTAACATCACCTCTTTCGAGTTTTTTCCTTGTTGAGTTCATGTTTGTTGTGGCCATGAAAGGAATGACGAGGTTGTTTGGAAAGAGGAAGGAGGCTGCAAGATCAAGCCATGGTGGTGACTCAAGTACACGCCCCTCTTCTGTTGCTACACCAAGTTCACGGATGAGGAGTGTAGGTGAAGACACTCCCATGGGTAAGAGAAGCAACCCTCATTAACTTCCTCACGACGACTACCTCGACAAACGAAGTGAAGTTGAAGATCAAGCACGCAAGCTCCTCCAAGATCGTGAGTTTTCTCATACGAAAGCTTATGATCTGGATTTGATCTCAAAAATAGGTATGGATTCCGAATTCTTTTCCGTTTGGCGTGCACTAGGATGGGAAAACTTTGCTCACTTAGAGGACAGGGGTTCACACCTTCTCTCCATACAATTCCTTTGCACACTCAAAATAGGATTTGATGGTATTACTTTTAGATTATTTCAAAAAGAATACAACATCCTATGGAAAGAATTAAGTGAAATCCTAGGCTTCCATAGAGGTTGTTTGCTAGATTTAGATGCTTTGCCTAAGTTTAACAAACATAGTTTTTGGCAAGATTTAACTAGTGAGTTCATATGTAGTACACCTAGGAATAGCCACTTACACAACCCTACTTTACGCTTCTTGCATAGATTGGTGGCTATGACTATGTTCCCTAGAGGAGATGTAAGAGTAGTGCGTGGTGATGAGCTGAAAATTTTATTTGCCATGATTAAAAAGATAAATTTGCTCCAGTTATTGCCATGATGACACAATTGTTAGATTACATTCCAAGAACAGGGCTAATTGAATGCACTTCATTGGTTACTCGTATTGCTACTAGGGTAGGAGCACTAGAATATTCTTCATTTGAGTATATTGAAATTGAAAGAGAATTAATTGATGAAGATTATTTAGTGCAAGGACATACCCTTAAGCATGATCAAGATGACTCTTTGTTATTTTATTATCCTGACTTCATCAATGAAATTTGGTTAACTAACCTGGATTATCATTTGTAGGAATGCTGGAGGCTAACCATTGACCTTCTTCCCATTGAGGAAGCATGAAGCAGTAATGTCTCTGGAGGGTAACTAGAAGCCGTGCAATGAGAGCGGCCATGCCTCCGACAACCTCCACGGTCCATGAGTACGAAGAGAAAGAGAACCCAACGGGTGATGCACCCGGATGGACTCAACCTCTCTCGTATGAGACCGAAGGTCCGCCTTGGCAAGGATGGCCAGGTGCCACATGGGAGCCACCCCTATCCACTTCAAGCTCTAGCAGCTTGCCTCCAACATCCATGAGACGATGTTGTTCCTCATCGACTTGAAGTCATCATGACCATAGCCAAGGAATGATGAATCTCACTAGACGTATGGAAGAGCTTGAAGTAAGAACGGGTGACATCTACAACACCCTCCAAGGGCATGTCCAAGGTACCCAAGACTGGAAACAACAAATGGATGCTCAATTCACCAACTTCAACTCCATGCTACAACAACAACAAGCCGATCTCACGGCATACTTCCATCATCAAGGGTTCAACCCTCATCACGGAGGTGAGTGAAGAACAAGCTTGGGGGAGGACCCCGCTTGAGGTAAATTGTATCAACCCCTTTTGCATATTTATTTTCCATTCAACAATCATCCACCTTGCATATAAAAAATAAGTAGGATAGATTTGTTTTCAAATAAAATAAAAGATGTGCGATAAGAATTATTTGGAATTCACATAGATGAAATGATGAATAGTTGCTCGGTTATAATTTTCCTAAATCTCTGGTTTACAACTTACTACTCTCCAAAATATTGCTCTCATTGTCTAAAATTGCTTTTGCCTTAAAATGGCTATTGTCTAGGAGGTCAAGGGTCGGGCCAACCACGCCCTTTCATTCAAGAAGGGTACAACAACAATAATGGTAACAATGGCAATCAACCCAACTTGACAGATCTTTCCATTCGCCAATTGAAAATCAATGATGCCTTATCCAAGAAGTTATCAGCTAATGACAAGACCCTAGAAAGCATCAACACCAAGATTGAAGGACTATCCTCAACCTTCAAGAATCAACTGAGCTTCAATAAGATGTTGGAAACTCAGTTGGTTTAACTGGCAGCTGTTATTCTGCCATTGGAGAATGGCAAGGTGCCTGGGTAGCCCGAGCCTCCCGTGGAAAATGTCAAAATGATTTATCTATGGGAAGGCGACTGGTTGAAGGACCTTGGATATCCCTTCATATCTTGCTCTATTGGGGCTCACAATTTTGACATGGAACTTTGCGACCTTGGAGCAAGTGTGAGTGTTATGCCCAAGGTGGTTTTAAACCAGCTGAACTTCACGGAGCTCATTCCAACACCAATGCAGCTCCAACCGGTTGACTCTTCAGTTTGTTATCCAGCGGGTATTGGTGAAGATGTTCAGGTAAAAATCCGAAATTTCTTCATAACTGTGGATTTTGTGGTGCTCGACATGGATGTCGAGAAGGATACGCTGCTCATTTGTGGGTGCCCATTCCTTAGCACCGTGAAGGCTCGCATAGATGTGGGAGCTACAGAAATCCACTTCCATATCAACGGCAAGGAGGAGAAGTTTAACTTCCGTCCAAAGTTGGAGCAATGCTCCATGATTCGGGTCAAGTATGGGTCGAATGTTAAACACATTCAAGAGGTTGAAGTCACGCCTCCAAAAATGGATCCGCTTATCGCATTTATGAGACAATTAATCTATGCGTAGAACCCGTCTTATCGTTCACACCGACATCCCAAGAAGACGGAGAAGCTCGGGCCCTCCCAAAGGCCCAAGTCCACCAAACCGCCAAATAAGTAATGGCGAAAGAAGGAAGACAAGTGTCATTGACCATTCCTCCGGGCGTATGCCAAGAAATGAAGACGGAGGAAAAGTCCATCTCATCGGACTATCGTGAGACCTGGCCAATAGGACAATTGGTAGTTATCTTTATTTGATTTTTCTTTTTCATTTGGTTTTTCCATCTTAGTTTGATTTTTTTCCCACTGCATATTTGACTTTTCTTAGCAAGCTGAGCATCCTATATTCTCAACCATCATTTTTATTTTTTTATTTTTCAAAAAGAAAATTGTTGGGTTTGAAAAAAGGGTTTTATTCAAGAAAAAAATTTTGAGTCGCAAATGTGGCAACTCACCAACATGCTAATTTTATAGCCGTTGGAAAGCCACCTACCAAAAGAGGGAACAGGTGGGCCCACCTTGCAGTGCGACCGAACCCCCCTGTTCGGCCGAAGTGGGGAAAGGGCCAAAGTGGCTCCCTCTCATCCAACGGCTACATTTGTGTCTCGTATGACCATTACAGAGTGTACACTATAAATGATGGCCATGAGGAGGACCCCTCTTCACACTTCACCTCATTTTACACCTCCCCAAGCCACTCTTTTGCTCACATTGTTTTTCTTGCTCTTCATTGAAGGACTCTTGCTCAAAGCCAATTCAAAAATATTTTCTTTCATTTGCATTTGCAATTTTCTCTCATGTTCTTCAAAAGAAAATTCGTTGAGGGTTTTGTTTTCACTAACATCACTTCTTTTTGAGTTTTTGCCTTGTTGTGTTCTTGCTTCTTGTGGCCATGAAAGGAATGAAGAGATTGTTTGTGAAGAGGAAGGGGGCTGCAAGCTCAAGCCATGGTGGAGACTGAAGTGCACATCTCTCCTCCGTTGCTACACCAAGTCCACAGAGGAGGAGTGTGTGTGAAGACACCCCCATGGATAAGAGGAACAACCGGAATCCATGACAACGACCTCGACATACAAAGTAAAGTTGAAGATTAAGCACACAAGCTCCTCCAAGATCGTGAATTTTGTCACATTAAAGCTTATGATCCGGATTTGATCTCGAGAATAGGTATAGATTCCGACTTCTTTTCTGTTTGGCATGCATTAGGATGGGAAAATTTTGCTCACATAGAGGAGAAAGGTTTACGCCTTCTCACTATACAATTCCTTTGCACCCTCAAAATAGGATTTGATGGTATTAATTTTAGATTATTTCAAAAAAGAATACAACATCCTATGGAAAGAATTAAGTGAAATCTTAGGCTTTCATAAATGTTGTTTGCTATAGACGCTTTGCCTAAATTTAACAAACAAAGTTTTTGGCATGAATTGACTAGTGGGGTCACATGTATTGCTCCTAGGAGTAGCCACTTGCAAAATCCTACTATTCGTCTCATGCATAGATGAGTGGTTATGACTATGTTCACCAGAGGAGATATTAGAGTAGTCCGTGATGATGAACAGAAAATTTTATTTGCCATGATTAATAAGATAAAATTTGCTCCAGTTATTGCCATGATGACACAATGGTTAGATAGTATTTCAAGGATAGGGCCAATTGAATGCACTTCATTGATTACCCGCATTGCTACTAGGGTAGGAGCATTAGAGTATACTTCATTTCAGTACATTGAAACTGAATGAGAATTGATTAATAAAGCTTATCTAGTGCAAGGACATACCCTTAAGCATGATCACACTAGCTCCTTGGTGTTTTACTATCCCGACTTTGTCAATGAAATTCGGTTGCCTAACCCGGATTTTCATTTGTACAAATGCCGGAGGCTAACCATTGATCTTCTTTCCATTGAGGAAGCTCGAAGAAGTAATGTCTCTTGCAGGGTAAGTAGAATCCATGCAAGGAGAGCGGCCACGGCCATGCCTCTGACAACCTCCCCAGTCCATGAGTACCAAGAGGAAGAGAACCCAACGGATGATGCACCCGGATGGACTCAACCTCAACCGTATGAGGTAGGAGGGCCATCTTGGCATGGATGGCCGAGCACCGGATTGGAGCCATCCCTATCCACTTCAAGCTCTAGTGGCTTGCCTCCAACGTCCATGAGAAGATGTCGTTCCTTTTTGGCTAGAATTCATCATGACTATATCCTAGGAATGACATATCTCACTAGACTTATTGGAGATCTTGGAGTCAGGACAGGACACATCTGCAACACACTCCAAGAGCATGTTCGAGGTACCCAAGACTGTCAACAACATATTGACACCCAGTTCACCAACTTCAACTCCACACTACAACAATAGCAAGCCGATCTCGCGACATACTTCTATCATCAAGGATTCAACCTTTATCACAGAGGTGATTGAAGACCAAGCTTGGGGGAGGACCTCCACTTGAGGTAACTTGTATCACATCCATTGCATATTTATTTTCTATTCATTTACAATTTACCTTGCACATAAGAAATTAAAAATAAATAATGTAGATTTGCTTTTCATCAAATAAAGGTGTGCGGTAAGAATGATTTGGAATTCACATGGATGAAATGATGAATAGTTGCTCTATTTTATTTTTCCAGGTCCCTAGTTTACAACTTGATACTCTCCAAATATTGCTTTCATTGGTTAAAGTTAACTTTGCCTTGATTTAGAAATTGTGGGTAGCAAAAGCTTAATCTAATTCTAGGTGTCAAGATCAAGTCTACACATTCCAGGAATAGCAGAGGGTGGTGCCATGTGATGCGGCACCCAACAGCACACACGAAAAGAATACGATAAAATACAAAGTTTTATTTATATAAATAGCGGATGTCTGTTACAAAATTTAATGTACACGGAAGATAATGCTCATAACTTAACTCTGAGCCTAGCTACGCAAAAGTACAGCCGTCCAGCCTGGGGACGCTACACACTAGCAGCACACAAAAGTATCACGGCGGCGTGCAGGGCTCGCACTTGGCGGTATACCCTGACTGGGGCATCATCGCATCCTTGGGCCCTTTCTCATACATCCCAACTTCAAACAACTTAATATAGTAGCCATGAGCACGAAGGCTCAGCAAGACATAACCTCTCACCTAAACATGGAACGCTACATGTAGGGATACTTAACATAGGAATAGATATTGCAGTAAATGACTCGCCTACAAGTTGATCCTTATTTTTAAAGTTATTAGCAATATATTAAAGGTTCAATAGAAGTAACTTTAGTGAGCATATTCCATAGCAATCATAGTTGCACAGCAATTAAAATTCAATACATCATATTCTTCTGGCTTCTTCAATATTTACTACGTCACAGAGTAATGAACAAGTAGTAGTCAAGTAACCGTGAGGGACGGTGATTGCAATCAGTAGACACCCGGATAACACGTTACATACACCTATTTTAGAAGTGGAGTGAATCACACTTCAATACTATGTTGTATGCAACAACCTTTCAAAGGAAACCCAAATGTCAAACCGGTCCTTCCGTAATGGGTAGGTCCCCGCGCGGAGCGTGTCTGTGCCTGCCGGCAAATGTACACCTTGCTTCCCTCAGCCCACTCCTATAAACGGTAGGCTAAGCCTCGACACCCCGGTTAGCCAATTCCTGTTTTCCATATAGCCAGTATGCATCCAGTACAGTTCAAACTTGTCCAGCAGGGCTGCACACAGATCGATCCTCAATTGACACAAGCAGGCTATGCACGTCAGACCCCGTCTCACTGCATCCTATCCCACTGCTCGGACTCATATTCATGTTCATAAAACATTTTCATATTCAAACCAATCCCGTGTGATATAAACCCTATCTCGCGAGTAGATTCCAACTACTCGACTTCTACTGGAATCCTGAAAACATTAGCATCGCATTGCCTACTAATCGAGTTGTAGACTACCTAGGACTTCATAGGATTTGGGGACATGCAAGTGGAGTTTCAATCACCTTAGACATAATGCACATATCACCCTAGACATAGGTGATACAAATAAAAACTTTGCAAAAGCACTTAATTGCAAACCGGGGTTTGCCTTGGATTGCGACTAGGTAAATATTAATAGTCAGACTTGGTCTTCTGACTGAAGCTTCTCATCACGTTCCTCCCTTCCTTGTCTCTTCTACTGCTTGGGCAATTCTTGCTCACCACAATGTCCTTCTCGTACTTCCTCCTCCAAGTGGTACTTTTTGCCCATCTCCACTTGCCAGATGTCATCGTTGTGATCCCTATCAATATGAACATGCATCACCTATTGATGTTATCAATCTAGCAATAGAAGTATTTCTTATGAACTAAAAGAGAACTCAAATGCGATTTCGAAAACCTAAGTTGCACCAATAGGAAATTAAGATGTTGGTTGTTGCTACATTTCACAGGGAACTACTACTCTCTATTTTACTCAACAAGGTGATGGAGAACCATTCTTATGATTAACAAAGTATAAGAATGAAGGTTTGAATTGAGGATGTTCTAGTAGACAAATGGGAGGAATGAAGGGAGAATGGTTGTGTTCCTAACAAGAATATCGTCAGGTTTTAGAAGTCCTAGGGTGGCTATGAAAAGGACTAAGATCCATATATAGACATGGGTATGGGCATTACTATGGTAATCAATGTTCAAAGTGCATTTGATTAACCAACGACACAAGTGGACTCACCTTCTTCACATGTACCCATGTCATCTCCAGAAAGGTTATGGCCTAATACAACATGTAAAATACGATGGAATGTAGTCTACCTAATATGCATACCATGAGAATAATTCAACTCCTCTAACTCTCATTGGGTTATAGACAAGGATGGCTTTCTAAGATGCCACTTAAGTTAAAGAAAGGTTACTACAATTATGGTAATCAACCACTAGTAAAGATGGGCAGTAGGATTCTTAGAACATACATGTCAGCCCTGATGTGGTGATGATCATTGCAGAGGAAAATGGTACGTCTTCTTTGATGCTCGGCTAGCTCGAAAGGCGGTGCAGTGGTGATCCTGGGAGGAACATACGCAAAATGAAGAACTCATCGCGGGGAAACAATAAGTTTGGTTCTCCATGAAGCTTACCATGGCAGTTACTGTCGTGTTCAACTGGCAGGGACGACAATGAGGTTGGAGCACTGGTGATCAGGAAAGCAATGTTGGGCTGCCTTCTTGTACCCAGGAGCTGTTCTGTTCTTGGCTCCACATTGCAGAAAACAGATACTGCACTGGAGATAGAGAGCAGGGCGTAGAGGTTTTGACAGCTTGTGGCAAGGCAGTGGCACAAGTATTTGGGGGTCAGGGTTGGGGCACCGAGCAGAAGTGTGCGAGCAGTCACTGCAGTGTGGAGCTTCACATGAGCAGGACCTGACGGGAGTCGCCGTAATGGTTGGTGCAGACCTGGCAAGGCAAGGCGCGAATGGGGGGGGGGGGGGGGGGGGGGGGGGGGGGGTGGCACGGAGGCGATTGGGAGTGCGGTGGACATGGGCACGGCAACAAAGGCGGTGGTGGCCATGGCGCTGCAGAGCAGGACGCGTGCAGCGCGTGGGAGCAAGCGGCAACAGGCTGTGGTGCACTGCAGTGTGGCAAGGCAAGTAGTGAGGCGGTGAGCGCCAGGCGTGCGCTGTGGGGGACGGATTGGCGTTGGCGCTGCAGAGACCAGCTTGGGCACAGCTAGGCACACGGGAGCAAAGACTGGCACAAGGGCGAGTTTGGACGGCGGAGGGATGTGCAATGGCGGCAGAGAGCGCGTGCAGCACAGGGTCGGCACGGTGCTGCACTGCGGTAGCCGTGAGGGGGTGATTGCTTAGGGCATGGGCGCATTGAGGGCGGAGCACGGCGAGCTGAGACGGCCAGGAGGCGGGGCAGAGATGCAGCCATGGAGGAATGTGGAGGGGCGCGCGCTGGTGTGAGCAAAGGCCGGCGGCCATCACCGGCAGCCAGGAGGCGGGGCAGGGCACAGCTGTGGGGGCAGGGTTCCTGCCCCGGTGGCACGGGCAGGTGCGGCGTGCAGGGAGGTGAGTGGGTGTCGGGGGGGGGGGGGGGGGGGGGGGGGGGGGGGGCAGCGCTGCAAGGAGGCGCACGGCATCGGGCAGGGCTGTGGGCACGCAGGGGGGATGGGGAAGGCGTGCGGCGGCCGCCAGGCACTGCCGTCGCTGGCTGGGGTCGCACGGGTGCTCCTCGGGCAGGGAAGACACGAGCCTAGCAACTTGCAGGTGGCACAGTTAGTGCAGCCAAGGGAGCTGGGCGGCGCGGCCTGAAGTGGTTGGCCACGGTACAGCGCAGCGCTGCAGAGGCTTGGCTGGCGGTTGCGCTCAGAGGGGAGGGCTGGCGCAGAGGTGGAAGTGCACGAGCAGAGGAGAAAAATGGCCATGGCACGCTGGAGCGAGGAAGAAGCCCTACGGTGTTTGCTCACGATAAGGATGGAATAGAGTGGGAACAGAGTAGGAACTAGATCGGAACTCCACGGGCTGGACAGAGGAGAAACGTTGCTTGAGTCGTGCTGACTCGTGAAGCCTTTTGGGTCCCATGTAGCAGTGTTATCCTTATTCTTTTGTTTTCAACGTTCCGTATAAATAGCAATTGGAGCCCTGATTTACTAGGAATTTGCAGCGACAAGGTTTTAATTATGAGGAGCACGAGTGTGAACTTTGTATTTGGATTTTTGAAATTCAAATTTAAATTTAAATTCATCTTCACGATGTTGCTTTCATTCTTCCTCCCGGATTTCCAACAGTGACATGAACACTAATTAAAATATACTATTTAATTACTTGCTCCCATTACTATATTTTTTGCAAACGGATCTTCAAGTATGAGACACAACACGTAAGTCACGCCTGAGGGTAACGTTTGCTTGGGGTGCCAAACTGGACGCTATCTCGGTGGCTGTTGACGGCTGGATCGTCACAGATGAAAATCCGCAAGCGCATGGAAAACCGTTGTAGCACTTCCCTTAAAGAGTATTCCTAAGGGTATCGAATCCAAGGAACGTGTGTGCTAATCCTCTAACTAGTTTACCCAAGGACACAAAGTTTGGTGGTAGGCAAGGGATAGAGTGGATTTTTCTAAGAGAAGGGTTTCTAATTCAAAGAAAGTTGGTCAATAGCAGCTTGAATTGGGCACGGGCTTACCCTGATCTGTCATGTGACTCCTGCCAAGAGCCTATATCGTAGTCGAATGTGGAGGATTACAACGGACGGATAGGACTGTCACCACCTACCGCCTACCTCTACAACCCGTGGACTACGAGATAATCAAAGGTAATGTCAAGCCTAGACACCACGCCTACGCTATCGATTACTTCTCTAACCTCTCTAGCAGAGACTAGGGCCTCTAAATAAATAGAGCAATGAAAGAACAAGAAACTAAGGAATTAACTTGTTTGAATTAAACAAATGTACTCAAATGGAAATCATGTACCTTACTTTAGATGGAAAGAACTATAGAAATACAAGGGTGGAGAGGGTTCGACAAGACCGAACCCTATCCTTAAGTTGAAGAAGCCCGACATGCCAGAGCCTCCTCTTCCTCCTCTTTCTTCTCTCCCTATTTTCTAAGCATTTGGGCAGCGCTACGCCTTTAAGTGGAGTACTAGACTCAAGCTTTTGGTGTGTGGATTGAGGGAGCCCCCTACCCCCTATTTATACCCTCCAAAGGTCAGTTTGGCGCCAAAAAAAGTGAGGGAATCAGTCGCCATCGTGAGCTCCAAGCCGTGAGGAGCCAACACGCGCCGGTTGATCGTGTTTGGCACGTTTACCTAGTCGGCCGAACTAGCACTTCGTCCAACTTTCTGGTGGCCCCAAACGCAGTGTTTTTCTTCTGGGAGGCTGTTTTGTGGGGCGCCATCATGGGTATGGGTGATTTCCCTCATTTTAGTTGGTTTTTTGCTTCGATTGGGCCTAAGAATCCTCGTGCTTGCGCCTGATTGGTCGGAAGGTGTGTTTCTTGGATTGGTCCCTGTAAATACCTCTAACTATGGGCATAATTCACCTGCATACACAATTGCACCAACACTTGTGGAGATAGTAAATAACTCCTACCACTATGGTGGTTGTCCAATCCATAGCTTTTATGTAGGGAATTGACGGTCGGATTTGGCAATTAAGGACCGTCAACAAACTCCCCCACTTAGTCCTTTACTCGTCCTCGAGTGAAGGCAAGAAGAACTAAGTGATATCATAATTCATCTACAAGTATGAAATTTGTATACAAAACATTTCAACACATACCTTGTTCAAGAACCTTTGATATGTGGCTACCACATCATCTTGGGTGTTTGAAAGATGGAACAACCTGAATGTAGTTCACCTGGACTCCTGATACCAAAATAAACTTGGAAATTGCTATATTTTCACAAGTCAAAAAGATATTGCCATGCTCCTCAAAAGAATACTCTTGTCTCTCAATGTGTTTAGTCCTCACCTTGGCATGAGTTGCCACTTCTTTTCCAACAACTAAATATGGCTTTTTGTGGAGCTTGGTAAGGATAAAAGTGGCTCACTTTCAATTCATATATTACTAAGTCAAAAATGAGATCTTCATGAGAAGACCATGCATCAAAAACCAATGACTAAAGAAATTCTTGTGCAATTATTATGGATGGTGGATGATGAATGGTGATGATGACTCCCAGTTGATCACTCTTTTTTTGTGTAAGGATGAAGCATGGCTACTTATTTGCTCTCTCTATTCCTTTTTTTCTTTTTTTTTTGAGAGAGAGAGCTCTTATAGCCATGCCTTCTACTCCTTTTTTTGCATCTTTTTATTGAGAGAGGATTTTGCAAAATTTGCATGGAGTATCTTTTGATGGTGGATGTGTTAAAATCATTGAATATGATAGAGTGCACAAGGAATTCCTAATCAAAGATTTCATGCAAGTCACTCAATAGGGTCAAGAGTTTGACAAAGTTCAATGAAAATGCAAAGTGGCATATGCATGTGGTTTTCAATATTCGTATCATATGGCCTTGGTGGATATTTAAATTCTAATGAGAGAGGACGGCAAAATCTGATGACTTTAAAAATTACAATGCCAAAATTCAATTCTAGCATGGAGAGTTTCCAAGTTTCACTCATTTACCATATCACACGAATCAAATACTTAGATGACATGTTTTTCCTAAATCGATACGTGGTTCAAGAACATGGTAATGAAATTGAAATGAGAAGTAGACGTATTCCATTCTCTAGAAAAATATGATATATGAAATTGCACAATTTTAATTTCCAATGAGCTGACTTTTAATGATATTATCATGCATAATCAATTCAACTCAAAAATCAGGTATAGAGGGATAATAGATGAGAGAGTGCAAACCATCGCCTTAATGAAGAAGGGTGGGCCAAGCCATCACGGCTTTGTCAAATCGTCTCGTGGTCCTTCATGCGATGTCCTGAATTGTTCTTTCATGATGGTTCGGGCATGTTGCACTTTGGGAGGCCTGTAGGACCTCCTCCACATTTGTTCTTGTATATGTCTATATTTGATACGAAAACATGGAAAAGTTAAAGACTCTATCGGCCTTACCTACACTGGTGTGTCGCAATTTATTTGACAAAGGCACTTTCTATGATAGAATCAAAATAAGTGCCTAAGTATTAAGTAAGAAAGTACTTATGATGTTCAACATTTTACTTCTCTCCTACTTAGCCAAATGGGGATAGTGGGATGAATGGAATGGAGTGGTGAGGGTTGGAGTTTGCTTTTATTGGACGCGGAAAATTTAACCAAACTTCAAGGATAAGCATCAAAGTCAATCAAATTGACTACATTTTCATCTTTCTCCAAATTTTCTTCAGGTTCGAAAAAGATCTTGAGACGGTGCCTATTTACTTTGAATAGATGACCTTCATCATTTTAGAGTGTAATAGATCCATGAGATGAAGTATCTATCACAGTATAAGGACCTTCCCATTTTCTTTTTAGTTTCCCATGCCCAAAAAGTTTGACTCTAGAGTTCAAAAATAGGACTTTATCTCCAGACTTGAACTCCTTAGGCGTAATCCTTTTATCGTGCCACCTCTTGGTTTTTTCCTTATAGATCTTGGCACTCTGGTATGCCTTATCCCTCCATTCTTCCAGTTCATAAATTTGTATTTTGCGCAACTTTCCAGCTTCGTGGAGACCCATGTTCCATTTCTTGATAGCCCAATATGCTCTATGTCCCAATTCTACGAGTAAATGACAAGTTTTCCCATAGACAATTTCAAAAGGTGACATTCCAATGGGTGTCTTATAGGCGGTACGGTATGCCCAAAGTGCATCAAGTAGATCGTTCTTCCACCCATTCCCCATCTCAAAGACGGTCTTTTGCAGAATATTCTTGGTTTGTTTGTTTGAAGTTTCTGCTTGACCACTTATTTGGGGATGGTACGGAGTAGCAATGTTATGCCTAACCCCAAGCTCCCTCAGAAAGCTCTAGAAGGTCTTATCAATGAAATGAGACCCTCCATCACTTATGACCATTCGGGGAGTTCCAAACCGTGGGAAAATGCTTTCATGAAACATTTTTCGAGCGGTCTTGGCATCGGCATGTTTGCATCGTAATGCTTGTACCCATTTGGACACATAGTCTACGGCCACCAGAATATACTCACAATCATAGGACTTTGGAAAGGGTCCAATGAAGTCGATCCCCCACACATCAAATAATTCTACTTGAAAATTGTATGTAAGGGGCATCACATTGCGAGCAGTGATTCCTCCATGCTTTTGGTATTCCCGACATCTTTCAATGAATTCATTTGTATCCGCATACATTGAGGGCCAAAAGAATCCGCTTTACCAGATCTTTGCTTGAGTATGGTGAACACCGTAGTGCCCAGCATAGGGGACCGCATGGCATCTTCCGATTATTTTGGTGCCTTCGCCTATTGGGACACACCTTCTAAGTAACCCATTAGAACATACCCTATAGAGGTATGGATCATCCCACAGGTGACGTCGACTCTCAAAAATGAGCTTTTTCTTATCTTGCCCTAGTGGTATGTACCCCGCAACCATGAAGTTTACAATGTCCGCATACCAAAGGTTAGAGTCGGTCACCTTGAGCAACATATCATCATCTAGGAAATCATTGATAGGTATGTCCAGTGTATTTTGGATTTCCATACGTGAGAGATGATCAGTGACAGAAGTCTCAACTCCATTTTTATCTCTTATCTCCAAGTCAAACTCTTGGAGTAGGAGAATCCATTGGACTAGCCTAGGTTTAGCATCCTTCTTGGTGAGCAAATTTTTTAAAGCGGCATGGTTTGTGTAGACTATGATTTTAGCTCCAACCAAGTATGATCTAAACTTATCGATAGTAAAGACAACTGCTAGGAGCTCCTTTTTAGTTGTGGCATAGTTAAGCTGAGCTCCTGATAGAGTCTTGCTAGCATAGGCTATTGCATGATGCTCCTTATCCTTGGTTTGGCAAAAGACCGCTCCAACGGCATAATCACTAGCATCGCACATGATTTCGAATGGTAGCGTCCAATCAGGGAGTTGAATGATTGGAGTTGTGATGAGTGCCTTCTTGAGGATGTTAAAAGATTGGTGACACTCATCATCGAAACCAAAGGGCACATCCTTAGATAATAGGCTAGTGAGGGGTCTGGTGATTTTGGAAAAATCCTTGATAAATCGTCAGTAGAACCCTGCATGGCCTAAAAAGCTATGGATACACTTAATGTTGGTGGGAGGTGGAAGCTTTTCAATAACTTCAATTTTGGCTTTGTCCACCTCAATCCCCCTTTTGGACACCAAGTGTCCTAAGATGATGCCTTCACGGACCATAAAATGACACTTTTCCCAATTTAGCACCAGGTCCTTCTCTTGCCATCTTTGTAAGACCTTGTCTAGGTTCTCAAGACAATGATCAAAAGTTTTTCATAGATGGAAAAATCATCCATGAAAACTTCCATGATTTCCTCAATCATGTCTGAGAAAATAGACATCATGCACCTTTGGAACGAAGCGGGTGCATTACACAACCCGAACGACATTCGTCGATAGGCATATGTTCCGTAAGGGCATGTGGAGGTGGTCTTACTTTGATCATCAGGGTGGATGGGAATTTCATGGTAACTAGAATACCCATCAAGGAAATAAAAGAAGGAATGTTTCGCTAGCCGCTCAAGCATTTCATCAATGAAAGGCAGTGGTAAATGATCCTTCATTGTTGCCTTGTTGAGTTTTCTGTAGTCAATACACATCCTCCACCCTGTGACTGTTCATTGAGGAATGAGTTCATTCCTCTCATTTCGAACGACCGTCATTCCTCCTTTCTTGGGCACTCCATGGACAGGGCTAACCCACTCACTATGAGGAACATGACAAATTATCCCGTCATGCAAGAGTTTCAAGACCTCCTTGTTGACAACCTCCTGCATAGCATTGTTCAACCTCCTTTGAGGTTCCCTAGACGGTTTGCTAAGAGGGTCGGCGCGAATGCGACGGGTGCAAAGAGCAGGGCTGATTCCTTAAGGTCTTGGAGTGAGTAGCCTAGGACAGATCTATGCTTTTCTAAGACGGTCATGAGTTTGGCAGTTTCGTCTTGTGAAAGCTTGTCACTTATGATGACAGTTGAAGGCTGTTGTATACCAATTTCACCCTTCAGTATAACTCAATTATGTGAAGAAAATATCATTTCTTGCACACATCACCTTTCTATTTAACCTATTTCCACTTGTCCTTGGAGAAAGTAGTGCATGTAGGGATTCAATGTAGAATTGAAGTGAAACAAGTGGGTGGATCCTATAAAATATCATTCCAGCCAATCAGGCAATGCCATGTGGCACCACATAGATCAAATGGCCCACAAATAGTAGTATTCGAGGCCATCCAATGGTGTAGCACCAATATCAGTCAATGGGACCCACCTGGCAGAGACCTAGAGGAAGCACACCGCAAATAGAGTCAAGACCAGGTCGGCCGAACCCCCTAGCCGGTCGACTAGGTCCTGGCGCCAAACGCGGTCAAACACCATGTGTTGACTCCTCCCGGCTTGAAGAGGTCATGGGTGACTGATTCGTGTGCTTTTAGTGGCGGGAACCAACCCTTCTCCAAGCTATAAATAGGACCCCTCACTTCAACACACACCACTTGACTATTCATCCATTGCATCCACTACTCTCCATAGGTTTAGAGGAGTATAGGTTGTAGAGAGGAAAGTCTCTAGTCCATAGTCCAAGTAGGATAGGAGTAGAATGAGTCTTTTCCCAATTTCCAATTGGGAAAGGTATGACTCTTATATTCCTATTTGTATTTGTGACTTTATTCTTAATAAATATGTTATTTTTAGTCTTCCATTGTTCATATACTTGGATGAAGAATTTCTTGTTTGATTGTGGATTCCATGTATGTGGTAAGAGTAGTATTTATGATTATGCTATACCATTATCATTATATCATCATAAACAGTATAAACCTACACTATAGTCTAATTAGCTATGACATGATTATGTTACCATGAATCACTTATTCTATGAATTAACATTGGTTCAATGATGATTTAGTTCATTATCTTAGGATGGCTTGTGCCTAGATCTTAAGGTAATTACTTAATATGCTAGCATGGTGCTAGGATAGAGAGTAGTGTTGAATGTCTCGTATGCCCACGGATTGGAGAGGTAGGCAATAGGTGGTGACAGCCATATCTATCCTTTCTAATCCTCCACGTTCGGCTATGCCACAGGCTCTTGGCGGGAGTCGTTCTAGTATTGCTAGGGGTAAACCCGTGCTCGATGTGTTAATCCACTTAGCATGAGAATTAATAATTGACATGATCATTAGTAACTAACCTAAGCTATGTATATGTACATTAGAAGCATTGTAGGAGTCTCTACCTAGTTCTTAGCCTGATTCCTCTTTATCCTATATTACCCCCTTATGATAGAATGCTCTTGTGTGTGTCACATTAACTCAATTACCCTTTAATCCATCCTTGCTAGAACCCTACCTAGGCCAACCTAGCCTTTCCACCTGATGATTGTTTTACTTCCATCTAGCCTTCCTTTTCGAGAATATAAATGACACCCTTTGGGAACAATCTTAGGGCGGAAATATGTGAGACCTATGTGTGCTGAATACATTGGCTATGGCGATAAAGTTTTGAATACTGCCAAAACACCTTTTCACCAAGGTCCGACTCTATGTGTGCTGAATTTGACCTTGTAGGTCTGAGATCCTACAAGGTCCGACGATAGGTCCGACATGCTAAGGCTAGGTCCGATATGTTTTTGCTAGCTCTGGCGCTAGGTACGACTAGCTTTGGTAAGCTCCGGCGCTAGGTCCAACTAGCTTTGGTAAGCTCCAGCGCTAGGTCCTACTAGCTTTTGTAAGCTCCGGTTCAAGGTCCGACTAGCTTTGGCAAAGTTCAGAGCTTGATCGCAGTGGTTCTGCTTTTAACTTGCAATGATTTGTACTTTCTTTACCTTGATGGAATGTTTGCTTAGTAATTTTTTTACTAAGTTTTTGATGTGTTTTGGTGGTTATGGTTGATATCATTTTGCCATGGTTTGCAACATTCTTATGTGAGGTGCTCACGTAAGATGTTTTAGTTTTGGAACTAACGAGAGTCAAGTCGAGGACTTGTGCTCAGAAGTATTGGTTGTTTATTCATGTGCAGGTGTTGGTTGAGTTCAAGACATGGCTGGTGACGGGATCTATTGAATTAGTCTTAGGGAGAAGATGAGGTTCAACAACCAAGTTCAGGAGGAATTGTGGTTGAGCGGGTCAGGAGGTCGTGCAGGATGATTGAATCAAGGGCAGTGCATATGAAGGTTACTGGACGTCGAAGGAAGATGTTTGCACATGTGTAACGAGTGCATGGACGTGGCTACATGGTTCCAAGGCATTATGAAGAGATGTGGACGTAAAGAATTGGTCGGAAAGGTCCAACCGACTAGGTTATGGACTCAGGCTACGACTGAGTTGGTTTTGACTCAAATATGGAAAATTTTGAGTTGGTTATGATAGGATTTCGTGTGGGTCACGAATTTGAGTTGTTTTAGGAATGTGGGATACGTTCCTAAGGTGTTTGGAAGTCTTAAGATTGCTTCTATCTGCGTATAGAAGATTCTTGAGTAGTTATAGAAAGTTTCGATTCGTGAACTGAGTAGGATTAGAGTCCTAGTTAGGTTTGGGTTGGCCTAAGGGCTGGTTATATAAGCAAGGGATGCCAGAGCTCATGCTAGGCGACTTTTGGGTTGTTCCTCTTGTGTTATATTGAATAAAGATCGTAGTTTAAACGAACTTTTGTGCCTTGTTCGTCTGACTTGTTCCAGACAAGTTTTTCTCGTCGAGTTTTCTGCACAGCGCTACCTTTCTTCAATGATTTTATCATAATTCGAGTTTTACAGATCCAATTGACGTTATTCTTTTTTGGTTGTCTTCACAATTTGATTATCTATCATCTTTCAAAATTTCACTGTCATTGAATTTGCGGTTTTTGATCTACACGAATTTCTTTGCAATATTGCAGATCTGTTTTTTACTCGGTAGAACAGATTGACCTTTGTTCGATCTTTTGATCGTAACTTGAGTTTCTCTCGACGGATTTGAGTGACTATTATTGTGTAGTCTTCGTGACTTGATTCTCTCTGATATATATCACTTTTGTCATGGTGAAACACGTTTAGATTAGTCTCACAGACGATTTCTTTAACAGATCATTTTTCTGCCAAGGGATTTTCATTGCTTCCGCTAAAAAAGTTTTAATCTACCATTCATCCCCCCCTCTCTGGTAGCTTTTCACGTGCTCTTCGATCCAACAATTGTTATCAGAGACACGGTGCTCTAATCTTTGTGATTTGCACGTGTTTTTTACTAATCATCACGGAGAAATACTCCGCCAAACCTTATGTTTTTAGTGGTATTGATTTTTCAGGTTTGGAAGGCACGTATGGAAGCTTTCATCCAGGCACAAGGCTTCGCAATATGGGAGAAGGTATACAAGCCTTACAAAGTGCCATCAAACAATCAAGTTACAGCTAAAAATATGAGAGATGTCGACAACAACAACAAGGCTCAAAACTTGATCATACAAGGATTAACTCAAAGCGACTTCGATCATGTTGCGCACCTCTGATCTGCATACGATGTGTGGAAAGCACTTTGTGACTACCACGAAGGATCCAACATGATCAAGGAGGTAAGGCAAGATATGTTCAAGAAAGAATACATGCGCTTCAAAATGCAACCCGGTGAGTCCATTGATGACCTCTTTGCTCGCTTTAAAAAAATTCTCAGCAACTTTCGTAGCATCAATGTTAATTTTTCAGATGCTGAGAATGCAAGGCAATTACTAAGTGCATTAGACATGTCAATTTGGGAGATGAAAGTCACATCTATTCGTGAATCAACTGTCATGAGTAATCTAACATTCGATGTGATTTACTCTAGACTAAAAACTCATGAAATTGACATTTTATCATGTAAGAATCCAAATAAGTCTATTGCATTCGTTTCACAACGTGATATGCCTAGCTCCGGCCAATCATCATCTTGCAATACTCTTCCTTTGTTGTCCTCACTAACCCTTGAACAGATTGAGGAGTTTCCAGAGGAGGAGCTAGCACCTCTCTGTACTAGGTTCTCAAAAGCATTGCAAAATTTGAGAACTAGAAGGAGAGGAAGCTCCGGACCTCAACGATACTTCGAATGTGGTAAGACAGGATATTTTCGTTCAGATTACCCTAACATTTTAGGTTCTACTTCCTGTGAAGTAAAGCAAACAAGGACGAAGAACTCCTCTGCAAAACATACGAAGAAAAAGAAGGGTTTTGTAGGATGTCAATTGGTGAGCAGTTTTATCTCTGCACTTCAAGAACTTGGCTCAAGCGATGTGGATATTGGAAGTGACGAAGATGAAGATGATTTGGCAAACTTGTGCTTCATGGCGGGCAAGTCAAGATCAACTATGGAGGAGGCTGTACACAACAGCGACAATGAAGAGGTATGTCCTACTTGCGAAGAAATGTGTGATGCCATTTCTCGTGCTACTGTTATAGTTAAGAAAAAGGATAAAAAGTTTGGGGACAATGCTGTTAAAATTGTGTCACTAGAATCTGAAATTAATCGTTTGAAATCCTTGATTCCTAGTGATGATTCTTGTTCCTCATGTGATTTAATATATGAACAATTGTCCTCATTAAGAAGTGCGCACACCTCCACACTTGATAAACTTGAGTTAGAAATTGAAAAGAACAGAGAGCTTGTTGCACTTAATGATAAAAACATGAAAGATGCTAGCTGTTCTACAATTGATTTGCATTGTTCTACTTGTGATGATCTTGATAAGAAACTACAAGATGCTATGAATGAATTTCTATATTGAACAATGTTTTACGTTCTCGTGAAGTTAAATATTGTTCCAATTGCAAATTAAAAGGAAAAACTTCATATGAAAATTGCCTTGATCTATCCAACAAACTTGATAACATGCATAGGACATTAGATCAGTTTTGTAATGGGAATAAGAACCTAAACTTGCTGTTGAATTCTTCCAAGTCTTGCAATGATAAAACTGGTTTAGGTTTTGATTCTCATGCTCATGCTACGACACATCCACCTAAAATTGTAAAGTCATTAGGAAGTGGTTTGATTCAAACAGTTCCTAAACAAAAAGAAGTGGTTTTCAAATCTGCAGGAGTGTTGTCTCATTCGGTTTCAAATAAAAATGGTGCTTGCTCATCTAGACATGAACACAAAGTTAAATTTCATTGTACATATTGTGGTAAAGATGGTCATATCATAGATTTTTGTTATAGACTAGCTAAACAATAGAAAAAGGAAAGAATGATTGCTAGATCTCATAATTTTCATGCAAAATTTGCTGCACTTGCTAAACCTAATGATAGGAACATGCAATCTGCTGTAATGAGTCGAAAACACGCAAAGTTTGCTCCCAAACCTACTGTTTTTCGTGCTACACATGTAACATCTCATAGGACAGTAGTTGGGTACAAAAATCCTCAAGCTTTGCTCATAAACCTGCTGTTTTATCTCAGCTTTCGCGTGTTATTCCTGCTGGACATCGTGTGACTCAGTACTGGATTCCTAAATGTCTTTTGACTAACCACAGTATTGAGTCATCGAAGTATTGTTCTTCTATGTAGGTCACACGCTTGAGGAAGGAGAACATTTGGATTGTGGATTCAGGTTGCTCACGCCACATGACCGATAACAAAGAATGGTTCTCCTCCCTCTCTTTTGTGTCACGTGTAGAGAATGTTACTTTTGCCGATAATTGTTCAACTCCTATAATTGCTAAGAGTTTGGTTAGAGTAAATGATTAATACACTTTGAAGGATGTGGAACTTGTTAAAAATTTGAAATACTACTTGCTTTCTGTTTCACAACTGCTAGATGAAAATCTGGAAATTATTTTCACTAAAAATTGCTGCAAAGTTGTAAGTTCAAACAGTGAGCTTATTTTTAACATGTCACAGTTTGGAAGAGTTTTAAAAGCTGATTTTGATATGTCTTCCTCTAAGCATAGGTGTCTAGATGCTAATGATTCAAAGGACTGATATTTTTGGCATCATAGACTTGGTCATGTAGGCTTTGATCATCTAACGCGTGTTAGTCCTCTTGATCGCATACGTGAGTTGCCTAAGCTTAAAGGGGACAAAGAAATTGTGTGCTCTTCTTGTAGACATGCTAAGATGGTTGCAGGTTCATATACCCCTCTCACAATGATCATGACAACTGAACCGGGTCAACTTTTACACCTTGACACCATAGGACCTTCACATGTTCAATCCTTCGGAGGTAAATGGTATGTTCTTGTGATTGTTGATGATTATTCTAGATACTCTTAGGTTTACTTTATAGCATCTAAGAATGAATCTTTTAGTCACTTTAGAACTTTATTTCTTAGATTATCAATTGATCACCCGGGATCTTTAAAAGCAATTAGAAGTGACAACGGAACTGAATTTAAAAATCAATCTTTTGATCACTTTTCTGCTGAAAATGGAATAGATCATCAATTTTATTCACCATATGTACCTCCACAAAATAGTGTTGTAGAAAGAAAAAACAGAACCTTAGTTGAGATGGCTAGGACTATGCTTGATGAATATTAAACTCCTAGGAAATTTTGGGCTTATGCGATTGCAACCGCTTGTTATGTCTCAAATCGTGTTTTCTTGCACGCTAAGCTAGGTACAACACCATATGAGCTCCGGTTTGGACATAGGCCTAGTGTTACACACTTTTGGGTCTATGGTTGCAAATGCTTTGTTAAGAAACATGGTAATCTTGATAAATTTTAATCTAGATCCGTTGATGGCATGTTTCTTGGTTATCCATCTCATACTAGAGGCTACCGTGTGTTTTTACTTAACACTAACAAAATTGTGGAGACTTGTGAGGTGTCTTTTGATGAAGCTAGCCCAGGTACTAGCTCAAACATTGCAGGTCCGAATCCATATCCGCAGGGGGAGAGCATTTTGGTTGAAGATGAGGAAGAAATGGAGCTGCTGCCCGAAAATTCAACAGCTAATGACATTATTTCAGCTTCGGATGTTGATTTACAACCAGCACTGACGACTACCATTGCTGGTCCAGATCATCCTCAAGTCACAAGCTTATCGATTTGTGATGAACAAAAAGAAGAAGAAGCTTGTGAAGTGTCTACTCCCCTTCGGATTCTCAAAAGACATCCTCCACAACAAATTATTGGAAGCTTGCACGAACAAGTCACATGGTCCAGGTTTTGTGGTCTCTCATGCTCATTCTGTTTTTGTTGCTTCTTTTGAACCCAAAGATATATCACATGCACTCATTAATGAATCTTGGATTATTGCCATGCAAGAAGAGTTAGAAAATTTTGAAAGAAATAATGTTTGAAAACTTGTACCTCCACCTCAAGGTCTACACTTTAATTGGAACTAAATGGGTGTTTAAAAATAAACAAAGTGGGGATGCGGTTGTGGTTAGGAATAAGGCTAGGTTGGTTGCTCAAGGTTTCACACAAATTGAAGGGCTAGATTTTGATGAAACTTTTGCTCCTGTTGCTAGATTAGAAGCCATAAGAATTTTGTTAGCTTTTGCTGCATCTAAAGGTTTCAAGTTATATCAAATGGATGTTAAAAGTGTTGTTCTTTATGGCTACATAGACGAGGAGTTTTATGTAAAGCAACCGCCGGGTTTTGAAAATTCAGATTTTCCTAATCTTGTTTACAAACTGTCCAAAGCCTTGTACAGTCTAAAACAAGCTCCTAAAGCATGGTATGATAGGTTAAAAACTTTCTTAATTGAAAAAGGTTTTACCATGGGCAAAGTTGACAAAACTCTTTTTGTGCTTAAGCATGGCAATGACTCATTATTCATTAAAGTGTATGTGGATGATATTATCTTTGGTTGTGCTTCTCATGATCTTGTGTCCAAGTTTTCAGCTATGATAAGTTCAGAATTTGAGATGAGTATGATGGGAGAACTCACGTACTTTTTGGGGCTACAAATCAAGCAAACAAAGGAAGGTACCTTTGTGCATCAAACGAAGTATACAATAGACCTTCTCAAGCGCTTTAAGATGGACAAAAGCAAGCCTCTTCAGACACCAATGAGCACAGCAACAACACTTGAGCTTGATGAAGATGATGAACCAATTGATCATAAAGAATACAGAAGCATGATCGAATCACTTTTGTACCTCACAACATCAAGACCGGACATACAATTAAGCGTATGTCTTTGTGCAGGATTTCAAGCCTCCCCACATGCTTCACATCATCAAGCCCTCAAAAGAGTTCTCAGGTACTTACATGGAACTCAAGAATTTGGCATTTTCCTTCCTTCTTCCTCAACCATTACTTTGAAAGCTTTTTTTGATGCTAATTTTGGAGGTTGTAGGATTGATAGGAAAAGTACTCCGGGTGCTTGTCATTTTCTTGGTAATTCACTTGTTGCTTGGACCTCTAGAAAAAAAATCCAGTTGCAAAATCCACAGCCGAATCTGAATATGTAGCTGCTGCTAGTGCTTGCTCACAAATTCTTTCGATTGTTCAGATACTTAAGAACTATGGGGTTGATCTAGATAGTGTTCCACTGTTTTGTGATAACACTAGTGCCATTTGCATTGCTAAAAACCATGTGCAACATTCTAGAACTAAGCACAGTGATATTAGGTATCACTTTCTCTATGATAATGTTGAAAAAGGAAACATTGTGCTTCACCATGTAGATACTGAACAACAATTGACTGACATTTCCACAAAACCTTTGGATTTCACTCATTTTTGTTACATTCGTAGTGAAATAGGGGTTATGCATCCTCATGGCTTAAATTGAGGGGCAGCTTTGAAACTTGGGAAGTCTATGTGTGAATCTGAATTTAAAAGTAATATGAGCATAGTATTTCATACATATATGACTTTGTGATTCCTTTTACATGCTGAAAGTTCTTACTACATTACTCATGTTATACATTTTGTAGTTTTTGCCATGATTAGTAATTGGAATAATTACTTACACTAAATCTTGTCATGATCAAAATTTCTTGCTATTTTGAACTTGTTGCATGCTCACAAGTGCTTTTAATCATAAAGAATTAATCAAGTAATTATCTTGCATGTTGAGCTTTTATGGTCAAATATAAATTTAGAAAAGATTAAGAGAATATGCATGCACCGTACTTCTTCTTTTGAGATGGTTTATCATTGCACTTAGATATGAACTTAAAAGAAGTTGTGTATGACTAAAACCATGTCCTTAATCTTCTGATTGTCAAACGACATAGGATTGGCTTGGTTGGTTAGAATAAGGCAGATGCGCATATAATCTCTTGCAAATATCATATGATCAAAATTTGTGCTTAAAAGAAAATAAAATTGCAGCAACAAGTGTCATGCTTTCAGGTCTTGAAATTATTAAGTTTGTGAGATCATGACTTGCTTAAATTCAAAATTACACTTGATCTCTAGCATGGCTTACACTACTTTATGTATCTCATTGTTGTGATAGTGTAAGTTACTTGATAGTATGACTTGGATGAGCTTTGTTTTATATGTATATGTCATAATATACTCATAACAATTAAAATTTCTCTTTTGTACCTTGCTGAATACATTGTCAAAGTGGGAGAAATTGATCACACATTGTACATATCCACAAGTGCTTCTTCTCAGGGGGAGAAGTATGCAAGGGGAAGAAATTTATAAATTTCTCATTTGATTTTCAAATAGGGGGAGAAATCGTTCTCAAAACATTTTATGTGAATAAGCCAATGTTCGGATTTTAAGTGGTGTTGCCAATGCATTCATCAAGGGGGAGATTGTGAGACCTATGTGTGTTGAATACATTTGCTATGGCGATAAATGTTTTGAATGCTGCCAAAACACCTTTTCACCAAGGTCCGACTCTAGGTCCGAGCTCCTGCAAGGTCCGACGATATGTCCGACATGCTATGGCTAGGTCCGACATGTTTTTGCTAGCTCCGGCACTAGGTCCGATTAGCTTTGGTAAGCTCTGGCGCTAGGTCCGACTAGCTTTGGTAAGCTCCAGCGCTAGGTCCTGCTAGCTTTGGTAACCTTTGGTTCAAGGTCCAGCTAGCTTTGGCAAAGTATAGATCTTGATCGCAGTTGTTCTACTTTTAACTTGCAATGATTCATACTTGCTTTACCTTGATGAAAAGTTTGCTTAGTAATTTTTTACTAAGTTTTTGATGCGTTTTTGTGGTTATAGTTGATATCATTTTTCTATGGTTTGCAACATGCTTATGTGAGGTGCTCACGTAAGATGTTGTAGTTTTGGAACTAACGAGAGTCAAGTCGAGGACTTGTGCTCGGAAGTATTGGTTGTTTATTCATGTGCAGGTGTTGCTTGAGTTCAAGACATGGCTGGTGACGGGATCTGTTGAACTAGTTTTGGGAGAAGATGAGGTTCAACAACCAAGTTCAGGAAGAATTGTGGTTGAACGGGTAAGGAGGTCGTGCATGATGATTGAATCAAGGGCAGTGCATATGAAGGTTACTGGACATCAAAGGAAAATGTTTACATGTGTGCAAGGATTGCATGGACGTGGCTACATGGTTCCAAGGTGTGATGAAGAGATGTGGACGTAAAGAATTGGTCGAAAAGGTCCAACGGACTAGGTTATGGACTCGGGCTGCGACTGAGTTTGTTTTGACTCAAATATGGAAAGTTTTGAGTTGGTTATGATAGGATTTCGTGTGGCTCACGAATTTGAGTTGTTTTAGGAATGTGAGATACGTTCCTAAGGTGTTTGGAAGTCTTAAGATTGCTTCTATCTGCGAATAGAAGAGTCTTGAGCAGTTATGAAAAGTTTCGATTTGTGAACTAAGTAGGATTAGAGTCCTAGTTAGGTTTGGGTTGGCCTAAGGGCTGGTTATATAAGCAAGGGAGGCCAGAGCTCGTGGTAGATGACTTTTGGGCTGTTACTCTTGTGTTCTATTGAATAAAGATCATAGTTTAAAAGAACTTTTGTGCCTTGTTCGTCCGACTTGTTCCAGACAAGTTTTTCTCATCGAGTTTTCTGCACAACACTACCTTTCTTTAGTGATTTTATCATAACTCGAGTTTTACAGATCCAATTGACGTGATTCTTTTTGGGATGTCTTCAAAATTTGATTATCTATCATCTGTCAAAATTTCACGGTCATTGAATTTGCGGTTTTTGATCTACACGAACTTCTTTGCAATATTGCAGATCTGTTTTTTACTCAGTAGAACAGATTGACCTTTGTTCGATCTTTCGATCGTAACTTGAGTTTCTCTTGACGGATTTGAGTGATTCTTGTTTTGTCGTCTTTGTGACTTGATGCTATCTGATACCTATCACTTTTGTCACAGTGAAACACGTTTAGATTAGTCTCGCACACGATTTCTTTAATAGATCATTTTTTTTTGCCGGGGGATTTTAATTGCTTCCGCTGAAAAAGTTTTAATCTACCATTCACCCCCCCCCCTCTGGTAGCTTTTCACGTGCTCTTCGATCCTACAAAATGCTACATCAATAGTTTCTGTACGCTTGCGGATTTACATGTATAATCTAAAATCTATTAACAAACATTTCTAACACCACTGCTAGAGATGAATTGTTAGTAGTGCATAGGAACCGTCAACAAGCATTTCTAGCGCCGTTGCTGGGGAAGGCAGCTGGAGTATTACATGATTGAATGAATAGGATATGACCCTAGTATGTTTTAGTAGGATGACACTTCTTTGTTTTCGCATTTTATGTGAAAACAGGTTAGTGTAGTCTGGTTTCTGCTTAGCAGAAAACCTTGTTGAAGATCCCGAATCCCTTCTGAGAGATCGACCTCGTGTCGTTACTCCTCGAAAGCTTCAATCGGAAAAGCAAGCCAGCGCAATTACACCAACAACTGAAACGCTAATGGCCCAGAAGACCCTTCGTGAGTTTTCAGCTCCCTCTGCGAACAATGTGCCTGTTGGGCCCACTATTAACACGGGAGACATAAACTTGGAAATCAAGACTAGCCTTATCACTATGGTGCAAGCCAACCCATTTTGTGGGAAGGCTAACGAGAATGCAAGTGCTCACCTGATACAGTTCCTTGAGATCTGCAGCACTTTTAAGATAAAGGATGTATCTCCTGATGTTTTCTGTCTTAGGCTATTTCCGTTCTCTCTTCTTGGGAGAGCGAAACAATGGTACTATGCTAACTAAAGTGCTGTAGATACTTGGGAGATGTGTTCTACGACATTCCTCGCCAAGTTTTTCCCATTGGTCAAGACCAATGCCCTACGTGGAAGAATTTCCAGTTTCTATCAAGATGCCAAGGAATCTATTCCCGAGGCTTGGGAAAGGCTTCAGGAGTACATCCTAGCCTGTCCCCACCATGGGATGGATGATTGGCTCATCATCCAAAACTTCTACAACGGGCTGATCTCTTCCACCCGTGACCATGTTGATGTTGTTGCTAGAGCTGCCTTCTTCTCATTGATGGTGCCCAAAGCCAAAGATTTGAATGAGAAGATGGTGTCAAACATGGGTTAGAGCGACGAGCGTCTCTATACCCTCCAGCGAGGCATGCACACCTTGAAGGTGGTGGACATGATCGCTGCCAAATTGGACCTCCTAATGAAGAAGATTAATGGAAAAAGCAATGGTGAGGTATGTGGCAATGCCTATGCCTTAGACTCTCAAATCACTTGTGAAGTCTGTGGCAACACGGGCCATATAGGCAATGACTACCTAGAAACCCGTGAGGATGTCTTATACGTAGCCAACAATGGAAACAACAATGGCTATCGTCCAGGAGGTCAAGGGTGGGGCCGACCACGCCCATTCTTTCAAGGAGGGTACAACAACAATGGCAACAATGGAAATCAACCCAACTTGAGAGAACTTGCCATTGGACATCTGAAGATCAATGAGGCTATATCAAAGAAGTTGTCGGCCAATGACAAGACCCTGGAAAGCATAAATGCCAAGATTGAAGGACTATCCTCAACCTTCAAGAATCAATTGATTTTCAACAAGATGTTGGAAACTCAGTTGGCTCAAGTGGCAGCTGTTGTTCCTCCAGTGGAGAATGGCAAGATGCCAGGACAGCCCGAACCCCCTGTGGAAAATGTCAACATGATTTCTCTACAAGGAGGCAACTGGCTGAAGGACCCGGGATGTCCTACAATTTCATACTCAATTGGGGCACATCACATTAACAAGGCCCTTTGTGACCTTGGAGCAAGTGTGAGTGTGATGCCCAAGGTGGTTTTCGACCAGCTGAACTTCACAGAACTTACTCCAACACCAATGCAGCTCCAACTGGCTAATTCCTCAGTCTGTTATCCAGTGGGTATCACTGGACATGTCTCGGTGAAAATCCAGAATTGCTTCATACCCGTGCATTTCGTGGTGCTCGACATGGAGGTCGAGAACGATATGTCGCTCATTCTTGGGCGCCATTCCTAAGCACCGCGAAGGCTCGCATAGATGTGGGAGCTGGAGAAACCCACTTCCATATCAATGGTAAGGAGGAGAAGTTTAAATTTTGCCCAAAGTTGGAGCAATGCTCAATGATCCGCATTGGGACGAATGTAAAAACATTTAAGAGGTCGAAAACACACCTCCGAAGGTGGACCCACTCATTGAATTCATGAGGAATTTGATCTATGCAGAAAACCCGTCTTATCGTCCACGCTGACACCCCAAGAAGACGGAGAAGCTCGGGCCTCCCCAAAGGCCCGAGTCCACCGAGCCGCCAAAGAATGTATGACAGAAGAAGCAAGACAAGCCGCCCGTGCCCATCCCTTTGGGCCCGAATGACAAGAAATGAAGAAGGACGAATGTCCGTCTCATCGGACGGTGGTGAGACCTAGCCAATATGTTCAATTGGGAGTTATCCTTTTTTGTTTTTTTTTCTCTTTATTTGGTTTTCCCCATTTAGTTTGATTTTCCCCACTGCATATTTGATTTTCCTAGTAAGTTGAGAATCTTATATTCTCAACTATCATTTTTATTTCTTCCTTTTTCACGAAAAGAAAATTGTTGGGTTCTGAAAAAAGGAGTTTTTATTTGGAACACAATTTTCTGAGCTGCAAAAGTGGTATTTCACCAACATGCTAATTTCATAGCCGTTGGGGAACCACTGCCAAAAGGGGGAACAGGGGGGCCCACCTGTCAGGTCGGTCGACCCCCCTATTTGGCCAATTAGGGGAAAGAGCCATTTTGGCTCTCTCTCCTCCAACGACAACATTTGGTTCCCTAGTGAATGTTGGGGATAGCACACTATAAATGGTGACCGTGAAGAGCTCTTCGCCTCACACTTCACCTCTATTGATACCTCCCCAAAGTCACTCTTGCTCACATTGTTTTCTTGCTCTTCATTGAAGCACTCTTGCTCAATTTCCCAACTGAAAAAGATTTGCTTTTGTTTGCATTTGCAATTTGCTCTCAAGTCCTTCAAGGGAAAATTCGTCGGGGTTTTGCTTTCACTAACATCACCTCTTTCGAGTTTTAGCCTTATTGTGTTCTTGTTTGTTGTGGCCATGAATGGAATGAAGAGGTTGTTTCGAAAGAGGAAGGAGGTTGCAAGCTCAAGCCTTGGTGGAGACTCAAGTGCACGCCCCTCTTCCGTTGCTACACCAAGTTCACGGAGGAGGAGTGTAGAAGAGGACACTCCCACGGGTGAGAGGAGCAACCCACACCAACTTATTAACGATAATGACCTCGACATACAAAGTGAAGTTGAAGATCAAGCACGCAAGCTCCTCCAAGATCATGAGTTTTCTCATACGAAAGCTTATGATCTGGATTTGATCTCCAAAATAGGTATGGATTCTGAATTCTTTTCCATTTGGAGTGCACTAGGATGGGAAAACTTTGCTCACATAGAGGAGAAAGGTTCACGCCTTCTCTGCATACAATTCCTTTGCACACTCAAAATAGGATTTGATGGTATTATTTTTATATTATTTCAAAAAGTATACACTATCCTATGGAAAGAATTAAGTGAAATCCTAGGCTTCCATAAATGTTGTTTGCTAGATTTAGACACTTTGCCTAAGTTAAACATACAAAGTTTTTGTCAAGATTTAACTGGTGAGGTCAGACGTAGTGCACCTAGAAATAGCCACTTGCACAACCCTACTTTATGTTTCATGCATAGATGGGTGGCTATGACTATGTTCCCTAGAGGAGATGTAAGTATAATACGTGATGATGAGCTGAAAATTTTATTTGCCATGATTAAAAAGATAAAAGTTGATCTAGTAATTGTCATGATGACACAATGGTTAGATTACATTCCAAGGGTAGGGCCAATTGAATGCACTTATTGATTACTCGTGTTGCTACTAGGGTAGGAGCACTAGAATATTCTTCATTTGAGTATATTGAAAATGAAAGAGAATTAATTGATTAAGATTATTTAGTGTAAGGACATACCCTTAAGCATGATCAAGATGGCTCTTTGATATTTTATTATCCTGGCTTTGTCAATGAAATTCGGTTACCTAACCCGGATTATCATTTGTACAAATGCTGGAGGTTGACTATTGAATTTCTTCCCATTGAGTAAGCAAGAAGAAGTAATGTCTCTAGCAGGGTAACTAGAAGCCGTACAAGGAGAGCGGCTAAGCCTCCGACATCCTCCACGGTCCATGAGTATGAAGAGGAAGAGAACCCAATGGGTGATGCACCCAGATGGACTCAACCTCCATCCTATGAGATTGAAGGTCCGTCTTGGCATGGATGGCCAGGTGCCGCATGGGAGCCACCCTTATCCACTTCAAGCTCTAGCAGCTTGCCTCCATCGTCCATGAGAATATGTCGTTCCTCTTCGGCTAGAAGTCAATATGACTATAGCCAAGGAATGACGGATCTCACTAGACGTATGGATGAGCTTGAAGTGAGAACGGGTGACATCTACAACACTCTACAAGGACATTTCCAAGGTACCCAGGACTGGCAACAACACATGGACGCTCAATTAATCAACCTCAACTCCACGCTACAACAACAACAAGCCGATCTCGTGGCATACTTCCGTCATCAAGGGTTCAACCCTCGACATGGAGGTGAGTGAAGAACAAGCTTGGGGGAGGACCCCCACTTGAGGTAAATTGTATCAACCCCTTTGTATATTTATTTTCCATTAGACGATCATTTACCTCGCATATAAAAATAATAATAAATAATAATAAATTTTAGTACAGATATTTTTTTCAATAAAATAAATGATGTGCGGTAAGAATAGTTTGGAATTCACATAGATGAAATAATGAATAATTGCTCTGTTTTAATTTCATAAGTACCTAGTTTACAACTTACTACTCTCCAACATATTGCTCTCGTTGGCTAAAATTCTTTTGCCTTGATTTGAAAGCTGTGGGTAGCAAAAGCTTAATCCATTCTAAGTTGTTGTGAGATATGATATAGTGATAGGACTGCTATTCCTAGTTTAAAAGTGAAACTTAAATTATTGGAGAAATCCTAAAAAGATTTAAGTTACTCTCATTTGATTAGAAATACCTACCAAAGCCATATGATACATTACATTGATAGACCTTATGCATATGCTATTTGTCTTCACATTGAACTTTGTCAAACTTGATAAGAAGTTTTAGGCTCGATCCTCCGAAAGATAATGGGTAAGTCAATTGATGGAGATCTCGACGTTGATTATCTGAGGCTCTCGAGGAGAACACGAAAAACCTCTGCAATCATTATACCACCGCTCCATTGGTTATCAACCGTGCTGCAATCGAGAACACAAGCAAGAACGTAGAAGACACGATCTGAAATCGCGAAGTTGGAGTTTCATAAAGCGTAGAACGGCGATATTATTAATCTAAGAAAAATCCAATTATTTATGGCGGCTACTATGTAGTATATATAGGTGGGAGGACGTCCAAGAGGGTGTTGGCGTCGTGACCTAACCCTAAGACACGAAAATAATGGATTTAGACTTGATACAAGGCCCAATGGCCCAATACGGTGGCGCAGCACCTTAACAGATTATGTACTCAATTTTTTTTTTTGACGACTCCTGTCGACTCCGATAGAATTTTGACATGGGACAAGCTCCATTGGAAATTTTATCCTCTACCCTTTCTGTACATATGTAGAACGTCCAAAACGGAGTTCGTATGTGTCCTGGGCGTCCATTTTAGTGCGCATTGCTCCTGGACTCCGAGTTGGACACGATTTGTAGTTGGGCTAGGTTTCCATCTTCTTTGAACGTATTCTCTGGTCCTCCACGCCCCTAAGACTTCCTCAAAGTACTCCTTGAACCTCTCCATGGATTCTAATCACAATTAAATCATTAGGTAGCAATCTATTCTCAAAAACATATAAGGAAACATATAAGAATGAGCTCACCACTGAAATTAATTGTTGTCTGTGAACTCTATTGATTGCATCATGTATGTTCAATGGAGTGTTGTTTGTATCTATAGAAGTGATGTCCTCATCATCCTCCCCTTCTTGAATTGGAGTCGTCCTCGACTCAAGGTCATCTTCTCTCATGTGTGGGTTCATATGTGCAATGCTATCAAATCCTCTTGTGTGCATCAAAGGAGGAGCCCAAAGTGGTGGACGATATAGTGGGCCATCTCCATGTTCTCCATAAAATAAGCATGACCATTCACTTGAAACAGGATCCCAAACAAATAAACATTGTTCTATTTCTATTCGTGCAATAATAATGTGCATGATCTTATCATTCTCCCCTTCTTTATGACAAGCCATCCTCGGCTTGCTCGTATATCCAGCAAAGAGGCTTGAATTGGGGGTAGAATGAGCGTTGTCCATATTGCACAACCGCAGCGAACAATGCTCCTCTATTAAAAGTTGTCCGTGCTGCAAGAAAAACATACTAGAAAAACTTGACAAAGAATTATTAGTGTTGGTGCATCCATTCGTTTCACGATGTTGTTGCAGCACAAAAGGAGTTTTCGCATTTGTACATATGTAAACTTTATGCACCATAAACATATCACTATGTTCATATTTGCCTATAGAATGAAAAATATTTCTATTTAACAAAGGAAATTCAGATTGGGAAATATTCTCTTCTCTATGATATCTAGATCACAAAGAGTGTCAAATTCAATATAACCTAAAGTATTTAGAGAAGACAACAACTTCAGCTCATCCCTTTCACATGTAATTGGAATCAAATGCTTAATTTCAGTACAAGTGAGTGATAAAGTATCAAATTCATTTGATTGTTCTAGCATAGGTACAATATATTTATCACACAACTCTTTCATAGCGCAACGATTAGCAGGAAAATCAACATGTGACAATGGTGTATAAATAAATGATTCTAATAGTTGCTCCTAGAAAATATCATGATTGGTGGGAAAATTCATGACATCCAAAAACTTCTCACCTTCTGTATTTGTAGAATGTTTTGCCTTACCATTTTCAGTAGTGATTTCGAGTGCATTATGAGTTGATCCATCTAAAATTTCACAAGTGTTGTCGAAAGCCTCGTTCTCTTTTGCATCATCTATATTATTTTCTATATTGTCCTACAAAACATTAGCCACAAAAGGAGGTACAACAAGAAATTTCTCCACAAATTGATGCACTTCATCTTTGCAATTAGATACATTCATAAAAGTTTCTTGCATACAAATTTTCATATCCTTCCATGTTCAACGTTTTTCTAAATTAGTTAAATTGTTCCACCAAGTTAATGCACAACCTACTAATGCACTTGCAACATTTCTAATTTTTCTCCTCTCACACATATGACATTGTCCAAAAATTTTATCCAACTCTATTTCCCAAGCAATATATTCATCGTAACCAAAACAATCATAAGAAGGAAGAGATGGAAGAATATAATTACTTTATGTGGAAGGAGTTGTAAAGATGGTCTGAATGTCATGTGAAACCTTGGTTGATGTTTGATTCTTAGTGAGCAACTACATCGCCGTCTTCATCATGTCAATCATCTCAGTATATAATGTGTGATTCTTGCTTTTACCTGACATTGTTAGCAGCAAACAGAAAACAACAAAAAATTATGTTATCCCTATCAACTACAAAGGATAATGGCAATGTGCAAGTGGAGTGACACACTCCCAAGTGTCTTACCACGCTTTTACAAGTGTTCTTACCGACACTGCAGGTGGCAAACGGTGGCCGGTATGAAGAAACCAATGAAGCGTGGGATGATTGCAAAGGTGCATCGATTCTGCTCAAGAGTAAAGTGTAGCTTGGATGACACTTTTCATGTAGCAAGGATTAGCAACAATGCAATCAGATAGTAAAGTTGAACAAGTGTCCAAAGTACTTGTCAAAGTTGCTGGCCTAAATGTGTTCTTAGTAGTTCAAGCAAGCAAGACATGAGACAAAACTAGATGACACAAAGGATGCAAGCACTTCTGTTTTTTTTGTTGTTGTTTTTTTTCTCCTCTTTTTTTTTGTGAGGCCTTTGTATCTTGTTTTGAACTTGCCTTTTTTTTTGTCTTCTTTTTCTCAGAATGGGCTGCAAAAGAACACAATAAAAAGCAATCAAAGATATCTCGTCTGTCTGTCGCAGATTTTCTGCTCAATCTTGCAAGGACAAATAGGCACACTTATAGGCTCCAAATAGAAAAACTTACAACAGCAAGATTGTTGATATATCTCTCCTCTTTAATTTCAATATATGTAAGACCTATTTTGAAGAATAACAATAGGAGATATTTCCCCCGAAATACAGACTGTTCAGAAATTCTAGGTCGAGAACAGATTTAGATCTAATGCACTTTTGACCATGATAACTCCGTTTTCTGGAAAACCTATGCATACAAAAGTTGTAGAGAACTTCTTAATATTTCCATAAAGTACAAGAAATCCAAATTCCAAGTTTGTATGTGTGAGATATGATCAAAATACCGAACTACATAGAGATGAATCTAATCTAGACGTGATGACGTGATTCAAAAAGATGAAGCGACACAATGCAAAACTCAAACTAATACCAAAAACACTTTCTAAACCAGCAATATGAATCAACAACGGACACAAACTCAACAAAACCAAACTGAAAGAAAAAGTTGCAAAGGCTCAATGGTGGTTTGGACAGAGTAATGAACAAATCTACTAAACTGCAAGTTTTTTGTGGCTTTCTTGTGGACTCTAGGTATAAAAAACAAAACTAATATAATGGATATATGAATTACCTAATGGGAAACCTGGAAATCTGATACCAACTGATAAGTAAGGATGAGTCTCAATCTTCCGAAAGGTAATGGATAAGTCAATTGATGGAGATCTCGACATTGATGATCCGAGGCTCTCGAGTAGAACACGAAAAACACCTGCAATCACTACACCATCACTCCGTTGGTTATCAACCGTGCTTCACACGATTGACCTCGCCAAGAAGGCTAATCTCTGCAAGTGCAACCGAGAACACAAGCAAGAATAAGGTAGAAGCAATCTGATTTGCCAAGTTGGGGTCTCACAAACCGATGAACGGCGAAACATTGTATAACAGATTAATCTAAGCAAAATCCAATTGTTTATGGAGGCTACTATGGAGTATATATATATAGGTGGGAGGACGTCCAAGAGGGTGTTGGAGTCGTGTCCTAAATCTAAGACACGCAAATATTGGATTTAGACTTGATACAAGGCCCAATGGCCCAATACGATGGCGCAGCACCCTGACAAATTCTGTACTCGATTCTGTTTCGACGATTCATGTCGACTCCAAAGGAATTTTGACTTGGGACTAGCGTGTAACACCCTCATTTTCATGCATCATGCCCTACATACACTCATATACATGTTTAACATTAACCCACATAAAGAGGAACGAGTTTAACTTTATTTCGGAGCATTTAAAATTGATTTGGAGCAAAACCTCACTTAAAACACAGGAAAGTGCGGACTAGTCCGATTTTACTAAGGACTAGTCCGATTTCTCTCTGACTAAAAACGGACTTGTCCGTTTTGCTGCGGACTAGTCCGATTTTGGCTCTGGAAAAATTCGGACTTGTCCGATTTTGTGCGGACTAGTCCGATATTCCATGAATCCTTGAAAATCTGCTAAGTCCCTGGACTTTTCCGGACTAGTCCGGTTTTCCAGCGGACTTGTCCGTTTTCCTCTCTGTTCAAATCCGGACTTGTCCGATGTTTGGCCAGACTTGTCCGACTTTCTCTCTGGACGACTTCGGACTAGTCCGGTCATTTCCGGACTTGTCCGATATTTCGCGACTCCGAGTTGATCTTTTGTTTTATGACTTGTTTCTTGGGTTTCACGTTAAGTGGGCCTAGGTACGTCATGCCTAACTCTTTTGGAGCCCATGTGGGACTCTAAACCGGCATCTACTCATACCAAAACTCGAAATCTATCTAACCCTAGCCTCCACCTCTATATAAACAGCCCCACCCCTTGGTTTGACATCTATTTGCCACTTTTCCACCCACCCAAACCCTAGTTCGTGGGGAGCCACCATCAAGGAGGGAGGAGAAGATCCCAAGCAAGAAGAAGAAGAGGAGGAAACAAAGAAGGATAGAGATCTCCACCAAGTTTCGTCCTTCACCACCAATTCATCTCCAAGTTCATCACCAACCCTAGATCATCAAGATCCAAGTGTTACCTCCAAGGTTCTTGGTTCATTGGAGTTCTAAACACCTGGTATACCTTCTATTCTCTTTTCCTTACGAGAATTCAACCCCTAATCTCCAAATTTACGTCGATCTAGAAAACCCTAATCTGCTGATCTCGCGGAGTGCAGACTTGTCCGGTCCCTAGCGGACTAGTCCGATCTTTCTGGTTAAATTGTGTTGAATTAATTCTAAAATTTGATCTAATCGACCCCAAACCTGTATAAACTTGTTAAAATCTATTAGAACTAGTTAGTTATCATTAAAAGCAATCTAGTAACAAGTTCTACCTTGCATTTGCATCAATCATGCATGTCATGTCATATTGAGTAATATTTGTGCACTCTTTGATTGTGTTTCTTGTCTTGTATGTTTGTTATGTGGATTAGACAGATTTGCGCTAGAAAGTGCCCCGGAGGATCTCCAGCATCGAGAGTTCGAAGGCTTTGATCCTGATTAACAACAAGAGCAAGGCAAGTGTCCTTGAAGCATATTGATCCTGTTTTCAAAATAAGTGTTTTGTTTGCAAAACTGCATGCTTGTGTCAATTTGATGGGAATCCTATGGTAGGAAGTTTACTAGTTTTGTTTGACCACCCTTGTCACCTGGAATTTATGGTAGAGAGTCGGGAAGGCTTTTTACTTTTTGCTTCGCTTAATCAACTGGGATGGAAAACAACTATACCAATCAATTTATTTATGCATGGATGAGATTATGGATAACATGAACTGGTTAATATGGTATTGTAATGGGTGATCTAAGCAAGCCTGGTATGTGGATGGGTTGGATGTTATGGTGGTTTGCTTGGTTTAGATCTAAGGACCGGTTCATGCGAGAATAAGCCAGGACTACAGTGCCACCACGAAGCCAAGTATGGGTGCGGCGTAGCTGATTAATTAGGGCTTTGCTACTGTTTGGACCATTGTGGATGCTCGGGGAAGGGGTAGTCGGATTGGGTTTGTTGATGATTGGTGGGACTACCCTGAGATCCGAATGGCTCAAGAGGGGGCCCTTGGTTGAAGATGTGCTCAGTTGGAGGCATCGCCACCGGTGAAACCTCAGTGGGGTCTAAATAGGCTAGTAATCCCTTTGTAAAGGCTATTTTGTGATCTCTTGGCCACACACCAAAGGAAGTGTGTAATATGACTGACGGGTCATGGGCATAAGGGAAATTCTTAGTCGCCGAAAGGTGATGAAATCACGAACACATGGGTAAAGAGGTACAAACTCTGCAGAGTCAAATAAAACTATCTTGATAGCCGTGCTCCCGGTTATGAGCACCTGGACAACTTCCATGATTAGAGGGAAATTGGAATTTGGGATGGTTATGGTTTGGTAATGGTTATGGATGGTTACGGATTTATTTCTGGTGTTGATTATGGTTATTGGCAATGGTAAATTATGGACTGGTATTATGATGGTTACATGGTTTATGATGGGATTACTTCACACACATATAATTTATTGTTTTTCAAATGTTTTACTGTACTTTTCAGCACTTTGTCATTATTATTGTCGTCATTTGAATCAGCCACATGTCATACTTTCCACACTTGCTGAGTATGACATGTAGTCACTCTTGCAATTCCCCCCCCCCCCCCCCAAACAGTTGCAGGTCAGGATTGGGAGTTTAATGGCGATAATGCGGAGTTCTAGGCCGTGTCTACCGTCAGCTTTGCCTGTGGTGTTGATTGGAGCTGCGCATACATACCCTGTCGCTTATGCTGCATAGTTGCTTAGATTGCTTAATTAGTTTATTTCCGCTGCATTAGTTGAACTTGTCATTAATATTCATTAGAGCTTGTATTCGAGGATAATATGGTTTGTGTAATAAAATTTGATAATTAATCTTGTTCTGTGGTAATTTTCTGTATACTCTTTTGTGATTGCACTCGTGTATGTGTGTTGAACATCCTGGGCACACATATGCGTTAGCTTGGTTCAGTTTTTGGAACCGGGCGTCACATAGCGCCATTGGAAAGGTTATCCTCTCCCCATTCCGTGCATATGTAGAACGTCCAAAACGGAGTTCGTATGTGCTCTGGGCGTCCATTTTAGTGTGCACTGCTCCTAGACTCCGAGTTGGACATGATTTTGAGTTGGGCTCGGTTTCCATCTTCTTTGAACGTATTCTCTGGTCCTCCACGTCCCTAAGACTTCCTCTAAGTACTCATTTAACCTCTACATGGATCCTAATCACAATTAAATCATTAGGTAGCAATCTATTCTCAAAAAGATATAAGGAAACATATAAGAATGAGCTCACCTCTGAAATTAATTGTTTTCTGTGAACATTATTGATTGCATCATGTATGTTCAACGGAGTGTTGTTTGTATCTATAGAAGTGATGTCCTCATCAAAATTAGTATAGACCTATGTGAGATTTCATATATTACTTTTTGAATTCAAGACTTCACTTGCACATGCTATACTTCTACACTAGAAGTAAGCAAAATTTCACCATACCACCATTCCACAATAAAAAGAGAAACTCCATATCATTCATGCTTAGTACTCTCTCCAAAATTTATTGCATAAAAAGGGAGTAGAATACATGGCTACAAGAAAAAGAAAAAAATTGCATGCTTACATCATAAGCATGAGAAAACAAAAAAAAAGTTATGTTTCATCCCTGCAAAATAAGAGAGTCCCATTAAAAAGGAGTCATCTCAAGATCCACATCCACTCCATTCCATCACACATGCACAAGTCTTAAATCAAATTGTTTTGAATTGATTTTTCCTAAGGCTTTCTCTTTTGACTTAGCAATATTATGTGTTGCAAATAGGCTTACTATATTCCCTACCAAGCTCCACATACAAGCCTTATGTAGAGGTAGGATGAATTTAGGAAAAATGCCTTGGTGAGGATATATTTCCAATACACACAAAGGAGAGACTTGAGAGAATCAAATTGGGATACTTAAAATCTAAATAGAACTCTCCAGAATTTGAGTACAACTTGACTTCTAGGGTATGTGTGCTCCAATTGATGTTCTATCTTTCATTCACCCATGAATAGGAGATGGCATAAGCCTCATAATGACTTAAGATGGGTGAAGTACCGTGCCAATTTTTGTAATACTAGGTAGAGTATTTTGTTGTGCACATGATACTTCTGAAAAATAGAACATAGTAGCAACTCCTGATAATCAACCTAAAGTCTTGACTTTTCTCGGGACGAGCAAAAGATAAGCTTGGGGGAGTTTGTTGACGGTTGTTGTATACCAATTTCACCCGTCAATATAACTCAATTATGTGAAGGAAATATCATTTCTTGCACACATCACCTTTATATTTAACCTATTTCCACTTGTCCTTGGAGAAAGTAGTGTATGCAGGGATTCTATGCAGAATTGAAGTGAAACAAGGGGATGGATCCTATAAAATATCATTCCAATCAATCAAGCGACGCCATGTGGCACCACATGGATCAAATGGCCCACAAACAGAAGTATTCGAGACCATCCAATGGTGTAGTACCATTATCAGTCAATGGGACCAACCTGGGAGAGACCTGGAGGAAGCACACCGCAAAAGGAGCCAAGCCCAGGTCGGTCGACCCCCCTAGTCGGCCGACTAGGTCCTGGCGCTAAACACGGTCAAACGCCACATGTTGGCTCCTGCCGGCTTGAAGACGTCATGGGTGACTGATTCTCACGCTTTTGATGGTGGGAACCGACCCTTCTCTAAGCTATAAATAGGACCCCTCACCCCTCACTTCAACACACACCACTTGAGTATTCATCCATTGTATCCACTACTCTCCATAGGTTTAGAGGAGTATAGGCTACAAAGAGGAGAGTCTCTAGTCCATAGTCCAAGTAGGAGAGGAGTAGAATGAGTCTCTTCCCAATTTCCAATTGGGAAAGGTATGGCTCTTATATTTCTATTTGTATTTGTGACTTTATTCTTAATAAAGATGTCATTCTTAGTCTTCCATTGTTCATATACTTGGATGAAGCGTTTCTTGTTTGATTGTGGATTCCATGTATGTGGTAGGAGTAGTATTTATGATTATGCTATACCATTATCATTATATCATCATAAGCACTATAAACCTCAACTATAGTCTAATTAGCTATGACAATATTATGTTAACATGAATCACTTATGCTATGAATTAATATTGGTTCAATGATGATTCAGTTCATTGCCATAGAATGGCTTGTGCCTAGGCTCTTAAGGTAGTTACTTAATATGCTAGCATGGTGCTAGGATAGAGAGTAGCGTTTAATGTCTCGTACGCCCATAGATTGAAGAGGTAGGCAGTAGGTGGTGACAGTCCTATCTGCCCTTTGTAATCCTCCACGTTCGACTATGCCACAGGCTCTTGGCAGGAGTCGTCCTAGTATTGCTAGGGGTAAACCCGTGCCCGATGTGTTATACCACTTAGCATGAGAATTCATAATTCACATCATCATTAGTAACTAACCTAGGCTATGTATACGTACATTAGAAGCATTGTAGGAGTCTCTACCTAGTTCTTAGCCTGATCCCTCTTTACCCTATGTTACCCCCTTAGGATAGAATGATCTTGTGTGTGTCATACTACCTCAATTACCCTTTATCCATCCTTGCTAGAACCCTACCTAGGCCAACCTAGCCTTTCCACCTGATGATTATGCCCAATGTGTTAATCCACTTTGCATGAGAATTCATAATTAATATAATCATTAGTAACTAACTTAGGCTATGTATATTTACATTAGAAGCATATTAGGAGTTTCTACCTAACCCTTAGCCTAATCCATCTTTACCCAATTTATCCCCTTAGGATAGAATGCTCTTGTGTGTGTCACACTACTCCAATTATCATTTATCCATACTTGCTAGAACCTTACCTAGATCAACCTAGCCTCTCCACTTGATGATTGATTTGCTTCCATCTAGCCTTCTTTTGGGAGAATATAAATGATACCCTTTGGGAATACTCTTAGAGGGGAAATGCTACATCAATAGTTTCCGTGCACTTATGGATTTACATGTATAATCTAAAAGATATTAACAAACATTTCTGGCACCACTGCTAGAGATGAATTGTTAGTAGTGCGTAGGAACCTTCAACAATGACAGGAGCTTCCGCATCACCGTGTAGGAAAGCATAGCGTAGGCCTGGAGGAATGGTTTTCAACTCAATGGGGGGATTTTGTGATGGCTCTTCTTTGGGCAAATCAAATATATCCTGCAATTCATCCTCTTATTGGATGAATTGTTCTTCTTCTTCATTTTTAGGAAGTTCTAAGAATTGAAGGGCCATGACTTCCTCAATTGGTTGACTCTCGGGGGGAGGTTCTTCTAGTGTGTTCTTGGATCGTAGAATGGGAATGGAAAACTTCCTCCCTCCGAGTTTAACATCTAGGCTGCTTTTTGAGGGTGCATCCACGAGTAATTTCTCAATGGGTAACCCTATAATTACATCGAAGTCTTAGACTTCAAAGACATGAAAATCAAGGCAGAACTCAATGTTATCATGTCTTATAGATATGTTTTGTAAAATCTCATATCCTTCCTCCATGTTTCCATAGGAGTCTTTAAAGGATTTTCTTGTTGGAGCCCAGGGTAGATCACCAAAAATGGCTAAGGCACAATTTTCGAAAATGGTATTGGCTCCAATAGTGGGATTATAAAGTACGTTCACCATTACCCCTCGAACAAGACATCGAATGGTTGCTGGGGTGAGTTTACCCGAATTATTTCAGGTGACAGCTCAACCTCTGCTATCCATTCCCTACTCATGATTGAGGTCAACTCCTTGATTGTTTCCTGAAGGAATTTTCCTTTGGGCGGATCAAGGAGTGAGGGATGTAATGATGGTTTCTTTCCATAACAATACTTTGAGGCATTCCCAAAATCTTCAAAAATATCTTCCTCGAAGCACAATGGAAACTCTGAAGGTTGAATTTCTTCTTCCTATGTTGTCTTTGGTTTGGGTGAGGATTTCATAGTTACAACTTGAGATGAACATGGTATGGGTTCCGGAGTGACTATGGGGGATCCTCATGTCTCGACTCGGCTTCCTCTTGAGGACTTTAATCAAGACCAGTGATGAAGGATGTATTTTCTAGAACGCATTCTAGAATTTCCCTTCATTTGGTGTCTTATGGAGGAAAGAGCCACCGGCCGTTATGCCGAGGTATAGGGAAGAATCCTTTTCAAGCCCAAAACAAAGTGTTGTAACAACACGTGTTCGGGAATGGACAAGTTTGGGCCTGATTTGGTTAGCAATGAGAATCTAGCCCAGGCTGCACCTATAGATTCTTTATCGAATTGCTGAAAGTTAAGAATTTCCATTCGTAGAGAGGCAACTTGGGAGAGTTGAAAGAATGCAAGACAAAAATTGTCTCGAAGTTCTCTCCATTTTCCATTTGCACTCCCAACGGTATGAGTGTACCACTGCTTCGCCCTTCCCTTGAGGGAAAAGGGAAACAATTTCCACTTAAGGGTTTGTGTCATGCCCTTGATTAGAAGGCATTAACATAATTGCTCAAACTTCCGCAGGTGATAGTAGGGATTCTCACAATTCGTCTGTGAGAAGGATTGCTCCTGAACCATGGCTATAAAGCCATGGTGAAGTTCATAGCTAGTTGAGCAAATGGGATCCGCCGATGGTGGGGGCTCACAGAACTCACCCTTAGGAGCAGATAGAGAAAGAATGGTGGGTTGCTCCATAGTTTAGATGGTGCAAAGGTAAGGAATAAAGATAAAAATGGATACGAGGGTGAACAAGGTTCGAAGATCAGCAGCAACCATTCCAAGCAACGGCGCCAGAAATGCTTGTTGACGGCTGGTACATCACAGATGAAAATCCGCAAGCACACGGAGAAACCACTGTAACACTTCCCCTTAAAGAGTATTCCTAAGGGTATCGAATCCAAGGAACGTGTGTGCTAATCTTCTAACTGGTTCACCCAAGGACACAAAGCTTGGTGGTAGGCAAGGGATAGAGTGGATTTGCTAAGAGAAGTGTTTCTAATTCAAAGCAAATCGGTCAATACCAGCTTGAATTGGCATGGGCTTACCCTTGTCTGTCAGGCGACTCCCCCAAAAGCCTATGTCGTAGTCGAACTTGGAGGATTAAAAAGAACGGATTGGTCAGTCACCACCTACCGCCTACCTATACAACCTGTGGACTACGAGATAATCAAAGGTAACGTCAAGCCTAGACACCACGCCTACGCTATCGATTAGTTCCCTAACCTCTCTAGCAAAGACTAGGGCCTCTAAATAAATAGAGCAATGAACGAACAAGCAACTAAGGAATTAACTTGCTTAAATTAAATTAATGTACTCAAATGGAAATCATGTACCTTACTTTAGATGGAAAGAACTGTCGAGGTACTAGGGTGGAGAGGGTTCAACAAGCCCGAACACTATCCTTAAGTGGAAGAAGCCCGAAAAGCCGGAGCCTCCTCTTATTTCTCACTCTCTACCTATTTTCTAAGCACTTGGGCAGCAATACGCCTTTGGAGTGGAGTACTAGACTCATGCTTTTGGTGTGTCGAGTGAGGGAGCCCCCTACCCCCTATTTATAACCACCAAAGGCCGGTTTGGTGCCAGAAAAAGCGAGGGAATCAGTGGCCATCGTGATCTCCATGTTGTGAGGAGCCAACACGTGGAGGTTGACTGCCTTTTGCGCGTTTACCTAGTCGGTCGAACTGGCACTTCCGCCGACTTTCGGGTGGCCCCAAACGCGGTGTTTTTCTTCCGAAAGGCTGTTTTGTGGGGCCCAATCATGGGTATGGGTGATTCCCCTCATTTTTAGTTTGATTTCTCCTCCAATTGGGCCCAAGAATCCTTGTGATTGCGCCTGATTGGTCAGAAGGTATGTTTCTTGGATTGGTCCCTATAAATACCTCTAACTATGTTCATAATTCACCTGCATACACAATTGGACCAGCACTTGTGGAGATAGTTAGTAAATAACTCCTACCACCATGTTGGTTGTCCAATCCATAGCTTTTATGCAGGGAATTAACGGTCATATTTAGCAATTAAGGACCATTAACAGTGGCCCAGATGTGAGCAGTTGCCGACGCGGTAGTATAACTGAGCACGGAAAAAAAGTCAGAAGCAGGACGCAGGTGGGAGAGAGCAGCACGCGCAGTGGTTCAATGGTAGGGAAAGAGCAGAGCAAGTGTGGAGACTTGTCGGGGAAGGAAAACTCACTGGTTTTGGGATGGGCCGATGTAGCATGGTGGTCTTGCTGGCTCTCGATAAGAACAGCAGAGGAGGAACCCAAACGTTGTTTGGTGAGGGCTGACGGGTAAGCCACCCGACAAGTGGGCCCCACCCAAGATATTATCCTTTTGTATTAAGTTTTCAAATTAAGTGTTAAATTAAGATCGTCTTTGATTAACCACCTGGAACTCCATGATTTTTGCTCACTTTGATGTTGACACTTTAATTTGAATTAACATTCGAATTTGTTAACTAACATGGTTCAAGTGAGTTTGAATCTCAACTTTAACTCAAAATTATTAATTTCACATTTTGCATTTTTGTTCTCCTCGAATGCGGGCTTTTACACTAGGTTGTTGTAAGATATGATATAGTGATAGGGTTGTTATTCCTAGTTTGAAAGTGAACCTTAGATTTCCAGAGAAAATTCTAAAAAGATTTAAGTTACCCTCATTTGATTGGCAATACCTACCATATGATATTTTATATTGATAAAACTTATGCATATGCTATTTGCGTTCACATTGAGCCTAGTCAAAGTAGTATAGTCCTCTGTGAGAATTCATTCATTTCTTTTTGAATTCAAGATTTCACTTGCACGTGCTAAAACTTTTACACTAGAAGTTAGCAAAATTCTATCATATCATCATTCCACAATAAAAAGAGGAACTACATATTTTCATGCTTATTACTCTCTTCAAGTCGATTGCATAAAAAGGGATAGAAGACATGACTACAAGAAAAAGAAAAAAGAAAATGCATTCTTACACCATAAGCATGAGAGAAAAAAAGTAGCAATGTTTCATCCCTACAATAGAGTCTACATCAAAAAGGAGTCATCTCAACATCCACTTACACTCTCATTCCACCACACATGCACAAGTCTTGAATCAAATAATTTTGAATTGATTTCTCCTAAGGTTGCTCCTTTGACTTAGCAATATTATGTGCTGCAAATAAACCTACTACATTCCCTACCAAGTTGATGCCTTGATGAGGATTAGTGCTCCACATACAAGCCTTATTTAGTGCTAGGATTAGTATAGTCAAAATGCCTTGATGAGGATATATTTCCACTACACAAAAAAGAGTGATTGAGAGAATCAATTGAAGTACTTAGAATCTAATTGAAAACTCTCTGAAATTTGAGTAGAACTTGATCTCTAGGCTATGCTTGCTCCATTTACTATTCTATCTTTCAATTACCCATGAATAGGAGAAGGCATAAGCCCCATAATGACTTAATATGGGTAAAGTACCATAGTGTGACACCCTGCTCCGAAAATGAACCAAGTGCGACGCATATGTGTGCTCAGGATGTTCAACACACATATACGAGCGCATCATAAATGATATACAGAAAATCACCACAGCACAAACTAGTAAATAAGTACTTTTATTACAATATTCAAATAATCCTCAAATTACAAACTCTAATGATCATTAATACTAATAATTCTGCAGCAGAAACAATCTAAACATGAAGCTAAGCAACTAAGCAAATGGGATATAGCGCAGCTCCAAGCACAACCACTGGTAAGTCGATGGCAGCACACAACCTAGTACTTCGTATTATCCCCAGGGTATTCCCAAACATCACTTGAAACTGTTGTTGGGGGAATAGCAAGGGAGAGCACATGTCGTACTCAGCAAGTGTGGGAAAGCATGTAGCTTAAACAAGGAATGATAAAAAATAATGGCTATTTGCTGAAAGTTACATTTAAAACATATAAAAACATCCTACATATTCTATGTGAATTAATCTCATCATAATCCAAATAAATGTAATAACTCATATCCATCATTCATTATCCATCCATATGCCATATTCTTACCATCATCATTAACCATGTACATTCATCACCCTCCAAGCCATAACCATAACCAAACCATATCAAATCCCAAGTTCCATTCTAATCATGGAAGTTGTCTAGGTGCTCATAACCGGGAGCACGACTATCATCATAGTTTTTAACACTCTACAGAGGTTATACCACTTTACCCACAAGTTTGTGATTTCATCACCCGTCGGCAACTAAAGAAACCTCCCTTATGCCAAATACACTACCTTAGATGTTGATGAGGACATCACTTCTATGGTTACAAACAACACTCCATTGAACATACAAGATGCAATCAATAGAGTTCATACACAACAATTAATTTCAGAGGTGAACTCGTTCTTATATATTTCCTTATATGTTTTTGAGCATAAATTGCTACTTAATGATTTATTTGTGATTAGGATTCATGGAGAGGTTCAAGGAGTACTTGGAGGGAGTATTAGGGACGTGGAAGACCAGAGAATTCGTTCAAAGAAGATGGAAACCGAACCAAACTCCAAATCGTATCCAACTCGGAGTCCAGGAGCAGTACACACTAAAACGGACGCCCAGGACGCATACGAACTCCGTTTTGGACGTTCTACATATGCACGAAAAGGGGAGAGGATAGCCTTTCCAATGACACCGGTCCCATGTCAAAATTCCTTCGGAGTCGACGGGAATCGTCGAAACAAAATCAAGTACAGAATCTGTCAGGGTGCTGCGCCACCGTATTGGCCCATTGGGCCTTGTATCAAGTCTAAGTCCATTATTTTCGTGTCTTAGGGTTAGGTCACGACCCTAACACCCCCTTGGACGTCCTCCCACCTATATATACTCCATGGTAGTCGCCATAGACAATTGGGTTTTGCTTAGATCAATAATATCGCCGTTTTTCGGTTTGTGAAACCCCAATTCAGCAATTTCAGATTGCTTCTTCTACGTTCTTGCTTGTGTTCTCGGTTGCACTTGCAGGGATTAGCCTTCTTGGCAAGGTCAATCGTGTGAAGCACGGTTGATAACCAACGGAGCGGTGGTGTAGTGATTGCAGGGGCTGTTCGTGTTCTACTCGAGAGCCTCGGATCATCAACGTCGAGATCTCCACATCAATCGACTTATCCATTACCTTTCGGAAGATCGGGACTCATCATCTAATCTTTTACTCATCAATTGGTATCAGATTTCCAGGTTGCCCGTTAGGTAATTCATCTATCCATTACATTAGTTTTGTTTTTCATACCTAGAGTCCACAAAAAAGCCACAAAAAAACTTGCAGTTTAGTAGATCTGTTCATTACTTTGTCCAAACCATATTGAGCCTTTGCAACTTTGTTATTCAGTTTGGTTTTGTTGAATTTGTGTCCGTTGTTGAGTCATATTTCTGGTTTAGAAAGTGTTTTTGGTCTTAGTTTGAGTTTTGCATTGTGTGATTCATCCTTTTGAGTCACGTCATCACGTCCAGATTAGATTCGCCTCTGTCCAGTTCGGTATTTTCATCATATCTCGCTCATACGAACTCTGATTTTAGAGTTCTTGTACTTTCAAGAAAGCTTAAGAAGTTTTTATAACTTTCTTATTCATCATTCTCCCATAAAATCTAGTTATCAATGTCGAAATTGCATTAGATTTGAATCTGTTATTGATCTAGAAATTCTGAACAGTCTGTATTTCGGGGGCAATATCTCCCATTGTTCTTATCCAAAATAGATCTTCCATATACTGAAATTAAAGAGGAGAGATGGATCTATAATATTTCTGTTCAAAGTTTTTAGATTTGGGGACTATAAAGGTGCTTAATTGTCCTTAGAATATTGAGCAGAAAATCTGTAACAGACATACGAGATATCTTTAAGTGTTTGCATTGTGTTCTTCTTTTGCAGCACATTCTGAAAAAAAAAAGAAAAAAAGAAAAAGGCAAGTGCAAAAGAAGATACAAAAGCCGCACAAAAAAGGAAAAAAAAACAACAAAAAAAAACAGAAGTGCTTGCATTCTTTGTGTCATCTAGTTTTGTCTCATGTCTTGCTAGCTTGAACTACTAGGAACACATTTAGTCCAGCAACTTTGACAAATACTTTGGACACTTATTCAACTTTACTATCTGATTTCATTGTTGCTAATCCTTGCTACAAATAAAGTGCCATCCAAGCTACACCTTACTCTTGAGCAGAATCGATACACCTTTGCAATCATCCCACGCTTCATTGGTTTCTTCATACCGGCCACCGTTTGCCACCTGCAGTGTCGGTAAGAACACTTGTAAGAGCGTGTTAAGACGCTTGAGAGTGTGTGATTTCACTTCCACTTTTCCATTATCCTTTGTAGTTGATAGGGATAACATATTTTTTGTGTTGTCTTCTCTTTGCTACTAACAATGTCAGGTAAAAGCAAGAATCATGCATTATATGCTGAGATGATGGACATGATGAAGACGGCGATAGAGTTGCTCACTAAAAATCAAACATCAACCAAGGATTCACATGACATTCAGACCACCTTTACAACACCTTTCACAAGAAGTAATTACATTCTCCCATCTCTTCCTTCTTATGATGGTTTTGGTTACGATGAATATATTGCTTGGGAAATAGAGTTGGATAAAATTTTTGGACAATGTCATATGTGTGAGAAAAGAAAGATTAGAAATGTTGCAAGTGCATTAGTAGGTTGTGCATTGACTTGGTGGAACAACTTAAGTGATTTAGAAAGACCTCGAACATGGAAAGATATGAAAATTCTTATGCGAGAAACTTTTGCTAATGTATCTAATTGTAAAGATGAAATACATGAACTTGAGAGGAATTTTCTTGTTGTACCTCCTCCTTTGCCTAACCTTTTGCAGGAACATGAACAAATAAATGGAGATGCAAATGAGAGTGAGGTGTTGAACAACTCTTCTGAATTTTTTGATGAATCAACTCATAATGCACTCGAAATCACTGCTGAACATGGTAAGGCAAAACATTCTACAAATACAAAGTTTTTCGATGTTCTGAATTTTTCCACCAATCATGCTATTTTTGAGGAGCAACTATTAGAATCGTTTATTTATACACCATTGTCACATGTTGATTTTCCTGCTGATCATTGCGCTACGAAAGAGTTGTGTGCTGATAACTCTATTATACCTATGCAAAAACAAGTTAATGTACAAGATGATTGTGTTTTGGATTCACCTACTTGTGCTGAAATTCATAATTTGATCACCACTACTGCTGAAAATGATGAGCTGAATTTTTTGTCTTCTCTAAATACTTTGGGTTATATTGAATTTGACACTCTTTGTGATCTAGATATAGTAGAGAAGAGAATATTTTCCCAATCTGAATTGCCTTTGTTAAGTAGAAATATTTTTCATGCAATAGGCAAATATGAACATAGTGGTGTGTTTATGGTGCATAAAATTTACGTTTGTTCAAATGAGAAAACTCCTTTTGTGCTGCAAAAACATCCTAAAGTAAATGAATGCACTAACGCTAATAATGTTTTGTCAAGCTTTTCTAGTATTTTTTTCTTGCAGCAGGGACAAAAAATAAAAGAGAAGTATTGTTCGCTGCAGTCGTGCAATATGGACCGAGTTCATTCTACCCCCAAAGCAATCTTTTTTCCTGGACATACGAGCAAGCCGAGGACGGCTTGTCATAAAGAAGGGGAGAATGACGAGATCATGCACATTATCATTGCACCTACAAATATGGTACAAAGTTTATTTGTTTGGGATCCTGGCTCAAGTGAATGTGTGCTCTTGTTTGGACAAGATCAAGATGGTGCACTATGCCGTCCACCACCTTGGCCTCCTCCTTTCATGCTTACAAGAAGATTTGATGGCGTTGCACATATGGACCCACACATGATAGAAGATGAACTTGAGTCGAGGACGACTCCAATTCAAGAAGGGGAGGATGATGAGGACATCACTTCTATGGTTACAAACAACACTCCATTGAACATACAAGATGCAATCAATAGAGTTCATACACAACAATTAATTTCAGAGGTGAACTCGTTCTTATATATTTCCTTATATGTTTTTGAGCATAAATTGCTACTTAATGATTTATTTGTGATTAGTATCCATGGAGAGGTTCAAGGAGTACTTGGAGGGAGTATTAGGGACGTGGAAGACCAGAGAATTCGTTCAAAGAAGATGGAAACCGAACCAAACTCCAAATCGTATCCAACTCGGAGTCCAGGAGCAGTACGCACTAAAATGGACGCCCAGGATGCATACGAACTCCGTTTTGGACGTTCTACATATGCACAGAAAGGGGAGAGGATAACCTTTCCAATGCCACCGGTCCCATGTCAAAATTCCTTTGGAGTGGACGGGAATCGTCGAAACAAAATCAAGTACAAAATCTGTCAGGGTGCTGCGCCACCGTATTGGGCCATTGGGCCTTGTATCAAGTCTAAGTCCATTATTTTCGTGTCTTAGGGTTAGGTCACGACCCTAACACCCCCTTGGACGTTCTCCCACCTATATATACTCCATGGTAGTCGCCATAGACAATTGGGTTTTGCTTAGATCAATAATATCGCCATTTTTCGGTTTGTGAAACCCCAATTCAGCAATTTCAGATTGCTTCTTCTACGTTCTTGCTTGTGTTCTCGGTTGCACTTGCAGGGATTAGCCTTCTTGGCAAGGTCAATCGTGTGAAGCACGGTTGATAACCAACGGAGCGGTGGTGTAGTGATTGCAGGGGCTGTTCGTGTTCTACTCGAGAGCCTCGGATCATCAACGTCGAGATCTCCACATCAATCGACTTATCCATTACCTTTCGGAAGATCGGGACTCATCATCTAATCTTTTACTCATCAGATGTATGGCAAAGAGATCACAAAATAGCCTTTACAAAGGGACTACCAGCATATTTAGACCCACTGAGGTTTCACTAGTGGTCATGACTTTAGCTGAGCACATCCAACCAAGGCCCCCCTCTTGTGTCGTTCGGATCCCAGGACAATCCCGTCACTATTGCAAACTCAACCGACCCTCATTCCCCGCTCCCCCAAATGATCCGAACAATGCTGGCAATACACCTAATTAATTTGCTAAGCCGCACCCATACTTGGCCTTGTGGTGGCACTGTTGTCCGGCCATATTCTTGCATGAACCGGTTCTTAGATCTAAATCAAGCAAAATCACCATATCATCCAACCCAATCCACAAATCATGCCTGCTTAGATCTGCATCCTATGTTACCAATTAACCATGTCCATGAATTCTCATCATACATAAGTGCATTAATTCATAGTTAAGTCATCTGGTTGTTTTCCCATCCCAATTGATTAGAGCTAAGCAAAAAGGTAAAATACCATTTTCAACTCTCTACAATATATTCTAAGCGACAAGGATGGTGAAACAAGACTAGTAAACACATATACTGGGTTTCCCATCAATTTAACACAAGCATGCAGTTTGATTGTGGAGTCCATGTATGTGGTAGGAGTAGTCTTTATGATAATGTAATAAAAATCTTATTCTATCATCATAAACAATACAAACCTCTACCATAGTCTAATTAGTCATGATGTGATCATGTTAATATGAAGAACTTATGCTATATCTCAACATTGGTTCAACGATGTTTAGGTTAGTCATTGCCTTAGGATGGCTTGTGCCACGACTTCTAAGGTATTTATTTAATATGCTAGCATGGTGCTAGGATATTTAAGTAGCGTTGGATGTCTTGTAGACCTACGGATTGAATATGTAGGCAGTAGGTGGTGACAGCCCTATCTGTCCTTTGCAATCCTCCATGTTCAGTTATGCCACAAGCTCTTGGCCGGAGTCGCCCTAGTATTGCTAGGGGTAAGTCCGTGTCCGATGTGTTAAAACTTAGCATAAAGATTCACCAGTGGCATGCTCATTAGTATCTAACCTGGGATATGTATATGTGCATTAGAGGCATTGTAAGAGCAACTCTCTAAATCTTAGTCTAATCTCCCTTAGACCCATTTATCCCCCTTAGAATAGAATGCTCTTGTGTGTGTCACACTACCTTCGCTTATCTATTATCCATCCTCACTAGAACCCTACATATACCATTCTACCCTTTTCACTTGATGATTGTTACACTTCCACCTAGCCTTCCTTTGGCACCCTTGGAATACTCTTTTAAGGGAAAATGCTACATCGATAGTTTCCGTACACTTACAGAATTTATTATGTACATAAGAAACGTCAACAGGGTCTCACCTTATTCTATGGCAAATCTTCCAAGTTCCCCCTCGATCATCTCAATCTTCACCTACCGCACGGATCAATTGCCTTCATGTGCAATCTTGAGCGTGTCCCAAATCTCCTTGGCTTGCTCCAACCCATCCACCTTGTTGAATTCTTCTTGGCTCGAGGACGAGTTAAGCACGGCCGCCGCTTGAGAATTGCGGTGGATTTGTTTTTCTTGCTCTGGAGTAAGCTCTTCATCATCCACGGGGATATCTACACCTGTGCAAACAATATGCCAAAGTGTAGGATTGAGAGAAATAAGATGCAACTTCATGTTATGCTTCCACATGGTGTAGTTAGTGCCATCGAAATGTGGAGATTTGCCCATAGTAATAGATAAGTAGTTAGAGTGAGAGTTCAAGCGCTCATAGTTAAAAGGATATTGCGGGTAGTCTTTTTCACTCCTCTTGAGCTTTATTTCTTTCTCAAGCCTTCTCCTCCTCTTGGCTTCATCTCTTGCTTTTTGAAGAAGATCTTGGAGGGTGTAGACTTGGACCCTTGTTCTCCATTGGTGCTGTTCTCGCCGGATCCGGTAGTGTCCTGAATCGTCAAACCCTTGTCACCGTTTTCCCCCATCTCCTCTCTATGCAGTTAAGCTTTAGGGAGATTTAGGCTTTGATACCAATTGAAAGTTGCCTAGAGGGGGTGAATAGGCTAAAACCTGAAAATTTGCTTATTAAAACTTGATTAGCAGACAGAGGGAGGACTAGTCTGGCCTGGGGGCGGACTAGTCTGGACAGGTAAGTTAAACAAACAAAAGGTGAGATTTTTCTTAGTTTTTAGATAATCTACTTAGTGCGAAAGGTAAATAGACAACCTAAAAGTCAGGTGTAGTAGACACACGAAGATGAAAATACTAGAACTAGGTGGATCACAAGTTTTAAGCAAAGAACCCTAAAAGTGATCTAACAAAGAACGGGGGACAAATCAAGGCAAGGGATACAAGATTTTATCCCGAGGTTCAGCTTCACGGAGAAGACTACATCCTCGTTGAGGAGTCCACAAAGGATCGGGTTCCTCTCAACCCTATCCTCACCAAGCCACCACAAAAGTCGGCTTGTTCTTCCACTAAATCACTAGTAATCACAACAGTTCATGGGGCAACTCACAATCTTACGCTCCCACAAAGTTACAACACCAAGAACTCACGAATCAAGACTTAAACAAACTTGAATCAACAGATGAAAGCGAGAGAATCAACCAAGAGCTCAAGTCAAAGCACAACCTTCTCTCTTCTCTCCCGAATCTCACAAACCCTCATGATTCGCTCTTAGGGATCAAAGATGTGAAAAGAAAGGTGTAGGAGGGCTCTTGGAAGGCTCTGGCGGTGATAGGGTTCTAGAGAGGGCTTTTGAGAGTCGGGGATCCCTTTTTATAGAGGTCCCGACACTTAGCCGTTGCCACCAGAAAAAGTGCGGACTAGTCCAGCCTTGGACCCCATACTAGTCTAGCCTATAGCGACCAGTGATGTCACCCTTGACCAACCATGAAGTCCCCCGCAACCTTTTAAATTCAAAAAGTCAAAACACCACAGACTAGTCCGATCTCACACATAACCTTTTGTTTCGGGTGAGAACCGATAAGTCTGGCTCACCGGACTAGTCTAGCCTCAGAGGGTGGACAAGTCCGTCCTTCTAGGACTTAGTCCCAGTAGCCACCTCCAAACTCCAATCAAACTAGTCTGATCCACAATGGACTAGTCCTAACTCAACTGGAACCTTTTATTTCGGCCAGTAACGGACAAGTCTGCTTGGGCGAACTAGTTCGAACCTCCGGGGTGGAGTAGTCCGACCTTTTAGGACTTAGTCCCAGAAGGTCTCAGACCCACTCTCCACAAAATAGTTCGGGATTAACCGAACAAGCCCGAACTCACACAACAACTCTTGGTCCGCCTAACATCGGATCAGTCCAATGTGGTTGGACAAGTTCAGCCCTATCCTTAGGGCTGCCTCAACTCGTCCCTCCAACTAAACCTATTTGTACTAAGAGCTCTTAGGTGATTCTCAACACCTTGACATATTGAAAACACTCACATCATAAGGCTAAAGTTGACGCAAATAATTTTAAACCCTAAATTCTACTCTTCGAGTTTTTCTCCTTTTCCTTCTTTTTCCTCTTTGAGTGTATCCAACTCCGTCCAACTTTCAATCACTTGTACTTACACTTGCAATGCTCATTAGTCCCTTAAGTGTTGTCATGAATCATCAAAACCCGCAGGGATTTAGCCTAGATGCACTTTCACACAGGCGGCGACAGCGGAGGGGAGAAACTCAGGAGAGGAAGGTCAAGTTGAGTGGCGCGCGGGGGAGGCAGAAGACGGTGGTGGAAGCACCGAGGGTCAAGGTGGACAGCCGGAGAGGGTTAAGGGGGTTTCATGCACAAGGCGGAGAGCCAAAGAAGGAGAGGAGGGTGTGCCGCACACGAGGGTGCCGGTCCGGTGAATGTCGGAGGTGCCGATTGAGGTGGGGTGGTAATGAGGAGTCAAGCGCGTCGGAAGAGTCAGGGATCATGGGTTGTGTCAGGCATCAGGGTCTTATTGGGAGACGACCCATTTATACCATATCTAGGAAGTTGGCCTAAACGGGCTTGTGAAAAGTGCATCTAGGCATCCCTTGTGGGTTTTAGTTGGTTTATGACAAAAAAATGAGATCCTAACTAAATTGTTGAGATAAGCGCATGTTTTAATGAAATTATGAAGAAAGCGCAAAAAGAAAGGAGAGTGAGGAATCAAGCTGAAAAGAGCTCAAGAGATGAATAGAATACTCTGTGTATGGAGTGTGTTGGAGAAACACACCCCAAGAGCTCAAGCAAAAGAAAACACTCTCACTGCACAAATTTACACATGACCGTACTAGTCCGATATACCCCGGACTAGTCCAATAATATCTCTGTCCAAGAACAGACAAGTCCTCCCAGTGCGGACTTGTCCGCAACAGACTAGTGTGATAAAGTTTGGACTAGTCCGATAATACCTCTGATGAACATCGGACAAGTCCGATATTCCATGGACTAGTCCGAAATCCTCGCTGACCAACTTCGGACAAGTTCCCCAATTTCGGACTTGCCCTTACTCTCTCAAAATTTAACGACACCGGACTAGTTTGGTATTATCCGGACTAGTCCGATAACCTATCTGACTAAAATTGGACAAGTCCTCCAACTGTGGACTTGTCCTCAATTCACTAAGGGATTCACCACGTCGGACTAGTCTGATATGTGCTGGACTAGTCTGAATATCTCCAGTGCCCAGATCGGACTAGTCCACATGTTTTCGGACAAGTCTGATATTCCTGAACACTTAGGGTTTTCCACACGCCGCACACCAGACTAGTCCGGAGTCCACCACGGACTAGTCCGGACTTTGCAAACCCTAACAGTAACTTTTAGAAACCCTAGCATAAATAGAGGTGTACGGCCCTACAACCATCTCTCTCGACCCCCTACGCTGTCACACCTTCCAAGAGCCCAGAAAACACATCTCTCCACACAATCCAATGCAAGAAAGATCAAATCCTTGAGGATTAACCATAGATCAAAGGAGAGACACGTTCTTCACGTCTTGAGCTCATGGGTTTGAATCTCTCACACTCTCGCTGTTTTATTGCATATCTTTCGAGTGTGTTTGGTGAATGTAGGCCTAGAGGGGGGGGTGAATAGGCCTTCTTGATTTTCTCGGTTCCTGTAGCACTTCAACAAAAAGGTCAAATCCAGATATATCGGACTAGTCCGGTAAAGTGCGGACTAGTCCGGATTTCACGGGCTAGGTTGATCAAGTTAGGTCAATTTGATTGTTTCGTTGTCGTTTGCAGCGGAAATATAAACTTTAATGACAGTTCAATAGTTGTATGTTAAGTTTTATTGCAAGTATGATTCTTGTTCAACTATTTAACTTGAATTCAACAAAATGAATCAAACCCTAGATAATGTTGATCAACTAGAATGATGAACACAAACGAACAAGACACAAGATTTATCCCGTGGTTCGGTTACCACGAAGGCAGCCTACATCCACGTTGAGGAGCCCACAAAAGGACCGGGTCTTCACCAACCCTTCCCTCGTCGGATCGCCACGAAGGCCAATCCTCTTCCACTAATCACACAGGGGTAAATCACCAAGTTGAAGGGGCGATCTTACAAGTTGAGAGCTCCCTTGATTACAAGTTTCAAAACCACCAATAACACACTTCGAAATATACAAATTGAGATGCAAGAGTGTGTTAGAGATTCAAACCAAGAGCTCAATCGTGTGCCAAGTGCCTCTCCAATGATCTAGAAGTGATCTTCAATGGGTTGATTGATTTTTCACTTAACTTCGTGGAGAGAGATGGTTTTTGAGTCTCTTGGGAGATGTGACGGTGCTAGGGTTCGAGAGTGTTTAAAAGTGGGCCGTGCACCTCTATCTATGTGGTTTCTGGAAGTTACCGTTAGGGTTCAGAAATATCGGACTAGTCCGTGGTGGTGACCGGACTAGTCCGGTGTGCTGTGTGAAGCAAACCCTAAGTGTCCAGGAATATCGGACTAGTCCGATTGAAAAACGGACTTGTCTGATTTCGCTGCTGGAAATCTTCGGACTTGTCCGGTTGCCATCGGACTTGTCCGGACCTATGAAACCCTAAGTGTTTAGAACGACAAGTCCGCACTTAGCTTGTCCGATTTAGATCAGAGTGTATATCGGACTAGTCCGTGTAATCACCGGACTTGTCCGAAGGGGATCAGAAAGGGTATCGGACTAGTCCGGTGGTGACCGGACTTGTCCGATCTAGTGACTTGTGCATTGTGTTGAGGACTAGTCCGCACTGGGGAGGACTAGTCCGAAGTGGAACAGAAAGATATCGGACTAGTCTGGTGGAGACCGGACTTGTCCGATCTTGTGCAGAATGTGATATCGGACTAGTCCGGCTGATAGCGGACTAGTCCGGTCCTGTATAGCTTTGTGCATTGTGTGTGTGTGATTAAATGAGATTGAGCTCTTGGGTGTGTTTCCTTAACACACTCCATACATACTAATCTACTAATTTCTTCTTCTTGAGCTCAAATTCATTCTCCTTCTTAATTTCCTCTTTTTGGCATTTTGCTCATTTTTCATCATTTTCCTGCATTCATCTCAACAAAAGGATTAGGATCCCAATTGCTTGTCATAAATCATCCAAAACCCACAAGGGAGTCCTAGATGCACTTTCAATCTCCCCCTTTTTGGTGATTGATGACAACCAATTGAGATTTCACAAAATGAGGTATAAAATGAGATTTTCATAAAGTATGCACATATGACTCAAAAATGCATCAGGCAACAAGATAATTATTCATATGTGCATTCTTTATGGTGGGATGCATACTAAGAGCATGAATGCATTAAGAATGACAGAATTTTCATTTACCAACTAATATCAAGTGAAATGGCACTTCAGGAGCAAAAACTCAGATTTCATCACACACTTGCAAATTAATTGAGCAATTCATCACAGGACCAAACATGATATGAAAAGAGAGTTAAGCAAATACAATCACAATTAAAAAACATAGAGAGCTCTCTCCTTGCATCCTATTCAGCTAAAGCTTAGACTAGAGACTCCCCCTCAATCTCTCCCCCTTTGGCATCAAGACACCAAAAAGAGAGAGAGGAAGGTCCTAGGGCTTCACTCTTTGCTGTCAGTCCTCTCGTCGTCTTCATCGTCTTCATCGCTTTCGGTTTGACGAGGTTGAGAGGTAGGAGGAGGAGCGGAGCTGCTCGAGCCCCCAATGCCAAAATAGGCAAGCTCGGAAGGAGTCAAGGGGCTGAGCTCGGTGATGTCTGGATCAGAATCTTCAGAAAGTACTAGAGATCCAATTGGATTGATCTCCAGCTTCTCACTCAGCTGCTTCACATTGGCTTTTATGTATCTCATGTCCTCCTTCCTCTTCTGATTTAGCTTGTGAAGCTTCACTTCAGTTTTCTTGCATGAGGAGAAAATTGCAGCCAAGTACTTGAGTATCCCACTGGCGGATCCTTTCTGAGGGGCTTCCCTGGAGGGAGGAGTAGCCCTAGCAGCTTCTTCTTGCCTTGCCGGTGCCTCGGGGCTTGAGGCCGGCGATGGAGCAGCCTGGACACTCACGGACTGAGGCTTCTGAGGCCTCAGTGGAGTGTGCTCCACATCCTTCACAAACTCGATCCCTGTGACCTTCTCAATCATGAACATCAAGTAAGGGGCATAGCCACAGGATCGGTTGGGGGTACTTGAGATATTGACCATATCATTCCAGATATAGTCTGCAACATCGAATTGCCTTTTCTTGCTGATGACCCTCATCAGGGTCCGGAGGTAGCCTTGCACACTCCCTGCATCCCCATCCTTGGGAGCAATCGTCTTCCTGAGGACTCTGTTGAGGACCACAAAGAAAGGCTTCATGTTCTTTGTGGAGGGAGGGACATACTTGGAGGTGGGCTCATACATGAACTTCATTCCATCCCTCTCAATGACCCCAATGTTGTGGATAATGAGGTGGTCATGTCCCTCAGAGTCAAGATGCAGCAGGCGGGCAAACTCTTCTTGAGTGATGGAATACTTGGATCCATGAGTCATCCAAGTCACACTTTCTTCGTCTTCGCCTGAGAAGTGGCACGTTGCATAGAATTGTGCAATCACTTCATCATTCCAATTGTACCTGAAAGCAAACAGATCCTTCAGCCCATGTCTCTCTGCAGCTTGTATCACTTCATCAAAAGCTGCACATTTCCTCTTCTCAAGGTGGGCCCAGTCAATCCATTGACTGCGCACCACCGGGGTCTTCATCGGCAAGTAGACCAGCTTGTAGAAGTCAGCATGGAAATTTGACCAGAATCTGCCATCAGCTGCTTGCTTGGGCCTTGCATAGTAATCCACACTTCTCAGCTTCATGGCCACATCGCTGCCCTTGCCATTGAATCTTTCCTCATTGGGGTCCCGGACTCCTTCTCTGGGAGTATGCAGCTTCAGGGGCCCAACAGGCCCTGTGGCAACCCCCTTGCCCTTCCCTTTAGCTTGGCGAAGGCCACTTGAGGGAGTAGCAGCCTTCGAGGCAGGCTTCTTGACACACACCTTCCTCCGAACCTGGGGAGGTGAGGGAGCAGGCTCGGAGGGTCTCTCTTGGCGTTTCTTGCCAAGACCCGTCGAGGACCGAGGTGCCACCTCGTGGTCCAACTCGGCCTCGAAATCGGAGATTTCGTTGTCGGAGCTCGACATGATCTGAGAATGAGTGATCAAGAGAAAAGACAAGTTATACAAGGTATTGGTGACGTAAGATGGCAATGGAAGGCAGTAGGGAATTAAAGAATTAGGTTTTGGTTCAGAAACAACGGACTTGTCCGGTGCACAGGCACGGACTAGTCCGGGGGACCGGACTTGTCCGTACCCAGACCGGACTAGTCCGGTGTTCATCCGCAAAAACCTAACAAACTGGATAAAAATTGATCCCTAATGAAATAACTAGTCTAGCATACACATAGTACATCAACTGGACATGCAACTAGTGAAGAATGCTAGGCCAAACGATAAGCAATAAAGAAATTTGTGATTTCTTAGGGTTTTGAGGAAAATTTACCAAGAAATCCAAGGAAGCTTGAAAATGTGGGGGTTGGAGGCCGGACTAGTCCGCTAACTTCAATCCCTGAGTCTTCAAGCGTGATCTCCGCCCAAGATTGAGGCTTTTCGACGGAGGAATCAAGGGTTCGCCTTGGGAGCTCGAGCGCAAGAGAGAGAAAGCTTGGGGGAGAGTGTGGGGTGAAGGGATTAGGGTTTGGTGGTGGCTAGGGTTATGGACACGAAAAATCGGACAAGTCCGGACAAGACCGGACTAGTCCGAAGTCCTCCAGAAACCTAAATCGGACTAGTCCGTGGTCTGTCGGACTAGTCCGTCCTAACCGGCACACTGCGGACTAGTCTGCAATTGCGGACTAGTCCGGGTAACCACGGACTTGTCCGTGGTCACCAGGAAGGAGTAACCTATCCCATTCATATATATTTGAAGGTCCAATAATTGAGGGTAGAGAGGCAAAACAAATCAAACAATCTTGATGAATTTGACCAGTAAGCAAACAACAATCATACTATGATCAAATATTCATCAAGATCTAATAATTGACATAGTTTTTCGAGAGAAAAAAATGAAGAGGGATGATTTTCACAATTCAATCAATATTTTGAAGCAATCATACAGGTGTGCAAATTTTCAAGCCACACTCCGAGAATCAAGAATGTTTAGCTCATTTCGGAGTTCGCAAAAACGTTTTTCATCAAGTGGCTTGGTGAATATGTCGGCCAATTGTTTTTGGGTATTGACATGAGAGATGGATATGTCTCCTTTCATGGAATGGTCTCTCAAAAAATGGTGTCTTATGTCAATGTGTTTAGTCCTAGAGTGTTCAACTGGATTGTGGGCTATTTTAATGGCACTCTCATTATCACAAAGGAGAGGAATACGGTTCATATTTTAACCGTAGTCCCTTAGAGTTTGTTGCATCCACAAGAGTTGTGCACAACAACTCCCGGCTGCAACATACTCCGCTTCGGCTGTGGATAATGCAATGGAATTCTGTTTCTTGGATGACCAAGAAACTAAGGATCTTCCTAGGAATTGGCAAGTGCCGGAAGTGCTTTTTCTATCAACTTTGCACCCAGCATAATCTGCATCGGAGTACCCAATGAGATTGAATTTTGAGCCTTTTGGGTACCAAAGACCAAGGTTGGGTGTATGAACTAAATATCTTAGGATTCTCTTTACGGCTGTCAAGTGACATTCCTTAGGGTTGGCTTGAAATCTTGCACACAAACATACACTCAACATAATATCTGGCCTAGATGCACATAAGTATAGTAAGGATCCAATCATGGAGCGATATACCTTTTGGTCGACGCTCGGTCCATCTTCATTGAGATCCAAGTGGCCATTCGTTGCCATGGGAGTCTTTATGGGCTTTGCCTTGTCCATCCCAAACTTCTTGAGGATGTCCTGTGTGTACTTGGTTTGGCTTATGAATGTTCCTTCTCTTTGTTGCCGCACTTGGAATCCCAAGAAGTACTTCAATTATCCCATCATTGACATTTCAAATATGTCTGTCATAATTTTACTAAACTCTTCACAGAAAGATTGGTTAGTTGATCCGAAAATTATATCATCAACATAGATTTGGCAAATAAAAAGATCATTATCCAGATTTTTTGTGAATAATGTATAGTCTACTTTGCCAATTTGAAAGCCATTATCAATTAGAAAATCTCTAAGACACTCATACCAAGCTCTAGGAGCTTGTTTGAGGCCATAGAGAGCCTTACGCAGTTTATACACGTGGTCGGGGAACTCTTCATCTTCAAATCCGGGTGGTTGCTCCACGTACACCTCTTCCTTGATTGGTCCGTTGAGGAAGGCGCTTTTCACGTCCATTTGGTATAGCTTGAAATCATGATGAGTAGCATATGCAAGTAATATTCTAATTGATTCAAGCCTAGCTACTGGAGCAAAAGTCTCATCAAAATCCAAACCTTCGACTTGTGAGTAACCTTTGGCCACAAGTCGTGCCTTGTTTCTTGTCACCACCCCGTGTTCATCTTGTTTGTTGCGGAAGACCCACTTGGTGCCGACTATGTTTGCATTGGGTCTTTCCACAAGTTCCCAAACCTCGTTTCTCTTGAAGTTGTTCAACTCTTCTTGCATTGCCACCACCCAGTCCGGATCCTTCAATGCATCCTCAGTCCTGCGGGGTTCCAAAAAGGAGACAAACGAGTAATGTTCACAGAAATTTGCTATACGAGATCTGGTGGTTACTCCCTTTTGGATGTCGCCGATGATGTTGTCGATTGGATGATCCCTTTGAATGCATTGGTGTACTCTTGGGTGTGGCACTTGGGGGGTCGTATGTTGGTGTTCATCTTCTTCTCCCCCTGAGTTGTTGTCCTTGTTGATTTGTTGATCATGTTCATATTCTTGTGATTGATCTTGTATCGAGGCTCCCCCTTGATTGTTGATCTCCTCTTGTGGTTCACTTTCCTCTTGTATTTGTGCCGATGACTCTTGTGGTCGTACTTCGCCTAGAGCCATCCTCTTTATTGCTTGATAGGGGGCTTCCTCTTTACCTGATTCACATTGATCAACTTGCTCCTTTTGGGAGCCATTAGTTTCATCGAACACTACATCACGTGCCACTTCAACAAGTCCGGAGGCCTTGTTGAAAACACGATAGGCGTAAGTGTTCAAATCATAACCAAGCAAGAAACCTTCATCGCACTTCGAAGCGAACTTTGAAGTCCTGGGCTTCTTGTTCAAAATATAGCAAGGAGAACCGAAAACTCGAAAATATGAAATGTTCGGTTTGTTACCGGTGAGTAGCTCATAGGGAGTCTTCTTTAGTAGTCGATGAAGGTAGAGTCGATTTGTGGCATGGCAAGCGGTGTTGATTGCTTCCGCCCAAAATCGATCCGAAGTCTTGTATTCATCGAGCATTGTTCTTGCCATCTCTATGAGCGTTCGGTTCTTCCTTTCGGCAACTCCGTTTTGTTGTGGAGAGTATGGTGCTGAGAATTCGTGCTTGATTCCTTCCTCATCAAGGTACTCCTCCACTTGTATGTTCTTGAACTCCGTGCCGTTGTCGCTCCGAATACTCTTGATTGATAGTGAGAACTCGTTTTGCGCTCGCTTGAAGAATTTCTTGAGTGTTCCTTGTGTTTCTGACTTGTCATGCAAAAAGAACACCCAAGTGAAGCGGGAAAAATCATCAATAATGACTAAACCGTATTTGTTACCGCCTATGCTTATGTAAGCAATTGGACCGAAGAGGTCCATATGAAGTAGTTCGAGCGGTCTTGTCGTGGTCATGATGTTCTTCGCGGGATGTTGTGCTCCAACTTGCTTTCCTGCTTGGCACGCGCTACAAGGCCTGTCTTTCTCAAACACAACATCTTTCAAACCTCGGATGTGATCGCCCTTGAGGAGTTTTTGAAGGTTCCTCATACCAACATGTGCTAGCCGTCTATGCCACAGCCAACCCATGTTGGTTTTTGCAATCAAGCATGTGTCGAGTTCGGCTTTATCCTTGTTGAAGTCAACAAGATAAAGCTTTCCCTTTAACATACCCTTGAATGCAACGGAACCATCACTTCTCCTTGAGACGGTCACACCCTCGTTAGTAAACAGACAATTATAACCTTTGTCACATAACTGAGATATGGACAGCAGGTTATAATCTAAAGATTCAACGTGTAAAACATGCGAAAGAGTATGTTCAGAGGATATTGCAATTTTACCGGTACCGAGGACCCTTCCTTGACTGTTATCCCCAAAGTAGATGCCTTCGTTTGGGTCCTGGTTCACTTCATACTCCACAAACATCCTCCTTTCTCCGGTCATGTGGTTGGTGCATCCACTGTCCAGCACCCATTTGGATCCACCGGAGGAGTAGGCCTGCAAAAACAAATTACGCCTTGGTTTTAGGTACCCAAGCTTGCTTGGGTCCTTGGAGGTTAGTAACGATACATTTGGGCACCCACACATGGGATTTTGTGTTCCCATGGCGTGGCCCAGCATAATAAGCATACACTTTACCAACATTATTTTTCATTAAAACATAGGAGGCATCAAATGTTTTAAACAGAAGTAGCTGTTGATTATGGGTCGGACTAGTCTGTGTGACCGGACTTGTCCGGATGACTGGACTTGTCCGGACCACAACCGGGCTAGTCCGATTTTCATGAGAGTTCAGATTTTTAGTTCTCGAGTTACCAGGTTGTGAGGGTCCTCCCTTCACAAAGGTGATCCTTCCCTTGTTATTCTTATGATTTCCAGCTCTTTGCTTTCCATCACAAGAGTAACCAATGCCATACTTGACATTTGGAGGTCTTTGGACCAAATATGCACTACGTGCATAGTTGATCCTCTCCTTGTCAAATATTACACATTGGGTAGGATTTTTGTCCTTCGTGGAGGTAGGATTTTCCTTCAACCTGGTGTTAGTTTTATCACATTTGCAAACATGAGTGATATTAGTTAAAGTGGGTTGAGAAGGTAGGGTTGAAGAGGAGGAAGGTTCACTAAGCTTGAGTGACTCAACCTGCACTTCAAGGATCTTGTTGACCTTGATTTGGTCATCAAGTTGATTCTTGATTGCAACATTTGAGTTGGTTAACTCCAAGCAAGTTTTCTTGCTTGAAGCTAGCTCAAGCTCTAGTGAGTGATTTTTCTCCTTTTCAAGAACTAGAAGATTGTCAAGTTCGACATGCTTCTCCTTTTGGGAGATAATCATGTCTTCTTGACGATCAATTAGCTCTTCCTTCTCAATAAGTTGGTTAAGCAAGAATTTCATTTTTGCAGCAGTTTTTCTATCTAAACCAATTAGCATATCTTCATCATCACTGTCTAGATCATCATCACTTGAGTAAGAATGCAAGGAAGGGGTTTTGATGTTTACCTTGCGTTTACCTTCCTTAGCCATGAGGCAAGTTCCATTTGCCTTCTTTGCACCGAGCGTGGGGAAGAGTGTGGGTTTCTTGGGCATGCTTTCAATGGCTATGCTAGCCATTTCTTCTTCATCGGACGATGAGGACTCATCATTTGAGTCCCACTCCTTTCCGATGTGTGCTTGTTCAGCTTGCTTCTTCTTCTTGAAGAACTTTTTCGGTTGAGGCTTGGACTCTTTACTCTTCTTCTTGTTGTCCTCATATGGGCAATAACCTATGAAGTGATTGTACTCACCACAATTATAGCATGCCCGCCTCATCTTCGGCTTTGTCTTTTCCTTGTATTTTCCTTCACTCGATTTTGTTCCTTGTCTTTTCTTCATAATTCTTTTGAACTTCTTCATGAACAAAATCATATCTTCTTCGTCCAGCTCGCTGCTTTCATCATCACTGTCCTCCTCAAACTGAGCTTCTCTTGCTTCTTTGGATAGAGGTTTGAGTGTGGATTTTAAGGCAACTCCCTTCTTCTTGGCCGATGTGAGGTCATCTATTTCTTTGACGTGCTTGGCTTGCTTCTCCATCATCTCAAAGTTGATGATTTTGCCAAGCAGTTCATCCGGAGTCATTTTCTTGTACCCGGGACTTTCTCGGATCATAGAGCAGAGTGTGACGTTGTGAGGCATAAAGGCTCTAAGGATGAGCTTTACAACCTCGTGGTCATTCCACTTTTTGCTACCATACGATCGAACCTTGTTCACAAGAGTCTTCAGTCTGTTGTACATGTCCTGGGGAGATTCATCTTCCTCAATCGCGAACCTTCCTAGTTCGCCTTCAATCATTTCAATCTTTGCCTCCCGCACATGCCGGTCACCTTCATGTGCTGTCTGTAGTGTGTCCCAGATTTCTTTGGCAATTTCCAATCCGTCCACCTTTGTGAATTCATCTCTACTTAGAGATGAGGTGATAACGGCTGCGGCTTGGGCATTCCTGTGGATGGCTTGCTCTTGACTTGGTGTGAGTTCTTCATCGTCATCAGGGATGTTTATTCCTGTGCACACAATATGCCATAAACTTGGGTTAAGGGAAATCAAGTGCATCTTCATGTTTTGCCTCCACATGGAGTAATCACTCCCATCGAAGTGTGGGGCCTTTCCGAGAGGAATGGATAGATAATGACTGCTGTTAGAATTTAAACGGTCATAATTAAAAGGATATCGGGAGTAGTCGGTGTGACTACTCCCCTTCTTCTTTTCTTCAACTTTAGCTTTCCCTTTGGAAAGTGCTTTCTTTCGGAGCAGTGCTTTCAGCTCCAATGTCTCATCATCATCATCATCGAAGTCTTGAATGGCTTCGAGATACTTTTCAAGCTTTTGGTGCTTGTCATTGTTCATCTCTTCCTGGTTGTTGATTTTCTGGACTTCCTTCATGTCCGACATGATCTCTTCGAGTGGTTGCACTCTTTCTTGAAGAACCTTGCTCTGATACCAATTGAATGTAGGCCTATAGGGGGGTGAATAGGCCTTCTTGATTTTCTCGGTTCCTGTAGCACTTCAACAAAAAGGTCAAATCCAGATATATCGGACTAGTCCGGTAAAGTGCGGACTAGTCCGGATTTCACGGGCTAGGTTGATCAAGTTAGGTCAATTTGATTGTTTCGTTGTCGTTTGCAGCGGAAATATAAACTTTAATGACAGTTCAATAGTTGTATGTTAAGTTTTATTGCAAGTATGATTCTTGTTCAACTATTTAACTTGAATTCAACAAAATGAATCAAACCCTAGATAATGTTGATCAACTAGAATGATGAACACAAACGAACAAGACACAAGATTTATCCCGTGGTTCGGTTACCACGAAGGCAGCCTACATCCACGTTGAGGAGCCCACAAAAGGACCGGGTCTTCACCAACCCTTCCCTCGTCGGATCGCCACGAAGGCCAATCCTCTTCCACTAATCACACAGGGGTAAATCACCAAGTTGAAGGGGCGATCTCACAAGTTGAGAGCTCCCTTGATTACAAGTTTCAAAACCACCAATAACACACTTCGAAATATACAAATTGAGATGCAAGAGTGTGTTAGAGATTCAAACCAAGAGCTCAATCGTGTGCCAAGTGCCTCTCCAATGATCTAGAAGTGATCTTCAATGGGTTGATTGATTTTTCACTTAACTTCGTGGAGAGAGATGGTTTTTGAGTCTCTTGGGAGGTGTGACGGCGCTAGGGTTCGAGAGTGTTTAAAAGTGGGTCGTGCACCTCTATTTATATGGGGTTTCTGGAAGTTACCGTTAGGGTTCAGAAATATCGGACTAGTCCGTGGTGGTGACCGGACTAGTCCGGTGTGCTGTGTGAAGCAAACCCTAAGTGTCCAGGAATATCGGACTAGTCCGATTGAAAAACGGACTTGTCCGATTTCGCTGCTGGAAATCTTCGGACTTGTCCGGTTGCCATCGGACTTGTCCGGACCTGTGAAACCCTAAGTGTTTAGAACGACAAGTCCGCACTTGGCTTGTCCGATTTAGATCAGAGTGTATATCGGACTAGTCCATGTAATCACCGGACTTGTCCGAAGGGGATCAGAAAGGGTATCGGACTAGTCCGGTGGTGACCGGACTTGTCCGATCTAGTGACTTGTGCATTGTGTTGAGGACTAGTCCGCACTGGGGAGGACTAGTCCGTAGTGGAACAGAAAGATATCGGACTAGTGCGGTGGACACCGGACTTGTCCGATCTTGTGCAGAATGTGATATCGGACTAGTCCGGCTGATAGCGGACTAGTCCGGTCCTGTATAGCTTTGTGCATTGTGTGTGTGTGATTAAATGAGATTGAGCTCTTGGGTGTGTTTCCTTAACACACTCCATACATACTAATCTACTAATTTCTTCTTCTTGATCTCAAATTCATTCTCCTTCTTAATTTCCTCTTTTTGGCATTTTGCTCATTTTTCATCATTTTCCTGCATTCATCTCAACAAAAGGATTAGGATCCCAATTGCTTGTCATAAATCATCCAAAACCCACAAGGGAGTCCTAGATGCACTTTCATTTGGTGGTGTTTCGAATTGTAAATCTTGGGGAGCCCTCAACTTGTGAGAAGGCCTCTTGTACACGGTTATTTACCCCCTTTGTGATTAGTGGAAGAGAATCGGCCTCTTTGGCGATTCGACGAGGGTAGGGTTGGTGAAGACCCGGTCCTCCGTGCACTCCTCAACGTGGATGTAGATTTCCTCTGTGGAATCGAACCACGGGATAAAATCATTGTGTCTATACTTTTGTTCTTACTATTCATTGCAATCTAGGGTTTGCTCGATCTTGTTCAACTTACATTAAAACTTTGAAACTAAAGTTAACTTGTGCCATATCTAGTTTCATTGAAGCAATACACTCTAGTTACAACTCAATTTCCGCTACATAGAGTACTTGGATCGAAATCATCGACCAAACTTGATCGATCTAGTCTGCACCCTACCAGACTAGTCTGATTTCTCTGTGTTTGATCAGGTTGCTAAGTGTTTCAGGTTCCGACAAAAATTCAAAAAGCCTATTCACCCCCCCTCTAGTCTACATTCAATTGGTATCAGAACCAGACTCTTCAAAAGAGACTAATCGCTCGAAGATACATGAAGGATGTGCACAAGAATTTCAACCAAGAGAAGGTTGATGATGAAAAGGCTCAGAAGATGGAGAAGATCCTCGACGCAATCCAAGACTGCGAGGATGATGACGAGGAGATGCTTGAACTCAAGGCACTCCTAAGGAAGAAGGCACTCTCGAAAGGGAAGATAAAGATCGAGGATGAAAAGAAGAATAAGGGGAGTAGTCACACCAACTACTCCCGATATCCTTTTAATTATGATCGGTTAAATTTGAATAATAATCATTAATTGGCAATTCCTCTAGGGAAAGCACCTTTCTTTGATGACAATGATTATTCTATGTGGAGACAAAATATGAAGATGCATCTAATATCACTTAACCCCAACAAGTGGCATATAGTGTGTACAGGGATAGATATCCCGGATGATGATGAAGAGCTCACACCAAGTCAAGAGCGAGCTATTCATCAGAACCCGCAAGCTGCAGCTGTCATAACATCATCGTTGAGCCGAGTCGAGTTCACCAAGGTGAATGGACTTGAAATTTCTAAGGAAATATGGGATACGCTACAGACCGCACATGAAGGCGATCATAATGTGCGAGAAGCTACAATTGAAATGATAGAAGGCGAATTGGGAAGATTCGCCATAGAAGAAGATGGGTCACTGCAAGACATGTACAATCGATTGAAGAATCTCATCAGTAAAGTTCGAGCATATGGAAGCAAGAAGTGGAATGATCATGAAGTGGTGAAGCTAATTCTCAGAGCCTTCATGCCTCGCAAAGTAACTCTATGCTCGATGATTAGAGAAATCCCCAGGTATCGGAAAATGACCCCGAATGAATTGCTTGGAAAGATTATCAATTTTGAGATGATGGAGAAACAAGTAAAGCATGTCAAAGAGATTGTCGACCTTACCACGGCAAAGAAGAAAGGAGTCGCTTTGAAGTCCACATGTAAGCCTATGTCAAAAGAAGCTCGAGAGGCTCAAGAAGAAGACGACAGCGATGATGAAAGCAGCTGTCGAAGTGTTAATGCGACACTTCCCCTGGATCTGTTAAAGAGCAGCCCGTGGATGTTCTTGTTCGGCGGGGCTTAGGCCTGACACTAGTGTTCTAGCAGGAGAGTATGTGACACGATGGTTTTTACGTGGTTCGGGCCGCAAGGAGCATAACTCCCTACTCCACGGCGGATTGTATTGCTGGTGAGTGTCTGTGTGTGTGTGTGTGTGTGTGTGTGTGTGTGTGTGTGTGTGTGTGTGTGTGTGTGTGTGTGTGTATCAGGGATTCTGAGTCTGGTCCTTGTAGCGATGGCGGTCCGGGCCTTTTATAGTCAAGGTCGGATGCCATACAAGTGGGGTCCTCGGGCCCGACAGGTGGTCCCGGGGAGATCTTATCCTAAAATCTAAGGCTTCTCGCATAAGCTTCATCTGAGGGCGGCAATGGAGACTTGCCGTCTTGCCTCCTCCCATGTCAGTAGCCCACGCGCTATTGCTGACGGTGGCAGAAGGTGTCCCATTAGCTTGTCTTGTTGCCGCAAGCTACCCTCTTGGCTGAGTGGGATAGGCCTGCAGCGCCTTCACTGTGACGCGATTGGTCATAGCGGTCTCTGACCGTTGGCGTGCCCCACGTCGTGCTCCAGGGGTGGTTGCTAGTCTTCAGTGCTTGACTGGAGCGGAGTGCTCCACCTTTTAACTTCTGCACCTTACCGTCTGGGGCGAGCTGCGGGACACGTGGCAGCATCGGGGCAGGTCCTTGACGGGAAGGCTAGCCTTGGTCCTTGATGATATGTGGTGGCTCCGGGGCTCCCCAGGGTACGTGGCAGCTCTGTGTTTTTTCCCTAGGGGGGTGCTGGTCCTTGCGCTCTGTGCTACGTGGATTTTCCAAGGGCGCTCCCCCAAGGATGGGTGAGGTCCCGTCCCTACACGTGACATCTCGGGAGCCCGTCACACCGGAGGGGCCAAGTCCCATCTTCAAGACTTATGTGGCAGCACCGCAGCTTGATCTTTTGAGGGAGGCAAGGGCCTTAGCGCCTATAGAACACGTGGCGCCTCCGGACGTGCCTCGCTGTCTTCATCCTGTGTGCGAGGGTATCCCATTTGCAGGGTACCAACAGTGGCCCATGGGTCCACCTTTAGGTGTGGTGAAGAGCCCAAAGGTGGATCCCTTTCCATGTCTTCCCGCACTTTGCTTTAAATTCTGTCTCAGACAGCCGAAGCGGTGGGTGCTTCTTCCAATCATTGCCCCACGTCCTCTTCCAGTTGAGAGACTACGGCGACGGATCTTTGCTTGCTGTAATATCTTTGTCTTCTATTGCGCCTTTAACCGAGACGGTTCCTGATGTAGCTATAGCACTTTTGTTCGCTTCGCCGTTATGGGAGTCGCCCTAGCGGCTTCCCCGGACGGCTGACAGACTGGGCCAGTACGTCAGTACAGGGACGTAGGACCCATTGTAATGGGTGTCGGGTGTTGTTCGGTGTGGTCTGAGCCTTCCCTCGGAGTACTCAGGCGCTGCGGGGGTGATCAAAAGGAAACCTTTGTTATAGGAACGGTTCCTCCCTCACTCAATCCCCGCAACCTGAGTTTCCGCCTCCTTCCTCGAGCACCCGATGCTTCTTCACCCCTTTCGCCAAAGCTCTTACCTTAGCTTGCTCCAATGGCTTCCCTGTTGCCTCCTTCCCGCTTTCGATCGGCCAGAGATCTGGTGCCGATGAGGCGGCTCCTTGGTTGGGCGCCTTCGGAGTGCAGATGGATGATCCACTGCGGATCCCCCGATCTTCGGGATCTGTGTTAGGAGGAGATTGTTCTCTTCGTCGCCTACACCACTGTTGGGCTCGCACTCCTGTTGTCAAGGTTCTTCCTTGCATTGCTGGGGGAGTATGGGATTCAACTTCACCACCTGTCGCCGAACTCTATTGCATTGGTCGCTATGTCCATCCACCTATGTGAGGTGTTCGTGGGCTGCCCACCCACCGTGGAGCTGTTCTGACATTTCTTCATGATGAAGACAAACGGGAGGAGCGCGAGGACTCAAGTGGGGGCCTACTACTTCCGCCATCAGGACAATACCTCCCGGGGCTACATTGCCTCATTCAAACGAGGCAAATGGAGCGACTGGAGGGAAGACTGGGTGATTGTGAGGACAGACTCGCATTCGTCGCTGAAGATGCTATCCGGCGGTCCAGGCTCCGACCCTACCACCTGGGAGGCATCCCACGGGTTGCCAGTGGAGTACAGGCCCGCCCTGAGGAGGATCCGGTTATTGGCTGGAAAGGGCTTGATCGCCATGATGGTGCTGGCAGACTTCTTTCTCCGCCGTACCACCCCTCTTCAGCAGCGCCTGTACATGGTGTGGGTCTTCCACGGCGAATATGATGAATGTCGGCTAAGTCCGGACACCCCGACACCCAAGATGCTGGAGGAGATGTTGAAAACAGTGACCTCCGACATTGTTGACGACGAGCACGTCTCAATTCCAGATGGCTGACAGCTGCTCCATATGACCACTGACATGAGGACTGAACAAGGGAGCTCAATGTCGGAGGTCAACGTGTTCGGCCTCACTCGCCTGCATCCTGAAGATATGGATGGGGCCTCGACTGTCCTGAAGCGGCGTCGTGAAGCTGCACATCCATGGTCGGGGTCTTCCTCGCATCCTTCAGCAAGGGTGGAGGCAGAGCCCTCACCTACTTCTGACAGAGCAGCGGTCAGCCAGCCGGCTCCAGCTTTGGAGCGGAGAAAGCACTCCCGCACGTTGGCCGCAGGCTCTGCTACTTCTATGCTGAAGAAGTCGAAGTTATTTCAGCGGGACGGAACCCCCATCTCCCGTCACCAGAGAGCCGGCGGGGTTGAAGCTTCTGTCGTAGACTTAGCCTCCGATTCTAGCAGCAGCCCTGGTTCTGGAGGAGGTGCCAAGGGGCCTGTGGAAACTACCACGTCGACTCGGGTTGACTGGGAGTGAGCACCAGAGACGGTGGCGTTGGCCTTGTTGTCAGATCTCGACGACCTTGATCTATCGCATGGGGTGGGAGGACATGGTCATTGGAGTGGCCCGACTCGCCGGTAAGTTGCATCTTCTCCCCTCTGCTATTTCTCTTCTTTCCTTTTTTGTTCTTGACAAAGATTTATCTTGGTTTCTCAGGTCTCCGTTAGCCAATTTGGTGCTCTTAGTCCTTCCAGGAGTGGGCTTGATAACCCATGTGCTTCTCTGAGCTGGAACGGGGTCTACCACGCTGCATCCTACGCCCGGAGGTGCATCAGCTTTATGTGTCGTTGATGAATTTGTAGCCCCGTCCGACGAGGTAGGTATGGCAGAAGTGGCGTCAAGCGTGGAAGTGCTAGGCGAGGGGGTGCTTGGCGAGAAGGCGCCAGGTGAGGAGGTGCCCGGTGAGGAGGGGGCTACCTTGATCGAGGTTTCCTCCCTTGGTGGAGCTAACCCGCAGGACGTTGAAGCAGTGCCGGCGCCTGACGTTATTGGTGCGCAACATGGCGACTCGCAACCAACGGGTGATGTATTTGCAGCAGAAGAGGGGGCTTTAGTGCCGCGTAGCAGCGCGGCAGTTCTTGGGGCTCCAGCCAAGGAACCATCTGGTCCCCATGAGGTGGTGTCTATCGTGGCATTGGGAGGAAGGGCGGAGGGGCAACCGTCGGTGGTGACGGTTGATTCAATCCCTCTTGCTGACGCTGTTACCGCAGCCTAATCCATCTTGCGACAGACGCAGGCTGCTTTCGCACGAGAGTGGGATCAGCTTGCGAAGGAGCGACACTTGGTGAAGCTGGTCAACACAAAGAACAAAGAGCTTGAGGTGAGGGCTTTGAAGTCCCATGCTGCTGCTGAGGCCCGCCTGAAGCTGTGTGAGAATCAGCAGCTGGAGTTGGTCCGCCGCGAAGTTGCCGTAGCTGATGCGGAACGGGAGTTGGCGGCGAAGGAGGGGGAGGTCTCCCGGGGCCTGGAGGAGAAGCCCCGGGCTTTGCAAGGCCTGGAGCTCGTCAACAAGCGCCAGGAGGACGATCTGGAGCATCATGCTCGGGAGCTCGCCGACCGGGAGCAGACTACGCGGAGAGAGATGGAGAGCTTCCAGGCCTCCCGTACGGCCTAGGCCCAAGGGGTCCAGGACTTCTTGGCCCGTGCAGGGGAGGTGCTGGAACCCCTCGGCCTTGGTCCCATGCTTCGTGGGGAGCCATCTCATGGAGTGGCCCAGCTACTTCCTGTCTTGGACTCCCTCTGTTCATCGTTGGGGTCGCTGAACACTGTCCTCGCAAGGCGGCTGGAGGCCGAAGGAAAGGAGTTGGCTGAGATGGTGGCCTGCCATGTCCTGGTATGCTTCTGAAGCTGCTACCTGAAGATCTCGCTGGAGGCGGTGGAGAAAGGTCCCCTTGGTGAGCGGAAGGATGAGGCTAGGGCTGAAGTCCAAGACCTTGCCAGGGAGGTCGCTTCTTTGTTCCAGCGGAGTTGAGTCCGGCAGCACATGGGCGCAAGGCTTTTGTATTCGGGGATGTCCCCCTTATTAAAATAAATGTTTATGAATTTTGATTCATATTGTTTTTTCTGTTGGCTTGTCGCGTGATTTCAGATTGTTGCCCCAATTCCTTCTTTTGAGTAAGGTCTTGAAGAGCCTTTCTTCATGTCGTTAGCCATTTAGGGACCAACGCTTGCACAATTCACGCGGCCGGTTTGTCGCTAGATGATGTTCTGCCTATGGAATCCCCCTTAGATGACCCCTGGCAGGCGTGGCCAGATTGTTGGGTACGTCTGCCACTTGGACGCAGGATGTCTTTGACTGGGCCCCATCAGAGTGAGCGAGTGTGAGTGTTGTCGTTGCCGGCAGCCGAAGCTGGCTGCTCCGGCTCCACCATCCGTCGTTGTGAAGTCGTCAACGGCAGGCCACCTGGGAAGTGCCAGAGCTGGGTGCTCTGGCGTTGCCTACCACCGTCGTGTAGTCGTGGAATACGGGTGCTTGGTGGACAGGATACCACAAGCGAACTTTGTTAACTGCAGAAACAGGGCAAGAGAGTGCACTCACTTGTCCGTGCTTGTTGCTGTCGCTGATGTGTCGGGACGTCAACGGCAGGCCCCTGGGGCGTGCCGAAGCTCTATGCTCAGCATCGCCCACCATCGTCGTAGAGTCGTCAACAACAGGCCCTCTAGGAGGTGCCGGAGTTGGATGCTCTGTCGTCTCCTACCATCTTCGTAGAAACATCGACGGTAGGCCCCTTGGGAGGTGCTGGAGCTGGATGCTCCAGTGTCACCCACCATCTTCGTGGAAACGTCGACGGCAGGCCCCTTGGGAGGTGCCAGAGCAGGATGCTCCGACATCGTCCACCATTGTTGTAGAGTCGTCAACGGCAGGCCCCTAGTGTACAGGCTATCGCGAGAGAACCCTGTTAGCAACAAGTTCGACGCAGGAGAGTTTACTCGCTTATCTGTGCTTGGTGCTGACATCGACGATCTGGGACGTCGACAGCAGACCCCTTGTGAGGTGTTGCAGTTGGGTGCTCTGGCGTCGCCCACCATTTTCATGGAAATGTCGACGACAGGCCCCTTGGGAGGTGCTGAAGCTGGATGCTCCGGCGCCGCCCACCATCTTCGTGGAAACATCGATGGCAGGCCCCTTGGGAGGTGCCGGGGCAGGATGCTCCAGCGCCGCCCACCATCTTCGTGGAAACGTCGACAGGCAGCCCCTTGGGGGTGTCGGAGTTGGATGCTCCGGCGTCATCCACCATTGTCGTAGAGTCGTCAACGGCACGCCCCTGGTGTAGAAATTATTGCGAGAGATCCCTATTAGCAACAAGTGCGGGGCAGGAGAGTTTACTCACTTATTCGCGCTTGGTGCCGACGTTGACGGTCTGGGACATCGACGGAAAGCCTCTTGCGAGGTGCTGGAGCTGGGTGCTCTGGCGTCATCCACCATCTTCATGGAAACGTCGATGACAGGCCTCTTTGGAGGTGTTGGAGCTGGATGCTCCGGCGTCGCCCACCATCTTCATGGAAATGTCGACGGCAGGTCCCTTGGGAGGTCCCAGAGCTGGATGCTCCGGTGTCGCCCACCATCTTCGTGGAAACATCGACGGCCGGCCCCTTTGTGGGTGCCGGAGCTGGATGCTTCGGCATCGTCTATCATTGTCGTAGAATCGTCAACGGCAGGCTCCTGGTGTACAGGCTATCGCGAGAGAACCCTATTAGCAATAAGTGTGGGGCAGGAGAGTTTACTCACTTATCCGCGCTTGGTGCTGACGTTGACGGTTTGGGACATCGATGGCAGGCCCTTGCAAGGTGCTAGAGCTGGATGCTCCAGCGTTGACCACCATCTTCATGGAAACGTTGACAGCAGGCCCCTTGGGAGGTGCCAGAGCTGGATGCTCCGACGTCGCCCACCATCTTCGTGGAAACATTGACGGCAGGCCCCTTGCAAGAAGCCGGAGTTTGATGCTCCAGCGTAACGTGCTTTGTATGTCATGCACACATAACAGGGGTGTATATTGTTTTGCTCGCTGGTGATCTTTTCCTATCCTTAAGTATTGTCATGTCTTACAGTCCTAGTCTGATACACGGGATTTGGGTAATTATGTGCATTGGCGCTCAGGGTCTGGCTTCCTTCTTATTCGAGGGTGTGAGCGTCTTGGCCCTCGGTATTTAGCCGCAGCATTGGGAGGCAAAGCACACACACTTAGGTTACAGGACCAAGCTAAGCATGTTGCACGCTCTGGACCTCCAGCTCAGCGTTGGCCTTTCGCGGGGAACCATTTGGCACCACAGGACCCCAAGTAAGAGGGCAGCTGCGAGGTTCCAAGACACCTTGCAGGTACCTCAAATACATCTGCCTACAGCAGGGTTGCATGACTCTACTAGGGGTGATATAGAACAAATTTCACCAAGTATATGAAGACAATATACGAATGACGAGACAATATACGGAAGACGTGACTAGCTTGATTGATCACAAAATTAATAGGTAATTTTAAGTGAACGTAAGAGAAAGCACATGGTAAGACAGTGAATTCTTCTCATTGGTGGTCTCAGGAGTGGATTGGCTTTACAATAAGGCAACGACCCACTCTAGCTGGCTAGGGAGGAAGATTGTTCATGCTTAGGGTACGGGACCAAGCTAAACAGTTGTACACTCTGGACCTTCCCCCCCCCCCCAGAGTTTGGTTGTCCTAAGTGCCGCTCCTTGGCACCATGACACCCTATACTGTCCTATAATTTATGCTTTAAGGGTAGAACTTACAGAGGTGCTCTATGTTCCAAGGGTTGGGGAGGGGCTCTCCTTCTTCTATGGTGAGGCGGGCACACCCGGGGCGAGATACTTGTATCACTCGGAAGGGGCCTTCCCGGCTGGGGGAAAGTTTGTGCAACCCTTCTCAAGAGCGTATGCGTCGCAGCACCAGGTCACCTGTCTTGAGCTCTCTACTCTGTACGAACCGCTCTTGGTAGCGCCTCAGCGCCTGTCATTTACGTATGTTTCGGATGGTGGTGTGCCACCTTGCTTCCTCGATGAGGTTGACATCTTCTCGTCGGAGATGGTCATGTGAGGCTTCATCGAACGCTCGGACCTTGAACGAGCCCACAGTGATCTCTGGGGGGAGGACGGCCTCGACCCCATACACCAGAAAGAAAGGTGCTTCTCCCATGGCGCGGCTAGGTGACGTCCGGCTTGCCCACAATGCACAGGGGAGTTCATCGACCCACTTGGCACCATGCTTATCCAAGCTGTCATATGTGTGTGTCTTGAGGCCCCTGAGGATCTCAGCGTTGGCCCGTTCGACTTGTACGTTGCTCTTTGGATGAGCCACGGATGCATAACAAACTTGGACATCGAGGTCTTCGCAGTAGTCCTGGATTACTGCACTGGTGAACTGGGTCCTGTTATTGGTGATGATCCTGTTCGGGACCCCGAACTTGCAGACAACTGATTTGATGAACTTGAGTGCAGACTCCTTGTTGATGTTGATCATTGGGGCTGCCTCCGGCCCCTTGGTGCACTTATCCATGGCGACGTAGATGAATCGGTAGCCTCCGACTGCCCTGGGGAAGGGTCCCAGGATATCCATCCCCCAGATCATGAAAGGCCAGGAGGGCGGGATCATCTCCAGTGACTGCGCCGGAGTCTGAATTTGCTTGGCGTGGAACTAGCACGCCTTGCACTTCTTGACCAGTTTGACAGTGTCTTGTAGTGTCGTTGGCCAGTAGAAGCCATGTCGGAAGGCTTTGCCAACCAACGTGCGGGAAGCTGCGTGATTCCCACACTCTCCTTTGTAGATTTCTACGAGCAAGTCACAGCCTTCCTATTGAGTTACGCACCGTAGCAGTACGCCATTGGCACCACATCGGCAGAGATCACCTTCTACCAGCATGTCTCATTTAGCCTACCTCACGATCCTGTCAGCGGATGTTGGGTCCTCTGGGAGGAGGTTGTCCTTCTGATAGTCTCGTACCTCTGTGATCCACGCGTTGGGACTCTCCTGAGCTTTTGGATCTTGGGAACCAGGTGATTTGGGACCTCTGGTGATGCTCAAGAACCTTGGCGGGTCCCATGGTTGCAGGGCTGCCGTGGTTGCCAGTTCTGTGGAGCTGAGCTCACCTTCTTCATTATGCAATGTCGGCCTAGCGGTTGGCCGCACCAACCTTCTGATAAAGTCCCCTTCTGGAACAGGGGCTCCTGTGGACACTATGGTTGACAGGGCATCAACAATGGAGTTGTCGGCGCGCCGCACATGGCAGAGATCCAAGGCCTCGAATCCAGCTTCTAGCTTCTTGACATGTATCAGATATGTCGCGAGCTGCGGGTCATTGCAGCAGCACTCACCCCGGACTTGCTTGATGATCAGCTAGGAGTCTCCCTTGACTAGCATATGCTGGACACCGAGACCCTGCACAGTTGTAAGTCCGAAGATGAGAGCTTTGTACTCTGCCATGTTATTGGTAGCCTTGAAGTCGAGGCTCACTGCATACATGGACTACACCCCTGTTGGTGAGGTGAGCCGTACACCGGCTCCGGTCCCTTGCTTCCTTGAGTATCCGTCGAAGAAGAGCGTCCAGTGAGGTCTGGTAAGCACCGGAGCCCTGGGCTCTGGCTCGCTGATCTTCTGGCCCCCTGGGTTGCTCGGTGAGGGGGTCCATTCGACAACGAAGTCCACTAGAGCTTGACTCTTGATTGCATGTCGTGGCAAGAAATCAAGCTCGAACTCCGCTAATTCAGCTGCCCACTTGGCGATATTGCTAGTTACGTTCGGGCTGCGCAGCACTACTCCCAGTGGGAACAAAGTCACCACTGATACTCGATGTGCTTGAAAATAATGGTGGAGCTTCCTCGACATGATTAGCACTGCATAGAGCAGCTTGGGCACTTCGAGTTACCTTGTCTTTGCCTCATGCAGGACTTTGCTAACGAAGTAGACCGGGTGTTGGATGGTCCGGGACCTTTTCGGGAATCCAGCGCATCTTATTCCCTCTGCTCCAGGTCCAGTGACTCCATGTCTTCTGGGCCTGGCGCTTCCTTTGGGGGTTGGGTCCCAAAGGCTTTTTGGCCTCTGGGGCCCCCTAAGGGGACCCGGTCATCCTCTGGGGGCTGGGACCCAGAGGCTCCATGGTCTTCGGGCCCCCCTTGGGGTACCGGGACATCCTCTGGGGGCTAAGTCCCAAAGACTCCTTGGTTTCCGGGGCCCCTTGGGGGACCCGGACATCCTCTGGGGGTTGGGACCCAGAGGCTCCTTGCTCTTCGGGGCCCCCTTGGGGGACCCAGACGTCCTCTGGGGGTTGGGACCATGAGGCTCCTTGGTTTTTGGGGCCCCCTTGGGGGACCCGGACATCTTCTGGGGGCTGGGACCCAGAGGCTCCTTGCTCTCCGGGGCCCCCTTGGGGGACCTGGACATCCTCTGGGGGCTGGGACCCAGAGGCTCCTTGCTCTCCGGGACCCCCTTGGGCGACCTGAACATCCTTTAGGGGCTGGGACCCAGGGGCTTCTCTGACGTTGGGGCCCCTTGCAAGCTCCAAGCCCTGGGGCTTAGAGTCAACGGCAGGAGTACCTTCCTTTCATTGGAACTGCTGGGGGCCTGCCCATTCTGCAACCAAAACAATACTTACCACCTTGGTTGTGGCAGTGATGTAGAGGTACAGGGGCTCCCCGGGCTCTAGTGCCACCATTATTGGTAGCGATGTCAGCTGCTGCTTCAGCTCAAATGCCTTCTCCACGTCTTTGGTCCAGACAAATGGTCAATATTGGCACATGAGCTTGAAGAACGGGAGAGCCTGCTCAACTAACCTAGAGATAAACCGGCTAAGCGCCGCCAAGCACCCTGCAAGCTTTTGCACGTCCTTGATGCGGGACGGAGGCCGCATCAGCTCCACCGCTTTGATTTTTTCTGGGTTGGCATCGATTCCTTAGTGTGAGACCAAGAACCCGAGGAGCTTCCCAGCTTTGACTCCGAACACACACTTGTCCGGGTTCAGTTTTGTGCATGTGGTTTGCAGTCTGTCAAAGACTAGGGCAAGGTTTTCTAGTAATGATGTATGTGACAATTTTTACTACAATATCATCAACATAAACCTCTACTAGGTCCCGAATGAGGTCCCCAAATGTTTTATGCATGGCACGCACAAAGGTGGGGTGGACATTCTTAAGATCGTAAGGCATGGAGACATAGCATTAAGACCATCTACAGTTATGAAAGCAGTATGTTCCTCATCTTCTCTAGACATCGGGATTTGGTGAAACCCAGAATATGCATCTACAAAGCATAGCATATCGTACCCCAAAGTTGATTCTATGATTTTATTAATTCTAAGGAGAGGGAAAGGATCTTTAGGACATTCCTTGTTGAGGTTGGTGTAGTCAATGCACATCCGAAGCTTACTGCCAGCCTTGGGGACAATGACCAGATTGGCCAGCCATCTGGGATGGTGGACCTCGCGAATGAAGCCAGCATCGAGGGGCTTCTTTATCTCCTCACGGATGAAGTTCTGCCGCTCGATGGACTACTTACGGGGCCTCTGTTGTTGCGGCCGTGCGTCGGGGTAGATCTTCAGAAGATGCTCGATCACTTCCCTGGGGATGCCTGGCATCTGTGACGGTTGCGAGGCGAAGAAATCAATGTTAGCTCGCAGGAAAGTAGTGAGCGTTGATTCCTGCTCGCTGTCTAGACTCCCTGCGATACGGGTGGTCTGAGCCGCATCAGAGCCAATCTGGATTGTCTTGATGGGTACGTCGTCGTCCTCAGAAGGTTGCACTCGTGGTGCAGCGACGCGGCTGTGTGCGCATGGATCTGGCGAAGGCTTACTCGACCCGGCATCGCACAGGACAGGTGTTGGGGCCGTTGCCAATGCTCGGAGCTTCTCAAAAACTGTCACCGCAGCAGCACGATCTCCACAGACCTTGAGGACGCTGGAGGATGTCGGCATCTTGAGGACGAGGTAGCCATAAACCAGTACAGGGCTACCCTGCCGATAATTGCGTGGTAGGGGAGGCTGACCCCCGCGGCGTCGAATAGGATATTCTCTGTCCTGAAGTTCTCGGGTGTCCCTAAGGTCACCCGGAGGTGGATGCAGTCGTACGGGATAACACTCTCCGGTCCTACGCCCGAGAATGATATTAACGGGGCGAGGTCATACACGAGGATCTTCAGCTTGTCGAAGGTCGTGCGGCTGATAAGGTTGAAGCCGACTCCACCATCTACCAGAACATGGTAAAACTTTACATTGGCGATGGTGGGGGCGACAAGGAGGGGAAGTTACCCGGCTCCTGCCATGTTCTCGGGGCAGTCGAAGGCGTCAAAGCTGATCAGCGTCTCCATCCATTTGTGATGTGGCGCTGGAGGATGCGTAGAGGCGGTCGAAGCAATTGCTCGGCGCAAGGTCTTGACCGCATTCCTGGATGCAGGTTCCCAAGACCCTCCACGGATGACGTGGAGCGCTTTGCAACGCTCGTGGTCGCTGTTGAGGTCAAAGTTCACAGCCTGGTGTACCGTTTCCACAGTGCATTCCGGCCTTTGTAACTCCTTCTCCACGTCTTTGTCGACACGATGGTCGACCTTTTGCGGCTTGATCTCACCGCAGCTCGCAGGCTTGATGCACACCATGGTGGTGAAAGCGCTACCACTTCTTTGAGGGAAAAAGCCCGTACCTGGCGCGCCAAATGTCGAAGTGTTAATTCAACACTTCCTCCGGATCTGCTAAGGAGCAGCCCGCGAAGGTTCTTGTTCGGCGGGTCTTAGGCCTCAAACTAGTGTTCTAGCGGAAGAGTCTGTGACACGATGGTTTTTACGTGGTTCGGGTCACAAGGAGTGTAACACCCTACTCCACAGTGGATTGTATTGCTGGTGAGTGTCTATGCGTGTGTGTGTGTGTGTGTATCGGGGATTCTAAGTCTGGTCCTTGTAGCGATGGCGGTCCGGGCCTTTTATAGTCAAGGTCAGATGCCTTACAAGTGGGGTCCTGGGGCCGGACATGTGGTCCCAGGGAGATCTTATCCTAAACTCTAAGGCTTATCGCATAAGCTTCCTCTCAGGGTGGCAGTGGAGACTCACCGTCTTGCCGCCTCCCATGTCAGTAGACCACGCGCCGTTGCTGACGGTGGCATAAGGTGTCCCGTCAGCTTGTCTTGTTGCCGCAAGCTACCCACTTGGCTGAGTGATAGGCCTGCAGCGCCTTCACTGTGATGCGATTGGTCATAACGGTCTCTGACCGTTGGCATGCCCCACGTCATGCGCCAGGGGTGGTTGCGGGTCTTCAATGCTTGACTGGAGCGGAGTGCTCCACCTTTTAACTCATGCACCTTACCGTGTGGGGCGAGCTACAGGACACGTGGCAGCGTCGGGGCAGGTCCCCGGCGGGAAGGCTATCCCTGGTCCTTGATGATACGTGGCGGCTCCGGGGCTCCCCAGGGTATGTGACAGCTCCGTGTTTTTTCCCTAGGGGGGTGCTGGTCCTTGCGCTCTATGCTACGTGGATGTTCCGGGGGCACTCCCCCAAGGATGGGTGAGGTCTCGTCCCTACACATGGCATCTCAGGAGCCCGTCACACCGGAGGGGCCAAGTCCCATCTTCAAAGCTTACGTGGCAGTGCTGCAGCTTGATCTTTTCAGGGAGGCAAGGGCCTTGGCGCCTATAGAACACATGGCGCCTCCGGACGTGCCTCGCTGTCTTCATCCTGTGTGCGAGTGTGATGCCCGGTTCCGAAAATGAACCAAGCTAACGCATATGTGGGCCCAGGATGTTCAACACACATACACGCATGATTCACAAATGATAAACAGATAATTACCACAGCCTAAATTATTAAATAAGTACCCTTATTACATAATTCATTATATCCTCGAATACAACCTCTAATAAATATTAATGATAAGTTCAACTAATGCAGCGGAAATAAACTAATTAAGCAACTAAGCAAACTAAGCAAAAGGGATAGCGCAGCTCCATGCAACACCACAGGCAAAGTTGACGGTAGACACAGCCTAGAACTCCGCATTATCGCCATTAAACTCACAATTCTGACCTGCAACTGTTGGGGTGCGGGATTGCAAGAGTGAGTACATGTCGTACTCAGCAAGTGTGGAAAGTATGACATGTGGCTGATTCAAATGACGACAATAATAATGGCCAAGTGCTGAAAAGTACAGTAAAACCTTTGAAAAGCAACGTATTATACTTATGTGAAGTAAACCCATCATAAACCATGTAACCATAATAATACCAGTCCATAAATCACCATTACCAATAACCATAATCAATGTCATAAACCATAATTCCATCCATAACCATAACCATAATCATAATATCAACCATAACCATCACCAAACCATAACCATTATCAAACCATAACCATCCCAAATCCCAATTTCCTTCTAATCATGTAGATCATCCAGGCGCTCATAACCGGGAGCACGGCTATCATGATAGTTTTAATTAACTCTGCAGAGTTTGTACCTCTTTACCCACGTGTTCGTGATTTCATCACCCGTCGGCGACTAAAGAACCTCCCTTATGCCAATTACACTTCCTTTGGTGTATGGCCAAGAGATCACAAAATAGCCTTTACAAAGGGATTACTAGCCTATTCAGACCCCACTGAGGTTTCACCGGTGGCGATGCCTCCAACTGAGCACATCTTCAACCAAGGGCCCCCTCTTGAGCCATTCGGATCCCAGGGTAGTCCCACCAATCATCAACAAACCCAATCCGACTACCCCTTCCCCGAGCATCCACAATGGTCCAAACAGCACTAGCAAAGCCCTAATTAATCAGCTACGCCGCACCCATACTTGGCCTCGTGGTGGCACTGTAGTCCTGGCTTATTCTCGTATGAACCGGTCCTTAGATCTAAGGCAAGCAAACCACCATAACATCCAACCCATCCACATTCCAGGCTTGCTTAGATCACCCATTACCATACCATATCGACCAGTTCACATTAACAAGAATATCATTAATACATAATTAAATGTGTAGTGTTGTTTTCCATCCCAATTAATTAAGCGAAGCAAAAAGGTAAAAACCCTTCCCGACTCTCTACCATAAATTCCAGGCGACAAGGGTGGTTAAACAAATCTAGTAAACTTCCTACCATAGGATTCCCATCAAATTGACACAAGCATGCAGTTTGCAAACAAAACAACTATTTTAAAACAGGATCAATATGCTTCAAGGACACTTGCCTTGCTCCGACGGATGGGGTTGCTCAAGCGCTCCAAGGTCTTGATTCTGAAAATCTTCGTACACGATCTCTTGAGCACTTCCCTCTACTCGATCACACATACAAGAATATACACACAATTCAATATGATGCACACACATTAATCAACATGCGATGATATGCATGCATGCAAAGTACCATAATTAATTAACTACGGTTGTTTATTAATTAGATGCGAGTAGTTCATACGTGTTCATACGAGTTTATGGGGGTTTTAGATTGGATTAATGCTGCTGAAAATAAAATTATAGTGCAACTAAAATCAATTTATGTCTATTAGATTCAATATGGTCGCTAAAATTCGCATCGGGAACATGGCCTACCGTAGATGCGATGGCTTCGATGATCGCGGGATGGGGACAATGCGTAGACGAAGTAGATGCGTTCTCCGGCGGCACGACGACGGTGGCGCGATGTCGACGACGATCTCCGGCGAACGGTGGCGCCCTCCTCTTTTTCTTCCTCTTTTTCCCCTTCTTTTCCTCCTTTTTCTTCCCTGGGCGCAGCTCTCTGCTCTCTGGTGTTTTTTCCCGGGAGCGTTTCCCTATGGCGGCAGCTGGGAAAAACCCTACGAGGTTACCGTCGTATTTATAGGCGGTGGTACCGGGATTCGCGGAGTCCGGCTCGGTTCGGGAGACGGGGCGAGGCGCGTACGCGGGGCCGGTCGCAGGAGGACGGGGCGGCTCGGTCGGCGCGGAACTCGGGGGCGGGCACGAGGCCACGCGGGAGCGGGAGGCTGGCGGCAGGCGGTTGGCGTGGGGCGTGGGAGGGCGCTCGGGCAGCGCGTGGGGTCGGGCGGCTGCTGTGCGGGCGGGGCCCAGGCGCACTGCGCGAGCGCGTGGGGGTGGGGCCCGGCGGGAGCACCGCGTGGGCACGGGAGGCGGCTGCGGTCGGGTGGCAGGCGGCGGGTGGGCGCTCGGCGCGGGAGCCAAGGCGGCGGGGACCGGGGCGCAGGCGCGCCGCGGGAATCGAGGGAGGGCGGCGGGCGGGTGGGGCCCGGGCGCGGGATTCGTGGCCGGCTGCCGGTCGGCGGCCTGGCCGGCGGATAGTTTTTTTTTACTATATTATTTATTTATTTATATATTTTATTCTTTATATTTTATATATATTATTATATTATTATTTATGTTTTATTATTTTTATTTATCTTATTTATTTATTTACTTTTTATATATATTTCTTTATTATAAAATTTATTTATATATATTTCTTTTATATATTATTATTATTATTATTTTATATTTATTCTCTAATACAAGATTTAGGCTATAATTATTATTTTTTATTTCTTCTTTTGCTACATACATTTGTATATATATATATGCTCCATCTTTTATGTTTTATTATTTTTCTTTTATCCTACTTAATTCTTTTTGCATGTGTTCATCATATAATTAAACTATTTATTTCTATATATACCTTTAGTTTTATTTACTTCTTTTGTCTCATATTTATTATGGAAAATAGATTACTTTTGGCAAATTTATTTTTGTAACAATTTTTCAATGCTTGAGGATGAATGCAAAATGCAATATGGGATGCATATATTTTATAATTTTCTTTATAAAAATAATTTCTTCCTAATATTAACTCTAAATTCCCATTTAAATTTTTTATTTGTCAAAACTCGAAAATCAGGGTGTTACAATTCTACCCCCCTTAAAGTGAATCTCGCCCTCGAGATTCGATAGCGTGGAGAAAAGGTGAGAGAATTCTGCCTTCAAGTCTTCTTCACGTTCCCATGTAGTTTCGGTTTCCGTATGGTGTTTCCATTGCACTTGACACCAACGAATTCTCTTATTCCTTGTGAATCGAAAACAATGAGGTTGGCGGAGAAGTCTACCCCCTTATTCTAAGGCTTACTTTTGGACATACTATATTTGTCCTCATCTCTCCTCCGGGAGACTTAACCCATAGAGTAAACTTCATATGAGAGATAGGCAAACCATACTTGGCAACATACTTCGATGCAATGAATGAATGCGATGCTCCAGAATCAATTAACATAGTCGCAGGTTTGGAGTTGGCGAGAAACATACCAATGACCACGTCATCCGCTTGTTGAGCATCCTCCGTAGAGACATGGTTCACGTTACCACGAGCAAAATTCTGCTGTCCACGGCTTCCTTGTGGCTGTCCTCCATTGGGTCTTGGGTTTTGCCTCGGTGCATTGCTTCTTTGACCAAGGCCTGACTTAGGACATTGATTCGCAAAGTGTCCAGCTTCTCCACAAGTATAGCACCTCTTAACTCCACCATAATTATTGGGACGAGCTGGGTTTTGAGCATCGGTTCCAGGAAAATCAGCACGAGGCGCATAAGGCATTGCTTGCATAACAGGGCGCTGCTGCACAAACTGAGTTGGGTGTGGTGCATAACCAGGGCGCTGAGTAGGAATAGAGGAGCTGTAATGAGGCGCATTGGGTGATGCAAGGCGAGAGCGCACATTACTTCCTTGTTGTTGTCCTTGATATGGCGCCTTCCTCTTGATTTCTTGCTCCATCTCACGGATCTTGTTCTCAACCACAATTGCTTTGTCCACAAGCTTCTGGAAATTGGCATAATCGCAGTTGAGTAGTTGCACTTGGATCTCATTGTTCAATCCCGTCATGAACAAGTATTGCTTCCGGCTGTCCCGACTAACATCCTCGGGCGCATACCTTGAGAGTTGAGTGAACCTATTGAGATATTCACTCACGCTTGATCTTCCTTGCCTTAAATTCTCAAATTCTTGCCTCTTCAAGAGCATAACACCTTCTGGCACATAATGAGAACGGAAACTCTCCTTGAATTCGGCCCAAGTGATTCTTTCTTGGTTTTCATGAGCATTGCAATAAGCATCCCACCAATCTGCAGCTGCTCCAACGAGTTGATGAGAAGCAAATAGGACCTTCTCTCGGTCACTGCATTGGACAATAGCAAGTTTCTTCTCCACGGACTTGAGCCAATCATCAGCATCCATAGGGTTAGCAGCTTGAGCAAAGGTTGGCGGTCTAGCCCTCATAAACTCTCCCAAATAGTTGTGAGGAGGCGGGGGTGGCGGTGGAGGCATGTGGGGCTGATTGTTGATGTTATTGCCAGCCTGCAGCTGTCCCATAGTTTGTATCATGGTCTGCATGAGCTGGTTTTGCATGGCCAATAGCTGCTCAATATTGATGGCTCCATGAGCAGGTCCTTGTCCGTTGTTGTTCTGAGGTACTCCATTGTTCTCCTCCTCATCATTGGCATCCCTCTGGTTGCGAGTCCTCACCATCTAGAGAAAAGCAATAGGTAAGAATTTAAGAAACGTCCCCAACTATATGCATCAAGGGATATGAAGCTAGCCAACTAACTATACTAGCCTAGGTGGACATGGCAATGCTAAAGCATCCCAAAATCCTCTATTAAGCACACAAGCAAGCAATATATATAGCAAACAGCACACCAAGCAAACACATCGATTCCTGAGTGCTCCTATGTGCTCTAAAGTGTCCATTCTATCTAGGCTGCATCCTACGGTCAACCTGTGGCTCTCATACCAATCTGTGACGCTCGGTTCCGAAAATGAACCAAGCTAATGCATATGTGGGCCCAGGATGTTCAACACACATACACGCATGATTCACAAATGATAAACAGATAATTACCACAGCTCAAATTATTAAATAAGTACTCTTATTACATAATTCATTATATCCTCGAATACAACCTCTAATAAATATTAATGATAAGTTCGACTAATGCAGCAGAAATAAACTAATTAAGCAACTAAGCAAACTAAGCAAAAGGGATAGCGCAGCTCCATGCAACACCACAGGCAAAGTTGACGGTAGACACGGCCTAGAACTCCGCATTATCGCCATTAAACTCACAATTCTGACCTGCAACTGTTGGGGTGGGGGATTGCAAGAGTGAGTACATGTCGTACTCAGCAAGTGTGGAAAGTATGACATGTGGCTGATTCAAATGATGACAATAATAATGGCTAAGTGCTGAAAAGTACAGTAAAACCTTTGAAAAGCAACGTATTATACTTATGTGAAGTAAACCCATCATAAACCATGTAACCATAATAATACCAGTCCATAAATCACCATTACCAATAACCATAATCAATGTCATAAACCATAATTCCATCCATAACCATAACCATAATCATAATATCAACCATAACTATCACCAAACCATAACCATTATCAAACCATAACCATCCCAAATCCCAATTTCCCTCTAATCATGTAGGTCATTCAGGCGCTCATAACCGGGAGCACGGCTATCATGATAGTTTTAACTAACTCTGCAGAGTTTGTACCTCTTTACCCACGTGTTCATGATTTCATCACCCGTCGGCGACTAAAGAACCTCCCTTATGCCAATTACACTTCCTTTGGTGTATGGCCAAGAGATCACAAAATAGCCTTTACAAAGGGATTACTAGCCTATTCAGACCCCACTGAGGTTTCACCGGTGGTGATGCCTCCAACTGAGCACATCTTCAACCAAGGGCCCCCTCTTGAGCCATTCGGAACCCAGGGTAGTCCCACCAATCATCAACAAACCCAATCCGACTACCCCTTCCCCGAGCATCCACAATGGTCCAAACAGCACTAGCAAAGCCCTAATTAATCAGCTACGCCGCACCCATACTTGGCCTCATGGTGGCACTGTAGTCCTGGCTTATTCTCGCATGAACCGGTCCTTAGATCTAAGGCAAGCAAACCACCATAACATCCAACCCATCCACATTCCAGGCTTGCTTAGATCACCCATTACCATACCATATCGACCAGTTCACATTAACAAGAATATCATTAATACATAATTAAATGTGTAGTGTTGTTTTCCATCCCAATTAATTAAGCGAAGCAAAAAGGTAAAAACCCTTCCCGACTCTCTACCATAAATTCCAGGTGACAAGGGTGGTTAAACAAATCTAGTAAACTTCCTACCATAGGATTCCCATCAAATTGACACAAGCATGCAGTTTGCAAACAAAACATTTATTTTAAAACAGGATCAATATGCTTCAAGGACACTTGCCTTGCTCCGACGGATGGGGTTGCTCAAGCGCTCCAAGGTCTTGATTCTGAAAATCTTCGTACACGATCTCTTGAGCACTTCCCTCTACTCGATCACACATACAAGAATATACACACAATTCAATATGATGCACACACATTAATCAACATGCGATGATATGCATGCATGCAAAGTACCATAATTAATTAAGTACGGTTGTTTATTAATTAGCAGAGTAGTTCATACGTGTTCATACGAGTTTATGGGGGTTTTAGATTGGATTAGTGCTGCTGAAAATAAAATTATGGTGCAACTAAAATCAATTTACGTCTATTAGATTCAATATGGTCGCTAAAATTCGCATCGGGAACATGGCCTACCATAGATGCGATGGCTTCGATGATCGCGGGATGGGGACAATGCGTAGACGAAATAGATGCATTCTCCGGCGGCACGACGATGGCGGCGCGATGTTGACGACGATCTCCGACGAACGGTGGCGCCCTCCTCTTTTTCTTCCTCTTTCTCCCCTTCTTTTCCTCCTTTTTCTTCCCTGGGCGCAGCTCTCTGCTCTCTGGTGTTTTTTCCCGGCGGCGTTTCCCTATGGCGGCGGCTGGGAAAAACCCTACGAGGTTACCGTCGTATTTATAGGCGGTGGTACCGGGATTCGTGGAGTCCGGCTCGGTTCGGGAGATTGGGTGAGGCGCGTACGCGGGGCCGGTCACGGGAGGACGGGGCGGAGATCGCGCGCGGGACGCGCGGGAGCGCGTTCGGCCGAGCGGCTCGGTCGGCGCGGAACTCGGGGGCGGGCGCGAGGCCACGCGAGAGCGGGAGGCTGGCGGCAGGCGGTTGGCGCGGGGCATGGGAGGGCGCTCGGGCGGCGCGTGGGGTCGGGCGGCTGCTGTGCGGGCGGGGCCTAGGCGCACTGCGCGAGCGTGTGGGGGTGGGGCCTGGCGAGAGCGCCGCGTGGGCGCGGGACGCGGCTGCGGTCGGGTGGCAGGCGGCGGGTGGGCGCTCGGCGCGGGAGCCAAGGCGGCGAGGACCAGGGCGCAGGCGCGCCGCGGGAATCGAGGGAGGGCGGCGGGCGGGTGGGGCCCGGGTGCGGGATTCGTGGCCGGCTGGGCCGGTCGGCGGCCTGGCCGGCGGATAGTTTTTTTTTACTATATTATTTATTTATTTATATATTTTATTCTTTATATTATATATATATTATTATATTATTATTTATGTTTTATTATTTTTATTTATCTTATTTATTTATTTACTTTTTATATATATTTCTTTATTATAAAATTTATTTATATATATTTCTTTTATATATTATTATTATTATTTTATATTTATTCTCTAATACAAGATTTAGGCTATAATTATTATTTTTTATTTCTTCTTTTGCTACATACATTTGTATATATATATGCTCCATCTTTTATGTTTTATTATTTTTCTTTTATCCTACTTAATTCTTTTTGCATGTGTTCATCATATAATTAAACTATTTATTTCTATATATACCTTTAGTTTTATTTACTTCTTTTATCTCATATTTATTATGGAAAATAGATTACTTTTGGCAAATTTATTTTTGTAACAATTTTTCAATGCTTGAGGATGAATGCAAAATGCAATATGGGATGCATATATTTTATAATTTTCTTTATAAAAATAATTTCTTCCTAATATTAACTCTAAATTCCCATTTAAATTTTTAATTTGTCAAAACTCGAAAATGAGGGTGTTACAGCGAGGGTACCCCATCTGCAGGGTACCGACAGCAGTGATATAGATAAAGAAGATATGATCCTGTTTATGAAGAAATTCAAGAAGATGATGAAAAGAAGACAAGGTGGTAGATCAAATGAAGGAAGACACAAAGACAAATCAAGACCAAAGTTGAGGCGCGCTTGCTATAACTGTGGTGAATACGATCACTTTATAGTTGATTGTCCTTATGAAGAAAACAAGAAGAAGACCAAGGATACAAAGCCTCAACCCAAGAAGATGTTCAAGAAGAAAAATTAAATTGGACAGGCGCACCTAGGAAAAGAGTGGGACTCCAATGATGAGTCCTCATCCGAAGAGGAAGAGGAGATAGCTAGCATAGCCATCAAAAAGACAACCAAGAAATCCACCCTCTTCCCAACTATTGGCGCATGGAAGAACAACGACACATGTCTAATGGTGAAGGAAGGTAAAAGAAAGGTAACAACTAAATCTTCCTCCTCGTATTCCTTTGCCAGTGATAGTGATGATTCTAGTGAATACGATAGTTGTGATGAAAATAAATACTTGCTTATGGTGAAAAAAAATGCTAGAAACCATAAGAATAACAAGGAACGCATTGTATTTGTCAAGGGAAACTCCTCTAAAGTTAGAAAACCTAGTAATGTTGATAAAAGTAACATTGTTAACACATATGAACACCAACTATTGTTTAGAACCTTTGATGCATCATATGTTCTTATGAAAAGTAATCTTGGTAGATTTTATGCTAAACATGTTGGGCCACGCCATGTGAACACCAAGTCTCATGTGTAGGTGCTCAAATCACTTGTAACTAACCTCAAAGGACCCAAGCAAGCTTGGGTACCTAAAACCAAGGCATAATTATTTTTTGCAGGCCTACTCCTCCGGTGGAGCAAAATGGATGCTAGATAGTGGATGCACCAACCACATGACCGGAGAAAGAAGGATGCTCATTGAATATGAAGAAAATAAAGATCCAAGCGAAGGCATCTATTTTGGCGATAACAGTCAAGGAAGGGTGCTCGGTACTAGTAAAATTGTGATTTCGTCTCAACCCACTCTTTCTCATGTTTTACATGTCGATTCCTTAGATTATAACCTTATGTCCATATCTCAATTATGTGACAAGGGTTATAATTGTATGTTCACTAATGAGGGTGTGACCGTCTTTAGAAGGAATGATAACTCGGTTGCATTCAATGGTGTGTTAAAGGGAAAACTTTATCTAGTTGATTTCAACAAAGATAAAGCCGAACTTGACACATGATTAATTGCAAAAACCAACATGGGTTGGTTGTGTCATAGACGGCTGGCGCATGTTGGTATGAGGAATCTTCAAAAACTTCTAAAAGGCGATCACATCCATGGTTTAAAGGATGTTGTTTTTTGAGAAAGATAGGCCTTGTAGTGTGTGCCAAGCCGGGAAGCAAGTAGGAGCAACTCACCCCGCGAAGAATGTCATGACAACAACGAGACCGCTCGAGCTACTTCACATGGACCTATTTGGTCCAATTGCTTACATAAGCATCGGCAGTAACAAATACGGTTTGGTAATTGTTGATGATTTTTCGCGCTTCACGTGGGTTTTCTTTTGCATGATAAGACAGAAACTCAAGAAACCCTCAAGAAAATCTTCAAGTGTGCCCAAAATGAATTCTCATTGAATATCAAGAACATACAAAGCGACAATGGCATGGAGTTCAAGAACAACCAAGTTGAGGAGTACCTGGACGAAGAAGGGATAAAACATGAATTTTCAGCACCGTACTCCCCTCAACAAAACGGAGTAGCCGAAAGGAAGAACGGAACCCTCATAGAGATGGCGAGCACAATGTTTGATGAGTATAAGACTTTGGATCGGTTTTGGGCTGAAGCGGTTAACACCGCTTGTCAAGCCATAAACCGACTCTATCTTCATCGCCTACTCAAGAAAACGTCATATGAACTACTCACCAGTAACAAGCCGAATATTTCCTATTTTCGAGTTTTTGGTTCTAAATATTACATTTTGAACAAGAAGCCCAGGACTTCAAAGTTTGCTTCAAAGTCCGATGAAGGTTTCTTGCTTTGCTATGATTCGAACTCTTACGCCTATCGTGTCTTCAACAAGGTCTCCGAACTTGTTGAAGTAGCACGTGACGTAGTGTTCGATGAAACTAATGGCTCTCAAGAAGAGCAAGTTGATCAATGTGTGCTAGATAGATAAGAAGCTCCATGTCAAGTGTTGAGAAGAATGGCGTTGGGCGATGTTCGACCACAAGTGCCACCTCCAAATGCGAATGAAGAAGATGAACCACAAGAGGAGGAAGATGATCAAGGGGGAGCTTCTATACAGGATCAACCTCATGAAGATCAAGGTGACCAACAAATCAATGAGGGCAACCATCTAGGGGGAGAATAAGATAACCATGAAGATTCAAGACTGTAGGATCGAAGAGCATGTGAAAAGCTACCAGAGGAGGGTGAATGGTAGATTTAAAAATCTTACGCAGCGGAAACAATTAAATCCCAACCCCTTCGGCAGAAAAACGATCTGTTAGAGAAATCATGTGTGAAACTAATCTAAACGTGTTTCACCGTGAAAAAAGTGATATATATCAGAGAGAATCAAGTCACGAAGAAAACACAAGAAGAATCACTCAAATCCGTCGAGGGAAACTCAAGTTATGTTCGAAAGATCGAACAAAGGTCAACCTGTCCCACCCGAGAAAAATAGTTCAAGAACGCTGCAAAGAAACTCGTGTAGATCAGAAACCACAAATCCAATGACCGTGAAATTTTGACAAATGATGATAATCAAGTTTTGAAGACAACCAAAAAAAATCACGTCAATTGAATCTTTAAAACTCGAGTTATGATAAAACCACCGACGAAAGGTAGTGATGTCCAGAAACTCGACGAGTAAAACCTGTCTGGAACAAGTCGGACGAACAAGGCAACAAAGTTCCTCCAAACCACGAATTTTATTCAATAGAACACAAGAGGAACAGCCTCAAAGTCATGTACCACGATCTTTGGGCTCCCTTGCTTATATAACCAGCCCTTAGGCCAACCCAACCTCAACTAGGACTCCAATCCTACTCCGTTCACGAATCGAAACTTTCCATAACTGCTTAGGACTCTTCTATACGCACATAGAAGCAATCTTAAGACTTCCGAACACCTTAGGAACGTATCCCACATTTCGAAAACAACTCAAATTCGTGACCCACACGAAATCCTATCATAACCAACTCAAATCTTTCCATATTTGAATCAAACTCGACTCAGCCGCAACCAAAGTCATCAACCGATACGATCCGATCCTTCCAACCAGATCTTCCCATCCATAAACCATCTTTGGAACCATGTTGCCACGTCATGCACTGCATGCATACGTGCAAACACCTTCCTTCGACATCCAATAACCTTCATATGCACTGCCCTTGATTCAATCATCCTGCACGACCTCCTGACCCGCTCAACCACAATTCCTCCTGAATTTGGTTGTTGGAACCTCATCTCCTCCCTGAGACTAGTCCAAAGGATCCTGTCACCAGCCATGACTTGAACTCAAGCAACACCTGCACATGAACAAACAACCAATCTGTACGAGCCCAAGTCCGTGACTTGATTCAAGTCAGTTCCGAACATAACACCTTACGTGAGCGTCTCACATAAGCATGTTGCAAAGCATATCAAAATGATATAAGCCTTAACCACCAAAACACACCAAAAACTTAGTAAAAGAATACTAAGCAACCTTTCCATAAGTGTAAAGCAAGTTCAAAACATTTCATATGAAAATTTGGAACATTACGATCAAGCTCCGAACCTTGCCAAAGCTAACCGGAGCTTGAGCCGGAGCTTACCAAAACTAGTTGGACCTAGCGCCGGAGCTAACCAAAACTAGTCGAAACTAGTCATACCAAAAGTCGGAGCTAACCAACATAAGTCGGACCCAGCAGAACATATCGAAGCTGAACAAAGACATACCGGAGCTAAAGACAAAGCTCACCGGAGCTACCCAAAAACATGTCAGATTTAGACAAAGAAAGTCGGACCTACTGTCGGACCTTGCAGAAGCTCGGAGCTAGAGTCAGACCTTGCTAAAAAGATGTTATGGCAGCATTCAAAACTTTTATTGTCAAAGTCAATGTATTCAGCACACATAGGTCTCACAATCTCCCCCTTGATGAATACATTGGGAACACCATTTAAAATCCGAACATTGGCATGAAAAGTTTTGAGAACAATTTTCCCCCTTTTTGAAAATCAAATAAGATAGAAATAAATTTCTCCCCCTATACATATTTCTCCCCCTTGCATAACTCACCATATTATCTCTCCCCCTTTGACAATATATTCAGCAAGGTTCAAAAGAGAAATTTTAATTGTTATGAGCATATTATAACATATACATATAAAAGAAAGCTCATCCAAGTCATACTATCAAGTAACTTACACTATCACATCAACGAAATACATAAAGTAGTGTAAGTCATGCTAGAGACCAAATGTAATTTCCAATTTAGCAAGTCATGATCTCACAAACTTAACTATTTCAAAACCTGAAAGCATGACACTTGTTGCTGCATTTTATTATTTTTCAAAGCACAAATTTAGATCATATGATATTTGCAAGAGATTATATGTGCATCTTCCTTATTCTAACCAACCAAGCCAAGCCTATGTCATTTGACAATCAGAAGCTTAAGGACATGGTTTTAGTCATACACAACTTCTTCCAAGTTCATATCTAAGTGCAATGATAAGTCATCTAAAAAGAAGAAGTGCAATGCATGCATATTCTCTTGATCTTTTCTCAACTTATATTTGTTCACGAAAACTCAACATGTGAGTTGATTACTTGATTAATTCTTTATGATTAAAAACACTTGTGAGCATGCAACAAGTTCCAAAACAACAAGAAAGTTCAACCATGACCAGGTTTAGTGTAAGTAATTATTCCAATTACTAGTCATGGCAAAAACTACAAAATGTATAACATGAGTAATGTAGTAAGAACTTTCAGCATGAAAAGGGAATCACAAAGTCATATATGCATGAAATACTATGCTCATATTATTTCAAATTCAAATTCACACATAGATTTCCCAAGTTTCAAAACACCCCCTCAATTTAAGCCATGAGGATGCATAACTCCTATTTCACTACGAATGTGACAAAAACGAGTAAAATCCAAAGGTTTTGTAAAAATGTCAGCCAATTGTTGTTCGGTATTTACATGGTGAAGCACAATGTTTCCTTTTTCAACATTATCATGGAGAAAGTGATACCTAATATCAATGTGCTTAGTTCTAGAATGTTGCACAAGGTTTTTAGCAATGCAAATGGCACTAGTGTTATCACAAAACAGTGGAACACTATCTAGGTCAAACCCATAGTCCTTAAGTGTTTGAACAATCCAAAGAATTTGTGAGCAGGCACTAGCAACAGCTACATATTCAGATTCGGTTGTGGATTGCGCAACTGAATTTTTTTTCTAGAGGACCAAACAACAAGTGAATTACCAAGAAAATGACAAGCAGCGGAAGTACTTTTCCTATCAATCCTATAACCTCCAAAATCAGCATCAAAAAAAGCTTTCAAAGTAACGGTTGAGGAAGAAGGAAGAAAAATGTCAAATTCTTGAGTTCCATGTAAGTACCTGAGAATCCTATCGACGGCTTGACGATGTGAAGCACGTGGGGAGGCGCACAAAGACATACTCTAAATTGTATGTCCGGTCTTGATGCCGTGAGGTACAAAAGTGATCCGATCATGCTTCTATATTCTTTTTGATCCACGGGTTCACCATCTTCATCAAGTTCAAGTGTTGTTGTTGTTCCCATTGGTGTCCGAAGAGGCTTGCTTTTGTCCATGTTAAAGCGCCTTAGGAGGTCTTTTGTATACTTCGTTTGATGCACAAAGGTACCCTCCTTGGTTTGCTTGATTTGCAGCCCCAAAAAGTACGTGAGTTCTCCCATCATACTTATCTCAAATTCTGAACTCATCATAGCTGAAAATTTGGACACAAGATCATGAGAAGCACAACCAAAGATAATATCATCCACATACACTTGAACGAATAATGAGTCATTGCCATGCTTAAGAACAAAAAGAGTTTTATCAACCTTGCCCATGGTAAACCCCTTTTCAAGTAAGAATGTTTTTAACCTATCATACAATGCTCTAGGGGCTTGTTTGAGACTGTACAAGACTTTGGACAGTTTGTAAACATGATTAGGAAAATCTGAATTTTCAAAACCCGGTGGCTGTTTGACATAAACCTCCTCATCTATGTAGCCATTAAGAAAAGCACTTTTAACATCCATTTGATATAGCTTAAAACCTTTAGATGCAGCAAAAGCTAAATAAATTCTTATGGCTTCTAATCTAGCAATAGGAGCAAAAGTTTCATCAAAATCTAGACCTTCAACTTGAGTGAAACCTTGAGCAACCAACCTAGACTTATTCCTAACCACAATCCCATCCTCACTTTGTTTATTTTTAAACACCCATTTTGTTCCAATTAAAGTGTGATCATGAGGTGGAGTTACAAGTTTCCAAACATTATTTCTTTCAAAATTTTCTAACTCTTCTTGCATGGCAATAATCCAAGATTCATTAGTGAGTGCGTGTGATATATCTTTGGGTTCAAAAGAAGCAACAAAAGCAGAATGAGCATGAGAGTTTGGATCGCAAAACCTGGACCGTGTGACTCATTCATGCAAGCTTCCAATAATCTGTTGTGGGGGATGATCTTTGTTAATCCATGAGGGAATAGATGTATCACAAGCTTCTTCTTCATTAAGTTCATCGCAGATTGATGAGCTTGTGGCTTGTGGATGATCAGGACCAGCATAAGTGATAGTCGGAGCTTTTTCAATGTTTGGAGCTAGACACGTGTCAGCTTCGGAACTATCAGGTAGTATCACCAGCTCTTCCTCTTCTTCGAAAATACCCTCCCCTTGAGGATATGGATCTGGTCCTGCAGCACCGGAGCTAGTACCTGGGCTAGCTTCATCAAAAGAAGCTTCATAAGTCTCCACAATTTTGTTAGTTCCAAGTAAAAGCACACGGTATCCTCTAGTGTGAGATGGGTAACCAAGAAACATGCCATCAATGGATCTAGATTAAAATTTATCAAGATTACCATGTTTCTTAACAAAACATTTACAAGCAAAGACCCGAAAGTGCGTAACACTAGTCCTATGTCCAAACCGGAGCTCATATGTTGTTTTACCTAGCTTAGTGCGCAAGAAAACACGATTTGAGACATAACAAGCGGTTGCAATCGCATCAGCCCAAAATTTCCTAGGAGTTTGATATTCATCAAGCATAGTCCTAGCCATCTCAACTAAGGTTTTGTTCCTTCTTTCTACAACACCGTTTTGTTGAGGTACATATGGTGAAGAAAATTGATGATCTATTCCATTTTCAGCACAAAAGTGATCAAAAGGTTGATTTTTAAATTTAGTTCCGTTATCACTTCTAATTGCTTTTAAAGATATTGGGTGATCATTAGATAATCTAAGAAATAATGTTCTAAAGTGACTAAAAGCTTCATTCTCAGACGTCATAAAGTAAACCCAAGAGTATCTAGAATAATCATCAACAATAACGAGAACATACCATTTACCTCCGAAGGATTGAATACGTGAAGGTCCTACGGTGTCAAGGTGCAAAAGTTGACCCGATTCAGTTGTCATGATCATTGTGAGAGGAGTATGTGAACCTGCAACCATCTTAGCATGTCTACAAGAAGAGCACACAATTTCTTTGTCCCCTTTAAGCTTAGGCAGCCCACATATGCGATCAAGAGCACTAACACGCATTAGATGATCAAAGCCTACGTGTCCAAGTATAATATGCCAAAAATATAAGTCCTTAGAATCATTAGCAACTAGACACCTATGCTTAGGGGAAGACATATCAAAATCAGCTTTAAAAACTCTTCCAAAACGAGACATGTTAAACAAAAGCTCACTATTTGAATCTACAACTTTGCAGCAATTTCTAGTGAAAGTTATTTCCAAATTCTCATCAAGCAATTTAGAAATAGAGAGCAAGTTGTATTTCAAATTTTTGACAAGTGCCACATCCTTCAAAGTGTAGTGATCATTTACTCTAACCGAACCCTTAGCAATTATAGATGTTGAAGAATTATCGGCAAAAGTAACATTCTCTACACGTGACACAAAAGAGAGGGAGGAGAACCATTCTTTGTTACCGGCCATGTGGCATGAGCAACCTGAATCCACAATACAAATGTTCCCCTTCCTCAAGCGTGTAACCTACATAGAAGCACAATATGTCGATGACTCAATACTGGGGTTAGTCAAAAGGCATTTAGGTATCCAGTACTGAGTTACACGACGTGCAGCAGGAAAAACACGCGAAAGCTGAGATAAAACAGCAGGTTTATAAGTCAAAGTTTGAGATTTTTTACTCTTAACTACTGACCTATAAGATGTTACTTGAGTAGCACAAAAATCAGTAGCTCCGGAGGTAAAAACAGAAGGTCTGGAGGTAAACTTTGAATGTTTTTGACTCATAACAGCAGGTTGCATGTTCTTGGCATTCGGTTTAATATGTGCAGCAAATTTTGCATGAAAGTTATGAGATCTAGCAATCATTCTTTCCCTTTTCTGTTCTTTAGCTAGTCTATAACAAAAATCTATGACATGACCATCTCTACCACAGTAGGTACAATGAAATTTAACTTTGTGTTCATGTCTAGATGAGCAAACAAGATTTTTATTTGAAACCGAATGAGACAACACCCCTGCAGATTTGAAAATCACTTCTTTTTGTTTAGGAACTGTTTGAATCAAACCACTTCCTAATGACTTTACAATTTTAGGTGGATGTGCCTTAGCATGAGCATGAGAATCAAAACCTAAACCAGTTTTATCATTACAAGATTTGGATGAACTCAATAGAAAGTTTAGATTTTTGTTCCCAACACAAAACTGCTCTAGAGTCCTATTCATGTCATCAAGCTTTTTAGACAGTTCTAGGCAGTTTTCACATGAAGTTTTTCCTTTTAATTTGCAATTTGAACAACTCTTAACTTTATGAGTACATAAAGCATTGTTCAGAATGAAAATTACATTTATTGCATCTTTTAGTTTCTTATCAAGATTGTCACATGCAAAACAATGCAACTCATCTGTTGAACAGGAAGCATCTTTTAAGTTTTTATCATTAAGTGCACCAAGCTCTCTGTTCTTTTCAATTTCTTCATCAAGTCTATCTAGAGTGGAGGAGTGTGCACTTCTTAATGTGGACAATTGTTCATAGATTATGTCACACGAGGGACATGTATCATCACTAGGAACCAAAGTTTTAAACAGTTGATTTCAGATTCTAGTGATTCAATTTTAGCAGCATTATCCCTAAGCTTTTTATCCTTTTTCTTGACAATAGTAGTTGCACGAGAAATAGCATCACACATTTCATTGCAGGTAGAACATACCTCATCGTCGTCACTGTTGTGTTCTGCATCCTCCTGACTTGATCTTGATCTTGTTTTGCCCACCATGAAGCATAAGTTGGCCAGATCGTTATCATCTTCATCACTTTCAAAGTCTACATCACTTGAACTAAGTTCTTGAAGTGTGGTGATGAAGCTGTTAATCATCTTGCGTCCTATGGTACCCTTCTTTTTCATGTTGGGATTTCCAGAGGTGGTCTTGACGTTGTTCTATTTTTCTTCACAGGTAGTAGAACCTGAAAGGTTAGGGCATTCTGTACGAAAGTGTCCTGTCTTACCACATTCAAAACAGCGTTGAGGTCTAGAGCTTCCTCTCCTTCTAGTTCTCACATTTTGCAATGCTTTTGAGAACCTAGTAGAGATTAGTGCTAACACCTCTTCTGGAAATTCCTCGATCTGTTCCAGGGTTAGTGAGGACAACAAAGCAAGAGTATTGCAAGATGATGATTGGCCGGAGCTAGGCATATCACGTTGTGATACAAATGCAATAGACTTATTTGGGTTCTTATGTGATAAGATGTCAATTTCATGAGTTTTTAGTTTAGAATAAAGCACATCTAATGTAAGAGAACTCATGACAGTTGATTCACGAATAGATGTCACTTTCATCTCCCAAATTGACATGTCTAATGCACTAAGAAGTTGCCTAGTATTCTCAGCATCAGAAAAGTTAACATTGACACTACGTAAGTTGCTGAGAATTGTATTGAAGCGAGCAAAGAGGTCATCGATAGACTCACCGGGTTACATCTCGAAACGCATATATTCCTTTTTGAAGATATCTTGTTTCACCTCCTTGATTGTGTTGGAGCCTTCATGATAATCACAGAGAGCTCTCCAAACATTGTATGCTGATCTGAGGTGCGCGACGAGGTCAAAGTTGCTTTGATTGAGTCCCTGTATGATCAAGTTGCGAGCCTTGTTGTTGTTGTCGACGTCCCGTAGGTTTATAGCCGTAACTTGATCGTTAGGTGGCACTTCGTAAGGCTTGTACACCTTCTCCTATATTGCGAAGCCTTGCGCCTGGATGAAAGCCTCCATGCGTGCCTTCCAAACCTGAAAATCAATACCAACAAACACACAAGGTTTGGCAGAGTATTTCTCCATGATGATTAGTCAAAAACACATGCAAATCACAATGATTGGAGCACCGTAGCTCTGATGCCAATTGTAGGATCGAATAGCACGTGAAAAACTACCAGAGGGGGTGAATGGTAGATTTAAAAATCTTACACAGCGGAAACAATTAAATCCCAACCCCTTCGGCAGAAAAACGATATGTTAGAGAAATCATGTGTGAAACTAATATAAACGTGTTTCACCATGACAAAAGTGATATATATCAGAGAGAATCAAGTCACGAAGAAAGCATAAGAAGAATCACTCAAATCCGTTGAGAGAAACTCAAGTTATGATCGAAAGATCGAACAAAGGTCAACCTGTCCCACCCGAGAAAAACAGTTGTGGAATGCTGCAAAGAAACTCGTGTAGATCAGAAACAACAAATCCAATGACCATGAAATTTTGACAGATGATAGATAATCAAGTTTTGAAGACAACCTAAAAAGAATCATGTCAATTGAATCTGTAAAACTCGAGTTATGATAATACCACCAACGAAAGGTAGTGCTGTCCAGAAACTCGACGAGTAAAACATGTCTGGAACAAGTTAGACAAACAATGCACAAAAGTTCCTTCAAACCACGAATTTTATTCAATAGAACACAATAGGAACAGCTCCAAAGTCGTGTACCGTGATCTTTGGGCTCCCTTGCTTATATAACCAGCTCTTAGGCTAACCCAATCTAAACTAGGACTCCAATTCTACTCCGTTCACGAATCGAAACTTTCCATAACTCCTTAGGACTCTTCTATACGCAGATAGAAGCAATATTAAGACTTCCAAACACCTTAGGAACGTATCCCACATTCCTAAAACAACTCAAATTCGTGACCCACACGAAATCTTATCATAACCAACTCAAATCTTTCCTTATTTGAGTCAAACCCGACTTAGCCGCAGCCAAAGTCATCAACCGATACGATCTGATCCTTCCAACCAGATCTTCCCATACATAAACCCTCTTCAAAACCATGTTGCCATGTCATGCACCCCATGCATACATGCAAACACCTTCCTTCGACATCCAATAACCTTCATATGCACTGCCCTTGATTCAATCATCCTGTGCGACCACCTGACCCGTTCAACCACAATTCCTCCTGAATTTGGTTGTTGGAACCTCATCTCCTCCCTAAGACTAGTCCAAAGGATCCTGTCACCAGCCATGACTTGAACTCAAGCAACACCTGCACATGAACAAACAACCAATCCATACGAGCCCAAGTCCGTGACTTGACTCAAGTCAGTTCTGAACACAACACCTTACATGAGCGCCTCACATAAGCATGTTGCAAAGCATATCAAAATGATATAAGCCTTGACCACCAAAACACACCAGAAACATAGTAAAAGAATACTAAGCAACATTTCCATAAGCGTAAAGCAAGTTCGAAACATTTCACATGAAAATTTGGAACATTACGATCAAGCTCCGAACCTTGTCAAAGCTAACCGGAGCTTGAGTTGGAGCTTACCAAAACTAGTCGGACCTAGCGCCGGAGCTAACCAAAACTAGTCGGAACTAGTCATCCCAAAAGTCGGAGCTAACCAACATAAGTTGGACCTAGCAGAACATATCGGAGCTTAACAAAGACATGCCGGAGCTAAAGACAAAGCTCACCAGAGCTACCCAGAAACATGTCGGATTTAGACAAAGAAAGTCGGACCGACTGTCGGACCTTGAAGAAGCTCGGAGCTAGAGTCGGACCTTGCTAAAAAGATGTTATGGCAGCATTCAAAACTTTTATTGTCAAAGCCAATGTATTCAGCACACATAGGTCTCACAAAGACCACAAGTGCCACATCCAAGAATACACCATTGCATCCAAAGAGATCACCCCGTCAACAACATAATCGGTGACATCCAAAAGGGAGTAACAACTAGATCTCGAATAGCTAATTTTTGTGAAAATTACTCGTTTGTATCCTCTTTGGAACCACACAGGGTTGAAGATGCATTGAAAGATCTGGATTGGGTGGTGCAGATGCAAGAAGAACTGAACAACTTCAAGCGGAACAAGGTGTGGGAACTTGTCGAAAGACCCAAGTTCAACGTCATCGGCACTAAATGGGTCTTTCGCAACAAGCAAGACAAACATGGGGTGGTGACAAGGAACAAGGCGCGACTTGTGGCCAAAAGGTATTCAAAAGTCGAAGGTTTGGATTTCGACGAATCTTTTGCTCACGTAGCTAGGCTTGAATCGATTCAAATATTACTTGCATATGCTACTCACCATGATTTCAAGCTCTATTAAATGGATGTGAAAAGTGCCTTCCTCAACGGACCAATCAAGGAGGAGGTGTACGTGGAGCAACCCCCCGATTCGAAGATCAAGAGTTCCCCGACCATGTGTTGAAACTGCGTAAGGCTCTTTACGGCCTCAAACAAGCTCCTAGAGCTTGGTATGAGTGTCTTAGAGATTTTTTAATTGAAAATGGATTTAAGATTGGTAAAGCTAATTACACGTTGTTTACTAAGCATTTTGACAATGATCTATTTCTCTGTCAAATTTATGTTGATGATATTATATTTGGCTCAACTAACAAATCCTTTTGTCAATAATTTATTAAAATTATGACAGATAGATTCGAGATGTCTATGATGGAAGAATTGAAATATTTCTTGGGATTCCAAATGAGACAACAAAAGGAAGGGACGTTTATAAGACAAACCAAGTATACTCAAGACGTACTCAAGAAGTTTGGAATGGACAAAGCGAAGCCTATAAACACTCCCGTGGCAACAAATGGACACTTGGATCTCAATGAAGACGGACCAAATGTGGATAAAAAGGTATATAGCTCTATGATTGGCTCCCTACTTTATTTATGTGCATCTAGGCCTGATATTATGTTGAGTGTATGTTTGTGTGCAAGATTTCAAGCCAATCCTAAGGAATGTCATTTGACAGCTGTAAAGAGGATCTTGCGATACTTAGTTCATACACCTGACCTAGGCCTTTGGTATCCTAAAGGTTCAAAGTTCAATCTCATTTGATACTCCGATGCAGATTATGTCAGATGCAAAGTAGATAGAGAAAGTACCTCTGGCACTTGCCAATTCCTAGGTAGATCCCTAGTTTCTTGGTCCTCCAAGAAACAAAACTCCATTGCTTTATCCACGGCCGAAGCGGAGTATGTTGCAGCCAGGAGTTGTTGTGTACAACTAATTTGGATGCGACAAACTCTAAGGGATTACAGTTACAATATGAGTCGTATTCCACTCCTTTGTGATAATAAGAGTGCTATTAAAATTGCCCATAACTCCGTTGAACACTCTAGGACAAAACACATAGACATACGGTATCACTTTTTGAGACACCACTCAATGACAGGAGACATAGCCATTTCCCATGTCAACAACGAAAAACAACTAGCTGATATATTTACCAAGCCACTTGATGAAAAACGTTTTTGCGAGCTCCAAAATGAACTAAATATCCTTGATGCTTGGAATGTGGCTTGAAAACTTGCATACTTGTATGGCTTCTTCAAAATCCATTGATTATATTGTGAAAATCATCTCTCTCTATTTTCTCCGAAAAAATATGTTAATTACTTGATCTTGGTGAATTATGGTCATAGCTTGATTGTTGGATGTTTACTAATCATATTTGTCAAGATTATTTGTGTGTTTTGCTCCCATTTTCTTTGTAAGCATCTTCAAATATATATGAATGGGATAAATGCTTCTGTTCTGGTGACCACGGCTAGTCCGTGGATACTCGGACTTGTCCGCACACTGCAGACTAGTCCGTAGAGATCCGGTAGTCCAGACTAGTCCGGTTGACCACGGACTAGTCCGATTTTTCGACTCCATAACCCTAGAGCCGCCAAACCCTGATCTCATTCATCCTCACAGCGTTACTCACATTCTCTCTCCTCACTCGAGTGCCCCCAAGGTGATTTGGCAATTTCTCCACTAAATCTCTTCAACTCTCTGTGGAAAACGATCTTCATCGCAAGGGGATTGAGGTCCACGGACTAGTCCGCAATAACAACTCCTCCAACTTCAAGAATCGAAGGATTTTGGTAAACTTTCTCCAAAACCATAGAACCTTCGATTTCTTTTGTTATGGACCAAATAGATTAGCTCCACTAGTTATTACATGACTCCTTGTTATATTACATCTACCTTGAGCTATTTTTGCATTGAGAAACACCATTGATTTGCTAGTTAGGGTTTGAGCAGTTGAACACCAGACTAGTTCGATCTCAGTACGGACTAGTCCGCACTTGAACACCAGACAAGTCCGATTTTTGACTGAACTCAACCCTGAATTCCAACTACTCAATGTATTTCCTTGCCATCAATCCTCATCCATGTATTGTATAATCCTCTTGTCAGGACCATGTCGAGCTCCAATGATGAGATCTCCGACTATGAGGCCGAGATGGACAAAGAGTCGTTGCTTCGGTCCTCGACGGGCCAAAGCAAGAAGCGGCAAGACTGTGCCGCTGACCCGTCGCCCACTCCACCTATGGTGCAGCGAAAGGTCCCGACCGAGAGGCCCACATCCAAAGGAAAGTATGCAGCTGACCCTAGCTCGGCGACTCATCGCCAAGCTAAGGGCAAAGGGAAAGGGCTCGATTCTGGCCCGATTGGCCCTCTCCGGATGAGTGCACCAAGACAGGGGAGCAGAGACCCCGCTGAAGAAAGATTCAATGGCAAAGGATGCGATGTGGATTCAAAACTCAAGATGATTGACTATTACAGCAGTTCCAGGAAGGCAGCTGATCCCAGATTTTGGAGCAACTTCCACGCGAACTACTATAGTTTTGTGTATCTCACGATGAAGACTCCGGTGGTTCGGAGCCAATGGATCGACTAGACCCACTTTGAAAGAAAGAGTTGCCTAGCCTTTGATTAAGTGATACAGGTTGTGGAGAGACATGGCCTCAAGGACTTGTGTGCTTTCAGGAATAACTGTAATGATGAGGTCATCAATCAATTATATGCAACTTGCTACTTTGCTAGTGATGAAGAAGAAAGAGTGACTTAGATGACACACGGATCCAATTATACAGTGACTTATGATGAGTTTGCAAGGTTGCTGCACCTTGAGGATTCTAGCAGCAATGAGCTCATCATTCACAATATCGGTGTCTTGGGAAGGACAAGATGAAGTTCCTCTATGACACTCGCCAGAAATTCAATCCCCCTTCCACCAAGAACATGAAGTCATTCTTCATGGTTCTAAATAGAGTGCTCAGGAAGACTACTACTCCGAAAGACGGAGATGCAGGGAGTGTCCAAGGCTATCTGAGGACATTGATGAAGGTGATCAGCAAGGAAAGGAAGTTTGATGTTTTTGAATATATCTAGAATGATATGGTGAACATCTCCTACACACTGAACCGCTCCTGTGGCTATGCACCATACTTGATGATTATGATTAAGAAAGTCACAGGAATTGAGTTCGTGAAGGATGTAGAGCATACTCCCTTAAGGCCTTAGAAGCCTCCTCAAGCCTCTCTTCCAACTACTCCATCTCCTGTCTCAAGTGAAGAGGCTCCAAGGAGAGCTCAAGGAGATGCGAGGCTTGCCTCCACTACTAGGGCCCCTCGTCAAAAAGGGTCTCCTAGTGGCATCTTGAATTACTTGGCCGCCATCTTTGGCTCCTGCAAAAAGGCTGAGGTGAAGCTTCACAAGTTGAACAAGGCAAGAAAAGCAGACATGAAGTACATGAAAGAAAATGTCAAGAATATTTGCCAGAAGCTGGATATGGAGCTTATTGGATCTCCTGTCATCTCCGAGGACTCTCCTTCTGACTTCTCGGAGCTTCCACCTTTATCTCCTTCCGAGCTTGCCTATTTTGGCATTGGGGGCACGACGAGTGGTTCTCATCCTCCTCCTCAGGCTAACAACAATGAAGACGACGAGAGGACCGACAGTGAGGAATGAGCCTGCAGTGACTTCTAGATCCCTCCTCTCCTTCTTTTTGGTGTCTTGATGCCAAAGGGGGAGAGATTGAGGGGTAGTCATTAGGTTGTTGTCATAGATGAGAGATGAGAGATTATTTTGTATCTTTTGATCTCTGTTATGCTTTTGGTGGTGTAAGACTGTTTTAGTGTTGTAAGACTCTTATTATGCTTCTAAGTTATGTTTATGAAGTCTGTGATGATAATCTGATATAATCTATGCTTATGCTTTGAAATTGACATATATGCTTGATGTTGATATGATTATGTCAATTATATCATTCTCATCACGATTATTGCTTACACACACTTAGTTTTTCACCCCCCACCATAAAGAGTGCACATATGTCTTATGTTTTTTATTGCTTAATTTGTTCCAAGCTCATATGTGCACACTTTATGAAAATTTGGACTTTTAATCATATTTGTGAAATCTCAATTGATTGTCATCAATTACAAAAAAGGGGGAGATTGAAAGTGCATTTAGGCATCCCTTGTGGGTTTTGGTTGATTTATGACAAACAAATGAGATCCTAACTAAATTGTTGAGATGAGCACAGGTTTCATTGAAATTATGAAGAAAGCGCAAAAAGAAAGGAGAGTGAGGAATCAAGCTGAAAAAAGCTCAAGAGATGAATAGAATACTCTTTGTGTATGGAGTGTGTTGCAGAAACACACCCCAAAAGCTCAAGCAAAAGAAAACACTCTCACTGCACAAATTTACACAGGGCCGGACTAGTCCAATATACCCCAGACTAGTTTGATAATTTCTCTGTCCAGGAACGGACAAGTCCTTCCAGTGCGGACTTGTCCGCAACAGACTAGTCTGATAAAGTCTGGACTAGTGCGATAATACCTCTGATCAACATCGAACAAGTCCGATATTCCACGGACTAGTCTGAAATCCTCGCTGACCAACTTCGGACAAGTTCCCCAATTTTGTACTTGTCCTTAGCTCCTCAAAATTTCACGACACCAGACTCGTCCGATAACCTCTCTGACTAAAATCGGATAAGTCCTCCAACTGTGGACTTGTCCTCAATTCACTAAGGGATTCACCACGCCAGACTAGTTTGATATGTGTCGGACTGGTCTGAATATCTCTAGTGCCCAGATCGGACTAGTCCGCATGTTTTTGGACAAGTCCGATATTCCTAAACACTTAGGGTTTTCCACACGCCGCACATCGGACTAGTCTGGAGTCCACCACGGACTAGTCCAGACTTTGCAAACCCTAACGGTAACTTTTAGAAACCCTAGCATAAATAGAGGTGTACGGACCTACATCCATCTCTCTCGACCCCCTGCGCCGTCACACCTTCCAAGAGCCCAGAAAACATGTCTCTCCACACAATCCAACGCAAGAAAGATCAAATCCTTGAGGATTAATGATAGATCAAAAGAGAGACACATTCTTCACATCTTGAGCTCTTAGGTTTGAATCTCTCACACACTCTCGCTGTTTTATTACATATCTTTCGAGTGTGTTTGGTGGTGTTTCAAATTGTAAATCTTAGGGAGCCCTCAACTTGTGAGAAGGCCTCTTGAACACGGTTATTTACCCCCTTTGTGATTAGTTGAAGAGAATCAGCCTCCATGGAGATTCAACGAGGGTAGGGTTGGTGAAGACCCGGTCCTCCGTGGACTCCTCAATGTGTATGTAGATTTCCTCTGTGGAATCGAACCACGGGATAAAATCATTGTGTCTTTACTTTTGTTCTAACTATTCATTGCAATCTAGGGTTTGCTCGATCTTGTTCAACTTATGTTAAAACTTTGAAACTAAAGTTAACTTATGTCATATCTAGTTTCATTGAAGCAATACACTCTAGTTACAACTCAATTTCCGCTGCATAGAGTTCTTGGATCAAAATCATTGATCAAACTTGATCGATCTAATCCGCACACGCTAGACTAGTCCGCACCCTACCGGACTAGTCCGATTTCTCTGTGTTTGATCAGGTTGCTAAGTGTTTCAGGTTCCGACAAAAATTCAAAAAGCCTATTCACCCCGCCCCCCCTCTAGGCTACATTCAGCTTGCACTGAGACCAAAGCACGACTTGAGCCAGACTTTGGGCTGGCCCAAGCTCACTCCCTCAACATTGGGCCATACTCGAATCTAGCTATGTTTTTCGTGCTTCGGACCAGTCCGATTGGTCCGGGACCTCTGGCTACTTATACCTCTCATCTCCATCTCCGCCTCGCCCATCTCCTCTGCACTATGTTACGCCCACCTCGGCGCTCATCCACGAGCTAATCCCCATCGAAAGGTGGATCCACATGTGAGATTTAAAGTGATTAGACCCATAATGACCCACTGCACTTGAAATGGACCACTCGATTTGATGTCCTACTATAGCATCCTCGACGGCACATGCTATAACGCACGCCGGTGTAGGGTGACAGACCGAGCGCTATGCTAAATGTTGCATCTCGTACAGTTTATAGTAACACCGGTCGCAGCAGCTGATGGTAAACTGCCCTTTCAAGGAAAATAGAGGGCGTGAGGACCGCAGTGGGGGACTCTATAGTGGCCACTATGCTCGAGGTCGCTACATGGCACTTTCAAACCGAGCAGTCCCCTATAGCACACTCTAAGTGCCAGCTCGGATTGACGATTTTTGCGCGCTCGACGGGGGCCTCGGGACGACGGAGCGTGGCGCTAGGGTGAGCTAGGAGCGGAGATGAGCGCGACGCAGGAGAAGAAATGGGATATGGGGAGGACGATAGCAAAATGCAAAGGCCGGCTCGGGGGATGAAGAGGACTAGGCAGGACGAAGATGTGCTTCGTCGATGAGGATGAGAGGCAGCACCGACAAGTGGGAAGCGAAAAGGAGGGTGAGTGTGGGAGGGTCATGGCTTGCCTTGCAGTGGCGATGAGGCGAGTGCAGGAGGAGGCGTCACCGGCTCAGCCGCCGTCGTCGAGGAGCTGAGGTTGTTGCCCTCGACACGGATCTAGCTGTCATCGAGGAGTCAAGCTCCATAGCCGCCGTTGACATGGATCTGGATGCGGAGATGGGGAGTGGAGGCATCACCGGCTCGGATAGTCGGGCGCCATTGAGGAGCTGTGGCAGGGTCGGAGGTAGAGAAGAGGAATCTAGAACTTTGGAGATCCCTGTACAAGAAAATAGAGGGCGTGAGGACCACAGTGGTGGACTCTATAGTGGCTGCTATGCTCAAGGTTGCTACATGGCACCTTCAAACCGAGCAGTCCCCTGTAGCACACTCCAAGTACCAGCTCGGATTGACGGTTTTTGCGCGCTCGACGGGAGCCTCAGGACGACGGAGCGGGGCGTCAGGGTAAGCTAGGCGCGGAGGCGAGCGCGGCGCCGGAGAAGAAATGGGATATGGGGAGGACGACGGCGAGATGTGGAGGCCGGCGCGGAGGACGAAGAGGACTAGACGGGACGAAGATGCACTTCGCCGATGAGGATGAGAGGCGGCGCCGACAAATGGGAAGCGACGAGGAGGGGAGCGCGGGAGGGTCATGGCTTGCCTTGCAGTGGTGAGGAGGCGAGCGCAGGAGGAGGTGTCGTTGGCTCGGCCGCCGTTGTCGAGGAGCTAAGGCTATTGCCGTCGACGCAAATCTAGCCATCGTCGAGGAGCCGAGCTCCATAGCCGCCGTTGACCTGGATCTGGCCGCGGAGAGGGGGAGCGGAGGCATCACCGGCTCAGACAGTCGGGCGCCGTTGAGGAGCTGTGGCAGGGTCGGGGCGGAGAAGAGGAATCTGGAACTTTGGAGATCGGGAGATGAGAAGGGACCGTGGGAAGGAAACCATCCGTCGAGAATGTTCTAGGATGTGGGGGGGGGGGGAATAACGGGAGTGAAATGAGAGAGAGAGAAATAGGAAAATATAGAAAATAAGGAAAAATAAATAAAAGGGAAAAAAGAAAATAAAGAGATGAAAAAAGAACAAAAATAATAGGAATAAAGATGGAATATAGGAAAGTAGAAAATAAGAGGTAGTTGTATGATATAATATAAAATAGATGTTAGTTGATATAAAGGTGTGATATAGAGGTGACAAGTGGGGAGAACGAAACAGTAAAACAAAGAATCTTTTAGGGTCCGATATAGAGGTCCACGAGTGCTAGCAGTCTAAGCCGGTGCGAACTGTCTTGTTCCATCTTTATGCTACACTTTAATGGTTCATATGGCACATTAGGATTATTTTAGTTTTGTTTATGGATACATCATTTTTTTTCTTCGACTTAAGTTTAGGCCATCTGCAGTGATATACTGTAAAGCATACTGGAAAGCATACTAAAAACATACTGGAAAATTTTTCTAAGAGCACATACTGAAAGGATAGAATATATAGAATATGATTTAAAGGGTAAAGTATACTTTAAAGGCTGCTGGTGCAGATAGTCTTATACTACACTTTAATGGTTCATATGGCATCCCATGATTATTTTAGTTTAATTTATGGATACATCATTTATTTCTTCGACGTAAGTTTAACGGGGTCACAACTATCCCACTATGATGTAACACTTGCTGCGTGGCCCGAATCCAGACCCGTGCAAAGCTTGGACCTGGACACCTGGCATGATCATCATGAGGATACCAGGTGGCTGGGACCATACTTGCGTACCAGGTGGCTGGGAGCCTTGATTCGTGATGAAATGCTTTCTTATGTCAAGTTACAAGCATAAGCGTGTTCTGTGAATACCCAAAGCCAATGCCACAAAATCCAATATGCAGCAGAAACTGGACAAGTTCATTTATGTATACACACATGTGTTCTGTTACATCGTATGATGCTAAAGTTATCTGCACTCGTTTCTTCTAAAATATACTTTATATATTATTTTCTTTCTATTTTTTCGGTATTTTTCTCTAAATCTTTTAAATTACACGTATTCAATATGTTATACAATATGCCTCTGCGTACAGTCTAAGATCACTACCTATGGTATCTACAGCACCAAAAACTTTGTTTCCCAGAAAAGAACGTAGTTACACAGAGCAAATGTATGTTGGAATATTTGGTCATAAGCCCAATTATTCTCTATAAAATTCCAAAGGTGTAAAAGAGGTATTTATCCCACATTGAATATTTGAAGAGAGTAGCTCTTATTTATAAGAGAAGTTATTTTCTATGTGTGGAATATGTGAGAGAGTGATGGCTAGAGCCATCACATGCGCGCGCGCGTATTCGTGTATTTTCGCGTGAGTTAACCCGTGACTCGTGACTTCTGACATAGCGATTGGCGCGGTAATTCTGCTCTCTCTCTCTTTTTAAATAGACTGACAGTAACATGACTTTAATTTGCTACAATTTGTAGAACTTTATGAGTCAGTTACTGGAGAATAATGGTGTGCAGTAACTGACGTGATCTAATTAGGCTGCAAAAAACTAAATATTAATTGTGCGTGTTCAGTTACTAGAGCTTAATTGTGCTGCTTTACTGCATATTTAATTCCTTCAGTTACTAGAGTCTGTCACTATATATACAGAATGAGAACTTTCATTCTAGAATAGAGAGGTGAACTAGTCCACTGTGTTGAGCGTCTACTATAGGCTAGTCCATCCCTCTCGTCGGCGTGTCACCGACGTGCGGGAGAGCAGTGTCTTCGAAACCACGTCTCGCTGAAGAATTTGTACAGATTGGGGCGAATCAGGTATTTGGGTAGCGTTCGCGCGACTGCTCGATAGAGGATCTGCTTTCTCTACAGTCTTCGTCACACACTCAACTCATTATTTTTCAAGCTAGAAGCGTCAGCACTATAAGTAAGATGAGTTTTCTACGCATAAATATGATAGATATAATCTACTTTACTTGCATGTTATTGTTCATGTTTTGTGGATTATGTGTCATGCGTGTTGTGGTAATTTTAGGAATTAATTTTATTTCTAAAGTGCATTATTTTCTAACAATCTAAAAATCTGATAGGCATTTTAAGATGGGTAATAGCTTTACTGATGTGATGAAACCTGAGAAGTTTGCTGGTTCCAACTGTAAGAGATAGGCTATAAAACTTGACTTGTGTCTCACTGCTATGGACATATCTTATGTTGTAAAGCCTGTAGATCGACTCATGACTGTTGAAAAACAGGCTGAGTTTGATAAGGCTAATGTGATGGTAGTGTGTTGCATTTTGAGTGTGTTGTCCGACAAACTGTGTGATGTTTATATGACTCATAAGAGCGCAAAAGAGCTCTGGGAGGCCATTAAACACAAGTACGGTGTGTCGGATGCTAGACATGAGTTGTATGACATGGAGCGCTATCACGATTTTAAGATGGCAGACAACCGTTCAGTGGTTGAGCAGGCTTATAAAATACAACTCTTTGTCAGAGAGCTCCAACAACTTGGACTAAATTTGCCTGATCGATTTGTGGCTGGGGGCATTATTGCCAAATTACCTCCATCTTGGAGGGAATTTGCCACATCTCTGAAACATAAGAGATAGAACATTTCTTTTGAGGATTTGTTGGCTTCTCTTGATATGGAGGAGAAAGCTCGGGCAAAATATGGTGCGCCCAAGGTGCATGAAGGACAATCCAGTGCTAATGTCATGCAGCATGTTGGAACAAAGAAAGAGAAAAATAAAGTTGTACACACCACCAACTTCAAGAAAAAGGAGAAGAAGAAGAACATAAACATGGTTGAGGTTGAATGCTATGTCTGTGGCAAGGTTGGGCATTTTGCCAAAAAGTGCACAGACAGAAAAGGCAAGAGAAATCAGCAAAAATCTGCCAACATGGTTATTAGCGATGCTGGAACAGCAGGGTATGGTAATACATATACTGTTTTAACAGCATGTCAACCTACTGAATGGTGGATGGGTATAGGGGTTAATATTCATGTTTGTACTGATGTATCTATGCTTTCTTCTTAGCAGGCTATCAACGGTGCCTCCGTCCTGATGGGAAACGGCTCACGTGCTTCTGTTCATGGTATTGGTACGGTCAGTCTGAAGTTCACTTCGGGAAAGACCGTGCAGCTGAAAAACGTGCAGCATGTCCCCTCAATAAATAAAAATCTCGTCAGTGGCTCTTTGTTGTGTCAAGGCGGATTTAAGTTGGTGGTTGAGTCTAATAAAGTAGTCGTGTCAAAATTTGGACTCTTTATTGGAAAAGTCTATAACAGCAGAGGCTTGTTCCGCTTTTCCTTTTCACATTTCAGTAGCTCTGCGGTAAACTTTTTGAATAAATATGATGAAGCAAGTGTTTGGCACTCGTGTTTATGTCATATAAATTTTGGATGCATATCACGGCTATCTACCTTGTCTTTAATTCCTAAAATTCCTATAGTCAAAGATTCAAAGTGTCAAGCTTGTGTGCAAGCAAAACAACCAAGAAAACCACACTTGGCTGTGGATGTAAGAAATTCGACACTTTTAGAACTCATTCATTTTGATCTTTGCAAAATGAATGGTGTGTTGACTTTTGTAGGAAAGAAATACTTAATGACATTTATTGAGGATTCAACTTGCTATTATTATGTGTATTTACTTAAATCAAAGGATGAGGCATTAAATTACTTTAAGATCTATAAGGCAGAAGTTGAGAATCAACTAGAAAGAAAGATAAAAAGAATTAGATCCGGTTGTGGAGGGGAGTATTTTTTCTGATGATTTATCCCAGTTTTGTGCTAAAAATGGAGTCATACATGAGAGAACTCCACCTTATTCACCTCAATCAAATGGGGTTGCCAAGAGGAAGAACCGCACTCTATCAAATTTGGTGAATGCCATGTTAGATAGTGCAGGTTTATCTAAGGCATGGTGGGGGGAGGCAGTTCTGACTGCCAATCATGTATTGAACAGAGTTCCCACAAAAAATAGTGAGAAAACTCCATATGAAGCCTAGAAAGGAAGAAAACCATCTCTTTCTTACCTGCGCACATGGGGATTTTTGGCTATGGTAAATATACCAATAGTCAAAAAGCGTAGACTCGGATCTAATATTGTTGATTGTATCTTTCTTAGTTATGCATCTAATAGTCCTGTTTATAGATTTCTAGTAATAAGGTATGAGTCACATCTTGTGGTCGTTGACACAATAGTTGCATCTAGAGATGCCACATTTTTTTGAAAGTATTTTTCCTATGAATGATGCACATAGATCTTATGGTCATACACATGACAATAATTATATTCCATTTGAAATCTGAGAACAACCTGATTTTAAATCATCAGAAAATTCATTACAAACATATGATGAAGAAAACAATGAAACAACTCATAGAGAAAACAAGAGACAAAGGATTCCCAAATCTTTTGGTGATGATTTCATTGTTTATCTTGTGGACGATACACCCAGATCCATCCGAGAGACGTTTGCATCTCCTAATGCAGACGATTGGAAAGAAGGAGTCTGTAGCGAGATAGAATCCATCATGACTAACAGAACCTGGGATGTAGTGGATCGTCCATTCGGTTGTAAAACGGTTGGGTGTAAGTGGGTGTTCAAGAAAAAGCTTAGACCTAATGGTACTATTGAGAAGTACAAGTCGGGGCTCGTGGCGAAAGGTTATACACAAAAATAAGGAGAAGACTTCTTTGATACTTACTCATCCGTTGCTAGAATGACAACTATTCGGCTACTTCTTTCTTTGGCTGCCTCACACGGTCTTCTAATCTATCAAATGGATATGAAGACGGCTTTCCTTAACGGAGAGTTGGATGAGGAGATTTATATGGATCAGTCAGAAGGATTTGAGATACCCGGTCAAGAGAAAAAGGTGTTTAAGTTAAAGAAATTTTATACGGTCTTAAATAGGCACCAAAGTAGTGGCATGAGAAATTTGATAGTACCATGACACAAGCAGGCTTTGTTGTCAATGAGGCTGATAAATGTGTATATTATCGATATGGTGGGGTAGAGGAGTGATCGTTTGTTTATATGTAGATGATATATTAATTTTTGGAACTGATATTGATGTGATAAATGAGGTAAAATCTTTTCTGTTCCAAAATTTTGATATGAAAGATTTAGAGAAGGCTGATGTTATCTTAAACGTCAAGCTAATAAGAATTGAGAATGGGATTACTCTCTTACAGTCCCATTATGTTGAGAAGGTCTTGAGTTGTTTTGGCGATTTGGACAGCAAGCCTTCACCAACACCATACGATACTAGTAGAATTCTTTAGAAGAATAAAAGACTAGGAAGAGACCAACAGAGATATTCTCAGATAATTGGTTCGCTCATGTATCTAGTTGGTGCTACTCGACCTGACATTTTCTTCGCGGTTAGCAAATTGAGCCGGTTTACTGCTAACCCAGGAGATGATCATTGGTGTGTGCTTGAGCGAGTTATGCGCTATTTGTGTGGTACAATGAGTTATGGACTTCACTATATAGAAGACCCCAAAGTTTCAAAGGGTTATAGTGATTCCAGTTGGATTTATTATGCTGATGAGATAAAGGCAACAAGTGGTTATATCTTTATTCTTGGAGGAGCAGCTGTCTCATGGAGATCTTTTAAACAGACTATTTTGACGAGGTCAACCATGGAGGCAGAGCTTACAACATTAGATACAGCTTCCGTAGAAGTAGAGTGGCTAAAGAAACTCTTGATGGATTTACCGGTGGTGAAAAAACCAATTCCTCCAATTCTTATGTACTGTGACAATCAAACAGTTCTTGCGAAGGTGTCAAGTACAAAGGATAATATGAAATCCTCAAGACATGTGAAAAGACGGTTAAAATCTGTCAGAAAATTGAGAAACTCCGGAGTGATATCCATTGATTATGTTCAAACGGCGAAAAATCTGGCAGATCCATTTACAAAAGGTCTATCAAGAAATGTGATAAATAGTGCATCGAAGGAGATGGGATTGTGACCCACGTGAGTTATACATAGCGGTAACCCAAACCTGTGTGATCAGAGATCCATAAATTAGGATTTGGGAAGAACAAGTTATATGTATAACTAGGAGAGTATATAACTATGTAGTACCCTCTCCAGTGAAGATGCAACACTCTCCATTCTATAAGGAAGGCTGACTTAAGTCTTAATGTGTTCGGAGGCTATAGTGCGAGATATTGTCCTACAGAGTATTCTTGTACGAACACACCTATATGAGCTGACTGTTGGTCGCAGTCTGTGAGATTTGGGAATTCTCTAAGAAGCTCATGAAATAGACACGGGAGTATGACTTATAGGCTCCACCCGAGGACTGGCCCAATAGGCGCCTAGTATCAGTTTGATCTTTAAATGAAACCACCTCGCGCAAAACTACCAATTCAAGACATAGTCCATTGTGTAGTTGTGAATTGGCAGATTTTTTAGATCTAGATGGATGTTCAACCAAAAAGGTCTCCATTGTTAAATTTATATATCAAATAACATTGTGGACATATGACAAGTAGTGTCAGTTATGCTTTGGAATTTGGTGGGCATTGTTGGAATATTTGGGCCTAAAGCCCAATTATTCTCTATTAAATTCTAAAGGTGTAAAAAAGGCATTTATCCCACATTGACTATTTGAGGAGAGTAGTTCTTATTTATAAGGTAAGCTATTTTTTATGTGTGGAATATGTGAGAGAGGGGTGGCTAGAGCCACAAACAAATCATACGCACGTGCGCGCGCGTATTCGTGTATTCTCGTATTTTTGCGTGAGTTAACGTGTGACTTGCGATGTGGTGACTGGCGCTGCAATTTTGGTCTCTCTCTTTTTGAATAGACTGACAATAATATGACTTTAATTTGCTGCAATTTGTAGCGCTTTATGAGTTAGTTTCTGGAGAATAACGGTGTGCAATAACTGACGTGATCTAATTAGGCTGCAAAAACTGAATATTAATTGTGCATGTTCAGTTACTAGAGCTTAATTGTGCAGCTTAACTGCACACTTAATTCCTTCAGTTACTAGAGTATGTTACTGTTGGTGGTTTTGATCCGGCAGATCTCCCGACACTACTAAAGTGTTAGAGGAGTTTGAGGTTCGGTGTGGGCGCGCAGAGATTCAAGAAGGTGAAGTGTAAATGACACAGTACACGAAGATTTACGTGGTTCGGGCCGCCTGTGCGTAATACCCTACTCCACGGGGTGTGTTGGTGTTGTATTGGATGTATCAGCTCAACGTCAGTTGAGTTTGTAAAGTCAGCGTGTCTCCGGAGAGTGTTTGGAGAGTCCCCTATGTATCGTCGGCCTGTCCTTTTATAGTACAAGGGCAGGCTGTTACAAGTTAGACTGGCCCGACATGTGGCCCTGGCGGTTACTGATATTGATACACATTCAACACGTTTAATTGCCCTTAATGACCGAATTATGGGCTTTGACAGCACCGTTACTGGTAATTAAGGTCGTCCGATCGTGTGTCATTAATATGGTATTAATGACACTTAATCGGGTCTTGAAGTCCTTGATTCCCCTTTGAAGATCCGGACCGCTATGGAGTCTTCCGGAGGTTAGAGGCTGAAGATCTGACGGTAGGACACGTGGAAGCTTTGGAGCATATTGTGGGAAACAGATAGCTCCGGAGCTACCTGACACGTGTCAGTTCCGGAGCTTCCCTCGGTGTGGGGTTAGGTCCGGGGGTGCTATTTTGGTACATAACCCGGAGCTTCCCCCTTGTGGGTGGTAGCTCCGGTCTGATAGTACACATGGCGACCCTGGGACTAACCATGTTGGAGAAGCGGGTCCGTTTATGTCTGACATGTGGGCCTCCGAAGGTCTTCAAATCAAGTAGATGACTTTCCCTTGAGATCTTTGCAATCCCAAGGAGTATATGGTACCCTGGGGTACCGACAGTGGCCCCCTGGGCCCACCTCTGGGGAAGACCCCTTGGGTGAAGTCATTCCGCCAGAGGTGGGTCCATCCTTTGACTTTTGAACTGAGTCTTCAAAGGTCTTCGGATGTGCCATTGGCGATAGTTTGGAGTTAAATCCTCGCCGCGTGGCGTATCCCGTATGCGGAAAATGAGACCTTTGGCGTGTGGATCTCACGCAATTGAAGGTCGCCGGTTCCCAATACGAAAATCGTATCGGTTCCGCGCGCCTTGTCAGGCCGCCGCCTTCGGGCTTCCCGCCTCATGATGACAACCGTTCGCTTGGGTAAGAACCTCGACTTGATCGTCTGGGTGGTCCCGGGCCCTCTTGTCATCGGCTGGGTGGAATTTTTTAGGAGTATCTTCGACTTCCTTGCGTTTTCCATCCAAGCGTTGCGAGGGCTTACTTAAGAAGGAAAGCGCGCACCGTCTGGAGTTCTTTACTCCTCTCATCTGATCTTGCGCTCAAACTCCCAACTTGTGCTCGCTTTTCCTCTCTTGCCTTGTTGTGCTGCGATGGAGTTGGGTCTCCGCGAGAGCCGTTTAAAGACCGATGGTGACCTGAAGAAGGTCCGGGCCCTCATGGGATGGTCCTCGGACTTCTTCAACCGCCTGGTCCACGCCGGGGGAGAGCTCCCATTTGAGAAGGAGCACGCCGGCGAAATGGTGTACGTCTCCTCGTACGCCATGGTGGGGTTGATCCCACCTTTTTCCTCCTTTTTCTTGATGCTGCTAGACTTCTATGGTCTGCAGCTGTACCACCTTGGCCCCCACTCCATTCTTCTTGTGTCCGTCTTCGTCCACTTTTGTGAGATGTGGGTGGGCATCCCCCCCCCCCTGCATTGAACTCTTCCGGACCTTCTTCACCGTCCATACCACCGGTAGGAGCAATGAGTACCTTGGCTTCTACTACTTTGTGAAGCGCAAGAAGTGCCCATTCAAGTACCTCCGGTTGTTTCCCTCTGGGAAATGGGATGATTGGAAGAAGGACTGGATAGTCATCCGGGTGGAGGAGCACGAGAGGCTGGAGCTGCCCGAAGGCCTCCCCAACATCGACACTACAGTCTGGAGTGAAGCTCCGGTGCTGGCGGATGCCTTCAACCCTGCTCTGACCAGGATCCGCCAGTGCGTGGAGGGAGGATTAACTCCTCAGGCGGTGTTTTGCAACTTCCTGGTCAACAGGTGGGCACCGCTGAAGAGGAGAGAAAAACTCGCTTGGGCCCTCAACAGTGTGATGGACGATGACCGGGTCGAGACCGGGCTGAAGTCCAACATGGCGGGGACAACTTTGGAGTTTCATCTCAAGAAGTTCCAGCACGGCATCGACATCACGGGTGACGACTTGACTCCGCCATCAGCTTTTCTCCCTCTGAACGTGGAAGTAGAGTTCAGCAGGGAGCTCTGGGAGAAGATGCCTGTGCTTGACAACCTTGGTGTCGTCAAGAGAAGATCGACCTCCAGGGTGGTGATCCTGGGGCTTCCGAAGGTGGCTCCGACCCTGCCTCGAAGCCAAGGATCGAAATCGTAGGCAAGGGCAAGGAGCCAGCAGACGAACCCTTGAGTCGGAAGAGGAAGTTGTAGCATGCCGACGGAAGGTCCGTCAGGCCTGCCACCTCTGCATCAGCTCCTTCTCCTCGGAGGGGGAGGTCTTCTACAACCGCGACGACGGTACCCGCAGCGGCATCCTCCCGGGGTGCTAGCTCTGGGCATGCGACTCCAGCACCGGGGCCGGTTGAGGCCTCTAGGTCCGAAGGTTCTTCCCGATCGAGGGGGGCCTCGACTAGGGAAATGCCCGTGGCTGCAACGAGTTCCGGGGGGCCTTCCAGAGCTTCCACGCCAGCGGCGGCTATGGTCAGCCCAAAACGCCCGGGAAAGAGGTTCCGCGCAAGATGGTGCAGAAGTCTCCCAAGGTAATTTTTAATATTTACCTCAGACAGTTGTTTTGTTGTAGTAACTGTTTTTTATGTTTCTTCATCCATCATCTGTAGCGTTCCCAAGAAGAGGAGTGAGGCTACACCCTCGGCCACAGCAGCTGAAGCTGTGAGGGCGGAAGCTTCTGCTCCTGTCCCGGTGCCGCCCCAAGTGGTGGCTGAAGCTGCGACAGCTCCGGCGCCAGCTATCGTGGTCATGGACCTCGACTCATCCCCAGAGACTCCCGTGGTAGCGCCGGACCGCGGGAGATAATATGCGCCAGCGGCACCTGCCCCGGAGGTTGATGCTCTGGGTCCTGGTGCAGAGATGATGGAAGCTCCGGCCGTTGAGCCGGAGGAAGCAGTAATTCCGGCCCCAGAGCCGGAAATTGTCGAAGCTCCAGCGGTTGAGCCGGAGGTAATTGAAGTCCGGGCGTGCGCGCCGGATGTTGAGGAAGTCCTGGCGGTTGGGCTGGCTACCTCTGAAGCACCGGCCACAGAGCCGGTCGTTGTTGGAGCTCCGGCCGCAGGGCCGGTTGATGTTGAAGACCTTCCGGCTCCCGTGCCGGTTGTTGCAGAGGCATCGGCGCTCGAGCCCCCAGTAGAGGAGGTGCCCAGGACGGAGCCAGAAGCAGCCCCTGCTCCAGGAATGACGACGCCGGAGGTTCCCGCAGCTGAGCCGAAGTGCCCAGAAGAGGTTGCTGGCCCCCTGCTTGAGGGGGCAATTGAAGACCTGGCGGCGGGGCCTTCGGAACCACTTCCGGGGGTCGGAACTTCATCAGCGGGACCTTCCTCGATTGCGACTGAGGCCATCCCGGAGGACAGCCCTAGTGCCATAGAGGCTCAGGGGACCACTCTTGTGGAGTGGGACCCAATTTTTGTAACTGAAAACCCGTTGGAACCAGCGGAGGAGACCCAGTAGGTCCAGAACCTATCCCGTTGTCATTATCTATTGACAACGCCTGCTCCAGTCTGCGTCAAGTTCAGCTGGCATTCTTCCACGACAGCAAGGCTCTTAAAGAGGAGCGCCAAACCCTTAGGCAGTGGCGTAACCGGCTCTACTTCGATACCAAGCTGGCACAGTCGAGGCTAGCAGATGACAAAGAATGGATCAGCGGGAGAAGGTCCGCCTGGAATACTGGGGAAAATTATTGGATGATAGGGAGAGCATGACTCACGCCCTCGATGCTCAATCCCGGGCCATTTATGAGCAGGCCAAAGCAGCTAATAGTGCGGCTGATGAACGCCAAGAAAGGCTGGAAGCCATTAACACTACTCTCATCAAGCGCTGGGAGGCACTAGAGGAGAGGGAGAAAAGGCTCGAAGATGAAGAGCAGAAACTCCTTGAGCTGCGGGATGAAGTCCTGAAGAGGGACGAGGAGCTCACCGAAAAGGTGGCTCTGGCTAACAAGGGCCTCGAGGAGCGTGCCAAGAAATTGGAAGAGCGCTGCACTTAGGAGGAGGAGAAGGCCAGGGTGCGGGGGCGGGAACTCTACGAGCAAGAGTGTGCCATCGCAGCCAGGGAGAAGAAAGTGAGGGGCAGGGAGAAGGACCTGTTTGACCGCCGGAACAAGATCTACCTCCGGGAGGAGGAGCTCGGAAAACTCGAGAAGCAGGTTGCTGAAAAGATTCAGCAAAATGCCAAAGAGGTCGAGCGCCTCGCTCGCGAGAATTCTGAACTGGCGGCAGCCAGAGGATCCTTGGAAGAATTGAAGGGCTCGAGGAATGCGGACTCCCTACAGGTTTGGGAGTTCCTGGGCAAGGCCAACGACACGCTGACACCGATGGGCTTCAGTCCCGTGCGTCCGGATGATCCGGAGCCGGAGCTGGACCAGGCGTTGCAGGCGTTGAGCTCGGCAGGTAGCAAACTCTCCAAGGTGGGCGACGTCATCGTGGACCAATTGGAGGTTGAGGGGCAATCCCTGGCGAAGAACGTCACAGAGTATGTGCTGATGTTCTACACCAGCCGGAATCCCCAATTCCCTCTGGACCCGGTGCTTGAAGGTCCCGTCGAAGGAGAAGGTGAAGCTGCCCGAGCCAACGTGTCGGAGGTTGCTCAGAAGGTCGCCCAGTTCTTCCATAGGGTCTAGGACCATCTCTATAGCTCCCACTTGTATTCTCTCTTTTTCTTCCTCAATTTTGTAATCCCTTGTCTCCATATGAATGAAATCCCCAAATTTTTGTGAATTTCACTTTTTGTCTTCAACACTTTTGTCTTCACTTGGCCCCCTGGTAGATGTACACAATTTGATTGTGAACATGTACCAAGAGGATATTGTGTTTTGTTGAAGACTCATTTGCTTCGAACTTGTAGAGTGTAGGTTTGAAGTCTTCGATAGTAAAGGCCCCCTGAGGTTGTTGGAGCTTAGAAGCTCCGGCATTGTCTATCGTCGGAGCTTAGTAGCTCCGGCAATAGTCCCTATCAACGCGTAGAGATCAATAGTTAGTCCTCCGGGGTGTCGGAGCTAGTAGCTCCGGCAGTAACCTTTGCCAACACGTAGTTTGTCGGCAGCAGACTCCGTTTGTGGGGTCTTCTCACCATCTTTTATTTAGCATCGACGGCTGGCCCCTCTAGCTTTACCGGAGCTTGGTTGCTCCGGTGATGCTCGTTTTCAATGCTTAACATTGATTTCAAGCCACCTAGGGGAGTCGGAGCTTTGTTAGCTCCGGCTTTTCTCCATCAACGTAGATTTTTTATTTTTCCTGCACACTAAAGCCAAGAAAAATAGTAAAATTCGTTTCTTGCCGATAACTTCGTCGAGGCTTACGATTCTCAAGAAAATTTTAGGTCAAACGCGATTCTGAATACAACCGAATGCGTTATCTTTTCTTCCAGATCCAATTGTACTTGGACCCGCCTTACTTCGGCCTGCCGGGGTGTAGGTAGAGTGGCGTACTTAGGGTGCTTGACCAGGCTAAGTCGATAGCACACTCCAGCCCTAGATTGGCTTGGCGGCATTCAGGCGAGTGGGCCATGAACAATATTTGAATTCAAAAGAATCGACGATAGAGCTCGAATTGTACATGAACTGGTCGAACTAAAATTTCTTAAGAATTGCACAACATTGTTATAGACAAGAAAGAGAAAAATAAAAAATGTTGAGCCTGTACAAAATAAATGCACGTGGAGTCTGTTTCACATGAAGATGTCTTTCATTATAGGTCCGGGGTACAGGGGAAACGAGTACACTCTTAGGGTACGGAACCAGGCTAAGCGTGTTTAATTTCTCATTTGACCCAGGGTAGCTAGCCACACTTTTAGTCCTGAGACTGCTACAAGTGTTGCATGAACTTTGCAGACCTTTCGGGAAAGGTCCGGCTCTTCTCCCGGAGGAACTACCTGACTCTGTACAATGACTCTATAACATACACTCATGTTACTACAGACTCACCTCCATGATATTAAGTGTAGAACTTACGGAGGTGCTCAATGTTCCAAGGATTTGGGAGACGTGTCCCATCCTCGGTAGCCAAGCGAACGCTTCCGGGACGGGATACTTTAATCACTCGAAAGGGTCCCTCCCAGCTGGGGGAGAGTTTGTTTAACCCTTCTCTGGATTGTATTCTCCGTAGCACCAAATCGCCTTCCTCGAGCTGTCGGTTGTGTACATGCCGCTGATGATAGCGCCGAAGGGCTTGGCGGTATCGGGCATTCTGAACAGCTGCTTAGCACCTTCCCTCCTCAAGGAGGTCTAGGTCTTCACGCCGGAGCTGGTCCTGCGTGGCTTCGTCGAAGGTTCGCACCCGGAGTGACCCCAAGGTGATTTCCGGTGAAAGGATTGCTTCAGCTCCATACACCAGGAAGAAGGGTGTCTCTCCAGTTGACCGGTTTGGAGTTGTCCTGTTGGCCCATAAAGTGGGCGGAAGCTCTTCAATCCAGTTGGCTCCATGTTTTTTCAAGCGCTCATAGGTGCGCGTTTTGAGTCCTTTAAGGATTTCAGCATTTGCTCTCCCGGCTTGGCCATTGCTTGCCGGGTGAGCTACGGAGGCGTAGCAAACTTGAATGCCGAGGTCGTCGCAATATCCTTGAAATGCAGAGCTTGTGAATTGGGTCCCATTATCAGTGATGATTTTGTTTGGGACTCCAAATCTGCATACAATGGACTGCAAAAAGTTGATAGCAGATTGCTTGTTGATTTTCACAACTGGAGTTGCTTCCGGCCACTTGGTGAACTTGTCAATAGCAACGTACAAGAACTTGTAACCTCCGACGGCTCTTGGGAAAGGTCCCAAGATGTCCATCCCCCCACACAGCGAAGGGCCATGTAGGAGGTATCATTTGTAGGGGCTGAGCCGGTGTGTGAATTTGCTTTGCATGAAATTGACATGCTTCGTATTTCTTCACCAGTTCAGTTGCATCCTAGAGTGCTGTAGGCCAGTAGAAGCCATGTCGAAAGGCTTTACCAACCAGCGTGCGGGAAGACGCGTGGTTCCCACACTCGCCTCCATGGATTTCTGCGAGGAGCTCGCAGCCTTCTTCAGTTGTGATGCACCGCATTAGGATGCCATTGGCACCGCGCCAATAGAGATCCCCTTCTACCAACGTGTATCTTTTAGCCAATCTGACTACCCTGTCAGCAGATACATCATCGTCAGGAAGGATGTTGTCTTTCAAGTAGTTCCGGATCTCCAAGATCCATGCATCGGAACTAACTTGAGCATTTGAGTCTTGCGTGCTGGGTTGCTCAGAGCTTCCAGCAGCACCTACGACCCTTGATGGCTGCCATGGTAACAGGGCCATCGGGACCGTCAGCTTCGGGATGCTGATCTCGCCCCCTTCGCTCAGTTCGGCAGGCTGAGCTGTTGGTTTTGACAACCTCCGGACAAAAGTTCCGTCAGGAGCCGGAGCTCCGGTTGACGCTTTCGTCGAGAGTTCGTCGGCTTCAGCGTTGTGGGCACACTGGACATGGTGGAGATCTAGGACTTCGAAGCCCTTCTGAAGCCTCTGGACTTCAAGGAGGTAAGCAGCTAGCTGGAGATTGTTGCAGGAGCATTCACCCTTCACTTGCTTAATGATGAGCTGTGAATTTCCCTTGACCAGTAGTTGCTTGACACAGTATGACAGTGTCACCCTTAGTCCGTAAATGAGTGCTTCATATTCCTCCATGTTGTTGGTCGCCTTGAAGTCAAGGTGTACCATGTATTTTACCTTCTCTCCGGTTGGTGCGAGGAGAAGGATTCCAGCTTCGGCCCCTTGCTTTTGCATGGAGCCGTCGAAGTAGAGGGTCCAGTGGGGCTCGGTGAAGACCGGAGCCCACATGTCTAACATAACCGGACCCGCTTCGCTGGGGCCCCCAGGGTTTGATGGAGAGGGAGTCCATTCCGCCACAAAGTCTGCCAATGCTTGACTCTTGATTGCTTGCCTTGAAATGAATTCGAGATCGAATTTGGCCAATTCCACTGCCCACTTTGCAATATTCCCAGTTGAGTTGGGATTATGCAAGATTGCTCGAAGTGGGTAAGAAGTCACCACTGAGATTTTGTGAGCTTGGAAGTAATGGCGAAGCTTCCTAGAGGCAATAAGAACTGCATAGAGCAGCTTATGCACCTCTAGGTATCGAGTCTTGGCATCATGTAGTACTTCACTGATGAAGTACACTGGGCGCTGAATGGTCCGGACCCTCCCGGAGGGGCCCGGAGCTTCCTCTTCACTGACCCGGATCCTCCCGGAGGGATCCGGATTTTCTTCGGGGACCTTCGTGTCCTGGCTGGAGGAACCCGGAGCTTCTTCAGAAGTGACCTGGACCCTCCCGGAGGGGTCTGGATCTTCTGAAGTAACTTCTTGTGGATTCAAGTTTGGGGGCTGGGACCCAGACTCGCTTTCAGGAACCTTCAGACCCTCCTGAAGGGGTCTGGACTCCTGAGTATGGGATGGTTCTGGTCTCTCCGCAACCAGGACCATACTGACGACTTCGTCAGTGGCTGAAATGTAAAGCAGCAAAGGCTCACCAGGGTTCGGAGCTACCAGAGTTGGTAGAGTGGTGAGGAACTATTTTAGCTCCTGGAAAGCCTTTTCTGCTTCTTCAGACCATTGGAATGGTCCGGACTTCCTCAATAACTGGAAGAAAGGGAGTGTCCGTTCCGCCAGTCTTGAAATGAACCGGCTGAGGGCTGCTAGACATCCAGTTAGCTTTTGGACATCTTTGATGCGGGCTGGTGACCACATGTCTTCAATGGCTTTGATCTTTGCCGGATTAGCTTCTATGCCCCGGTGACTTACCAGGAAACCAAGAATTTTTCCGGAGCTAACCCCGAAGACACACTTGTCTGGGTTTAGCTTTGTGCGGGTGACCCGCAGCTTATCGAAGACGGCCTGCAAGGTGTCAAGGAGTGACTCCTTGTTCTTGACCTTGACCACGATGTCGTCGACGTACACTTCCACTATGTCTCTAATGAGTTCTTCAAAGGTTTTGTACATAGCTCGTACAAAGGTTGAAGCTGCATTCTTGAGACCAAATGGCATGGCTGTATAACAGTACAATCCATCTACTGTGATGAAAGAGGTATGCTCTTCATCTTCCCTAGACATTCTGATTTGATGATGCCCAGAATATGTGTCTAGGAAACACAGTAATTCACACCCAGAGGTGGAATCCACTATCTGATCTATTCTAGGTAATGAGAATGGATCTTTTGGACATGCCTTATTTAGTGTTGTGTAGTCAATACACATCCGAAGCTTCCCGCCGGCCTTGGGCACAACGACTGGGTTTGCCAGCCATTTTGGATGGAAGACTTCTCGGATGAATCCAGCTTCGAGCAACTTCTTCACTTCTTGTCGAATAAAGTTTTGTCGCTCTACAGATTGCTTCCGAGGCTTCTAATGCACAGGTCGGGCGTCGGGGTAGATCTTTAGATTGTGCTCAATCACTTCCCTGGGGATCCCAGGCATTTGTGGCGGTTGCCAGGCAAACACGTCGACATTAGCCCGGTGGAAAGCGATGAGCGGAGTTCCTATTTGTCGTTCAATCCCCCCGATATACGGGTGGTCTGAACAGCATCAGAACCGATTTGGACGACTTTGACGGGAATGTCGGTGTCGCCGCTTGGCTGCACACGAGGTGCAGAAGTCGAGCCTCGCTGACGAATGCTCGGGGGTTTTGGAGCTTGCTCCTGCCTGAAGTCCTCCTCTTGCACCATAGTAAGTGCATGGAGTTCTTTCAGAGCAGTTACTCCGGCGGTACGATCTCCGCGGATCTAGAGAACGCCTACTGGTGTTGGCATTTTTAACACCAAGTAACCATAATGAGCAGCTGCCATGAATTTGTACAAGGCAGGCCTACCCAAGATGGCATTGAAGGGTAAGTTGATCTGAGCAACGTCAAAGACCAACTTCTCGGTGCGATACTTCTCTCGGGTCCCGAAGGTAACGGGGAGGGTAATAGCTCCGAGTGGGGTAATGGCTCCCGGACCTACTCCGTAGAAAGGTCGGGAGGGGTGGAGATCTGAAGGTCGGAGCTGAAGCTTGGTAAAAGCTTCGAAGCTTATGAGGTTGAGCTCCGAACCTCCGTCTACCATGACAAGGTGGAGCTGGATGTTATTGATGGTAGGGGATACCATCAAAGGTAGCTGACCTGCTCCAACCATGCTTCGAGGGCAGTCCGAAGCATCAAAAGTGATGGTTGTGTCCATCCACTTCCGATGAGGCTCCGCCCTGGCTATAGGAGCTACAGCAGCCATGTCCCGACGCATAGTCTTGATGACGCGGCGGGAGGTGATGTCTCATGATCCACCAAAAATGGTGTTCATGGTCTTCCAACACTCGTTGTCAGAGACGTCGGAATCGTCGTCGACGGAGGTGTAGACGGCCTTCAGGACCTTTTTGGGATCCTGAAAACCTAACTCCTCTTCAGCCGGAGCTTCGTCAACTTTTTGTTTTCCTTCCCTCTGTCGGAAAGGAGCTTCTTCTCGGCGCTTGTTGTAGCGCTCGGCAAGGTTTTGGACCTCCCGGCAGTCTTCCAAACTATGGTTGTCCGTTTTGTGAATTGGACACCACACCTTGGGTTTGCCACCGTCTTCAGAAGACGGTCCAGGTCGCTTCTTGGGGCGTGTCCCCCGGCCACCCGGAGCTGCAGCAGCTGCAGCATTGGAAGCACCGGCCGACGGCTTCTTCTTGCCGTTGGTCTTTTTCTTCTTCCTGCCACTCCCGGAGGTAGCGGCTTCTGCTTTGGAGGATTTCTTGTGATCCTCCGGAGTTGGTTTGGAGTGCATTTCACGGCCCTCCGCAGCTCTGGCACATTTGTTAGCCAAGCTGAAGAGTTCCGTGACACTGGTAATCTCTTTGATCACCAGTTTCTCCAGCATCTTCTTATCTCGCACTCTCTGTCTAAATGCCACGATGATAGAAGCACTAGAGATAGAAGGGATAGTGTTTCGTACCTGAGAGAATCTCTGGATGAATGATCGCAGGGATTCTCCTCCTTTTTGCACAACTGCAAAAAGGTCCAGTTCGGTGCCTAGTCGGGTGTAAGAACTCCCGAAGTTAGCGGTGAACTGCCGGCACAACTCCTCCAACTGCTGATGGAGTTGGGTGGAAGGCTCATAAACCAGGACCTGGCGGTCCCAGTTAAATCCACCGAGAAATAATTGGCCATTACGGCCTCATTTCCTCCAGCTGCCAAGATAGCAGTGGAGTAAATCTGAAGAAATTCGACAGGATTAACGGTCCCGTCGAACATCTCCGGCAGGTGAGACCGGAACTTCTGTGGCCACCTGACCATACGTAGATGCATGGCCAGGGCTGAACAGCCTCCTCCTACTCCTTCAGGAGCAGGAATGTCTTGAGCTTCTTGTATTTCACGAGCACGCTCAATATGGACTCGGCCGTCTTGTTGGCGATATCAGCGATCAAGCTCCGCCCGGAGGTCATGAGTTGAAAGCCTTGATACCGTGTGAGTGCGTTGTGCCCTAGAGGGCAACGATGTCACCTGCTGTGATGCAGCACGTCTCCTATTGTTGGAAACGTGCGGACCAAGTCTGCCAGACAAGGTCCGTCGCTGCGACGGGGCCCGTCCTGAAGGAGGAAGACCCTGGTTGCTGATGCGGTCGGCTGCTGCTGCAACCAAATGTTCCACATCGGCCCTCCACTGCTCCAGTGCATCCCGGGATGCATCCGGAGGTGGTGGGCGTTGGAGAAGAGCATGTGCTGCATGGAGCGCGTGTTCCGGGTTGTCAAGATTCGTTGACGCAGTGATTGACGCCGGTGCACCATCGCGTTGTCCAGCTTGATTTGCTGGTGGAGGCGGCGGTGGTGGAAGTGTGACTCCTGCTGGTGGCTGCATATTCGAGGGATTACCCCCAACAGCTTGAACAGCGGGATGGCCATTGGATGATCCAGCGGCTGAGTTCACCATTCTTGAAATCTCAGGCGCCCCCTTCCTGGCGCGCCAACTGTCGGTGGTTTTGATCCGGCAGATCTCCCGACACTACTAAAGTGTTAGAGGAGTTTGAGGTTCGGTGTGGGCGTGCGGAGATTCAAGAAGGTGAAGTGTAAATGACACAGTAAACACGAAGATTTACGTGGTTCGGGCCGCCTGAGTGTAATACCCTACTCCACGGGGTGTGTTGGTGTTGTATTGGATGTATCAGCTCAACGTCAGTTGAGTGTGTAAAGTCAGCGTGTCTCCGGAGAGTGTCTGGAGAGTCCCCTATGTATCGTCGGCCTGTCCTTTTATAGTACAAGGGCAGGCCGTTACAAGTTAGTCTGGCCCGACATGTGGCCCTGGCGGTTACTGATATTGATACACATTCAACACTTTTAATTGCCCTTAATGACCGATTTATGGGTTTTGACAGCACCGTTACTGGTAATTAAGGTCGTCCGATCGTGTGTCATTAATATGGTATTAATGACACTTCATCAGATCTTGAAGTCCTTGATTCCCCTTTGAAGATCCGGACCGCTGTGGAGTCTTCCGGAGGTTAGAGGCTGAAGATCTGACGGTAGGACACGTGGCAGCTTCGGAGCATACTGTGGGAAACAGATAGCTCCGGAGCTACCTGACACGTGTCAGTTCCGGAGCTTCCCTCGGTCTCGGGTTAGGTCCGGGGGTGCTATTTCGATACATAACCCGGAGCTTCCCCCTTGTGGGCGGTAGCTCCGGTCTGATAGTACACGTGGCGACCCTGGGACTAACCATGTTGGAGAAGCGGGTCCGATTATGTCTGACATGTGGGTCTCCGAAGGTCTTCAAATCAAGTAGATGACTTTCCCTTGAGATCTTTGCAATCTCAAGGAGTAGATGGTACCCCGGGGTACCGACAGTCACTATATATATAGAATGAGAACTTTCATTCTGGAATAGAGAGGTGAACAAACTCACTAGTCCACTGTGTTGAGCGTCTGCTACAGGCTAGTCCATCCCTCTCGTCGGCATGTCACCGACGTGCGGAAGAGCAGTGTGTCTGAAACCACGCCCCGGTGAAGAATCTGCACGGATTGGGGCAAATTAGGTTTTTGGGTAGTGTTCGCGCGACTGCTCGATAGAAGATTTGCTTCCTCTACAGTCTTCTTCACACACTCAACTCATCATTTTTCAAGCTAAAGATGAGTTTTCTACGCATGAATATGATAGATATAATCTGCTTTACTTGCATGTTATTGTTCATGTTTTGTGGATTATGTGTCATGCATACTGTGGTAATTTTAGAAATTAATTTTATCTCTAAAGTGCATTATTTTCTAACAATGTACACATACAGCTGCTTGTCAAAAATTGCCTTATCTATAAAAACGATTAATCAGGGCACCTAATCATTGTACCGGAGCTGCTACGCCCAGGTCTTGCATTGTGCAATGGCAAAAAGAATTAATCCCGCGATGTTGCAGAGTACTTAAAAAGAAGCCTAAGCCTATTGGATGGTGTAAATTGAAAGAGGACAAGGATAGTATATCAGTGTCCACCATTTCTGAATCTTCCATTTGCCCAGCAACAGAGGCCTGCAAAGGTGATGGCAGTAACTCACACTATTAGAAAAATCATTTTTACAGATGACTCTAAACATATTATCACGAACTATTTTAAAAACCGCGTGTAACAAAGGGCCTGTGAAAATAGGCGATTATCACAGGCAGCAGCAAAATCCGCCTGTAAAATGCATTATTACAGGCGGTTTTTTACTGCCTACCGTCTGTAAAAATGCATTTTCACTGGCGGTTTTTTACTGTCGACCGCCTGTAAAAATGCATTATCACAGGCAGTGTTTTACTTCCCACTACCTGTGAAAATGCTTTTTACAAATCCAGTCTCCTTCGTCCTGCATAGCTCTTGGAAGCACACACCGCTAGTCAAAATCCTTGGTAAGCAGGAACTCATGAAAATTTCATACAAACATGATGAACTAAGCATCAGTAATTAGAACTACTAGGACTAGACGATACTTAGATACAGAATCATATCACAGCATCACTAAAACAAGAGCGCGAGCTGGAAGAGAAGCGGCACACAACACAGACTCTCGTCTCCGCCTGCATGCCGCTGCAGACGCGCACGACATGGCTGTCGTGGCCGAGGTGCGCCTCAAACCAAGGACGACCTGGAGATCCGGACGCCACTGACAGATGCGGGAGCTGTGCCCTTCCTCGCCGCGCAGCTCACGGATGGTGGTGCCACCGCTGTGGACGCCATTGACGCGCTCCTCAACATCTCCATCTCTGGTGTCGACGTCACGGCCCTCGTTGTCGTGGTTGCGGACGCGGCCGTCGCCGTGGCCTCCGGCTCCACGGCCGTCTTCTTCGGCCTAGATGCCACCATCCTCGATAATGTGAAGGATTGGATATTTATTGGAATCTGAATCGGGTAGGCGACTCGGTCTTGCATTGGTGCAGTGGTGCAGCTAACAGATCTATAGGCAATGTACAAAACGGCTAAATCAGCAAACACCAGAGAAGAAAAACAGCGAGACCAGCGTGCCGCGCTGTGAGCAGCGAACACCCATGAAGAAAAATGAGTTGGAAGGGCACATTCTCCAGTGCGAGCTGCATATCAAGAAGAAAAACAGTGAAGTGTTGGACTTTGCTGGCTTGGAGGATGGGAGAGAGCGTGAGGAAGTGGGCAAGCACTGCTGGAGTGTGATGGTGATGTGACAAAGGAGCAGACAAGTGGGCAGCAGGGGTGGAAGTAGTGCGGTGGGGGGAGAGGACAATTTATTATGTTGGAGCAGACCAACGGATGTGAAGGGATCCGTTAGAAGACTGGTGATTGTTGGAGAAGTGGAAGCGTAGATCGCGGAAAGTATTTTTACAGGCGGTAGTTTTAAAAACAGCTTGTGATAATAAACATTATCACATGCGTGGGCAGCAGGGGTGGAAGTAGTGCGGTGGGAGGAGAGGACAATTTATTATGTTGGAGCAGACCAGCGGATGTGAAGGGATCCGTTAGAAGATTGGTGATTGGTGGAGAAGTGGAAGCGTAGATCGTGGAAAGTATTTTCACAGGCGGTAGTTTTTAAAAACAGCTTGTGATAATGAACATTATCACAGGCGGTAGTTTTTAAAAACAGCTTGTGATAATGAACATCATCACAGGCAGTTTTGGTTATGGACCGCCTATGAAATTTAATATCTTTTCACATGCTTTTTTTATTATGGGCCGCATGTGATATTCTATTATCACAGTCGGCTATCAATGTATTGGACATCACAACATTTTCTTTAACAAAACGCCTATATAAAAAATAAGAGGCATCTTAGAAAATGTTTTTTGTAATAGTGTCGGTTTTTATAGAGACAACTGTTACAGCGCAGTAGGCATTTTAGTTTTCTGCTTATACCTGGAGGCGCGTCTTCCAACCTCTGTGGCCAAAATGGTATTGTTTGCCTGTGATTGGAGCAGATCAACTGTCGGATCTACAGATAGCAAGCTTGGGATCTGTGGAGCGTAAAGCAGTCGCCACTGTGCCTGGAAATTGTTGTAAATAAAATTGAGAGGGAGGCACAAAGGTGGCTGTAAATAATTGTACTATTTATTTATTTATTGTGCTTCTATTTATACATGTTAAGGAGATACAAGGATGGAGGGATGTGTCCTTTCATGAAGGGACAAAGTAACTACCCTATAACAGTTACCAAGTGATCACATGTTTAATATGTGTTATAACACTCTCCCTTGAGCACTTAATCTCCGCATTGAATGAGTAATATCTTCAAGAAACCCAGTGGAAAAAATCTAAAGATATATATATATATATATATATGTTTGTGTAAAAACTACTAAAAATATTGTTAAAACACGAGAAAAGCATAACATTTAAATGTCATATTCGTTTTCATATAAGAACCCTTGTGGGGGAAATAAGAAAACGGACATTACATTGCATTATCATTGCCCCATTAAAACTTATCGTGAGAAAACTTATTAAAGTAAAACTTACATAAGAAAAAGAGTACAATTTGATGCTATTTTTAGGTAGCTCTATGACAAAGTTCCTACTAAACCCAGTAAATCTCTAAGTCGACGCATACCTATACTATCGACACATTTAGAAAATATAGAGTACGGTAGAGACTTAGGGAATAGATCAGCTAAATTATCACATGACTTCGTTTGTTGGAGACTAATTTCTCCATTCACTTGAAGTTCATGTGGGTAAAAGAGTTTAGGTGATATGAGTGTAGTAACATTGATTTTCGCATAACCTGACTGTATCTGAGCAATACAAGCTGTATTATCTTTATAGATAATGGTAGGTGACTCAATGCGTACAATGCTACATGATACTTGAATGTGGTTAATCACTCTACGTAGTCATGCACATTCACATGCGGCTTCATATAATGCTATATTTCAGAGTGATTTGAAGATGTAGCAATTAAAATCTGTTTAGAAGACTTCCATGATATTGTCGTCTATCCGTGTAAGAACACAAATCTTGTATGAGATTTACTATTATGGAGATCACTTAAATACCCAACATTGGCATAGCCAATGAGGTTAAGATCTAGGTTTTTATTAAAGAAAAGACATAGATCTGTTATGCTTTTAAGATATCTAAAAACATCTTTAACTCCTTTCTAATGACGCATGGTTGGAGCGACACTGTATCTTGCTAGTAGATTTACTGCAAATGCAATATAAGGTATTGTACTATTTGTAAGATACATAAGTGGTCCAATGGCACTTAGGTATGGGTATTCAAAACCCAATACGTCTTCTCCTTCTTGGCATGGCCGATTGATGTACTATATGTATCCTTTTCTAAGGCTCTTACCATCATAGAAGTTTTATATGGATAGTCTTTATCCATATTGAATTTCTCCACTCCTTTTTGGACATAAGCCGATTGATGTATGGGAATGCTTGCACAAAGGTGTTTCAGTTGTAAACCTAAGCAGAATTTAGTTTTACCTAAATCTTTCATCTTGAATTCCATCTTTAGATGATTGCAAGCTTCATTAATGTCAAGCTCAGTGCCAATGATATTTAAATCATCAACATATACTGAATTAATGCAAAATCCACTTAAGAATTTGCGAATGAAGATGCAAGGACAATCATCATTAGTAGAGTAGCCTTTGTTTAGAAGGAACTCCTTCAGTCGGTTATACCACATCCTTCCAGATTGTTTTAAGTAATATAATGACTTGATGACCTTGACACAGTACATGTTGTGTCCTACGTTTTCATTCGGTACAGGTATCCCATTAGGGACTTTCATGTATATTTCTGAATCTAGTGACCCATATAAATATGTAGTCACGACATCCATCAACTGCAAAGATAGATGCTTTTGTGTTGTAATGATATAAGATATCGGAAAGTTATTTCATTCGTTACTAGAAAATATGTTTCATTGAAATCAATATCAGGTCTCTGCGTGAACCATTGTGCAACTAACCTTATCTTGTTTCTCACAACCTCATTGTTTTCATTCCGTTTCCAGACGAAAATTCACTTGAACCCGATAGGATAGGTTCTAGGAGGTGTAGGTATTACATTACCAAATACCTATCTCTTTTTCAGTGAGTCAAATTTTGTCATTATAGATTCCATCCATTTGATCCAGGTCGAGCGTTGTTTACACTCTGCCATTGTCTTAGGATCAGGATCATTGAGAAGTTCAGCTATCTTGGTCAAAAGCATGAGTTGACAACTGTTGTATTACGATCAAACAATTCTCCAAAACTATTATAATTGATGGGAATTTCGTGTACCCCTTGAAACTCATCATGATTTCTCAACATATGAGAATTATGGTATTCTGATCCTCCAGCCTGCTCTATAGTGCGCACTTGAGAGCTGGGTCTTGGATTTATCACATCCAATTGGTGTCCATGAACATTTTTTTGACTTGCATTTACTTGATTTGAGGAAGATTTTGTCCTTGTAGTCTTTAGACGCTTATTTGAAACATCTTTCTATTGAATTGCTCTCCCCCTTTTCAGAGGTGGAGTGGTTTTTGTTGGTATCTCCACTCTACATGGTGCATTAACAGCAGGATTCAAAGACTTTGTGACATCTTTATAATCAGTAAACGCATCTGGCATGTTACTAGCTATTTGTTATAACTCAATACTTTTGTAAACTTGAAGTTCAGACTGCTTTGTACGTGGATCGGAAGTTAGGATAGATTTATCATCCCAATTAATTTCTCGGCTTTCATTGATAAATTTATTATCTCCCCCTAAAGCTGAAAAATGATCCTTATTGAAAATACAATCAGCAAACCAGACCGTGAATAAATCACCCGTTAAAGGCTCCAAATATTTTAAGATGGACGGGGATTAAAATCCCACATAGATCCCCATTTTTCTATGAGGGCCCATAGAGGTTCACTTAGGTGGTAAAATTGGTGTGTACACTGCACATCCAAATTTCCGCTATGAGAGATATTTTGTTCATCTCCATGCACAAGTTGGACTGAGGAGGTGGTATGATATGCAGTTGGACGTAGTTGTAAAAGATTAGCAGCGTGTAAAACTGCATGACCCTAACAAGATGTTGGAAAATTGCAACCTTGCAACAATGGGCTAGCTATGAGTTTAAGATTTTGCCAAACTATTTTGTGTGTGTACATATGAAACAGAGTGTTGTACTTCAATACCTTTAGTCATACAATAATCTTTGAAGGCCCGAGATGAAAATTCAGCGACATTGTCCATACGGATACTTTTTATCCTATGTTCAGGATAATTCACTTTTAATCTTATGACTTGTATCATAAATTTAGCAAAAGCATGGTTACATATACATAGTAAACATTCGTGTGACCATCTAGTAGATGCGTCAATTAATATCATAAAGTATCTAAAAGGATCACACATTGGTTGTATCGGACCACAAATGTCTCCTTAAATGCATTCAAAGAACTTTAAAGGTTTGACATGGATCTTAAGCGGAGAAGGCTGCAAGATCAACTTGCCCATAACATATGAAGTTCACACAAAATTATTAGATTTTGGAAATTCTGCATTTTTTAAGTCATGTTCGATGCAATTACTGTCGGTACCCTGCATACCGTATACCCCTTGGGACTGCAAAAAGACCAAAGGAACTTCACCTGTCTGAGTTGAAGATCTCCGAAGGCCCCACGTGTCATACGGGACCGGACCTGCCTCCCTTCTATGGTTAGTCCCGGTGCTGCCACGTGTATACAGCAACCGGAGCTACGTCCCACACATGGGAAAGCTCCGGGCTAAACACCTGCGCGGCACCTCCGGACCTAACCCCTGGTAGAGGGAAGCTCCGATACCGACACGTGTACATCTGCACCGGACCTACCCATCCCAGACGGTAAGCTCCGAAGCTGCCACGTGTCCAACCGCCAGACCTTCAACCTCAACAATCAGACCGGTGGACCCCCAACGGCTCGGACCTTCAAGGGACAATCAAAGTCTTCAAGACCTGATTAAGTGTCATTAATACCATATTAATGACGCACGATCGGAAGGCCCTTAATACCAGTAACGGCACTGTCAAGGCCCGTTACCACACTATTAAGGGTAATGAACCTCATTAATTGTGTATTAAGAATCAGTAATCGCTAGGGCCACATGTCGAGCCAGGCTAGCGATGTAACAACCAGTCCTTGTACTATAAAAGGACTGGTCGAACGATAAACACGGACTCTATGGACTCTCTCTGGGCTCGACTCTTAGAGACCTCTTCAATACTCGGCTCTGACACACACTCACAAGTGCTCAGACGCTCAATACAACAACTACACACCCCGTGGAGTAGGGTATTACGCTTAGGCAGCCCGAACCACGTAAATCTTCGTGTCTATTCGCCATCGTGTTCTGAATCTTCGCGCGCCCAATACCGAACTACAAACTCTGTGGGCTACCAACCGTAGTACCAGGAGAATTGCCGGAACAAGACCCCGACAGTTGGCACGCCAGGAAGGGGGGCCCGAGATTCAAGGATGGTGAACTCCGCTGCTGGATCGTCAAACGACAACCCTGCTGCGCAACCTGCTGGAGGCAATCCCTCCAACATGCAGCCGCCAGCAGGTGCTGTGGCTCCAGCAGGAGTCATGCCACCGCCGCCACCGTTCGAACCGACAAATCAAGCTGTACAGCGAGATGGGGCATCTGTGTCGGTCACGGCATCGGCGAGCAACAACCATGAACATGCGATCCATGTCGTGTGTGCTCTTCTCCAACGTCCACCACCTCCAGGAGCATCCCAGGGTGCAATGGAGCAGTGGAGGGCTGATGTGGAACACCTGGTTGCAGCAGCAGCCGATTGCATCAGCAACCAAGGTCCTCCCCCCTCGGGGCGGGCCCCATCGCAGCATCGGGTTGTGTCTGGTAGACTTGGTTTGCACGCTTCCCAACACAGGAGGCGTGATGTGTCTCAACAAGCGACGCTGCTGCCTTCTGGGGCGTGACGTACCCATACGGTAACCCGGCTTTCAACTCACGACCTCCGGGCAAAGCTTGATCGCTGTTACCGTAAACAGGATGGCCGCATCCATATCGAGCACGCTCGTGAAAGGCGAGAGGCTCGGGACAGTCCTGCTCCCGAGGGAGTAGGAGGAGGCTGTTCTGCCCTGGCCATGCACCTACGCATGGTCAGATAGCCGCAGAAGTTCTGGCCTCACCTTCCGGAGAAATTTGACGGGACTGTCAATCCCGCTGAGTTTCTCCAAATCTACTCCACCGCAATCCTTGCGTCTGGAGGCAATGAGGTTGTGATGGCCAACTACTTCCCCGTGGCTTTAACTGGGAAAGCCAGGTCATGGTTTATGAGCCTTCCGCCCGACTCCATCAACAGTTGGGCGGAACTATGGCAACAGTTCACCGCTAATTTCGGGAGTTCATACACCTGACCAGGCACCGAACTGGAGCTTTTTGTTGTGAAGCAAAAGGGGGGAGAGTCCCTGGGATCCTTCATCTAGAGGTTCTCCCAGGTACGAAACACTGTACCTTCTATCTCAAGCGCTTCTGTCATCGTGGCATTTAGACAGGGCATACGAGACAAGAAGATGCTGGAGAAGCTGGCCGCCAAGGAGGTCAATAGTGTCATGTAACTCTCCAGCTTGGCGGACAAGTGCGCCAAAGCTGCGGAGAGCCGTGAGATGCACTCCCAACCACCTCCGGAGGACCACCAAAAGTCCTCCAAGGGTGAAGCCACTACCTCCGGGAGTGGAAAGAAGAAGAAAAAGTCCAACGGGAAAAAGAAGCTGTCGACCGGCACACCTACAGCCGCTGCTGACATAGCTCCGGGTGGCTGGGGGCCACGCCCCGAGAAATGACCTCGGCCGTCGTCTGAAGACGGAGGCAGCTCCAAGATGTGGTGTCCTATACACAAGACAAACAGCCACAACTTGGAAGGCTGCCAAGAGGTCCAGAACCTTGTCGAGCGCTACAACAAGTGCCCGGGAAGAAGTTCCTTTCCATCAAAGGGAAGGGAAACAAAAAGTATATGAAGCTCCGGCTAAAGAGGAGTTCGGCTTTCAGGACCCTAAAAAGGTCTTGAAGGTTGTTTACACCTCCGTCAACGACGACTCCGACGTCTCTGACAATGAACGTCAGAAAACCATGAACACCATCTTTGGTGGTTCGTGGGACATCACCTCCCGCCGTGTCCTCAAGACCATGCAGCAGGACATGGCCTCAGTAGCTCCTACGTCCAGGGCGGAGCCGCACTGGAAGTGGATGGACACTAACATCACCTTTGATGCTTTGGACTGCCCTCGGAACATGATCGGAGCTGGCCAACTTCCACTGATGGTATCTCCTACCATCAACAACATCCAACTCCACCATGTGATGGTGGACGGAGGTTTGGGGTTGAACCTCATAAGCTTCAAAGCTTTCATCAAGCTTCAGCTCTGACCTTTAGATCTTCTCCCCTCCCGACCTTTCTTCGGAGTATGTCTGGGGGCTATAACCCCACTCGGTGCCATTACTCTTCTGGTGACCTTCGGGACCTGGGAGAATTACCACACTGAGAAGTTGGTCTTCGACGTGGCGCAAATCAACTTACCATTCAATGCCATTTTGGGCAGGCCAGCCTTGTAAAAATTCATGGTTGCCGCCCATTATGGCTATTTGGTGTTGAAGATGCCAACACCAGCTGGTGTTCTCCGGATCCGTGGAGATCTCACCGCCGGAGTTACTGCTCTAGAGGAACTCCATGCGCTTGCTACAATGCAGGAGGAAGAATCCGGAAAGGAGCAAGCTCCAAAACCCCTGAGCATTCATCATCGAGGCTCAACCTCCGCACCTCGCGTGCAACCAAGCGGCGACACCGACATTCCCGTCAAAGTCGTCCAAATCAGTTCTGACGCTACCCAGACCACCCGTATATCGGGAGGTCTGAACGACAAATAGGAACTCGCGCTCGTCACTCTCCTCTGGGCTAATGTCGACGTGTTTTCTTGGCAACCGTCGCAAATGCCAGGGATCCCTAGGGAAGTGATCGAGCACAATCTGAAGATCTATCCCGACGCTCAGCCCGTACACCAAAAGCCTCAGAAGCAATCCGTAGAGCAACAAAACTTCATACGTCAAGAGGTGAAGAAGTTGCTCGAAGTTGGATTCATTCGAGAAGTCTTCCATCCAAAATGGCTGGCGAACCCAGTCGTTGTACCCAAGACTGGCGGGAAGCTTCGGTTGTGTATCGACTACACTACACTGAATAAGGCATGTCCAAAAGATCCATTCCCACTAACTAGAATAGATCTGATAGTGGATTCCACCTCCAGGTGTGAATTACTGTGTTTCCTAGACGCATATTCTGGGTATCATCAAATCAGAATGTCTAGGGAAGATGAAGTGCATACTTCGTTCATCACAGTAGATGGATTATATTGTTACACTGCCATGCCATTCGGTCTCAAAAGCGTTGCTTCAACATTTGTACGAGCTATGTACAAAACTTTTGGAGAGCTTATCAGAGATGTAGTGGAAGTGTACGTTGATGACATCGTCGTCAAGGTCAAGAACAAGGAGTCATTCCTTGACACCTTGCAAGCTGTCTTCGACATGTTGCGGGTCACACGCACGAAGCTGAACCCGGACAAGTGTGTCTTTGGGATTAGCTCCGGAACGCTTCTTGGATTCCTGGTGAACCACCGAGGAATAGAAGCAAACCCGGTGAAGATAAAAGCTATTGAAGACATGCGGCCACCAGCCCACATCAAGGACGTCCAGAAGCTGACTGGATGTCTAGCTGCCCTCAGCCGGTTCATCTCAAGACTGGCGGAGCGGGCGTTACCCTTCTTCAAGTTATTGAGAAAGTTCGAACCATTCCAATGGTCTGAACAAGCAGAAAAGGCATTCCAGGAGCTGAAGCAGCTCCTCACCACTCTACCAACCTTGGTAGCTCTGAATCCTGGTGAGCCATTACTTCTTTACATTTCCGCAACTGACGAAGTTGTAAGCATGGTCCTCATTGTGGAAAGACCAGAATCATCTCCAGTTTAGGAATCCAGACCCCTTCGGAAGGGTCCGGAGCTACCTGAAGTCGAGTCTGGGTCCCAGCTCCCAGACCCGGATCCTCAAGGCGAGATGCCAGAGGAGCCACCTCCTTCAAGTTGAGAAGTCATTGCTGCTGAGCAACAAGATCCGGACCCCTCCGGGAAGGTCTGGGTCGCTGCAGAAGAAGCTCCGGGTTCCTCCAGCAGAAACCCGGAGGTCCCTGAACAAGGTCCGGACCCCTCCGGGAGGGTCTGGGTTGATGAGGAGGAAGCTCCGGGCCCCTTCGAGAGAGTCTGGATAGTCCAACGCCCAGTGTACTTCATCAGCGAAGTACTTCATGACGCCAAGACTCGGTACCTGGAGGTGCATAAGCTGCTTTATGCAGTTCTTATTGCTTCTGAAAAGCTCTGACACTACTTCCAAGCTCACAAGATTTCAGTGGTAACCTCTTGTCCACTGCGTGCAATCTTGCATAATCCCAACTCTGCTGGGAACATTGCAAAGTGGGCAGCAGAATTGGCCAAGTTTGATCTTGAATTCGTCCCAAGGCAAGCGATCAAGAGTCAAGAATTGGCGGACTTCGTGGCGAAATGGACCCCCTCTCCATCAAATCCTGGGGGCCCCAGTGAGCAGATGCTGGAACCCAAGGTTCCGATCTTCACCGAGCCTCACTGGACTCTCTACTTCGACGGCTCTGTGTAGAAGCAGGGAGCTAGAGCTGGAGTCCTTCTCCTCGCTCCGACTGGGGAGAAGGTCAAATATATGGTTCACCTTGACTTCGAGGCGACCAACAACATGGCGGAGTATGAAGCACTAATCTATGGGCTCAAGGTGGCACTATCATATGGTGCGAAGCAGTTCTTGGTAAAGGGTGATTCACAGCTTGTTGTAAACCAAGTCAAAGGTGAATGTTGCTGCAACAATCCTCAACTGGTTGCATACCTACTTGAAGTCCAGAAGCTTCAAAAGGACTTCGACGTCTTGGATCTCTGCCATGTCCAGCGTCTCAACAACGCTGAAGCCGACGAACTCTCGACGAAAGAGTCAACTGGAGCTCCAGCTCCCGACAGAACCTTCATCCTGAGGTTGTCTAAACCTACCACTCAGGCTGCCGAACTGAGCGAAGGGGGCGAGACCAGCACCTCAAAGCTGGCAGTCCCGATGGCCCTGTTACCATGGCATCCATCAAGGGTCGTAGGTGCTGCAGGAAGCTCCAACCAACCCAACACGCAAGACTCAAATCCTCAAGTTAGTTCCGATTCATGGATCTCGGAGATTCGAAGCTACTTGAAAGACAATTTCCTTCCTGAAGATAATGTATCTGCTGATCGGATAGTCAGATTGGCTAAAAGATACACACTGGTAGAAGGGGATCTCTACCGGCATGGTGCCAACGGCGTTCTAATGCGGTGCATTACAAGGGAAGAAGGTTGCGAGCTCCTCTAGGAAATCCATGGAGGCGAGTGTGGGAACCACGCGTCTTCCCCCACGCTGGTCGGTAAAGCCTTCCGGCATGGCTTATACTGGCCTACAGCGCTCCAGGATGCAACTGAGCTAGTGAAAAAATGCGAAGCATGCCAGTTCCATGGAAAGCAAATTCACACACCAGCTCAGCCTCTACAAATGATACCTCCTACGTGGATTTTCGCTATGGGGGGGATAGATATCTTGGGACCTTTCCCAAGAGCCGTCGGAGGTTACAAGTTCATGTACGTTGCCATTGACAAGTTCACCAAATGGCTGGAAGCAACTCCAGTTGTGACAATAAACAAGCAATCAGCTATCAATTTCTTGCAGCCCGTAGTATGCACATTTGGAGTCCCAAACAAGATCATGACTGATAATAGGACCCAATTCACAAGCTCTGCATTCCAAGGATATTGCAAAGACCTCGGCATTCAGGTCAGCTACGCCTCAGTAGCTCACCCGGCAAGCAATGGCCAAGCTGAGAGAGTAAATGCAGAAATCCTAAAAGGACTCAAGGCGCGCACATATGAGCGCCTGAAAAAACATGGAGCCAACTGGATCGAATAGCTTCCACCCACACTGTGGGCGAACGGGACAACTCCAAACCGGTCAACTGGAAAGACATCCTTCTTCCTGGTGTACAGAGCTGAAGCGGTCCTTCCTCCGAAAATCACCTTGGGGTCGCTCCAGGTCTGGACCTTTGATGATGCCACGCACGACCAGCTCCGGCGTGAAGACCTTAACCTCCTTGAAGAGGGAAGGTGACGAGCAGCTGTTCAGAATGCCCGATACCGCCAAGCTCTTCGGCGCTATCACCAACAGCATGTTCACAACCGACAGCTCAAGGAAGGCAATCTGGTGCTACGGAGAATACAAACTCGAGAAGGGTTAAACAAACTATCCCCCAGCTGGGAAGGACCCTTCCGAGTGATCGAAGTATCCCATCCCGGATGCGTTCGCTTGGCAACCGAGGATGGGACACTACTCCCTAAGCCTTGGAACATTGAGCACCTCCGTAAGTTCTACGCTTAATATCACGGAGGTGAGTCTGTAGTTACATGTGATGTATGTTATAGAGTCATTGTACAGAGCCGGGTAGCTCCTTCGGGAGAACAGCCGGACTTTCCCTGGAAGGTCCGCAAAGTTCAGGCAACACTTGTCACAGTCTCAGAACTAAAAGTGTAGCTAGCTACCTTGGGTCAAACGAGAAATACAACACACTTAGCCTGGTTCCGTACCCTAAGAGTGTACTTGTTTCCCATGTACCCCAGACATATAATGAAAGACATCATTGTGAATGCAGACTCCACATGCATTTATTTTGTACAGGCTCAATACTTTTTATTTTTCTCTTTCTTGTCTATAAAAAAGTTGTGCAATTCTTAAAAAACTTTAGCTCGACCAATTCATGTATAATTCGAGTTGTAATGTCTATTCTTCCGGGTCTAAAAATTGTTAATGGTCTACTCGTTTGAATGCCGCCAAGTCAATCTAGGTCCGGAGTGTGCTATCGACTTAGCCTGGTCCTGCACCCTAACTACGCCACTCTACCTACACCCCGGCAGGCCGAAGTAAGGCGAGTCCAGAAACGATTGGACCTGGAGGAAACAAGCCAGTGCACTTGATTGTATGTAGAATGGCGTTCGACCTAAAGATTGCTCGGGAATAGTAAATCGCAATTGAGTTATAGATAGGAAATGGATTTTACTGTTTTTCTTGACTTCAGTGTGCAGGAAAAATAAAGATCCCATGACGATGGTGAATGAAGCCAGAGCTACCAAAGCTCCGACATCCCCTAAGGTGGCTTGTTGTCGATGTTTCAAACATTGATAGCGAGTGTCGGTGGAGCTACTAAGTTCCGGTAAAGCCAGTGGGCCAGCCGTCAACATGAAGAAAAGATGGTGGGAAGACTCCCCAGTGGGGTCTGCTATCGATGCACTGCATGTTGACAGTGGTCACTGCCGGAGCTACCAAGCTCCGACACCCCAGAGGATTAACCGTCGATGCTCTATGCGTTGACAAGGGTCACTGCCGGAGCTACTAAGCTCTGACAACCTCAGGGGGCCCCTACTATCGGGGACTTCGGACCTACAGACTACAAGTTCGAAGCATGCAAGTCTTCAACAAAGTGCTACATCCTCTTGGTACATGTTCACAATCAAATTGTGTACAAAGGTGTTGAAGACAAGAAAATGAAATTCATAAAAAACTTGGATTTCATTTATCTGGAGACAACAGATTACAAAATTGGAGAAAAAGAAGAGAGAATACAAGCGGGAGCTACAAAGAGAGAATCCTAAACCCTATGGAAGAAAGAGGCGACCTTATGGGCAACCTCCGACACGCTGGCTTTGGCGGCTTCCCCCTCTCCGTCGATGGGGCCTTCAAGCACCGGGTCCAGTGGGAAGTGAGGGTCCCGACTTTGTAGCATGTTAGCATAAACTCTATAAAGTTATTCACACGGGATTGTCCCTCGGTTTCCAGCTGGTCCACGATGACATCGCCCATCTTGGTGAGCTTGTTACCTGCTGAACTCAACGCTTGCAACGCCCGGTCCAGCTTCGGCACTGGATCATCTGGACACACGGGACTAAAACCCATCGGCGTCAGCGCGTCGTTGGCTTTGCCCAAAAAGTCCCAAACTTGTTGGGACTCTGCAGCCCTCGAGCCTCGCATCTCCTCCAAGGATCTTCTGGTCACCGCATGCTCCGAATTCTCCCGGGCAAGGCGCTCAACCTCTTTGGCGTTCTGCTGAATCTTTTCAGCAACCTGCCTTTCGAGCTTACTAAGCTCCTCCTCCCAGAGTTGTATCTTGTTCCGGCGGTCAACCAGGTCCTTCTCCCGGCCCTGCACCTTCTTCTCCCTAGAAGCAATTTCATCCTCCCTCTTGTGGAGGTCCTCCCCTCGCTGCCAGGCCTTCTTCTCCTCTTTCTTGCAGCGCTCATCCAGCTTCTTGGTACACTCTGCGAGACTCTTGTCACCCAGAGTCAACCTCTGAGTGAGCTCCTCCTCCCTCTTCACGAGGTCATCCCGCAGCTCCAGGAGTTTTTGTTTTTCATCTTTGAGCTTTCTCTCCTACTCCTCAAGAGCCTCCCGGTGCTTGACGAGGCTGTTGTGGATGGCGTCGAGCCTCTCTTGGCGATCACTTGCTGCATTATTAGCAGCTACGGCCTGTTCATAGATGGCCTGGGACTGATTGTCAAGGGATCGCGTCATGCTTTCCCTCTCGTCCAGCAGCTGGCCCCAGTACTCCATCCAGGCCTTCTCCTTCTTCACCCACTCCCTTTCGTCAGCCAGCCTGGTTTGCGCCAGCTTGGTATCGAACTGGAGTCGATTGCGCCACCTCCTAAGGGTTTGGCGCTCCTCCTCGAGGGCCTTGCTGTCGTGGAAGAAGGCCAGTTGCACTTGACAAAGGCTGGAGCAGGCGTTGTCGATAGACAACAACAGAGGGATCGGCTCCAGACCTGCCGGGGTCCTCTCCGCTGGCTCCAGCGGGTTCTCCATAACAAAAAACGGGTCCCACTCTACAAGAGAGGTCCCCTGGGCTTCCACGGCACTAGGGTCACCCTCCGGGATAGCCTCGGCCACCGCCGAGGAAGGTCCTGCAACAGAAGTTTCAACCTCCGGAGCTGGCTCCAAAGGTCCCGCTGCCAGGTCATCAACAACTGGTCCCTCAGGCGGGGGACTGACAGTTTCATCTTGGCACCCTGGCTCAGGTGTAGGTTCTCCAAGACCACTACCTCCGGGGCAGGCGTTGAAGGTTTGGCCGGAGCTGAAGCCACTTCTGGCTCTGACACTGGCGCCTCCTCCGTCGCCAGCTCAGGGCCGGCGCTTCGACCGTCATGGGCTCGGGCGCCGACACTTCTGCAGCAACCGGCTCAGGTGCTGGAACTTCTTCGACGACCGACTCAGGCGTCGGAACTTCATCAACACCCGACTCCACCGTCGGGGCTTCATCAACCACCGGTTCCGCTGTCGGGGCTTCAACAACGTCCGGCTCTAGGGTCGGGATTGCAGCTACCTCCGGCCCTGAGTCCGGAGCGTCCATCTTCTTAGCATCCAAACCCGGAGCTTCAACCTCCGGGGCTGGTGCCGCTGGTACATCTTCATTCTCGTGGTCCGGTGCTACCACGGGAGCTTCAGGGGATGAGTCGAGGTCTAGGACCATGACAGCCGGCGTCGGGGCTGCCGCGACCTCAGCCACCACCTGGGGCGGTGTTGGGATTGGAGCCGGAGCCTCCGCTTGCACAGCCTCAGCTACTGTTGCAGGAACCGGAGCTTCGACCCCTTTCTTGGGTAACCTGTGGATGAAGGACGAAGACACTCAAAACATGATTACAGCAAAAACAACCAACTGAGGTAAAAAACCAAATTTACCTTGGAAGACTTCCGCTCGAGATAGCGCGGAACCTCTTCCTCAGACGCTCGAGGCCGGACCCTGTCACCACTGGCGTGGTAGCTACGGAAGGTTCCCTGGAGCTTGCTGTTGCCGTCAGTGTCGCCTTGGTTGAGGCCCCCCTAGACTGAGAAGGACCCCAGGACCTGGAGCCCTCAGCAGGCCCTGCTACCAGAGCCACATGGCCAGAGCTAGCACCCCGGGGAGATGCCAATGATGGGGTAGTTGCCACTGTTGAAGGCCTTCCCCTCCAGAGAAGGAGCTGCTACGGAAGGAGCAGGTCTGACGAACCTCCTGTCAGAGTGCTTCAACTTCCTCTTACGGCTCGAGGTCTCGACCAATTCTTTGCCCTTGCCCACGACTTCAACTCTCTGTCTCGAGGCGGAAGGGGACCGCCCTCGGAAGCTCCGGGGATCGCCAACCCGATGGTCAAACGCCTCTCAACTTCACCAAGGTCGTCAGGCACCGACATCTTCCGCCGGAGCTCCCTGCTGAACTCCGCCTCCATGTTCATAGGGAGGAAAGCCGCAGGCGGAGTCAAGTCATCACCCTCGACATCGATGTCGTGCTGGAACTTCTTGAGGTGAAACTCCAAAGTTGCGCCTTCCATGTTGGACTTCAAACCGGTCTCGATCCGGTCGTCGTCCATCACGCTGTTGAGGGCCCAGGCAAGCTTCTCCCTCTTCTTCAGCGTAGCCCACCTGTTGACCAGGAAGTTGCAGAATACCGCCTGGGGAGTCACCCCTCCCTCCACACATTGGCGGATTCTGGTCAGAGCAGGGTTGAAGGCATCCGATAGCACTGGAACTTCGCTCCAAGCATCAGTGTCGATGTTGGGGAGGCCTTCGGGAAACTCCAGCTTCTCATGCTCCTCCACCCTGATGACAATCCAATCCTTCTTCCAGTCGTCCCACTTTCTAGAAGGGAACGACCGCAAGTACTTGTACGGGCACTTCTTGTGCTTCACAAAATAATAGAAACCAAGGTACTCGTCACTCTTGCCGGTGGTGTGGATGGTGAAAAAGGTGCGGAAGAGCTCGACGCAGGGAGGAATACCCACCCACATCTCGAAGAAGTGGACGAAGATCGACACCAGAAGAATGCAGTGGGGGCCAAGGTGGTACAGCTGCAGACCATAGAAGTCTAGCAGCATCAAGAGAAAAGTGGAAAAGCATGGGATCAGTCCCACCATAGTGTACGTGAAGAAGTACACCATGTCACTGGCGTGCTCCTTCTCGAACAGAAGCTTGCCGGCGCGGACCTGGTGGTTGAAGAAGTCACTGGACCACCCTATGAGGGCCCGAACCTTCTTCAAATCACCGTCGGTCTTAAGTCGACTCTTGCGGAGACCCAACTCCATCGCAGCACAGCGTGGCGAGAGAGGAAAAGCGAGTGAAAGTTTGGAGGATTTGAGCGCAAGTTCGAATGAAGGCGTAAAGAATCCCCAAACGGTGCGCGCTTTCCTTCTTAAGTAAGCCCCCGCAACGCTTGGATGGAAACCGCAAAGGAGCCGACGATACAGTTCAAAAACTTCACCCTACCAATGACAAAGGGTCCCGGGGCCACCCCGACGATCAAGTCGAGGTCCTTACCCCCAGGGGAACGGTTGTCATCATGAAAGGCGGGAAGCCCGAGGGCAGCGGCCTGACAGGGCGCGCGGAACCGATACGATTTTTGTATCAGGAATCGGCGACCTTCAATTGCGTGAGATCTGCATGCTCAGATCTCACCTGCCGCATCCTGGACATGCCACGTAGCATTTGTTTAACTGCGAACTACCACCAATGGCACATCCGAAGACCCTTGAAGACGCGGCTCAAAAACCGAAGGATGGACCCACCTCCGGCAGAACGACTTCATCCAAAAGGTCTCTCCCAGAGGTGGGCCCAGGGGGCCACTGTCGGTACCCTGCATACCGTATACCCCTTGGGACTGCAAAAAGACTAAAGGAACTTCGGCCCCACATGTCATACGGGATCGGACCTGCCTCCCTTCTATGGTTAGTCCCGGTGCTGCCACGTGTATACAGCAATCGGAGCTACGTCCCACACATGGGAAAGCTTCAGGCTAAATACCTGTGCGGCACCTCCGGACCTAACCCCCGACAGAGGGAAGCTCTGGTACCGACATGTGTACATCTGCACCGGACCTACCCATCCCAGACGGTAAGCTCCGAAGCTACCACGTGTCCAACTGTCGGACCTTCAACCTCAACAATCAAATTGGATGACCCCCAATGGCTCGGACCTTCAAGGGACAATCAAAGACTTCAAGACCCGATTAAGTGTCATTAATACCATATTAATGACACACGATCCGAAGGGCCTTAATACCAGTAACCACACTATTAAGGGTAATTAACCTCATTAATTGTGTATTAAGCATCAGTAACCGCCAGGGCCACATGTCGGGCCAGGCTAGCGATGTAATGACCAGTCCTTGTACTATAAAAGGACTGGTCGAGCGATACACACGGACTCTCTGGACTCTCTCTGGGCTCGACTCTTAGAGACCTCTTCAATACTCGGCTCTGACACACACTCACAAGTGCTCAGACGCTCAATACAACAACTACACACCCCGTGGAGTAGGGTATTACGCTTAGGTGGCCCGAACCACATAAATCTTCATGTCTATTTGTCATCGTGTTCTGAATCTCTGCGCGCCCAGTACCGAACTACAAACTCCGCGGACTACTAACAGTAGTACCGGGAGAATTGCCGGAACAAGACCCCGACAATTACCAATAATTTTCCGCATCATCCCTATTCCAAGATGGCCTAGGCGTGAATATCAGGTCTTGAATATATCAACATTCTGGAAAATCACCTTGTATGCAACATATGGTACGGGTTTGATGTATGTGTAATACAACCCAGATGGAGTGAAAGGAATTCTTTCTAGAACTTCATGGCCATATCCGGAATTATTAGAAATAATAAAAAATTCTTCTATGTTATCTTTTGGTACATATATGTAACCTATTTTTTCGGACATCTCTAAAACTTATGAGACTACGTGTAGAATCGGGATACAACAAAGCATCCTCGATCATAACTTGTTTACCATTTGGAAACTCAATAGTGGCTCGACCGGAGCCAACTATTGTTGCATCGCGTTCAGCGATGGTTAAAGAATTTTCTGACCTTCTAGTTAGAGCCTGGAAATATTTTGTTTCCCTAAGTATAGAGTTTGTGGTGCAACTATTCACAAGACACATTTGTTTTTTCATCTTAACTTCCTATGAGATCTAACAATTAAGAATTGCAATAATTCAATAAATTGCATTGAAACATGTATTTACAAAATTAGAGTATTAAATAACTCTAATACAAAAGAACAAATATGTTCATCACAACACACTTTATTACATAGACTATTGTATTTACAAATTTCTATGGTAAGCGATCTAGATTAGATCGTCGAACATGTCATTTGATTTATATTCTACCATAGTATTGTCCATGTCCATATAGACATCAACACTTAATGTTGGCTCGTTGTTGTTTAGATCTTCCACATTCTTGCTTGAACAACCGACTTCAAATGTTGGCTTTGTCGAGATACTAAAGTGAGTTTCATACTCATTTCCTGATCCTAGAGTTTTTTTGTATTTTCCCAATGATTTTTGGTATGAAGTTACAAGGTGTTTAGGAGTGCAACACTTGTCAGCTGTATGATTGAAAGTGACACATGCCTTACACTGCATATTTTTCTTTTTGAGAGAGCATCATCCTTTTTTATTTTCTTTGAGAATCCCTTTTTTCTGCCTATTACAGCGGTGTCTAGCAGATCTATCATTCTTCTTAGTAGTTATATCCTTAGAAAAAATTGATTTCTTCTCATTATAATGAATTTCAGGTAGAGGAGCAGCCCCAACACGACGTTGGTGATGATACTTAATAGTAAGATCATCATGCTTCTCTACCTGGAGTAAATCACGAATGAGGTCAGCATATTGCTAGTCGTTGCGAGCCCGGTATTGATGTTGTAAAACCCGATCAGAAGGGAGCATTGTTTGAAGTGTCTTTTCATTTTTTTCCTCCTCTGATGGTTCTTTCTCAGAAAATCTTAATTTGGCACAGACCTTATGAACTGCATGATTATAGTCTTCTATAGACTTGAAGTCTTGAAGATAGAGTTGAGTCCATTCATGATTGGCCTCTGACAATAATATTGTCTTTTATTGTTCATATCGACCTTTTAATGTCACCTAGAGACTATGAGGTTCCTCCTCCATCACATGTTCCGTCGGGGTGAAAGTGGTTCCGAATGATATAAAGTGTCTAATACTTGTATGTATCCAGAAATGTTGCATTTCTTTCTGCAAGAGGAGTAAGTGCAGACATAATTCCACGAAAAGTCAAGCTTATCTTGATGTCAAGAGACCATGTAGAGTAGTTGTGACCATCAAAGGCAAGTTCTTGAAACTCGCGAGCCATTGATTCCTACATATAGAAAACTAGAGATTTTATTAATAAAATCATCATGGTGGTGTTGTAATAAGTGTATTAATCATAATAAAAAAACATATAGAAATTATTCATTTTTGTCCAGCCAAATTATGAAAAATGGCATAGCAAAAAGAATAATCCACGGTATAATTTATTCTCAATAAGGCCAACTTGTAAAAATGGCCGAATGAAAATGAGTCATATAAATTGTATTTAGATATGATTCATGCTTGTATTAAGCCAAATATTCCCAAATGGCTTAATTAAGATAAATCAAATCTCTTTTATTTATGTGTAATCATATTGTCTCATCATAAGCCAAAACTTTAAAATTATCTTAAATGATAGTACATATAAATATTCGAAATATAGTTAATAAAATTCTATTACTTTTGGGCCAAAATTTTAAATAATAACCTGAACAAAAAGAATTTTGGACAATGTGTTACTGATTGAATTTCTAAATTCATTCGGCCAAATTTTTTAATTATAGCCAAATTTTATGAATTCAATCGAAATATTGCAAGAAAATATATTGCACTTCAACCCTTGTCATAATCATAGCTATATTTACATATAATTTAAAAGATTACACAAATTTGCAAGAATTTAAACTAAATTCAAATTCAAATTTAAACTAAAATCTAAACTGCAAACAAATAAAATATTAAACAAATATAGTAATAGTAGTGGGCCGGTTTCTTAATAGAAACCAGACCCGCTACTAACTTTGTTTGGCTCATGGTGCGACTACGCGCCTTGTGGCTTAGCCCGATCACGACCCATGTGGCAGCCTGGCTGCTGGCCTACGTGGCCCGCCCAGCCGACGGCCCTACCAATAACCAAGGGCAGCGCGACCTAGTGCGGGTTGAATCGATAAGAGAGGGGGTACGATCGGTGGGCATTAGGGTTACCCCGTAGCCGCACCACCTCGTGCCCTCCGCCGCAACATTCTGCCGCTCCTTGTGGTTGCCATACCGTTCCACCCATCCTGCTTACTTTGCCTTTGGTCCGCACTTCGCCGATGTTCTGCTCTCCCGCCCTTCATCCACGCAGGCACCACACTCCCTCCTTCCCTCCTTTTTCGGTGCCGTTCCCCCACCGCTTACCGACTCGGACCGGCGGTCGAATCCCCCGACCGGGTTGCTCGGCTACTACCGATGAGGTGGGCAAATCGGCGGAAGATGCGGTTCCCGCACGGGCTCGTGAGAGCCGGGGGGAATCGGATCCCGAAGGCCCAGCTTCTTCTCGAAGGGTCGCCGGTGGGGTTGCGGTTGAAGGCAGCAATGACGGTTGTTGCGGAGTTCTCGGCGCTAGTGGTCCTTGAGGACGACCTCGTGGTCCGATACGGATCCTTGTCGTGCGTCGTAGCGCCGGCGGCACTGCGATTTTGAGGACCACAGTGATGTTTCGTCCGCCATCTTCTTGCCTTCCTCCATATTCCTCCCCCTGACCACTTGATGACGAGGGATCAAGAATCGACGCAACCCGGTTCGGGGTCTCCCCATCGTGGACGGCGTGCGTTTCCTCTTGACAACCCAACGGTTGGGCGTTGAGATCCGAGAGTGGAACTGGAGAAGGGGACCAAGGCCGCTCCATAGTCCGCCGGTATGGTTCTGTTGTTCTTGTTGCAATAGGGATGGCTACACTACGGCGTCGACCACCACAGCGGGTGCAGCGGCGGTGGCGTCTTCTTCCGGAGGCACCGGCCATAGCATGGTGGTGCCAACCATCACGGCCTGTGTGGCCATGTTGCTAGCGAGAACAATCTCCAACTTGGAAAATGATAAGGACAAGATCAACAAGTCTGGATCTTTGCATCTTGCCATTGAATTCGTCTTCTCTCTTTGATTTTGCTCTATAGAGCAGTGCTGATAACGTTAAAATTGAGAGGGAGATACGAAGATGGTTGTAAATGATTGTACTCTTTATTCATTCATTGTCCTTCTATTTATACATTTTGAGAAGACACAAAGATGGAGGGATTTGTCCTTTCATGAAGGGACAAAGTAACTACTCTATGACAGTTATCAAGTGATCACATGTTTAATGTGTTATAACAAAAATATTAGTGCTGGCTGAGCTGCGTCAATAGTCATCCACTGACTGAAAATGTCTTCTAGACATCAGGGCATGACTCTGGAATCGCACAATTTGGACCAGAAAGACAGAGGCCATGCCCAGCATCTCAGATGTCAGAACAATCAACCATCCCTAAAATCGAATGCTACAGTAATTGACAAAGGGAATATCGCACTCATGGACTTATGGGCACCGTCTCTTGCATTCCATGAGCTGCAAAAACTGCACGAAATCGTCTGCCCAAATAAAAAGGTACAATGACAAAACAAAGCAAGCTGACGATAATTTGAACATCAGACTAGCCACCACAACAGTGACACAGGAGGATTTGGAATAGCCTTCATTGACCATGTTGTCCATGAAGTTCCATTGGATGAACAATTCAAAACACAATTACATGGCAATTTTGTGACCAGAAAAGCCTTCAAGAATTCTGGAATGAATCTCAGGAAGGCGCTTCCAAGGTCATAAATACAATTACCCAAAAATGTTTTATTGCGAGTCCAAAACGAACATCAGGGTATCAAACTCAGCACTCAAAAATGTTTGCCTATTTACCGCACGGGCTGCTGGTTGTAATGACTCTTCTCTTTCTTCTTGGCTGCCGCAAGCCTTGCACTCCTTGCAGCAGCCTCGGCAGCAGCAATTTTTGCAGAAGTGTCTGTCTCTTTGCACGATTTCTTCTTCTTCATTGAAGCCATCTTCTTTAGGCGTTCCTTCACATCCACGGAAGCAGCATCTTTATCAGGTTCTGCACTAGCATTCTCCTCTGCCCCATCAGCTACTTCTTGTGTTTCTTTTGCCTCCTTTGAACTCTTCTCTTTCTTGTTTTTCTTTTTCTTAGAGCTCTTGCTCTCTGATGGGGCCACAGCATCATCCTTTTTCTCCCCATCAACAGTTTGATCCGCACCTTTCTTCTCAGCTGCAAGAAAAATGAAGAGACAAATCCATATCAACAACCCATCACATAGAAAGATGTTTATATCACAATTCAACTTCTCTTTAGTTCACACTGACCCCCCAAGCACGATTTAGCACCATGAGAAATGAAAGGGGAAATTAGAATGTACTGTAGCCTTTTCATTCTTACCATCCTGTGCAGCATTGCTTGAATTCCCAGAAAGCCCCAATTCGGCCAATACCGCATCAAGTTCTGCTAGTTCCTTCTTTTTCAACTCCTTCTTAGATAGCTGCCTTTCCGTATCTTTAGGTGGTGCAGGTGGAGCTGCAACTGCAACTATCTTCACAGCAGGCTCAGCAGAGACATCCTCTGCTTCATGCTCATGTTCATCCTCAGCACCATCATCAACCTCATCATAAAGGTCCTCATCATCACTTTCAACATCCTGCAGCAAGTAGAAGCAATTACATTATGAGTACAGCCAGCGAGGCTTATAATAAAACACTCAATCAAACATGTTATACTTTGAATTTCCCTTCAATTATTGTAGCATTCAACATCAGTAAGGTGTGCTTTCCATTAACAAGTTCAAGTAAGCAAGAAAATTTCTGGTAGAAACTAAATTGAACTACCAGGGAATAATAAGAAAAAAATCGACAACTATGGTCATTCACCTAAGCATATGTTGGGCATGTTACGTATATCGACCAAAAAAACATTTGGTTGCAATAATAAACTGCATGGCAAAATGCAACCATTAGATAGAAAAGGACAAGATTCAGCACAAAGACACATAATTAAGGCATTTTTCTGTGGGGATTGACCCTTTCGATGCCTACACTAAAAAGGGGAATCCTTGCATCCGTTGCTGATTTTCACCGGTTAAAAAAAATTATCGATATTAGTCAAGCAGCATAGTGGAGAGCATGGACTGGACAAACAAGAGTAATCCTTGCATCCGTTACCAACACTAATCAAGCCGCATAGTACAGTGCATGCATTGGGCAACCAATGGGAATCCATACATCTGTTATGCATATTAATCAAGCCGCATAGTATGCACGTACGCCCTACAACACTTCTCATGCCTCCCTTTCAAAATTTCATGCCAATACTCGACCAGCAAACTAATCAGTAACCATAATATGTTAGAGCCCGACTGCTATGCAAGCAGGCATGCGGTGCAAGCGTGCAAGCAAATATTTTAAACCTTCAGATTACAATCTAACGGTGCTTTCATTTTTTACACATAAATCCTCCACCTTAACTCACAAAATATGCAAAAGAGACCTTGTATCCGAGCCGAGCCGACCGAAAACGCTTGACTCCCGATCGATCTCGTGACCTGTGCGCCGCCTCATAACCGCTGTCGTGCTTAGCGCCTGCCCTAGTACGTGCTGCCGCCAGCCGCCGCCTGCGCACGCCGCCTGCCGCCACGAGAAGCCTGCCTCGCGGCCTGTTAATGCGGCGCAGCACGCGTGCTGTGTCCTGGATAGGAAGGCTGCAAGCAGCCGTACGTGAACAGCACGTGTTGTGTACAGGCTGCAAGCAGCCGTACGTGAACATCGCTCTGAGGTGTAGCTGCCGCATGCCGACCGGTGTGCTGCAAGCAACCGCGGGTGACATGGGATCCCAATACGATGGCACAAACTGCAACAGAGATTTAACACAGATGAATTGTACTCCGAATAGGTAATACGAAACTGATCTTTATTGTTCAAGATATCAATTATTTGGTTCTACAAATTTGACACTTCAATAATGTTCATGCAGACCACAAGTTACAATAGGAGAAACTCATGATCATATACCTCTCGGTAATGTCGAGTCATATGAAATACTTGGTGACAATTCTGATTGCGCCATGAATAATAGGTACTAACTATTTTGTACTCCTATATTGTATTATATCTTTACTATTAAGTAATATATAATGCAAGGTGATTGTATGTCATGTACAGACTTGTATTACAGTCTACTACTTGGGATGATTCGGAACATGACAATATTACTGATGGATTTACAACACCAACGAAGAAAAAAAATGTTCTTGAAGTGAGTGTTTTATATATTTAATTTTCATATGTTTACAATTTGTCATTTGATAATGAATAATAATTATTTATATTTATAGGTGGGCATGACATTTGATGATGTTGAATCTGTAGAGAAATTTTACAAGAACTATGCACATGATATTGGTTTTTCTGTTCGTATTGGACAACAAAGACATGATGAAAGAGGATTTGTTAAATGGAAACGGTACTTATGTGCAAGAGAAGGTTTCAGATCAGAAAAAGGTAGTACATCCAATGATTTGTCCAATTTGCGATTTACTAGGGAGAGTAGATGTGGATGTGGAGCTTATATTTATGTGAAACGCACTATTGAAGGAAAATATGAGATTGCAAGATTTCATGAGGAACATAACCATGATCTTGTTACACCTAGCAAAGTTCATCTACTTAGATCCAAGCGACATGTCAGTGAGAAGGCTAAAACAACCCTTTTTAATTGTCACAAAGCAAGCATCGGAACATCACAAGCATATAGGCTGCTACATGTGGGTGCTGGGGGTTTTGAGTATGTGGATTGCACAAAAAAAGATCTACAAAACTTCTATACTGATTTTCGAAAGAAAATAAAAAATGCGGATGCTCAAATGTTCATTGACCAATTTGAGACATTAAAGGAGTTGGATGCAGATTTTTTCTATGAATATGAAGTGAATGATGGTCGTTTGGTTCGTGTTTTTTGGGCAGATGCGACTAGTAGGAAGAACTACGATCATTTCGGTGATGTGGTCAGTTTTGATTCCACCTATAGCACTAACCAATATGATATGATATTTACACCTTTCACTGGCATGGATCATCATATGTGTTCTATATTTTTTGGTGCTGGTTTTTTAGCTGATGAAAAGATTGAAAGCTACATTTGGTTATTTGAAACATTTTTTCGAGCTATGAGAGGGAAGGCTCCCAATCTTATCGTTACTGATGAGGATGCCAGTATGAGGGCTACCATTGCTACAGTTTTTCCAAAGACCATGCATAGGTTGTGTATGTGGAATATAATGAAGAAATTTCCCGAGAAAATTGGTCCAAGATTATCACAGGATGATCAGTTCTGGAAAACGGTGAACTCATGTGTATGGGGTTCAGAAACAGTAGATGAGTTTGAAAACCAATGGCATTACATGATAACAGCTTATAATTTGGAGGACAATGAATGGCTACGCAACAGATATGAAATTCGCCAGTCATGGATTCCAGCATATTTTACTCACATTTGGCTTGGAGGTATTCTTCGGACAACATCAAGGTCAGAGAGTGCAAATTCATTTTTTAATCGCTTTATAGGTCGCAAACTTGCATTTGTAGAGTTTTGGCTACGGTTTGACACTGCATTAAAATGTCAACGACATGAAGAACTCATACATGATAACACCTCTATGCATACGAATGCTAGTTTATTTACTTCATGGGAAATAGAAGAACATGGTGCCACTGTTTTTTACACATGAAGTATTCAGAAACTTTCAAAAAGAGGTGTTAACTGCAAGGGAGTATTGTGATGTTCATAGCTCAATTGAAATGGAGGACAGAAAGATTGTTACCATCACTGACAATCACAACAAAATTATAGAGGTGATTTGTTTCACTAAAGATCAGATATATAAGTGCTCGTGCATGCTTTTTGAGTCAAAAGGAATACCATGTCGTCATATTATACGAATACTCAGAGGTGCAAGATTGAATAAATTACCAATGCACTACATAACAGATAGATGGACAAAATACTGTAAAAGGTAATATGCATACTAATTTTTTTAATGTCATATCTGACAAGTATTATTTTTTATGTAATATCATGTTAATGTTATGTTCTCTAATTTTGTAGGTATGATAAATTGTTAGTGCAAAAGGCAACAACCTCCATAGATGATTCTATTAAAAAGAAGATGTCATGTGTGCATAATAAATTCGCAGATATTTGTCAAATAGCAAAGACATCTGAAGAAGGCGTGAACCTTTTATTACAAAATTTGGAATCATTGTCCTTGTTATTTCAACCTCTATCTCGCACTAGACAAGAAGAGCAAGAGGAATTTATTGGTTGTAGCATTCCAAACGAGGTGCAAATATTGCCACCTAATGATGTTCGTTCAAAAGGAAGGTGAAGAAGAATTTTGGGACATGCAGATAAAGGCAAGAAGAGAAAGAATAAAGAACCAAGTATCCGCAAATGCAAGACATGTCAAACTATTGGACATGATAGTCGTAAGTGCCCGATAAAGGATAGTGTAAGACTCTAATGAACAATGTAAAAGAACGAAGTTTGCATTTTGTTTTAGATATTGAATTGTAATATGTACTGCTTCATGATTTGGCTGAAAAAAGTGTTTTCTCAGTGTCTGTACTCATTATCATACTTTGTTGCTGGTTACTATACTCAGTTTCTGTACAGTATCAGATATTCAATTGTTGAGTACATGTTGTGCCTGATACACAAACTGTCGTGCAAGTCCATCACCAGAGCACTAGCAGCACTTCACATTGCAAATACAAGTAATGGAAAGTCATCAGCAAGCACTGCACTAAACATTTGTGCCACTGAATCAATATGTCGAACACCTTGTGTGCTGCACTAAACATAGATGCAGCTTTGTGCTTCTTCCCTTCTCCAATTCTAGAATGATTCTATAGGCTGATGACAGTGAGCTGAACAGCATCCAGGCGAACTGAAAGGCAGCGCGTCACTTAGACAATACGTCGAACAGCTTCCAAACGCCAATGCCTTCGTGCACCGCTCACAGAGAGGACAGGCGGCAGCCTTCGTGCACCGCTCACAGAGAGCTCGGTCGACGTCGACCTTGCAAGGCCAGTACAGCATGGGACACCAAACGTCAAGCGGGAAGGGGGCGAAGATGGCCTGGGGCGGAGCTCGATCTGGCGGCGACATGGGGCGAGAGCTCGACCGGGGCGTCGGCCTGCGGCGGAGCTCCATCGGCGTCGTCACTGGGCGGAGCTCCATCGGCGTCGTCCTTGGAAGGCCACAACGGGCGTTGAGCAACGAACGGGCATCGGCTCTGATGAAAGACCGGCTCGGCTCACTTCGGAAGGTTTTCTGCAAAATACTAGAGCCTGTGCAGACGGGCTTATCTGCAAAATAGCAAATCACCGTGAAATCTGCATCCGGCGGCTGAGAGTCCACGCTTGCACCGCTAATGCTATTGCACCGTAGTCGCACCCAATATGTTAAGCAAAAACATTTTGATGGTATCAACACATTGCAAAGCGCGTTCTCAACCAAATCATGAGGTTTATGTAGAGCGCGAGAAGGGGAAGCAGACCTCCTGGAGGGCAGCGCGAACGGCGTCCTCGACGTCCATGTCCTTCGCAGGCTCGTCGTCGGCGTCCCAGACGGGGCGCGGCGGCGCGGTGGTGGTGAAGTAGTCGTCGTCGTCCTCGACGTCGGCCCAGGACTTGGTGGTGAGCGGCGCGGGCGCCCAGATGAGCTCCTTCTGCGGCGGCGCCTGCTGCTGCGATGCCTCCCCGTTCGTCTTCCTGGACGACGCCGGCTTGGCCTTGTCGCCCTTCTTCTTCTTGAGGGAATCGAGCGCCGCGAACACGTTGCCGGTGTTGAGCTTCACCTCGTCCGCCGCCCCGCCCCTCCTCCCCCCTCCCACCATGCTCCTTCGCGGCCGCCGCGAACCCCGACTGAGCACGAATCTGAACCTAGCCCGGGCGCCGATCTGCGCGCGGGACGAATCGAGGCGAGGGCTCCTCGCCGCAGGGGGTGGGTCGGCTGGGGTTGCGGGGTGGGCGGCGTGGACACTAGGGTTTTGAGACGGATGGGGCGGAGTCGGAGGCGGCGCGTGCCGCAGCCTTGCCCCTCGCGTTTGTTTAAGGCAGAAGCAGCGGGAGCAGGGGAAGACAGGAGAAGACGGCAGTTCCGCTGCTGCTGTGGTCGCTTGGACTTGGACACGGTAGCTCTACAACTCTATCCGCACGAGGCATTGCCATCGCGCACACGCTACGCGCGAGCGATGCTGCCTGCTGCGCCACTGATCCTCTCTCTCGTCAAGCCTGGACGTTGCGTTCTGCAGCCTTCCCTCTACGCGCGGGATGTGACGTTTGCAGGAGCTCTCGCCATCGCACGGGGCGACACATGCAATAAAAGCTGATACGGAGTAGTAGTAGTAGTACACTACAGGAGGACTGTTCCACTTGCTGTCAGTGGAGCTGCGTCACAACTCATTATCTGACACTGACACGAGAGGAGCTCGTCAGGCAATTAGGAGACTAGAAACAAGATTACTGGCTACGATAAAAACAGTTAGCCAAGACAAAATAGGCAAAAGCAATACTCACTGCGAATCTTTTTATTTAAAAATGAACTTAACTGATAACAAATAAAAAGATAGTATATAGCAAGGATCAGCAGGTCCAAAGCAAGCAGCATGGCCGCTTTGAAGAGCAACTTCGTTACACAAGAGATTCATTTCTTCAGATCCCTATATCAGCAGCATAACAACCCATATTAGGATAGGAGTGTTTGATTTGACGATGATTGGTGCTCTGCAATATTGTTTCCACCCATCACTATTTCTGACGTCACGAAACAACACCTCAACATATTGTGGAAATATCACCACTCAAGTCCCATCAGTACCGAGCTTATCCAAATTTAGATGACCACAGAGGCTAAACGGTTGCTTATATCAAGGTGGAAATTGTGTACATGGTGTAGGATATGAGCAAAACTTAGAATGCTACGCATGCCAGTCAAACTATGCAGGCTGAGATCGTACACGAGGAATCAAGCGACAAAGAATATGAAGATCATGAGGAACACCATCAGCACAAAGAATATCTTCATCATCAGCCACCGATTCGATGAAATGCTGTTGAGGTACTTCAGTAGTTGGCCCTGCGCTCCCTCCACATTGGCCAGTGTGTCATCCATGTTTTCATCAATTCTACCAGAGATAACACAAATTTAGCCAATAGAATACATGACTGAAATCAATGCAATGCAACTCATCAAATTTGCAATCAGATTTTAGGACTGTTATAGGAACGAGGGTAAATTTGTCACCTGGTGGACTCTCAGATTCATCAATGACATCTCAGACAACTTTCACCTATTTGTGTCTAAGTGGACTTCAAGTGTAAGCTACTCTACTCACAAAGAAAGACAATAGATCAATAGAACAAACATTGGTTAAGGAAGATCCACCTGATTGCCAGTTCTCCCTGTTGAGAAACCATGGTTGCCAACTGTGTAAATATGTTGCTCAGCTCATGGATGGTTGATTCCACATTTTGAAGAGCTTCGGCTCTGCTCTGCATGTAACTGTCCTGCTGTACTGCCAATTGCTGCTGCTGCATGAAAGGCTGAGATGATGACGAAGATCCATGGTCACCATTGGTCTTCTTCCTGGTGAAGGGCGTGTAAACAAAGTACTACGTGGTCAGTCCTATTCCCGGTTAAAGGGGCGTGAGCTATAATTTACGTGTTAAGCAAAAGAGCAGTATATCTGATTCGGTGTACCAGCATTGAATTGTCCTAAATAAGGATCACATCAAAGTTTGTCTGTTCTTTAGTATTATGTGCAGGAACTAACTGTGTACAACATAAACTACCATGTTACATGACAACAAACACTGGACAGTGGAAGTACCAAGTCAGACATTATGAGACTAAAATGACTGGGACAGATAAAACCAATTAAGACATTAGCAGCAAGCGTCCCTACTCCCCATGGCCAACTTCTGTATAGAATAGGATGTGGAGGGACTATGCCAAGGTGATTGTGAACAACAGATGAAAGTAAATGCAGACTAAGATGCCTAAGTCTTGTATGTATTAACAGTACCTCTGAAACAATGGGGTGGATGCAGAATCGCTGGCCCATGGCGCTGGGGGCACACTGGATTCAGATGTGTCCCTAGCAACAAGCGGACGTTGATGTATGAATGGATTTGATTCCTTTGCAGCTGACGAGGAGAACATTTGCCTTCTATTTTCGTGAACCTTCAAATTCTGCACATTATGGGAGGAACGACTTTAAGCAATCTACTTGTAGTAAAGATTAACATAAAAAGGAGAACAAAATAATCACTAGAAGAAAACAAAGTGTTATGAGATTTTATCTGACCTCTGTCCGCATCGTAAGAACTTCTTTGAATTCTTTTGTTGCATTCATCAGACGATTTTTCAGGTTGTCCACAACTGTTGTTGAATGATTTGTCGTGTCCTTGGAAAGATTCCCACTCTCATTTTGCGAATCGCAGAGGACTTGTAAGTCTACAACAGCAGAATTCAATGCGGTGATATCCTTCTTGATGACTGATGTCAGCTCTTGTATCTCCATGGTAGGGTCATCAAAAACAGAAGTCCTCTTTGCCACTGCAAGCATTCAGATTATAATATAACCAAAAGACTACCAATCTATACTTCTAAATAGCATGATAGTAATAGTTATCAATATGTGTGTATTCATAAACAGAGGGTACAGCGGTAGGTAATAGTTAAGGTATTGTGGTAATAAATCACATAGGAATTAATGTAAATAACTAGATTACATGGTGGCAAATGGAACAAAAAGCTGTAAAACAATAAGATAAAGGACTTAAGGTAATATGCAAAATGTATCAAATTTTTTACTTGTGACATATCTCCACATTCAGCAAAATAGCAAGAATCGCGTACATATTATATATGGGGAAATTATCGAATTCAAGATTTCAGTGCCTAGTCTTAGTCAAAAGCGTAAGGGGTAACTAGCTAACTTTCAGCAAACCATGCTAATGCTTATGAATATATCAATATAATATGGCAGGAATAAGCATCGTCCACATTCAAATGGCATTTTCCAATGGTTGGAATCCATATATTGCTCAGTTCCAAAAATGTTTTTTCTTGCCATTCACAAAACCCGATCGAAGAAAACGGAAAACCACACAAAACATTGTGTGATATGGTACCAAGGCACCTTTAAAACACATATAACCTACACGCTTACGCAACCAACCTAATGCTAACAGTTAAACAAACCCATCTTAGTCCCCCTTACCATTAGCAGTCACATATTGATGAATGCAAAAAAAAAAAAAAAAATACTTTATGTTGTTCTCCAGTCATCCAGTGCATCATTAGCATCATCAAAAAACAAGTGCTTGCAAAGAAAAACTTGCAAGTAGACTTATCCTAACAACCACATGACTACACGAGGATGATTGGATAAACAACATTATAGCAGGCATATAATGCCAAACGTCAGGAAAACAACGAGTAAAAGCGCTGCCTCACGCTAGCATGGTAACCGCAAGCACAAACAGCAATCATTCTCCAGCTACACAGTAAATCGCTAAAAAAACTCGAACCATCCTCTAGAGATCTCACTGCCAACAGCGTGCAAGGGAACTACCAGCTCAACTATATTAGAAGATCGACTGAATGTAAAGCGAGGGGAAGTAGGGCTATACGTTTGGCGAGGCGAGCAAGCTTCTGGGAGGTCTGGTGGATCCCGAGCCCGATCCTGGAGGCGCGGCGGTTGAACTCGGACCGCGCCGATGTACCCTCCAGCGACCCATCAAGGGGACCCCCGCTGTTGGCCGGCGCCGCGGACGGGGCCGGCGTGGCGTGGCTGCGCGCGCTCTCGACCGCGGCGCGGAACTCGTGGGTCCGGTCGCGAAACGACGCCTGCGTGGGCCGCGTCGGGTTCATGGCCGCCGGCGGCGGCGGTGGCGGCGGTGGATCTGGATCTCAGCGTCGGTGGTTGAGCGGGTGGAGGGAGGGAGGGAGGAGAGGAGCACGCGGGCGAAGGGAACGCGGTGACGCGGAGGAGGGGAAGACCGAACAGGCGACGGGGGAATCAAGCTGGATGCAAAATGGGGAAGATCCTTTCTTTTCCTTTTTTTCTTATTATGGCACGTGTTTTTTATAATTATTATGGGCACGTTGGGGAGGACTGCAGCGATTGAAAACCTCCTTTGCACTATACACTTTTATAAGAAAGGAAACCTTTGCACTACCATACTGTCAAATATATATTGAATATCCATTTTAAAATATGTATATATGTATTGAATAAAGTATAGAACTTGTAAAAATTATGAATAAATTCGGGAATTGCTTTCAGGATTTTAAATATTGTCGAGCATACATAGAAAGAATGCTGGTAGGTGTCCAGTAACCGGAGGCAAGTTCCTGGTGGTGCAAGCCGTAGAAATTTGAAGTGATTTTTTCAATGATAGTTTGTTTCAGGTAATCAAATCCAAGGTCATTTAGTACATCATTAAACATTATTTTAGCGCACTTTCAGTGCTAATAACACATAAAACTAAATTTTGAAGATTATTAATTCAAAAAACAAAACTAGTGGCAACCCCAAGTATAACTCACAGTAGCTTAGATTTTCTGTGGTTAAACCAATCTAGTGAACGCAAGTGATGCAAGTGTGCAAGTGATGCAAGTGTGCATATACACAAGCATCTAACTCTACTCTCCATTCTCGAATACTTAACATCTTCTTATTTCTTTTTATACTATAAGACGTCAAAAATTTAAAAACGAATGAAGTATTTATTTTCCAAAATGAAGAACAAAAATCGGGAAAACGGTTACGGTTTTTAAGAAGGGACGTTAAGGCTGTACTGTCCCTATTTATCAGGTTGCATACATAATGGGCCCATCAGAGACTTGCCGTTCATAATTGGCCCGGCAAGATTCTATTCCACATTGAGCCCAATGGGGCATCAGTAACGGTGCTCTGTCCTTCTGGGCCTAACCAACGTATCACGAGTTGGAAATCCATGATCTACAACACCTCTACGAAGGCAGCCCAGCACGCAAGAGTAGCCGCCTGTCTCCGGATCGTCGAAGCCGGAGTTCAGGCACACACATATCTTCTTCTTCCTCTGTCTGAAACAGACATTCCTCCCTTGTATACAGCGACGAAACGCTAGCTGAAACTTTTGACCCTGCGACTGGTCGACTGCACGCGCCTGTACCACGCAACCCAGAGTTTTTCCTTTCTCCAGCCAATTAATAACAGTGCGTAGCGAGCTATGCATCCGTTACTCAGTTGGGTAGGCCTGAACCCATCCAGTTTCGAAGCAGGATGAGAAGACGCTTCAGTCAGCAGAAGGCAGAAAGCAATCTCCACACACTGCACAGTGTAAGCTGCCTAGTTGCAGGCAATTTCCGTGCACATTCCAAGCGTTATCTCCGTCTCGTCGCAAGTGGATAGACATAGGCTACTCTTCTGTATCAAAGGCAGTCATATGCACGTTCAGGCATCGCAGCAATGAACACGTGCTTGAATGGTACCAATAATATGTACCAGATGCATGAACTGATCTGGAAGCACTTTCTAACCTTTCATGCGACGTATGTTCACGGTCAGTTAGGCAGATCTTGCGACATGCGAAGTACAGTACTCCACTATCCTCTCTCCTAACCATGCATTAGTTTACTTCGACAAGTGGTCGAGCTGTTAGTGGAGTATGGACCGTGAAGAAGACTGTCTTTTTTTTTGAAAGGCCCTGAGGCATTCATTCATTTATAAGAAGGCAGAGTTTGTGTTCAAGTAGTACAAACAGAAACACGATATAAGCAGATCATCACAACGGATAGGGAAAGAGGAAGGAAGGAGAAGAAAATATAGCATTAAACCAATTCCCTCCACAACTAGCAAGCCCTTTCCCTCCACATCTACTTGCTCCGTCTTATTTTATTTGATGCTTAGTTCGAATTAATCAGCATCAAATAAAATAAAATAGAAGGAGTACTATTTTTCTTTTTCTTGATGGGGCAACCACTACTTGTCTCTACAAGCGTGTGTAACGTTCGATCAATCGCCCGTCAAAATCACGTTACCTCGAGGCCTCAAGCGGTTAACAAATTAAAAGGTACTTATTCCAAAAGCACGGAGAGCAGGAGGAATCATTTGTTCGTTCAAAGGAATCGTCAGAAGAAAGGCTAAACATATGTGACACCTGCAATCGCCCGTCAAAATCACGTTACCTCGAGGCCTCGAGCGGTTAACAAATTAAAAGGTACTTATTCCAAAAGCACGGAGAGCAGGAGGAATCATTTGTTCGTTCAAAGGAATCGTCAGAAGAAAGGTTAAACATATGTGACGCCTGCAATCGTAAGTTGAACGTCACCCTGTATATGCCCCACTGATAAACGAACCTGCAAATGGATGGATTAGATAAATTATGGTTGGTTCAGTTCAGTTCAGATGCGCCATTACAGGGAAAGCTAGCATGCATCACCTCGTGATTGCGGTTTCACCCACCACTTTTCGCGTACACGATATATATTTGTGGTTCTGCTCATGTGTTAAATATGAACTAATCATATATAGCTGGGCATCTCTGACTCTTCTCGCACTAGCTGCCAAGCAGCAACTTGGAAGTTGGTCGCGCGCATGCATTTGGTTATTATTTGCGTTGACACCATCGTCGTCATCATGATCGATCATGAAATTGTCCTTGCTAGTTGTCACATAGCCGTATGAGTAGCTTAACTTTTTGGCTATGTACTAATGTACACAAAACATGCATGATATGAAAGTGGGAATTATTGGGTGGGCTAGGGGTAGGCACAAAAATCGAAAACCGAGCATTGAAACCCAATTAACCGGAACCGAAACCGGTCCAACTAGAATAGATTTCGGTTTTCCTTCTGAGAAAACCAAATTTTTTTCCAGTTTTCGTTTTTTCCTCGGTTAACATAATAAACCAAATTAGGCTATGTAAACTTATTTTTTTGCAATTTCCAGTCCAACCCAAGTTAGGTCATCCCTAACCGCACTAGTTTCATCCCGCCCCAAGGCCCATCACCCAGCTCAACCCTAACCCACCCACCCAACGCCCTCTTGCCCCACCCCACCCTGCCCCGCTCGATGCGGCCGCCATGCTGTGGTCTCTGTCCTGACACCCCGTTGCAGCGGCGCCGCCAGCCGCCCCAACGCCAGAGCCCCCTGATGGACGACGTCGAGAGAGCTCAGCGACCAGCCATCAAGCGCCCCTGCCTCCCCACGCAGCCACGCCCACCAGCCGCCAAGTTCCCCGCTGGCAGTGCTATTATGAGCCCCTGACACCCCGCCGCCTGTGGTGCACTATCGCTGCTGCCACTGTTCACGTGTTGTTGCCTTCGTTGGCGAGCCGTGCCGCCCTACCTCACGCCTCGATGGCCACCGCGCTCTGGTCGCTGTCCACGATGACCACATCGAGAGAGATCGAGGGTTAGCATTAAGTCTGGTTTTTCTGGTTAACCGTAAACATAACCGATTTTTTGGTTAACCGTTGGACCGATTTTTTATTTTGCATCTCATATTTCGATTTCCAACTTTCAAAAGCCGAATTTCGAAAAAAAAATAGAAAACCCGAACCGAATTACACCAATTAACCGAATGCCCACCCCTAGGGTGAGCCCATGGACAAATGCCCACCTCCTTCGTTAGCGATAGCCGTCGCACTACAGAAAATCCAACATACTTATGACAGTCGGATGCCGTCGTAAATAAGAGGAATGTTGTCGCAAATAAGGAAAGTTGTTGTAGATTTATCATTTTTCTGTAGTGTTGGATCATGGGCGGAAGGCTATGATTGAGTCGACACATGACTAAATATTGACCTAGCTACAATACTACTTAGCAAGTATACAGTGTGGAATGTAAAATATAATCAGTAAACAAGAGATTAAAAAATGGTCATTATTTCTAAGGTAGTGTAAGGATGTTGTTGATGGTCTTTAAGTACCATATTTTGACCGTCAACTCACCTCATAATGTGCATAAAAGAAACACAAAACATTGTGGTAGGGCTATACACTAACCCAATTCCACAAGTGTTGGTGTCTATTTGTATGCAGCTGAATTATTACACAAAATACCAAAACATGCAGGGGTGAATCCATGAAAATGGATTTCAACAAATCAGACGATGACACGTGGCAACACATGGATCAAATGGCTCACAAACAGAAGAATACGAGGAGATCCAATGGTGTTGCACCCATATACATCAAGGGGGCCCACCTGGAAGGCACCTGGAGGAAGCACTCCCCGAGGGGAGGCTTGACTAGGTCGACCGAACCAGGGGTTCGGCCGACCCCTTCCTGATGCCAAACTCGGTCAAATGACACGTGTTGGCTCCTCCTGACTCCCTGGAGTAAATGGTGACAGAATCGCGCGTTAATTGTGGCGGGAACCGACCCTTCTCCACCTATAAATAGACCCCCTCACCTCACTTCTCACACACACCAAAAGTTGATAATAGTGCTACACTCCAAAGGTTTAGAGTAGTCCTAGAGGCTACCAAAGTAGAAGAAGAGTGTGGTGAAGAGTCTAGGAGAAGGAGGCTTGGGCTTGTCAAGTCCCTCTTCTACACTTGTACCCCTACAAAGGTTTTACTCAATCAAGTAAGCCATTGTGAATTCAATACAAGTTTGATCTTTTATTCTTAGTAGTTTGCACAAGTAGTTACTTGTGGGTTCACTGCTTTAATTCATTAGAGGCTCTAGTTGTAATTTTGTGTTCGAAACAACTAGAGTAGTGATTTAGAACGTAAGCGTGGTGCTTAGGTTATAAATCATCAGTGGATATCTTGTAGACCCACAGATTGAAGAGGTAGGCAGTAGGTGGTGACAACTCTATCTGTCCTTCGTAATCCTCCACGTTCGGATATGCCATAGGCTCTTGGCGGGAGTCGTCCTAGTATTGCTAGGAGTGAGCCTGTGCCCGGAGCAAGAATCTACTACAAACTACCTTGAATTAGGATCAATATTTTGAATTCCTCTCTGTTCCTTGCCTACCAAACAACTTTGTGTCCTTGGGTGAGCTAGTTCGAAAGATTAGCACACACGTTCTTTGGATTCGATACCCTTGGAAATACTCTTTAAGGGGAAGTGCTACAACGGTATTTCCGTGCGCTTGCGGATAACTCTGTGGTGTTAAGAAATACCAACAAGCATTTCTGGCGCTGTTGTCGGGGAACGGTTGCTGTTAATCTTCAAACCAAGATCACCCTCGTATCATATCACCCTTATCTACCATCTTACATTTCTTATTCTTACCTTACCACCACCATATAAATGGAGCAACCCACCATTCTTTCTTACTCTGCTCCGAATGGCAAGTTTTGTGAGCCACCGCCTTCGGCGGAACCTATTTGTCCAACCAGCTATGAACTTTGCCCTGGCTTTATAGCCATGGTTCGGAAACAATCCTTTTCAGGAACGGATTGTGAAAATCCTTACCACCATCTACGAGAGTTCGAACAACTGTGTTCATGTCTTCTAATCAAAGGTATGACACATGAAACTCTCAAATGGAAGTTGTTTCCTTTTTCCATCAAGGAAAAAGCCAAACAATGGTACAACCACTACGTTGGGAAGACAAACGGTGATTGGAGTGAATTACGAGACAAATTTTGTCTTGCTTTCTTTCCCATTGCCCAAATTGTTTCCTTACGAAAGGAAGTATTATGTTTCCAGCAGATGGAGAAAGAATCCATAGGTGCAGGTTGGGACAAATTTTCTATTTTGAAAAATTCTGGCCCAGATTTGTTAATCCCTGATCCAATGCTTTTGCAACATTTCTTCATGGGATTAAACAAAGAGTATGCCCTATATCTTGACATTACGACTGGAGGATCTTTCCTTTATAAGACTCCAGAAAAAGGCAAGGATCTTCTGGACAGAATTCTAGAAAATTCTTCCTTCATTATGGGTCTTAACGAGCCTCCCTAAGAGGAAGTCATGTCAAGAACGGAGGATACACTCTTGGACAAGGATGAACCCATTTTTTGTTTACCCCAAGGCTTGCCAGAGGAATCCTCTCCCGAACCTGAGACTATGAAGGTAGAAGAAATTCAACCCTCGCAGTTTCCATTTTACTTCGAGGAAGAGCTTTTTGAAGATTATGGAAATACCTCGAAGTATTGTTGCTATAGGAAACCTTCGTTGCCACCAACTCCACCTTAACCACCTGACGGGGTGTTCGTTCGTCAGACGGTCAAGGAGTTGACCTCTATCCTAAGAAGAGAGTGGACAGCTGAAGTCGAGAATTCACCTGAAATTCTTCGGATGACCTCACCTTTGGCTACCATTTTATGTTCTATTAGAGGGACACCAATGAGAATCCTATACAACCCTACTGTTGGAGCAAATCTCATTTCCGATTCTTGTGCTCTCGCCATTCTTGGCGATGTGCCATTGGCACCAACACGCAAATCCTTCCGAGATTCATTTGGAAACATTCTTGAAGGATGTGGGGTTCTGCAACAAGTGTCTGTTAAACACAAAGATGTTGAGGCTCTCCTAGATTTTCACGTGTTCGAAATCCAAGATTTCGACATCATGATAGGGATTCCCATAGAGATAATTCTCATGGAAGTTCCTTTGGAAGGAAGCCTAAATATCAATCTTGGAGGGAGAAATTTCTCCATGCCTATTCTGCGTTCAAAGAACACATCTGCAGAATCTCCCAACCAAGATGAGCCAATGGAGGAGGTTAGGACTCTTCAATTTTTAGAACCCCCTGAAATTAAAGGAGAACAAGACTTCATCCAAGAGGAGGATGAATTGCAGGAGGAAATTGAATTGACAAAAGAAAAGCCCTCCCCAAAACCTCCTGTTGAGCTCAAGATTCTACCTCCAAGCCTACGTTATGCCTTTCTAAACGGCGATTTGGAAGCCCCTGTCATCATAAGTGACAAGCTTTCAGATGATGAAACGCTCAAACGCATAGCCATGTTAGAAAGGCATAGAGCTGTTTTTGGATATTCACTTCAGGATCTCAAGGGAATTAGTCCAGCATTGTGCACCCATCATATTCCTATTGACCCTGAGAGTGCCCCCTCAAAGGAACCTCAAAGGCGATTGAATAATGTGATGCGGGAAGTTGTCAAGAAAGAAGTCTTGAAACTTCTACATGCCAGGATTATTTACCCTGTTCCTCATAGTGAATGGGTAAGTCCAATTCAAGTAGTGCCTAAGAAGGGAGGTATGACAGTCGTTCAAAATGAGAGGAATGAATTAATTCCTCAACGGACCTGGATGGAGGATGTGCATTGACTACCAAAAACTTAACAAGGCAACAAGGAAAGACCATTTTCCATTGCCCTTCATCGATGAGATGTTAGAGCGATTGGCAAAACACTCCTACTTCTGTTTCCTTGATGGGTATTCGGGATATCATCAAATTCCTATCCATCCCGATGATCAAAGTAAGACCATATTCACATGTCCTTACGGGACCTATGCCTACCGACGTATGTCCTTTGGACTATGTAACGCTCCTGCCTCTTTCCAGAGATGCATGATGTCTATATTTTCATACATGATCGAGGATAGCATGGAAGATTTCATGGACGATTTCTCCGTCTATAGAAAAACTTTTGATCATTGTCTGGAAAATTTAGACAGGGTCTCACAAAGATGCCATGAGAAGGACCTCGTGCTTAATTGGGAAAAGTGCCATTTCATGGTCCGGGAAGGCATCGTTCTTGGACACTTGGTGTCCGAGAGAGGGATAGAGGTGGACAAAGCTAAAATTGAAGTTATTGAAAAACTTCCACCTCCTATCAATGTTAAGGGAATCCACAGCTTTTTAGGTCATGCGGGGTTCTACCGACGATTTATCAAGGATTTCTCCAAAATCGCTAGACCCCTCACCAACCTATTAGCTAAAGAAGCTCCATTTGATTTCGATGATGAATGCCTTAAATCATTTGATATACTAAAAAAGGCACTCATCTCAGCTCCAATTATCCAACCTCCTGATTGGACGCTGCCATTCGAAATCATGTGTGATGCCAGTGACTTTGCTGTTGGTGCGGTCATAGGCCAAACCAAAGATAAAAATCATCACGCAATAGCCTACGCTAGCAAAACTCTGACAGGATCCCAACTCAATTATGCCACAACTGAGAAAGAGCTCCTAGCAGTAGTTTTTGCTATCGACAAGTTTAGATCCTATTTGGTTGGAGCAAAGGTCATAGTCTACACAGACCATGCTGCTTTAAAATATCTGCTTACCGAAAAGGATGCTAAACCCTTGCTAATTCGATGGATTCTTCTACTCCAAGAATTTGATCTGGAAATAAGAGATAAGAAAGGAGTAGAGAATTCAGTAGCAAATCATCTTTCACGTATGGAAGTCACACAAACCATGTACATACCTATCAGTGACTTTCTACAAGATCATATGCTCCTCAAGGTGACAGACTCTCACCCTTGGTATGCGGATATCGTGAACTTTATGGTCACGGGATACGTACCACCAGGGGAGAACAAAAAGAAACTCATTTATGAGAGTCGTAGACACCATTGGGATGACCCTTACCTCTATCGAGTATGTGTCGATGGCCTTCTTAGAAGGTGCGTCCCATCAATCGAAGGCACCAAAATTATAGAGAAATGCTATGCTGGCCCCTATGGTGGTCATTACGGTGTTTACCGTACTCAGGCAAAGATCTGGCAGAGTGGATTCTATTGGCCTTCAATGTATGACAATACCAAGGAATTCATTCACAGATGTTGGAAATGACAGAAGCATGGAGGAATCTCTGCTCGCGATGTGATGCCCCTAACATACAATCTCCAAGTGGAATTATTTGATGTATGGGGTATTGATTTCATGGGACCTTTTCCTAGGTCTTATGATTGCAAGTATATTCTGGTTGCTGTCGATTATGTGTCAAAATGGGTAGAAGCATTGCCATGCAAAAATTCTGATTCCAAGCAAGTAAGGAAAATGTTCCATGAGATCATTTTCCCACGCTTTGGAACTCCCCGTATGGTCATAAGTGATGGAGGGTCTCATTTCATAGATAAGACCTTCAGGAACTTTTTAAGGGAACTTGGAGTCCAACATAACATTGCTACCCCATACCACCCACAGACAAGTGGTTAAGCAAAAACATCTAATAAGCAAATTAAGAATATTCTGCAAAAGACTGTCTTGGAAATGGGAACGGGATGGAAGCAAAAGCTACCCGACGCATTATGGGCATATCGTACTGCCTACAAGACGCCTATCGACATGTCTCCTTTCCAACTTGTCTATGGGAAGACTTGCCATCTTCCCGTAGAATTGGAACATAGAGCGTATTGGGCCATCAAGCGGTGGAACATGAATCTTAATGAAGCTATAAATCACCGATTGAAGCAAATCTCTGAGTTGGAGGAATGGAGAGATAAGGCGTACCACAGTGCCAGAATTTATAAAGAGAGGACCAAAAGATGGCACGATAAGAGGATTACGCCGAAAGATTTCAAACCTAGAGATAAAGTTTTACTCTTTAACTCTAGGGTTAAACTCTTTGGACATGTGAAACTTAGAAGTAAATGAGAAGGACCCTTCACTGTAGTAGAGACTTCATCCTATGGAGCAATCACACTCTAAGGTGATGATGGTCAACTATTCAAAGTAAATGGGCACCGACTCAAATTATTTCTCGATTCCCAAAAGGATACAGAAAAAGCATTTGACGTGGTAAATCTAATCGATTTCCATGCCATTTCTTTCAATTCTGTTTAAATTCTCCACGTCCAACTAATGGGCCCATCCAATTCTTAATCTATGTGGCTCATTTAATCGACCCAAGAAAATGTGGCCCAAACGGAGCCAGAAGGGGGTCGGCCGAACCCTAGGGTCGGCCGACTCTCCCTTCGCGCCGTTCGCGTTCTGTTTTCTCGTGTTGATCCTCCTCGATATCCTCCACAAAATCCTCAGCGAAACGCATCGTTCCCCACCTATTTAAAGGGAAACAGAGAGGAAAGTTATACACCTCATTGAATCATCATCTTCCTCCCGTCCTCGTCACGGCCGACACGAAGATTGTGCCTCATGCCTCCACCATCTCAACCTTCAACCTGAGCGGGGACATTACGCCCGCCAACGACAAAACTTCCCTCGCCCAACAGCATAGGATGTTTACTACTTAGGATTTTAATTTTTTAAGAACATTTGTTTTCTATTAAATAATGTAAGCATCCCCATATTTTGATTTCAATAAAGTGAACTTACTGGTTCATATAACACCGGTAAAGTTCCCCCTTTAGTTTATTTTGTTGAATAAAGAATTCAGGAAACAAGTGTGGGGGAAACATGTCCCCAAGTCACAACATCCCGACGTGAAAAATTAACGTTGCATATCAAAACACGTTGCGACCGAATGAGCAAAACGACCCGACGAAACAAAGCCACAGAAGAGCCAACAGGAGGTCGGCCGAACCCCCTGGATGACCGACCTGTTTTCTGCTCCATACGACTCCGTTTCGCTCCAGAAAATCGGTTTGGATTTCCTATCCCCACTTTTATGTGCTGCCCTTCTGTTTGATTTGATTCCATATTTTTCATTGCATATCTAAAATGAATCAACTCAACAAATTGAAATAAAATTTGGTAGTCAAGAATTTGCTTAAGCTGAAAATTTGAATACTTTATATTTCAATTTATTATCTTGTTTATGATTCCCATAATTCAATAGGAAAAACACATCATCTAGGTATTTGACTAGTGTGATATGGTAAATGAGTTCTCTAGAAATCATCCTTTTGCTTGAAATTGATTTTGACATTTGTAACTATTTGAAGTCTTGAACTTTGCCTAAATCTCTCATTGGAAATTTATATACCCCCCAAAGCCATATGATACATTCATTGAAAACCACAAGCATATGCCACTTTGCTTTTCATTGAACTTTGTCAAACCTGTGACCCAATTGAGTGACATGCATGAACTTTTTGAATTAAAAACTCTTGTGCACGAAATTTCTCACATTGAGAGTTTGCATCCATTGATTACCCATCCGGCAAAAAGAAACTCCATACAATACAAATGAAAGCCTCTCTAAAAAATAAAAAGGAGTAGAAGACATGGCTACAAGAAAAAGAAAAAGCATCCACTCTTGAAAAAGAGTAAGAGTGCTAAAAAAACTAGCCATGTTTCATCCTTAAAAGAGAGCAAATTCATGGGAGTTATCACCTCACCCCCTCCATTTCATTCATGTGCACAAGAATTTTCCCTTCACTTTGTTCATTGCATAAGTCTCTCATAGGATCAAGTTTTTGACTTAGTAACATATGAATTGCAAATGTGTGCCACATTCATCCCTACCAAGCTCCAGATATAGCCAATTTTAGTATAGGGACAAGAATTGGAAAAACATGCCATGGTGAGGACTCAAACACTTTGAGAGAATTAAGAGATTCCGATCGAGAAGACAAGGGCAAATGTTCCTATGACTTTCAAATATAGCAATTGCCAAATCATTTCAGCAGAGAATGATCCAAGGGAACTTCATTCTAACCGTTCCACTTTTCAAACACCCAAGATTGATGTGGTAGCCACATACACAAAGGGGATCCATGAATTCAGGTATAAGTTGAAATATCTAGTATCCTTATTTTCTACCTTATAGCAAATTCATGACAACACTGTAGTTCTTCTTGCCTTCACTCGAGGACGAGCAAAGGACTAAGTGTGGGGGAGTTTGTTGACGGTCCTTAAGTACCATATTTTGACCGTCAACTCACCTCATAATGTGCATAAAAGAAACACAAAACATTGTGGTAGGGCTATACACTAACCCGATTCCATAAGTGTTGGTGTCTATTTGTATGCAGGTGAATTATTACCCAAAATACCAAAACATGCAGGGGTGAATCCATGAAAATGGTTTCAACGAATCAGGCGATGACACGTGGCAACACATGGATCAAATGGCCCACAAATAGAATAATACGAGGAGATCCAACGGTGTTGCACCCATATACATCAATGGGGCCCACCTGGAAGACACCTGGAGGAAGCACTCCCCGAGGAGAGGCTTGACCAGGTCGGCCGACCCCTTCCTGATGCCAAACTCGGTCAAATGACACGTGTTGGCTCCTCCCGAATCCCTGGAGTCAATGGTGACTAATTCGCGCGTTAATTGTGGCGGGAACCGACCCTTCTCCACCTATAAATAGACCCCCTCACCTCACTTCTCACACACACCAAAAGTTGAGAATAGTGCTACACTCCAAAGGTTTAGAGTAGTCCTAGAGGCTACCAAAGTAGAAGAAGAGTGTGGTGAAGAGTCTAGGAGAAGGAGGCTTGGGCTTGTCAAGTCCCTCTTCTACACTTGTACCCCTACAAAGGTTTTACTCAATCAAGTAAGCCATTGTGAATTCAATACAAGTTTGATCTTTTATTCTTAGTAGTTTGCACAAGTAGTTACTTGTGGGTTCACTTCTTTAATTCATTAGAGGCTCTAGTTGTAGCTTTGTGTTCGAAACAACTAGAGTGGTGATTTAGAACGTAAGTGTGGTGTTTAGGTTATAAATCATCAGTGGATATCTCGTAGACCCACGAATTGAAGAGGTAGGCAGTAGGTGGTGACAGCCCTATCCGTCCTTCGTAATCCTCCACGTTCGGCTATGCCATAGGCTCTTGGTGGGAGTCGTCCTAGTATTGCTAGGAGTAAGCCTGTGCCCGAAGCAAGCATCTACTACAAACTACCTTGAATTAGGATCAATACTTTGAATTCCTCTTTGTTCCTTGCCTACCAAACAACTTTGTGTCCTTGAGTGAGCTAGTTCGAAAGATTATCACACACGTTCTTTGGATTCGATACCCTTGGGAATACTCTTTAAGGGGAAGTGCTACAACGGTATTTCCGTGCGCTTGCGGATAACTATGTGGTGTTAAGAAAAACGAACAGATGTCAGTTTCTCGTAGGCCTCTATGATGGTATGGTGTCCATTCCTTAGACATGTCTCACCTTTCTAAGTGACAACACGAGCGCGATATTTCTTTGAATGGAGCTCGTTCCAAATTAAGAATTCTGCAGTTCTCATCGAAGCTCACTCAACAACTACTAACCAATCTATGCCTTACCATGAACCAAGACTAACAAAACAAAGATGGCACTAAGTGGTAATAATGCTACATATTTTGTAGGAGAGGAGAAATATAATCATATTGTCTCCTTGGCTCCTTCCTTTGGCTCCTTGGACAAAACAGGATTTGGACTGCAAATTATCTCCAACAGCGGCAGTGGCCAAATAACTACTTGTTCTCTCTCTGTTACCGCAATCTAGAGATAGCAATCCATCTCTTTCAGGAATGCCCAATAGCCCAGGAAGTATGGGCAAGAGTTAGTGCCTGGATCAATGAACCCAGTCTCAGTCTCACGCCTACAAGCTGGAGGGACAATGAGTCCATTGCACAATGGTTTCAAGTGATACTACCGACTTTGCAGGCATGTCGAGCTAAAAGTTTGCGATCCTTGATGACTGCGGTCATTTGGGCAATCTGGCGAGAGTGAAACACTCGCATTTTTCAGGCAACAGAATGTACAGTGGGAGAGACCTTGGCTCTGCTGAAGAGTGAACTGCACCTCTGAAGGGCAGCAGGCTGCAAGCATATCTCATAGGCTATATGTCATTGTATGTGTGGGTAATTCTATTGTGAGTTTTTCTCTTTCTTATTCGTTTCAGCACAATACTTGTGCGCATGATCAACTGGTCATAACCTCTGTACATAAGTTTTTCATCTTCTACTTATAATGAAACCCCAACTGGCATATCAAAAAAAAATATAATCATATATTGATCTTTTGAAAAAAATACTACGTAAGAAACTCAAATAGAAGACAAAGATCGGCGACGAGCGCAAAGGCGACTGTCTCTGATATGGGTAAACGAGATGTGCCGTTTTAGCAAGGATCTGTACATGACTTGGTTGAGTGTAAAAGGAGACGACATACTTTATGGCGCGTCTCATTTAAGTTAATATTCGAGACACGCCCGCTCCTCTGATAAAATGGAGACGGGATTAGCACAAAGCTTGTCTCCTATTTACGAAAGGAAATGAGACATTCTTTACAGAAAGCTCGTCTCCTTTTATTATCGCGTCTCCAATTCACGGGTGTACTTCGTGATCTTCTCCCTTTTGCTTCGTTCACTTGATATCACACAGAAATGAACATATTCACTTGATAACTAAGTTGTCATTCCAATGTAGAGCACCTTCACTGATCAAATTAGTCCGATTTAATTCAAAAAATAATCAAATCTCTGTTCCTTATTAATTGTCATTCCCGACGAACACGATGAATACACGAAGAACTGCGGAGTTGTCGATGATGGCACGTCTTATATAAGGTCTGTGCGGAACGATAGAGTGGTTCGTTTCGTGTGCATTGATGAGACGATGGGACACTTCAAAAATGCTCACCTCGAGGAAATGAAAGGTCGCACGCCGGTCGCACATCTCCGCACCATCGGCCACAATTAAGTTCTCCACCCGCTGCAAATTAAGTTCTTCGCACCATCCGTATCCGGGAAATGAAAGGATGCAAAAGGGAGACAAGCTTCTCTCTCGCCCGTCTCCGTTTGTCAATGAATGGAGACACGCTCTTTCTAGCTCGTCTCCCTTTTGACCTAGCTATTTAAGCTCTCGAGCGCTCTATTCGAACACTTAGATAAGTTTTCATCAAATTTTCGATCTCTCGTGCTCTTTCACCCTCTCGCCCTAAAGATCGTTTTAGTACAAATCACGATCCAACTCCAGTGCGACCGCCGCTTGCCGTCCACTATTCACCATCAACGTCATCATCATCGCCGTCCTCATCATCGTTGCCGTTCTCACCATACCATCCTTGTTGTCGCTACTACCTCCTATTCTACGCTACTTATATTCCACTTTATATGTAGTTCATGGCTGGGAAATTTGTTATCGACTTGGTGCGTGGCTGACTCAAGGAGGAGTGCTTGGTGTAGCGCAAGAATAACCCCCATGTATGTACATATGGCACACTGGTTGCATGGTTGTATGTAGCTCTACAATGGACTGATGAATTTAATGACGCACTCTATAGTTTTGCTTTTGCGCCACTGGTTATGTTCCAGTCTTGTTTGTTTTTGGTGTTTGTAATTTCATGGCTCGCCATTTGTGTTACTTGTTGTCCAATTTCTCTGCAAAATCCAGTATAACCATCGTCCCTTTATTAATGATTTTTCTTTGTAGACTGAATGGGAATGTGGTTACTACCTACTGACAATCTCCGTCTCGGAGGACTATCCCATAGTACCTACAAGATGCGCCTTTCCACTTGGTTTCTTCCACCCGAATGTCTATTTCTCAAGAGCACTCTGCCTTGGGGTTCTTCATCAAAATATTGTAAGATAGACTTATTTTGCTCAAGTAATTAATAGTTGTTGCTGAATGTATTTGAAGTTGTTTATTATGTTGCTTAAATTGATATTTCGTAGAGGTGGTGTCCTGATATTACTGTCAAAATTTTACTACTTGAAGTTTGAGAGCAAGCTCGACGGTACAGTTTAGATTGATCAATGGGAGCTTCATAGGAATATAAGTCTGAAATGTATAGTTTAGAGGGCACGCAATGTGTATAAACTATGAATTCCAAAATGTATATGTTTGAATTGATATATATATATATATATATATGTATATATATATATATGGGTGGAAATGTATATCATTGAGTTGCAAAATGTTTATCTCTGAATTGCAATGTGATCGCAGTTCTATATGTTTATCTCTGAATTCTATTAATGTTTATTGCAATTAAAGATGGTCTCCCATGTGTACTAATCGGCGACAAGCCCAGAATAGTGCGTCGTCACTGATGACTTGACTCAAACCGTCTCGGATTTCTCATAGAAAGGAGACGAGCCTTATTGAAGCTTGTCTCCCATATACTTATCGGCGACACACTCGCTGCTCGTCTTCGATTACTCTGTAATGCGAGACGTGAAGATGGAGACATGCTTTTTGCTCGTCTCTGTTATTCATGATGGCTCGTCACGAATGAGCGTTTCTCACATAGTGAAATATAATTGAAAGTGCATCTAGGCAATCCCTTGTGGGTTTTGGATGATTGATGACAAAAGAATAAGATCCTAATGAACTTGTTGAGATGAATGCAGGGACACTCAAATGAGATAGTTTGGTGCACTCAAAAAGTAAAAAATGAAGTGATGAATAAAGAGAAAAGCCCAATTGATGAATGAAGCGCAAAGTAGACTTAATTGTATAGGATGTGTTTGAGAGACACATCCCAAGAGTTCAAATCTTTGCGTAGGGGTAAGGGCTTCAAATCGATCTTAAAATTCAATAAGCACCGGGCTAGTCCGTTCATGGACCAGACTAGTCCGTTCAACTCTCTGTTGTCTCACTTCACAGTGCACTGGACTAGTCCGTTCATAGACCGGACTGGTTCAATCAACTTTCTGGAACCTCTCTTCACAGTGTACTGGACTAATCCGTTTATGGACCGCACTAGTCGGTCCAACTTTCTGTAAACTCAATACACTGTGCACCGGACAGGTCCGTTCAAAAACCGGACAAGTCTGTTGAACTATATGATGTTTCATAACACATTGCACCAAACAAGTTCGTTTATGAACCGGACTAGTCCGAGAAACTTTTTGATGTTTGAATTCACAGGGCACCGGACAAGTCTGGACTCCTACCAGACTGGTTCGGTATACCTCACACAATTTAGGTTTTCTAGTATGTTGCACATTTCATGCTGATTTTTCACAGCACACCGGACAAGTCTGGTCCCCAGTACGGACTAGTCCGACCATTGGGATCCCTAACAGTAACAATTTCGGAAACAGTATAAATAGGAGATCCACGACACCACAATTACAACTCTCACATTCTACTGTTCAGAATTGAAACCCTAGCGTCGCCACCTGTCCTAAGAGCACAAAAACACATCTCCACGCATTTAAGATCCTCAAAAGTTAAATTCTTCGAGTATTTAGATTTGGGATTGGGAGATCATTGTCTACGCGTTATTGAGCTCTTGGGGTTTGATCTATATACACTCTTGCATTACTTGTAATATTTTTGAGTGTATTCGATCATCTTTTCTGCTGTAATTCTTGTGAGAGCCCTCAACGTGTGAGGTTGCCCCACCAACTCGTTGATTACCTATGATAGTGGAATCAAGTTGGCCTTCTGTGGTGACTTGACGAGGGAAAGAGCTTGAAGAGACCCAACTCGTGTGGGCTTCCTCAAAGAGGAGTAGATCTCTTTGGTGAGATCGAACCTCGATAAAAATTCGTGTCTCACGTGTTCTATTGTCTTACTTTTGCAAGTTTCATCATCTAGGGCATTAGAATTGATCAATCAAATAATTTGTGATCAACGCGAGCATTAAGTAATCTTATCTCTTGTTCAAGTTGAAAGAATTGTAATTATATTCTGCTGCAATTTTATCTAAAATTCATTCATAATCGCTTAATAGTTTTGTTGAACTGAACAACCTGACTAGTCTGTACCACCAACCGGACAAGTCCGATCCCCCTGGTATTTGACGATTTGATTAAGTGTGCAGGAAAACTTTAAAAGCCTATTCACCCCCCTCTCTAGGCCACATTCAATTGGTATTAGAGCCAGGTTCTCCATCTACGGGACTCACCGCTCGGAGAGATCAATGGCCTCGAACAAGAACAACGAGATCCCGAAGGTGCCCAACACCAAAGAAGAACAAGACTCAAAGTCATTTGATATACTCAAGGAAAATTAACACGATGATGAAGACATGTGTCAACTCAAGGCACTTCTGAGGAAGAAACTTCTACGCAAAAAGGGCAAGGAGGATGACGAGAAGATGACGAGGAGTGGTCATCATGATTACTCTCGATATCCTTACAATTACAATCGTCTAAATTCCAACAATCATTATCTTTAAATTCCCATGGGAAAACCTCCGCAGTTTGACGGAAATGATTATACCATGTGGCAGTACAATATAAAAATGCATCTAATCTCCTTGAATCCCAATCTTTAGCATATTGTGTGTACAAGTGTAGATATCCCGGATACAGACGATGAACTCACTTCGAAACAAGAACAAGAAATTCACCACGACGCACAAGCCATTGTAGTCATCATTTTATCTTTGAGCCGAGAAGAGTTCACCAAGATTGATGTACTACAAAGCGCGAAGGAAATCTGGGATACATTCAAGAACGCACATAAAGGAAATCGCTCAGTTCGTGAGACGAAAATTGAAATTCTCGGAGGAGAATTGGGGAGGTTTGCCATTGAGGAGGGCGAATCACCTCAAGACATGTACAATCGAATGAAGGCACTTATCAACAAGATCTATGCCTATGGAAGCAAGAAGTGGACTGACCATGAGGTGGTGAAAAGGATGATAAGAGCATTTATGCCAAGAAATGTCGCTCTGTGCTCCATGATCCGTGAAAGCTCGGGGTTTCACAAAATGACTCCGGATGGACTATTAGGCAAGATTATCAACCATGATATGATGAAGAAGGAAGCCCAATACATCAAAGACTTGGATGAACTTACTTCCTCCAAAAAGAAGGACAATGCTCTCAAAGCAACTTGCAAGCCTAAAGGAAAGGAAGCTCGTGAAGCACAAGATGAGGAAGACACAAGTGATGTGAGAACCAATTTGGATGATGAAGAGATGACACACTTCATCAAGAAATTCAAGCGCATGATGAGAAGAAGGAAAGGCAACAACTCTAGTGATGGGTAGAGCAAAGAAAAAGGAAAATCCAAGGCTTGACGTACCTGCTACAACTATGATGAGTACGGTCACTTTATGGTTGACGGCACATATGAAGAAAATAAAAAAAAGAAAGAAGTGAAGCTTCAAGAGAAGAAAACCTTCAAGAAAAGGAAACAAGCTCACCAAGCGCACATTGGTAAGGAGTGGGACTCAAACGATGAGTCTCCTCCGATGAATAAGAAGAGATGGCCACCATTGCCATCAATAATCCTACCAAGAAGTCTATGCTCTTCCCAAACATGGGAGGACGAGAGACTCATAATGATACTTGCCTCATGGCTAAGGAAGGCAAGAAAAAGGTTTGACTTACACCTCCCTCGATTAATTCCTCCATTGATAATTTTGATAGCTCTAGTGAAAATGAGGAAATGTTTAAAGGGTTGAGTAAAATCGCTTTAAAGAAAATGAAAATGTTGTCAGATGAATTTTTTGAGAAGGAGGAGCTTGTCAACCGACAAGAAGATATGCTCATCGGAAAAAAGAAGAGATATCAAGAGGTTGAGAAACTCCTTGAGCTGGAGAGGGAGAAGAGCAAGTCACTTGAGCATGAGCTAGCCTTGAGTAAGGAAACTTACTCAAAACTAGAAGACTCACACTTTCCAATCAAGGATGAACTTGCTAACTTGTCAAAAGTTAACAAGATCCTTGAGGTGCAAGTTGAGTCACTCAAGCAAAGTGACTCCTCCTCCTCCAAGAGCTCACCTTCCAAAGGTGTGAATTCGACAACAACTATAACTTGCACATGCTCTAGTAAGAAAAATATTGTTAAACATGACTCTTCTGTTTCACATGCTAAACATTCATTCCAAAGTGGCATCTTTGACAAGGAAAAGATTAAATATGCACGTAATGCATATATGATCACTAGACCTCCTAACATCAAAGATGGTCTTGGGTCACCAAAAATAAACACATGTCCACTAATGTTCAAGTTAAGAAACCAATTACTTTTGTTAAGGAGACATCACATGTATCTGAATTGCAAATATTGTTCCGTACTTTTGATGCTTCATATGTAATTATGAAAAATGAATATGGACATGTCTCTGCTAAATATGCAGGGTCACGCCACAAGAACTCAGAAACTTGTGTGTGGGTGCCCAAGACTCTTGTAACTAACCTGCGAGGACCCAAGCAAGCTTGGGTACCTAAAACCAATAATTAACTCTGTTTTGCAGGCCTACTCCTCTGATAGATCGAAATAGGTGCTGGATAGTGGATGCACGAATCACATGACCGGAGAGAGGAGTATGTTCGTGGAGTATGAGCACAACGCGGATCCAAGTGAAGGAATATACTTTGGAGACAACAGCCAAGGAAAAGTACTTGGTAGCGGTAAAATTGAAATTTCTGCTCAACATACTCTTTAAAATGTTCTACATGTCGATTCTCTAGATTATAATCTTTTATCCATATCTCAGCTGTGCGACAAAGGTTATAATTATTTATTCACTAATGAGGGTGTGACTATTTTTAGAAGAAGCAATAGCTCGATTGAATTCAAGGGAATCTTGAAGAGAAAGCTTTATTTTGTTGACTTCAACAAAGATAAAGCTGAACTCAACACTTGCTTGGTTGCTAAAACTAATATGGGATGTGAAAGTGCATCTAGGAATCCCTTGTGAGTTTTGGATGATTTATGACAAGCAAATGAAATCCTAACTACTTTGTTGAGATGAGCACATGTTTTAAGTTGAAAATAAGCAAAGTGCCAAAAAGAAGGGAGAATGAGGAGCAATATGGAGAAGAGCTCAAGGAACTAGAGTAGTAGATCATTATGTGTGGTGTGTGTTAAGGAAACACACCCCAAGAGCTCAAACACAAATAAACACACACATTGCACAAATTTATACAGGACCGGACTAGTCCGACTGACACCGGACTAGTCCGATATCTCTCTGCACAAGATCGGACAAGTCCGATATCACCACAAACTAGTCCGATATATCTTTGACTAGAATCGGACTAGTCCTCCCCAGTGCGGACTAGTCCTCAAAACACTTCACAAGTCACACAAAATTGGACAAGTCCGATCACACACCAGACTAGTCCGATATCTTTCTGATGACAATCGACCAAGTCCGATATTAGCACGGAATAGTCCGAAAAACTCTTTGACCTAAATCGGACAAGTCCTCCAAGTGCGGAGTTGTCCTCATAACCACTTAGGGTTTCACTGTCCGAACAAGTTCGATGACTATCACACTAGTCCGAAGATTTCCAGAAGCAAAATCGGACAAGTCCGCTCCTAGACAGACTAGTCCGATATTTCGGGACACTTAGGGTTTGCTACACACAGCACACCGGACTAGTCCGGTGTCCACCACGGACTAGTCCGATCTTTCTAAACCCTAACGGTCACTTTTAGAAACCCCATATAAATAGAGGTGCACGGCCCAACTTTAATCGCTCTCGACCTCCTGCGCCGTCACACCCCCCAAGAGCCTAAAAAACACATCTCTCCAAGAAATCAAAAGCTAAAAGGATCAATCCCTTGAGGATACACTTTGGAACATTAGAGAGACACGATTCATCACTCTTGAGCTCTTGGTTTGATTCCCTAACACACTCCTGTGATTTTCATTGTAATCTTTTGAGTGTGTTCTTGGTTGAGTTGTCATTGTAATCTAGGGGAGCCCTAAATGTGTGAGAAGGCCTCTTGAATTTGGTTATTTACCCTTTGTGATAAGAGAAGAGGATTGGCCTTCGTGGAGATCCGACGAGGGTAGGATGTGAGAAGACCCGGTCCTTTTGTGGACTCCTCAACGTGGATGTAGGTTGCCTCTGTGGGAGCCGAACCACAGGATAAATTGCTCGTATTCTTGCTTTGTGTTCATCGTTCTTATTCATCACATCAATCTAGGGTTTCAATCAATCTTGCATATTTTACGTTGAAACATCAAATATAAGATTGACTTGTTGTATACCCTAGTACATAATCTTGCAACACTTCAATTAATTGTATATTTCTGCTGCATACATCGTAGAATCAAGTTAATTGATCAAACTTAATTAACCTAGTTGGTACACACCGGACTAGTCGCACTTTACCGGACTAGTCCGATATCTCTGGTTTTGATCTGGTTGTTAAGTGTTGCAGGTTCTGACAAATTTCAAAAAGGCCTATTCACCCCCCTCTAGGCCACATTCAATTGGTATCAGAGCAGGTTCTTCAAGAAAGAGACTAATCGCTCGAAGAGATCATGTCAGACATGAAGGACGTACACAAGAGCAACAACCAAGAGAAGGTTGATGATGACAAGAATCAGAAAGTTGAAAAGCTCCTCAAAGCCATTCAAGACTTCGAGGATGACGATGAGGAGACACTTGAACTAAAGGCGCTCCTAAGAAAGAAGACTCTTTCCAAAGGGAAAGTGAAAGACGAAGATGAAAAGAAGAAGAAGGGGAGTAGTCACACCGACTACTATCGATATCCTTTCAACTATGATCGTCTTAATTCCAGCAATAATTAGTATTTATCTATCCCTCTAGGAAAAGCCCCACACTTTGATGGAAGTGATTACTCAATGTGGAGGCAGAATATGAAAATACATCTAATCTCTCACAATCCAAGTTTATAGCATATTGTGTGCACAGGGATAGATATCCCGGATGACGACGAAGAGCTCACACCAAGCCAAGAGCATGCAATTCATCGAAATGCTCAAGCCGTGGCAGTTATTACCTCTTCGCTCAGTTGGGACGAGTTCACCAAGGTGGATGGACTCGAGATTGCAAAGGAGATCTGGGAGACATTACAAACTGCACATGAAGGTGATCTTCATGTGCGAGAAGCAAAGATCGAAATGATAGAGGGATAATTTGGAAGATTCGCAATCAAAGAAGATAAGTCACCTCAAGATATGTACAACAGACTCAAGACGCTCGTCAACAAGGTTCGATCTTATGGAAGCAATAAGTGGAACAACCACGAGGTGGTGAAGCTCATCCTTAGAGCTTTCATGCCTCGCAATGTCACCTTATGCTCCATGATTAGAGAAAGCCACGGATACAAGAGAATGACTTCAGATGAGCTACTTGGAAAAATCATCAATTTCGAGATGATGGAGAAGCAAGCGAAGCATGTCAAGGAAATTGCCGACCTTACCTCGGCAAAGAAGAAATGGGTTGCCTTGAAGTCCACCCTCAAGCCCTTATCTAAAGAATCATGAGAAGCTCAATTAGAGGAAGACGGTGACGATGAGAGCAGTGATTTGGATAAAGATGACATGATACTATTCATGAAGAAATTCAAAAAAATGATGAAGAAGAGACAAGGCGCCAAATCAAGTGAAGGAAAATACAACGAAAGAACAAAGCCAAAGTTGAGGCGGGCATGCTATAATTGTGGTGTGTATAGCCACTTTATAGTTGATTGCCCATATGAAGAGAAGAAGAAGAAGAAGACTAAATAATCCAAGCCTCAACCCAAGAAATTCTTCAAGAAGAAGAAACAAGCCGAACCAGCGCACATAGGGAAAGAGTGGGACTCAAATGATGAGTCCTCATCATCATCAGAAGAAGAGATGGCTAGCATAACCATTGAGAAGACATCCAAGAAGTCTACTCTTTTTCCCACACTCGGCGCATGGAAGGGAAATGGCACTTGCCTCATGGCAAAGGAAGGTAAACGCAAGGTAACAACGAAACCCTCCTCCATGCATTCCTATTCTAGTGATAGCGACATTGATAGTGATAATGAAGATATGCTTATTGGATTAGATAAGAAAACAGCCACTAAAATAAATTTTTTACTTGATCAACTTGTTGAGAAGGAGAGGTTAATACACCGTCAAGAAGACATGATTGTCTCCCAAAAGGAGGAACATGTCGAACTTGACAAACTTCTAAAGCTTGAAAAGGAGCGAAGCAAGTCACTAGAGGTTGAGTTAGCTTCAAGCAAGGAAGCTTGCTTGGAGTTAAACGACTCAAATGCTGCAATCAAGGAAGAACTTGCTAACCTAATCAAGGTTAACAAGATCCTTGAAGTGCAAGTTGAGTCACTCAAGCAAGGTGACCCTTCATCCTCTTCAAGTTCACCTTCTCAACCCATTAAAACTGAAATTATTTCTACTTGTACATGTGGTAAAATTGACAACAGTTTGAAATACAAGTCACCCTCTACTAAGGACAAACATCCTGCAAAAAATGGCATATTTGACAAGGAGAAGATCAAATATGCACGTAGTGCATACTTGGTCACAAGACCTCCAAATGTCAAATATAGCATTGGTTACTCTTATGGTGAAAAGCAACAAGCTAGAAGCCATAAGAATAACAGGGATAGCAATGTCTTTGTAAAGGGAGGAGTCTTCCAAACTGGAAAATCAAAAATTAATGAGTACAACACGCATGACTGCCGGACTAGTCCGGTTAGGGTCCGGACAAGTCCTGTACTCCAGACAAGTCCGGCCTCCCAGACTAGTCCTGTGTATAAACAACAAAAGTTACTATTCAGAACTTTCAATGCATCTTATGTCTTAATGAGAAGTAATTGTGGAAAGGTTTATGCTCATTATGTTGGGCCACGCCATGAGAACACCAAATCTCATGTGTGGATGCCCAAATCCCTTGTGGCTAACCTAAGAGGACCCAAGCAATCTTGGGTACCTAAAACCAAGGCATAATTTGTTATTGTAGGCCTATTCCTCCGGTGGATCCAAATGGGTGCTAGACAGTGGCTGCACCAACCATATGACCGGAGAAAGAAGGATGTTCGTTGAATATGAAGCAAATGAGGATCCAAGCGAGGGCATCTACTTCGGAGACAATAGTCAAGGAAAGGTGCTCGGTACCGGTAAAATTGCCATATCACCACAACACACTCTTTCTCACGTATTACATGTAGATTCCTTAGATTATAACCTGTTGTCCATATCTCAATTATGTGACAAGGGTTATAATTGATTGTTCACTAACGAGGGTGTGACCGTCTCTAGGAGGAGTGATGGTTCCATTGCATTCAAGGGTATGTCAAAGGGAAAACTTTATCTTGTTGACTTCAACAAGGATAAAGCTGAACTTGACACATGCTTGATTGCAAAGACCAACATGGGTTGGCTGTGGCATAGACGGCTAGTGCATGTTGGTATGAGGAACCTTCAAAAACTACTCAAGGGTGATAACATCCGAGGTTTGAAGGATGTTGTTTTTGAGAAAGACAGACCTTGTAGCGCGTGCCAAGCCGGGAAGAAAGTTGGAGCACGCAACCCGCCAAGAACGTCATGACTACAACAAGACCGCTCGAGCTACTTCACATGGACTTATTTGGTCCAATTGCCTACATAAGCATTGGCAGTAATAAATATGGTTTAGTAGTTGTTGATGATTTTTCTCGCTTCACTTGAGTTTTCTTTTTGCATGACAAGTCAGAAACACAAGGAATACTCAAGAAGTTCTTCAAGCGAGCTCAAAATGAATTCTCATTGACAATCAAGAACATTCGAATCGACAACGGCACGGAGTTCAAGAACACACAAGTGGAGGAGTACCTAGATGAAGAAGGCATAAAGCAATAGTTTTCAGCTCCGTACTCCCCTCAACAAAACGGAGTTGCCGAAAGAAAGAACCGAACTCTTATAGAGATGGCGAGAACAATGCTTGATGAGTACAAGACCTCGGATCGATTTTGGGCGGAAGCGATTAACACCGCTTGCCACGCCATAAATCGACTTTATCTTCATCGACTACTCAAGAAGACATCCTATGAGCTACTTACCGGTAACAAGCCTAACATTTCATATTTTCGAGTTTTCGGTTCCCCATGCTATATTTTAAACAAGAAGCCTAGGACTTCAAAGTTCGCTTCGAAGTTCGATGAAGGCTTCTTGCTTGGTTATGATTCGAACACTTACGCCTATCGTGTTTTCAACAAGACCTCCGGACTTGTTGAAGTAGCATGTGATGTAGTGTTCGATGAAACTAATGGCTCCCAAAAGGAGAAAGTTGATCCATGTGTGCTAGATAAAGAAGAAGCTCCTTGTCAAGCATTGAGAAGAATGGCATTAGGCGAAGTGAATGTGGCCTAGAGGGGGGGTGAATAGGCTTTGAAAATTTCCTGCACACTTAATGGAGTCGTCAAAAACTTGTTTCACCGGACTAGTCCGGTTGTGTGGGCGGACTAGTTCGGTGTGCTGAAATATGTGAATTGATTAAATGTTATTTGGGAAACTAGATTCTTTTAGCAGCGGAAATTAGAACAACATATACTTTGCTTTAATATTATTGTAAGAATGCACGTTAAAACTTATAAGCAACTTAAATTGATGTTTAGTAATCAAGTGATCTAATGAACAAAATGTAAAAGAAATAAGGCACAAGGGACACGAATTTTTACCGAGGTTCGATCTCACCATGAGATCTACGTCCTCGTTGAGGAATCTCACACAAGACCGGGTCTCCAACCCTTTCCCTCTTCAAGTCACCACACTGGCCGACTCGAATCCACTAGCACAGGAAATCACCGAGTTTGTGGGGCAACCTCACACGTTGAGGGCTCCCACGAGAGTTACAACGAAAGAAGCGATCAAATACACTTGAAAGTATTACAATGCAGAATATGAGTGTAGAAAGATCAAACCCCAAGAGCTCGCAACGAAGGAACGACGATCTTCCAATCCTGAATCCAAGTGTTCAATCGATTTTACTCTTTTTGCACTTTAGATGTGTGGGGAGATGTGTTTTGCGCTCTTGGGACAAGGTGGCGGCGCTAGGGTTTGTATTTTCAGTAGTATTCGACGTGTTTCAACTGAGGAAGGCCGTGGATCCTCTTTTTATAGGGTTTTCAAAAAGTTACCGTTGTAAAACCCTAATATCGGACTAGTCCGGTGCAAGTCCAGACTTGTCCGGTCACAGTGCAACTCGATGTCCAGAAAGTTTGGCGGACAAGTCCGGTTGGAAAACGGATTTGTCCGGCCCTATGTGAAGATAGACTCCAGAAAGTCTGGCGGACTAGTCCGTTTGGAAAATGGACTTGTCCGGCCCTATGTGAGGATAGACTCCAGAAAGTCTGGTGGACTAGTCCGGTTGGATAACGGACTTGTCCGGCCCTATGTGAAGATGGACTCTAGAAAGTCTGGCGGACTAGTCCGGTTGGAAAACGTACTTGTCCGGCCCTATGTGAATATGGACTCTAGAAAGTCTGGCGGACTAGTCCGATCCATGATCGGACTAGTCCGGTGCACTGTGAGATGTTAGGTTAATTTTAAAACCCTTACCCCCGCACAAAGTCGTGAGCTCTTGGAGTGTGTCTTTCATACACACCCTATACATTTAAAATCTAATTTGTTCTTCTAAATTCCATCAAGGTATGCCTCTTTGGACAGCACTCCATTTTTCACCTTTTTGTGTGCACCGAGTTGTTTCACTTTGTTTGTCCTGCAATCATCTCAATAGTTTCATTAGGATCTCATATGTTCGTCATCGATTAGCCAAAACCCACAAGGGATATCCTAGATGCACTTACAATCTCCCCCTTTTGGTGATTGATGACAACCATTTGAGATATCACAATTGAGAATAAAATTTTGATTTTCATAAGGTGTGCACATATGAGAATAACGATTAATTCACAAAAAGCTTCTAGCATATGCACACACCTTATGGTGGGGTGCCTAACAGGTGTGTGATCAACAAAATGTGATGAACTAAAGATAAACAATAATGAACATAGAAGTAAGCATTAGAGCAACAATAAGCATCACACAGAGGAAAGGAAATATTGCATTACAAAGTTTTAAAAATAGGTACATGTCCTCGATCACAAAAGCTTAATAACTAATACTAGAGATAGTTCGAGTCTCAATCTAGTCTCAATCTCTCCCCCTTTGGCATCAAGGCACCAAAAAGGGAAAAATCAAGGGGAATCGCTCATCGATGCTCCCTTCTTCAGTTTCAGTCCCATCTTCATCTTCACCATCATCGTCATTCACTGGAGCAGGATCTTCCTCTGAGTCCTCGTAGGCGGGTGGTGATCCAGCTGGCTCAATCTCAAGATTTTCACAGATAGACTTGATATTGGCATTCACATACTGTTGATGTTTACGCTGCCTGTCTTTGATCTTACGGCAGCAGGCAAAGATGGAGGAGAGCATTTTGGAGATGCCACCGGAGGGTTCATGGACATGACAAGAGCCAGGAGGAGCAACTGCATCATGAGATTGTTTAGACCTCATCTCTACTGCGGGGGAGGAAGGAGCAGTTGGTGCTGAGGGAAGGGTGCACTCAGTGGGCTTTTGTGGCTTCAACCCCATATGACAAACATCCTTGACAAACTCGAGTCTGGTCACTTTCTCAATCATGAACATGATGTATAGTGCATACTCGCAAGACCTGTTGGGAGTGATTGAGATGTTCACATTGTCGTTGTAGATGTACTCAAAAACATTGAACAGTCTCCTTCCACTAATGACTTTCATTAGGGTCATCAAGGTTCCTTGGATAGTCCCCGCATCTCCATCTTTTGGGGCTATTGTATTCATCAAGACTCTGTTGAGGACCACAAAAAAGGGCTTCAGATATTTGATGGTGGGAGGAACATAGGGCATCCTTGTGTCATAGAGGAACTTAAGATCCTCCTTATCCAAGGGTTGCAGATTGTAGATGACAAGCTCATGATCCAGAGTGTGTTCAAGGTGAAGAATCCTTGCATATTCATCATAAGTGACACTATACTTGGGACCATCCAAGTAAGACTGTCTCCATCACCATGAGCAAAGTAGAGGGTGGAGTAAAATTGGGTAATGACTTCATTGTTCCAGTTAACTCAAAGGAAAGTAGTTCCTTCTGACCGTGCCTCTCCAAAGCCTCAACCACCTCACGAAAAGCAGGATACCTCTTCGACTGCAGGTATCCAACATTCAGTCATTGACTCTCCACTACAGGATTCTTCATCTTCATGTACACGTACTCGTAGTAGTCTGCATGGAAGTTGCTTCAGAATCTTGGGTCAGAGCATTGTTTAGGTTGATTATACACTTCAATCTTTCTGAAGTTATCTGCTAGCTTACCCCCTTTCCCAGTGAAATCCTCACTAGAAGGCTGCCTGTTGCGGTGACTGGGTTTTTCATCTTCAATGGCCCAATGGGACCACTAGCAAGTCCCTTCCCTTTATTGAGATCCCTTTTTGGCCCTGATGAGCTCTCAGCAGCAGCTTTTCCTTGAGATTTTTGACAATAACCTTCCTCTTCTTAGGCAGATTGTCATCGGAGGGTGGAGAGTGGACATTGACATCATGTCTTTTCTTCATAACTCTCTCCTTGTTCCTCCTCACTCTTTCGCGTTGAACTTCGTCATCAAAGTGGAAAGAGATGTCATCTGAGCCTGAAGACATCGTGCCTGATAGGGAGTTCACGGATTAGATAAGAATGAACCAAGGATTGAAGGCAATGTAGGGATTCAGATGTCAGAGATCGGACTTGTCCGATTTCAGAGTGCGGACTTGTTCTCATCTGAGCGCCGGACTAGTCCGGCCTAGCATAAGAACCCTAACGATTTCCTTTGAATCAAAACTTCTATCTAGAGATACAAAAGGGTAGGAAAGTGGTAGCAATACATCTCTGAAGCCAATGTACAACCTTGGAATTAAGGGAAACGAGCTAGAACTAGAAGAGTTGAGAATTTGGTTTTAGTGTGAAATTTACCGAGATTTGAATATCTGCATTGAAGAGGCAATAATCTGTCCAGATGAGTCCGGAGGGGAGAGTCCACTCGTCGAGGAGAGGATTTCCCATGGACAAAGCTTCGATTTTGAGGGCTCAACCCAAAAATCACTTTGGGGGCTAGGGTTTAGGACAGGAGAGGGGGACCAAGTCCTTATGCTTTGGGGGCTAGGGTTTAAGAGAGGTCTGGGCCGGCCAACCGCTTATATACGCGATGGATCGGACTAGTCTGGTCAAGGTGGCGGACTAGTCTGGTGCCCCTGGAAAACCTAAGTATTTCGTCTGTCCGGACTAGTTTGGTGGTAAATCGGACAAGTCCGATTTCAACAGACCTGATACATATAGAGATGATTAATAGTGATCCAAGGACAATAGTTTTGCAAATAATCTTGGTAATTATGACCAGAAGGCAAGCAACAATGAAAGTGGTCATGAACTGCAAGATTTCTTCATTAAAATAGTTTTTTTAGAATAAAATGAGATGAGGAGCAATTTTAAAAATGTAACATTTGAAGTTTCAACCAGGTATGCAACGTTTCAAGCGACATTTCGAGAGTCAAGAATGTTAAGCTCATTCCTAAGCTCACAAAACCTTTTCTCATCTAATGGTTTGGTAAAAATATCCGCAAGTTCTTTTTCAGTACTAACATGTGAAATAGCAATGTCACTTTTTAACGAATGATCTCTAAGAAAGTGATGACGGATATCTATGTGCTTAGTTCTTGAGTGCTCTACAGGGTTGTGTGCAATTTTTATAGCACTTTCATTATCACATAGAAGCGAGATATGGCTTAGATTGTAGCCGTAGTCCCTAAGAGTCTGTCGCATCCAAAGTAGTTGTGTGCAACAACTACCGGCTGCAACATACTCTGCTTCCGCTATGGAAAGAGCAATGGAGTTTTGCTTTTTTAGATGACCAAGAAACTAGGGACCTACCAAGAAATTGACAAGTCCCTAACGTGCTCTTTCTATCAACTTTCCATCCTGCATAGTCGGCGTCGGAATAGCCTATCAAGTTAAACTTGGATCCTTTGGAATACCAAAGGCCCAAGTTGGGTGTGTGCACAAGGTACCTTAGGATTCTTTTTACAGCAATTAAGTGACACTCTTTAGGTGCGGCTTGAAACCTTGCACACAAGCAAACACTAAGCATAATATCTGGCCTAGATGCACATAAATAAAGTAAGGAGCCGATCATGGACCGATATACCTTTTGGTCCACATTTGGACCGTATTCATTGAGGTCGAGATGTCCGTTGATGGCCATGGGTGTCTTGATGGGCTTGGCTTTGTCCATATTGAATTTCTTGAGAATGTCCTGTGTATATTTGGTTTGGCTTATAAATGTACCTTCTCTCAGTTGCTTCACTTGGAATCCCAAGAAGAACTTCAATTCGCCCATCATTGACATCTTGAACCTATCTGTCATAATTTTGCTAAATTCTTCATAGAAAGACTTGTTAGTGGATCCAAAAACAATCTCATCAACATAAATTTGACATACGAATAGATGATCCTCAAAATGTTTAGTGAAGAGTGTATAGTCAGCTTTACCAATTTTGAATCCATTGTGAGTCAGAAAATCTCTAAGGCACTCATACCAAGCTCGAGGAGCTTGTTTGAGGCCATAGAGAGCCTTACGCAGTCTGTAGACATGGTTGGGATACTTGGTCTTCGAATCCTGGTGGCTGCTCCACATAAACTTCCTCCTTTATCGGACCATTTAGGAAGGCGCTTTTGACGTCCATTTGATATAGCTTAAAATTATGGTGAGTAGCATATGCCAATAAAATACGAATGGACTCAAGTCTAGCTACAGGAGCGAAAGTTTCATCGAAGTCCAAACCTTCGACCTGAGAATAACCTTTGTCCACCAATCTCGCTTTATTTCTTGTTACTACTCCATGTTCATCTTGCTTGTTCCGAAAGACCCATTTGGTTCCAACGATGTTCGCCGTTGGTCTCTCCACCAACTCCCACACTTCATTTCTTTTGAAGTTGTTCAACTCCTCTTGCATTGCAATCACCCAGTCTGGATCCCTTAAGGCTTCTTCTACCCTATATGGTTCCAGAAAAGACACAAAAGAATAGTATTCACAGAAATTTGCAACTCGAGATCTAGTAGTTACTCCCTTAGCAATATCTCCAATGATATTGTTGATAGGATGGTCTCTCTGCACGCTCTGATGTACTCTTGGGTGTGGAACTTGTGTAGTTGCTTGTTCTTCATTATCTTCATGTGCATTGTCTCCCCCTAGATCATTGCTTCCATGATTGTCTTGATCTTCTTGATCTTCCTCATCTTGATCTTGTGAAAGAGCTCCCCCTTGATCATTGCCTCCGTGTTGAAGTTCATCTTGTGCATTTGAGTCTAATGTTCGCTCTTGTGGTAAGATATCACCAAGTTCCATTTTCTTCAGCGCTTCATATGGAGCTTCCTCTTTATCTAGCATACACTTATCGACTTGCTCCACTTGTGGGCCGTTAGATTCATCGAACACTACGTCACATGCTACTTCAACAAGGCCAGACACCTTGTTGAAGACACGATAGGCGTAGGCATTCGATTCATATCCGAGCAAGAACCCTTCAGCGGACTTCGAAGCAAACTTCGAGGCCCTCGGTTTCTTGTTCAGAATAAAACATTTACAACCAAAGACTTTGAAATAAGAAACATTAGGATTTTTATCGGTAAGAAGCTCATATGGAGTTTTCTTCAGTAGCCGGTGAAGGTACAGTCGATTTGTGGCATGACAAGCGGTGTTCACCGCTTCTGCCCAAAAATGATCTGATGTCTTGTATTCATCCAACATAGTTCTTGCCATTTCGATCAATGTTATGTTCTTCCTTTCGGCCACTCCATTTTGTTGAGGGGAGTAGGGTGCTGAGAACTCATGCTTTATCCCTTCTTCATCGAGATACTCTTCAATTTGGGTGTTCTTGAATTCTGCCTCGTTGTCACTTCTGATATTCTTTATGGTTGATGAGAATTTGTTCTGAGCTCTTTTCAAGAACTTCTTGAGGATTCCCTGAGTTTCTGATTTATCATACAAGAAAAATACCCAGGTAAATCTTGAAAAATCATCAACAATTACTAAATCGTATTTGTTACCGCCGATGCTGATGTACGCAATTGGACCAAAGAGATCCATGTGGAGAAGTTCCAGTGGTCTTGCGGTAGTCATCACATTCTTGGCGGGGTGTGGTGCTCTGACTTGATTTCCTGCTTGACAAGCGCTGCACGACCTGTCTTTTTCAAAAACTACATCCTTAAAACCACGGATGTGACCACCTTTTAGAAGTTTCTGCAGATTTCTCATCCCAACATGGGCTAGCCGTCTATGCCACAACCATCCCATGTTGGTCTTAGCAACCAAGCAAGTGTTGAGTTCGGCTTTATCTTTGTTGAAGTCAACAAGATAAAGCTTTCCCTTCAACATTCTCTTGAATGCAATCGAGCCATCGCTTCTTCTAAAAACGGTCACACCCTCATTAGTGAATAAATAGTTGTAACCTTTGTCGCATAGTTGAGATATTGACAAAAGATTATAATCTAGAGAGTCTACATGTAAAACATTAGATAAGGTGTGTTGAGAGGATATTTCAATGTTACCGCTACCAAGGACCTTTCCTTGGCTGTTGTCCCCAAAGTATATGCCTTCACTTGGATCCTTATTGTACTCGTACTCCACAAACATACCTCTCTCACCGGTCATGTGATTTGTCCATCCGCTATCTAGCACCCATTTAGATCCACCGGAGGAGTAAGCCTGCAAAACAGAATTATTCCTTGTTTTTAGGTACCCAAGCTTGCTTGGGTCCTCTCAGGTTACTCACAAGAGTCTTGGGCACCCACACACAAGTTTTCAAGTTCTTGTGGCGTGGCCCTGTATATTTAGCAGTGACTTTTCCATATTTGTTTTTCATAAGAACATAGGAAGCATCAAATGTATGAAACAGTATTTGTAAATTAGATTCATGGGATTTTTCCTTAACAAAAGCGATTCTATTCTTAGCATGATTAGGAGTAGACATGTGTTTGTTCCTGTCAAAACCAAGACCATCTTTGACATTAGGAGGTCTAGTGACCATATATGCACTGCGTGCATATTTGATCTTCTCCTTATCAAAGATGACGCTTGTGGGAGGATGCATATTATGAAAAGTTGAAGTATTAGAAATAACATTCTTCTTACTACAGCAAGTGCAGGTTCCTATTGTCGTCGAACTCATATCTTTGAAGGAAGAGCTCTTGGAGGAAGAGGAGTCACTTTGCTTGAGCGACTCAACTTGCACCTCAAGGATCTTGTTAACTTTTGACAAGTTAGCAAGTTCTTCCTTGATTGCAATATGCGAGTCCTCTAGCTTTGAGTAAGTTTCCTTACTCAAGGCTACTCAAACTCAAGTGACTCATTCTTCTCTCTTTCAAGCTCAAGAAGCTTTTCAACTTCTTGATATCTCTTCCTTTCACGGATGAGCATATCTTCTTGTCGGTTAACAAGTTCCTCCTTTTCAAAGATTTCGTTCGACAACATTTCCATTTTCTTTAGAGCAATTTTACTTAATCCTCTAAACATTTCTTCATTATCACTAGAGCTATCAAAGTCATCAATAGAGGAATTTAGCGTAGGAGGAGTAAGTCGAACATTTTTCTTGCCTTGCTTAGCCATAAGGCAAGTGTGGTTGTTCATATCCCGTCCTCCCATGTTTGGGAAGAGTGTGGCTCTCATAGTAGGTTTCTTGACTACGATAGTGGCATCTCTTCTTCTTCATCGGAGGAGGACTCGTCGTTTGAGTCCCACTCCTTGCCGATGTGAGCTTGATGGGCTTGTCTTCTTTTTCTGAAAATTTTCTTTTCTTGAGGTCTTGTATCCTTCTTCTTTTTGTTTTCTTCATAAGGGCAGTCCACCATGAAGTGACCATACTCTCCGCAGTTGTAGCAAGTGCGTCGAGCATTGGATTTCCCTTTATCCTTGCTTTTGCCTTCATTTGAATTGTTGTCTCGTCTTCTTTTCATCATGCGCTTGAACTTCTTGATAAAGAGTACCATTTCTTCATCATCAAGATTGGTACTCTCGTTGCTTGTATCTCCGTCGTCTTGGTCTTCACGAGTTTCTTTGAGTTTGGGTCTACATGTTGCTTTGAGAGCAACTTCTTTCCTTTTGGAGGAGGTGAGTTCGGCTAAGTCTTTGACGTATTGAGCCTCTTTCTCCATCATTTCATGATTTATGATCTTCCCCAATAACTCATCGAGAGTCATTTTGTGAAATCCGGGGCTTTCTATAATCATTGAGAAAAGTGTGACATTTCTTGGCATGAAGGCTCTAATCATTCTTTTGACCACCTTTTGATCCTTCCATTTCTTACTTCCATAGGCAAGAATTTTGTTGATGAGTGTCTTCGTCCGGTTGTACATGTCTTGAGGTGATTCGCCTTCTTCAATAGCAAATCTCCCCAACTCTCCTTCAAGCATCTCAATTTTAGCTTCACGAACTGACCTATTTCCTTTGTGAGCTGTCTTAAGTGTATCCCAGATTTCTTTTGCACTTTCTAATCCATCGACCTTGGTGAATTCCTCTCTGCTTAGTGATGATGTGATCACCGCGACGGCTTGTGCATTTTTGTGAATCTCTTGTTCTTGTTCTGGAGTGAGTCCCTCATCTGTGTCCGTGATATCTATGCCAGTGCAAACAATGTGCCACAGACTAGGATTCAGAGATATTAGATGCATTTTCATGTTGTACTTCCAATGGTGTAGTCACTTCCATCAAACTGTGGAGGCTTTCCCATAGGAATAGAGAGATAGTGATTGTTCGAGTTGAGACGGTTGTAGTTGTAAGGATATCGGGAGTAGTCATGATGACCACTCCTAGTCGTCTTCTCTTCTTCTTTTCCTTTTTGTGCCAGCAGTTTCTTTCTCAGGAGTGCCTTTATCTGTCACACTTCTTCATCATCGTGTGGGCTTTCTTTCAGCACATCAAAGGCTTTAGCTTCTTGTTCCTCCTCATTGATGTTCGTCTTCGGGATATCGTTGTTCCTCTCAGAGGCCATTGATCTCTCCGAGATGTGAGTCTCGTTGACGGAGAACCTTGATCTGATACCAATTGAATGTGGCCTCGAGGGGGGTGAATAGGCTTTGAAAATTTCCTACACACTTAATAGAGTCGTCAAAAACTTGTTTGACTGGACTAGTCCGGTTGTGTGGGCGGACTAGTCCGGTGTGCTAAAATATGTGAATTGATTAAATGTTATTTGGGAAACTAGATTCTTTTAGCAGCGGAAATGAGAACAACATATACTTTGCTTTAAGATTATTGTAAGAATGCACATGAAAACTTATAATCAACTTAAATTGATGTTTAGTAATCAAGTGATCTAATGAAGAAAATGTAAAATAAATAAGGCACAAGGGACACGGATTTTTACCGAGGTTCGATCTCGCCATGAGATCTACGTCCTTGTTGAGGAAGCTCACACAGAGCCGGGTCTCCAACCCTTTACCTCTTCAATTCACCACACAGGCCGACTCGAATCCACTAGCACGGGAAATCATCGAGTTTGTGGGGAAACCTCACACGTTGAGGGATCCCACGAGAGTTACAACGAAAGAAGCGATCAAATACACTTGAAAGTATTACAATGCAGAATATGAGTGTAGAAAGATCAAACCCCAAGAGCTCGCAACGAAGGAACGACAATCTACCAATCCCGAATCCAAGTGTTCAATTGATTTTACTCTTTTTTCACTTTAGATGTGTGGGGAGATGTGTTTTGGGCTCTTGGGACAAGGTGGCGGCGCTAGGGTTTGTATTTTCAGCAGTATTCGATGTGTTTCAACTGAGGAAGGTTGTGGATCCTCTTTTTATAGGGTTTCCAAAAAGTTACCGTTGTAAAACCCTAATACCGGACTAGTCCGGTGCAAGTTTGGACTTGTCTGGTCACAGTGCAACTCGATGTCCCGAAAGTTTGGCGCACAGCCCTATGTGAAGATAGACTCCAGAAAGTCTGGCGGACTAGTCCGGTTGGAAAACGGACTTGTCTGGCCCTATGTGAGGATAGACTCCAGAAAGTCTGGCGGACTAGTCCGGTTGGAAAACAGACTTGTCTGGCCCTATGTGAAGATGGACTCCAGAAAGTCTGGCGGACTAGTCCGGTTGGAAAATGGACTTGTCCGGCCCTATGTGAGTATGGACTCCTGAAAGTCTGGCGGACTAGTCCGATCCATGATCGGACTAGTCCGGTGCACTGTGAGATGTTAGGTTAATTTTAAAACCCTTACCCCCGCGCAAAGTCGTGAGCTCTTGGAGTGTGTCTTTCATACACACCCTATACATTTAAAATCTAATTTGTTCTTCTAAATTCCATCAAGGTATTCCTCTTTGGACACCACTCCATTTTTCACCTTTTTGTGTGCACCGAGCTGTTTCACTTTGTTTGTCCTGCAATCATCTCAATAGTTTCATTAGGATCTCATATGTTTGTCATCAATTAGCCAAACCCACAAGGGATATCCTAGATGCACTTACATGAAGTTCGACCACAAGAGCCACCTCTACATATCCATGAGGAAAACGAACCACAAGAGGAGACCAATGATCAAGGGGGAGCTTCCATACAAGATCAACCTCAAGAAAGTGAAGATGATAAAAAGTCAACGAAGGCAATCATTTAGGGGGAGAAGAAGATGATTATGAAGATTCAAGACAGCAAGTACCACACCCAAGACTACACCAATGCGTCTAAAGGGATCACCCAATCGACAACATCATCGGCGACATCCAAAAGGGAGTAACTACTAGATCTCGCATAGCTAATTTTTGTGAGCATTACTCGTTTGTGTCCTTTTTGGAATCACGCAGGGTTGAGGATGCATTGAAGGATCTAGATTGGGTGTGGGAACTAGTCGAAAGACCCAAATCCAACATCGTCGGCACCAAATGGGTCTTTTACAACAAAAAAGATGAACACGGGGTTGTGACAAGGAACAAGGCATGACTTGTGGCCAAAGGGTATTCACAAGTCGAAGATTTGGATTTCGATGAGACATTTGCTCCTGTAGCTAGACTTGAATCCATTAGAATTTTACTTGCATATGCTACTCACCATGATTTCAAGCTCTATCAAATGGATGTGAAAAGCTCCTTCCTCAATGGACCAATCAAGGAGGAGGTGTATGTGGAAACCCCCCCCCCCCGGGTTTGAAGACGAAGAGTTCCCCGACCACATATTTAAATTGCGTAAGGTTCTCTACGGCCTCAAACAGGCTCCTAGAGCTTGGTATGAGTGTCTTAGAGATTTCTTAATTGAGACTGGCTTTAAGATTGGCAAAGTAGATTATACACTGTTTACAAAGAATTTTTACAATGATCTATTTGTTTGTCAAATCTATGTTGATGATATAATCTTTGGTTCAACTAACAAATATTTTTGTGAGGAATTTAGTAAAATTATGACTAACAGGTTTGAGATGTCTATGATGGGAGAGCTAAAGTACTTTTTGGGATGCCAAGTGAGGCAACAAAGGGAAGGGACGTTCATAAGCCAAACTAAGTACACTCAAGATACACTCAAGAAGTTTGGGATGGACAAGGCAAAGCCCATAAAGATTCCCATGGCAACAAATGGCCACTTGGATCTCAACGAAGATGGACCTAGCGTAGACCAAAAGGTATATCGCTCCATGATTGGATCTCTACACTATTTATGTGCATCTAGGCCAGACATTATGTTGAGTGTATGCTTGTGTGCAAGGTTTCAAGCCAACCCAAAAGAGTGTCATTTGACATCCATTAAGAGAATCTTGCGATATTTAGTTCATACACCCAACCTTGGTCTTTGGTATCCAAAATGCTCCAAATTCAATTTCATTGGTTACTCCAATGCAGATTATGCCGGATGCAAAGTAGATAGAAAAAGTACCTCCGGTACATGCCAATTCCTAGGTAGATCCCTAGGTTCTTGGTCCTCCAAGAAACAAAATTCCATTGCCTTATCCACAGCCGAAGCGGAGTATGTTGCAGCCGGAAGTTGTTGTGCACAACTCCTTTGGATGCGACAAACTCTAAGGGATTACAGTTACAATATGAACCGTATTCCACTCCTTTGTGACAATAAGAGTGCCATTCAAATTGCCCATAATCTAGTTGAGCACTCTAGAACCAAACACATAGACATCCGACATCACTTCTTGAGAAACCACTCCATGAAAGGAGATATAGCCATTTCCCATGTCAACACCGAAAAACAATTGGCCAACATATTCACAAAGCCACTTGATGAAAAACGCTTTTGCGAGCTTCGAAATGAACTAAACATCCTTGATGCTCGGAATGTGGCTTGAAATGTTGCATACCTGTATGAATTCTTCAAAATATGTTGATTGGATTGTGAAAATCATATCTCTCAATTTTCTCCAAAAAACTATGTCAATTACTAGATCTTGGTGAATTATGGTCATCGCTTGATTATTGTATGCTTACTATCAAGATTAGTTTATTTGATTTGTTTCCCTATTTTCTAAATATGTACCTTCAAATATATATGAATGGGCTAAGAAGTTCTTGCTTGGTGACCACGGACTAGTCCATGGTTACCTGGACTAGTCCGCCAATGCAGACTAGTCCGCAGAGCGCCAGTTAGGCCGGACTAGTCTGATAGACCATGGACTATTCCGATATAGCCTCTGAAAAAGTTCGGACTAGTCCATTCATTTCCGAAGTTGTCCTATTTTTCGTGTCCATAACTCTAGCCACCGCCAAACCCTAATTCCCTCACCCTCACAACTTGCCTCAAGTTTCTCTCTCTTCACGCTCGAGCTCCCAAGGCGATTTCTTGTTTTCTCCACCAAAAAGCTCCACATTTGGGCGGAAATCAAGCTTGCTTGCTCGGAGATTGAAGTTCGCGGACTTGTCTGGCCTTCAACACCCTCATCTCCAAGTTTCAAGCAATTTCTTCGGTAATTTTCGCCCAAACCCTAGAAATCCATATTTTCTTCATTGTTGATCGAATAGCCTAGCTTCTTTCACCGAATACTAGTGTCCTTGATGTATTACATTGCTGTTAGGCTAATTTTGTATTGAGATGGTCCATTTGTCTCATAAGTTAGGTTTTTGAGGATGAATACGGGACTAGTCCGGTCCATGCACGGACAAGTCCGATTTTACTGAACTCAACCCTAACTTTTTAACTCCTCAATGCAAATTCTCTTTTCATCCATTCAATTCCTTGTCATCCATTCTTATCCATACCTTGTACAATTCATTCTCAGGACATGTCGAGCTCTCACGATGAAGCTTCGGACTTCAAAGCCGAGATGGCCCAAGAAGCTCTGCTTCGGTCCTCGACGGACAAAAGAAAGAAGTGACCTTCTGATCTAGCCCCCTCACCTCCTCAGTCTCAAAAGAGGGTGGCTCGACGCAAGGTGCCTGCTTCCAGGGCTACCACTGGTGGTGGCCCTAGCTCAGCGAGTGCTCGCCAAGTGAAGGGGAAGGGCAAAGGAATCGCAACAGGCCCGATTGGCCCCTTAAAGCTGTCTTCTCCAAGGGAAGGAGCCAAAGATCCCGCAGAAGACAGGTTCAATGGGAAGGGCAGCGACTCGGCTGCAAAATTCAGAAATATTGATTGGTATGGCCGCCCGAAGGAAGTTGTGGATGGCAGATTTTGGAGTAACTTCCATGCAGACTTCTACAAGTCTGTATATCTCCAGATGAAGAGGTTCGTAGTGCGCAACCAGTGGATTGATTGGGCATATTTTGAGAAGAAGGGTTGCTCACCATTTGTTGAAGTGGTGGAAGCAATTGAGAGGCATGGCCTGAAGGATCTCTTTGCCTTCAGGAACAACTAGAATGATGAGGTCATAGCGCAGTTCTTCGCGACTTGCCATTTCTCCAGTGATGATGAAGAGAGTGTTACTTGGATGACTCATGGATCCAAGTACAGTATAACCTATGAAGACTTTGCAAGCCTGCTGCACCTTGACACCTCAAGCAATGACTGCTTAATCATCCACAACCTAGGTGTCATCGAGATGGACAGGATGAAGTTCCTCTATGAGCCCAACTCCAAGTTCAACCCCCCTTCTACCAAGAACATGAAGCCATTCTTTGTGGTGTTGAACAGAGTTTTGAGGAAGACAATTTCCCCCAAGGATGGGGATGCTGGGAGTGTGCAGGGCTACCTCTGGACCCTGATGAGGGTCATAAGCAAGGACCGCAAGTTTGATGTGGCTGACTATATCTGGAACGATAGTCAATATCTATTGCACACCCAACATGTCGTGTGTCTATGCTCTGTATCTTATGTTTGTGATTGAGAAAGTCACCGGTATTGAGTTTGTCAAAGATGTGGAGCATCTACCTTTGAGGCCCCAGATGCCCCAAAAGCCAAGCACTCAAGCTGCTCCCTCCCCTGATTCTGCTGCAGAGGCTACGACGAGAGCAAGTGGAAATGCCAGGGATGCCCTTGCCACTAGGGCAGCTCCTCAAAAAGGGCCTGCGAGTGGCATCCTGAAGTATCTTGCAGCCATCTACGAATCTTGCCGCAAGACTGAGATCAGAACTCACAAGCTCAACCAAAAGAGAAAAGCTGATATGAGATATGTGAAGGCAAATATCAAGCAGCTAAGTCAAAAGCTGGAGATCGACCCCATTGGATCTCCAGTAATTTCTGAGGACTCCGACCCTAACATCACCGAGCTCGGACCCTTGACCCCCTCCGAGCTTGCCTACTTTGGCATTGGGGGCTCGAGCGGCTCCGAACCTCCTCCTCCTCCTCCTCATCAGCCCGAAGACGAAGATGAAGATGATGAGAGAACCGACAGCAAGGCGTGAAGACTTTAGGTCCCTCCTCTCCTTCTTTTTGGTGTCTTGATGCAAAAGGGGGAGAGATTGAGCGGGAGTCTTAGGTCTTAAGTTGTAGGATGCGAGGAGAGAGCTTCCTTTGTGCTTTTTGTCTATTTTGCGGTTGTAAACTGTTTAATATGATATTTTGTTAATTATGGTCCTGAGATGCAATGCTATGAACTTGTTATGCTCTTATTGATGAAATCTGTGTTTTTGGTTCAACATTGTCTTTTATGCTTATTGTTGGTACATCCATGTCAATTAACTCGTTATCATCACAATTGTTGCTCATACTCATTTAGTTTTGCATCCCACCATAAAGAGTGCACATATGGATCATGTTTTCATTGATTAATGTGTTTTAAACTCATATGTGTACATTTTATGAAAAATCTCCACTTTTTATCATATTTTGTGAAATCTCAATCGGTTGTCATCAATCATCAAAAAGGGGGAGATTAAAAGTGCATCTAGGAATCCCTCGTGGGTTTTGGATGATTTATGACAAGAAAATGAGATCATAAATACTTTGTTGATATGAGCACAAGTTTTAAGTTGAAAATAAGCAAAGTGCCAAAAAGAAGGGAGAATGAGGAGCAATATGGAGAAAAGCTCAAGTAACTAGAGTAGTAGATCATTGTGTGTGGAGTGTGTTAAGAAAACACACCCCAAGAGCTCAAACACAAATAAACACACACATTGCACAAATTTATACAAGATCAGACTAGTCCGACTGACACCGGACTAGTCTGATATCTCTCTGCACAAGATCGGACAAGTCTGATATCACCACAGACTAGTCTGATATCCCTCTGACTAGAATCGGACTAGTCCTCCCCAGTGCGGACTAGTCCTCAAAACACTTCATAAGTCACACAAAATCGGACAAGTCTGATCACACACCAGACTAGTCCAATATCTTTCTGATGTCAATCGGACAAGTCCGATATTAGCACGGACTAGTCCGAAAAACTCTCTGACCTAAGTTGGACAAGTCCTCCAAGTGCGTACTTGTCCTCATAACCACATAGGGTTTCACTGTCCGGACAAGTCTGATGACTATTGGGCTAGTCCGAAGATTTCCAGAAGCGAAATTGGACAAGTCCACTCCTAGCCGGACTAGTCCGATATTTCAGGACACTTAGGGTTTTCTACACACAGCACACCGGACTAGTCCGGTGTCCACCACGGACTAGTACGATCTTTCTAAACGGTCACTTTTAGAAACCCCATATAAATAGAGGTGAACGGCCCAACTTTAATCGCTCTCGACCCCCTACGCTGTCACCCCCCCCCCCAAGAGCCTCGAAAACACATCTCTCCAAGAAATCAAAAGCTAAAAGGATCAATCCTTGAGGATACACTTTGGAACATTGGAGAGACACGATTCATCACTCTTGAGCTCTTGGTTTGATTCCCTAACACACTCCTGCGATTTTCATTGTAATCTTTTGAGTGTGTTCTTGGTGGAGTTGTCATTGTAATCTAGGGGAGCCCTCAACGTGTGAGAAGGCCCCTTGAATTTGGTTATTTACCCTTTGTGATAAGAGAAGAGGATTGGACTTTGTGGCGACCCGACGAGGGTAGGGTTGGAGAAGACTCGGTCCTTTTGTGGACTCCTCAACGTGAATGTAGGTTGCCTCTGTGGGAGCCGAACCACGGGATAAATTGTTTGTGTTCTTGCTTTGTGTTCATCATTCTTATTCATCACATGAATCTAGGGTTTTAATCAATCTCGCATATTTTACGTTGAAACATAAAATATAAGATTGACTTGTTGTATACCCTAGTACATAATCTTGCAACACTTCAATTAACTGTATATTTCCGCTACATACATCGTAGAATCAAGTTAATCGATCAAACTTAATTAACCTAGTCGGTACACACCGGACTAGTCTGCACTTTACCGGACTAGTCTGATATCTCTGGTTTTGATCTGGTTGTTAAGTGTTGCAGGTTCTGACCAATTTCAAAAGGCCTATTCACCCCCCCTCTAGGCCACATTCAGGATGGTTGTGCCATAGATGGCTAGTCCATGTTGGTATGAGAAATCTGCAGAAACTTCTAAAAGGTGATCACATCCGGGGTTTAAAAGATGTTGTCTTTGAATAAGACAGGTCGTGCAGTGCATGCTAGGCGGGAAAACGAGTTGGAGCACAACACCATGCCAAGAATGTGATGACTACCTCAAGGCCGCTGGAACTTCTTCACATGGACCTCTTTGGTCCAATTGCTTATATAAGCATCGGCAGTAACAAATACGGATTGGTTATTGTTGATGATTTTTCTAGATTTACCTCGGTGTTTTCTTGTATGATAAATAAGAAACTCAAGGAATCCTCAAGAAATTTCTGAAAAGGGCGCAAAATGAATTCTCCTCAACCATCAAGAACATTAGAAGTGACAACAGAACGGAGTTCAAGAATACTCAAGTTGAGGAGTACCTAGAATAAAGCATGAATTTTCGGCACCCTACTCCCCTTAACAAAATGGAGTGGCCGAAAGTAAAAATAGGAATCTCATCGACATGGCGAGGACAATGCTGGATGAATACAAGACTTCGGACCGATTTTGGGCTGAAGCGGTAAAGACCGCTTGGCACGCCACAAATTGGCTATATCTTCATCGACTTTTGAAGAAAACACCATATGAGCTCATCACCGTTAACAGACCAAATGTTTCATATTTCAAAGTATTTGGATGCAAATGTTTTATTTTGAATAAGAAATCAAGGACTTCGAAGTTCGCTTCGAAATCTGATGAAGGGTTCTTGCTTGGTTATGATTCGAACGTCTATGCCTATCGTGTCTTCAACAAAGTCTCTGGCCTTGTTGAAGTAGCGCATGATGTAGTGTTCGATGAAACTGACGGCTCCCAAGTGGAGCAAGTTGATAAGTGTGTGATAGATCAAGAAGAAGCCCCATGCCAAGCGTTGAGGAGGATGGCACTTGGTGATATTCGACCTCAAGAGCAACCACAAACTCAAGTGCTCAAGATGAACCTCAACAGGAAAGAAATGATCAAGGGAAAGCTCATGCATAAGATCAAGACCGGGAAGATCAAGGGGGAGCTGAACAACTTCAAGGGAAATGAAGTATGGGAGCTTGTAGAAAGACCAAAGATGAACATCGTAGGACCAAATGGGTCTTTCGGAACAAGCGAGATGAACATGGAGTGGTAACCAAAAATAAGGCGCAACTTGTGGCAAAAGGTTACTCACAAGTCGAAGAGCACGTGTAAAGCTACCAGAGCTACCAGAGGTCGGGTGAATGGTAGATTAAAACTTTTCAGCGGAAACAACGAAACACCCTTCGGCAGAAAAATGATCTGTTAAAGAAACTATGTGTGCGACTAATATAAACCTGTTCAACTGTGACAAAACTAGTATATATTGTAGATAATCAAGTCATGAAGATGTCACAACAAGAATCATGAAAATCCGTCAAGAGAACCTCAAGTTACGATCAAAAGATCAAACAAAGGTCAATCTGTCCTACCCGAGAAAAACAGTTCTGGAACACTGCAAAGGAACTCATGTAGATTAGAAAACACAAATCCAATGACCGTGAAATTTTTACAGATGATAGAAAATAAAGTTTTGAAGACAACCCAAAAAATAATCACATCAATCGGATCTGTAAAACTCGAGTCATGATAAAACCACCAAAGAAAGGTAGTGTTGTGCAGAAACTCGACGAGAAAGACTTGAATAAAACAAGTCGGACAAACAAGCCACAAAAGCTCCTTTATACTATGAATTTTATTGATAAAAACTCACAAGGAACAGCCCCAAAGTCGTCTCCCATGAGCTCTGGCCTCCCTTGTTTATATAACCAGCCCTTATGCCAACCCAAAACTAACTAGGACTCTAATCCTACTCAATTCACGAATCGAAACTTTCCATTACTGCTCAAGACTCTTCTATACACAGATAGAAGCAACCTTAAGACTTCCAAACACCTTAGGAACGTATCCCACATTCCTAAAACAATTCAAATTCGTGACCCACATGAAATCCTATCATAACCAACTCAAAACTTTCCATATTTGAGTCAAACACGACTCAACCGCAGCCTGAGTCCATAACCTAGTCGGTTGGACTTTTCCGACCAATTCTTTATGTCCACATCTCTTCGTCATACCTTGGAACCATGTAGCCACATCGATGCACTCCTTGCACACGTACAAACATCTTCCAACGACATCCACGATACATTCATATGCATTATTCTTAATTCAAACATGTTGCGCAACCTACCAATCAACTCAACCACAATTCCTCCCGAACGTAGTTGTTGAATCTCATCTTCTCTCTAAGACTAGTTCAATGGATCCCGTCACCAATCATGTCTTGAACTCAAGAAACACCTGCACATAAATAGGCAACCAATACTTTTGAGCACAAGTCCTCGACTTGACTCTCGTTAGTTCCGAAACCACAACACCTTACGTGAGCACCTCATATAAGCATGTTGCAAACCATAGCGAAACTGTATCAGCCATAACCACCAAAACACACCAAAAACTTAGTAAAAGAATACTAAGCAAACTTTCCATAATCCAAAAGGCAAGTTCAAAACATTGCAAGTTAAATGCAGAACCACTGCGATCAAGCTCCGAACCTTGCCAAAGCTAACCGGACCTTGAACCGAAGCTTACCAAAACTAACAGGATCTAGCGTCGGAGCTAACCAAAGCTAGCAGGACCTAGCGCCGGAGCTAACCAAAGCTAGTCGGACCTAGCGCCGGAGCTTACCAAAGCTAGTCGGACCTAGAGCCAGAGCTAACCAAAGCTAGTCGAACCTAGACAAACAAGTCGGACCTAGCCAAAGCAAGTCAGACCTTACATCGGACCTTGCCGGAGCTACCCAAAACAAGTCGAACCTATCGTCGGACCTTGCTGGAGCTCGGACCTAGAGTCAGACCTTGATGATAAAGGTGTTTTGGTAGTATTTAAAACTTTTATCGCCATAGCCAATGTATTCAGCACACATAGGTATCACAGAGTCCATTCATATTTTATTGGCATATGCTACTTACCATAATTTTAAGCTATATCAAATGGACGTCAAAAGTGTCTTCCTCAACGGCCCCATTAAGGAGGAAGTATATGTGGAGCAGCCGCTGGAATTTGAAGATCAAGAGTACCTTAACCATGTGTATAAAATGTGTAAGGCTCTCTATGGCCTCAAACAAGCTCCTCGAGCTTGGTATGAGTGCCTTAGAGATTTTCTAACTCAAAATGGTTTTAAAATTAGAAAAGTTGATTATACTTTGTTCACAAAACATTCTGATGATCATCTATTTGTTTGTCAAATATATGTTGATGATATCATTTTTGGTTCTACTAATAAATATTTTTGTGAAGAATTTAGCAAGATTATGACAGACATATTCGAGATGTCGATGATGGGAAAATTAAAGTTCTTCTTGGGATTCCATGTGAAGTAATTAAGAGAAGGCACTTTCATAAGCCAAACCAAGTACACACAGGACATCCTTAAGAAGTTCAACATGGACAAAGCTAAACCCATCAAAACACCCATGGCAACTAATGGACATCTCGATCTCAACGAAGATGGTCAAAATGTGGATCAAAAGGTATATCGGTCTATGATTGGCTCAATACTTTATTTATGTGCATCTAGGCCAAATATCATGCTTAATGTTTGTATGTGTGCAAGGTTTTAAGCTGCACCTAAAGAGTGTCATTTAAGAGCTCTAAAAAGAATTTAAGATACCTTGTGCACACGCCCAACTTGGGCCATTGGTATCCCAAAGGATCCAAGTTTAACTTAATATGATATTCTGATGCTGACTATGTAGGATGCAAAGTCGATAGAAAGAGCACGTCAGGGACTTGCCAATTTCTTGGCAGATCCCTAGTTTCATGGTCATCTAAAAAGCAAAACTCTATTGCTCTTTCCATAGCTGAAGCGGAGTATGTTGCAGCCGGTAGTTGTTGTGCACAACTACTTTAGATGCGACAAACTCTAAGGGACTATGGTTACAATCTGAACCATATTCCACTCCTATGTTATAATGAAAGTGATATAAAAATAGCACAACCTAGTAGAGCACTCAAGAACTAAGCACATAGATATTCGTCATCATTTCTTAAGAGATCATTCAATAAAAGGTGACATAGTAATTTCACATGTTAGGACTGAAAAGCAACTTGCAGACATTTTCACCAAGCCATTAGATGAAAAGAGGTTTTGTGAGCTAAGAAATGAACTAAATATACTTGACTCTCGAAATGTGGCTTGAAAAACTGCATACCTAGTTGTGATTTCAAAATTTATTCATTTTTATGAAAATTTGCCTCTTATCTCGATTTTCTCTTAAAAACTATTTAAATTAGTGAATCTTGGTGAATTATGGCCATTGTATGATTGTTGATTGCTTACTGGTCATGTTCATCAAGATTATTTGTGAAATAATGTCCTTTATATCACTATTGGTTCAAACTCCCAAAATCAATTTGTTCCATTCTGTTTTGTCCAGCTCACCCGGACTAGTTCGACGTCAGCATCGGACTAGTCCATTGTCTCAGACTAGTCTGGCACTGGTCCGGCATACTGAACTTGTCTGATCCCTACCGGACTAGTCCGTATTTTTCGGGCTTAACCCTAGCCCGGCGCCAGAACTTCATCTCCCTCCTCTCATAATCGCTTTTGCTCTCTCCCTCTTCAACCTTGATCTCTCAAGGCGATTTTTGCATCTAGCAATCAAAATCGAAGATTTCTCCAAGGGAAATCCTCTCCTCGGCGCGAAGCTTCCCCACTCCAAACTAATCCGGACCCTGCTCCGCTCCTCCAACTCCAATCTTCAAATTTTTCTGTAAAATCCTCACTCAACCCTAGTTCTCGCCTTTTCTCCAATCTTGCTTATTGTTCTTGATTCCTAGGACATACATTACCTTTCTAGATGTATTCCTAATGTATTCCTACTCGTTGTGCATCATTCGAGCTAGATTTGTTGAAAATAGGAAGTTATGATTCATAGGTCAGCCCGGACTAGTACGGTGTTTAAGTGCAGACAAGTCTGGTACTCCGGACAAGTCTATACTCTAAAAACGTACAAGTCTGGTACCCTGACAATTTGAACCTCTAAATCCTTATTTGCACAAAGTTTACAATCAATTCTTATCAGTCCTTGAATTCCCCAGCCAGGCACGATGTCGTCAACTTCCAAGGACATCTCGTTTGATTATGATGAAGAGTGTGACTGTGCAAGAGTGCAAAGAGCCAAATAGAGAGTCATGAAGAAGAGGCATGATCACAATGTTCACTCCTCTCCTCCCGAAGATGTTCTTCCTAAGAAGAGGAGAGCGGTAGTGAAGAAGCCTCTGAGCAAGGAAGGTGCTGGCAGCTTGCCGGCACCGAAGAGAGGCCTCAACAAGGGCAAAGGAATGGCTAGTGGTCCAATTGGCCCATTGAAGATGAAGGCTCCTATTCACCGCAACAGGCAGCCATCAAGTGATGATTTTACTGGAAAAGGAAATGAATTGTCTGACAAAGACATGAAGATTGAGGTCTATGAGCAGCCTAAATAGTCAGCTGACCCAAGGTTCTGGAATAACTTTCATGCTGACTATTATGAGCATGTTTACATGAAGATGAGGAACCCAATGATTGAAAGTCAGTGGGTCAATATCACCTACCTCCAATCCAAGAAGTACCAAGCCTATCAAGAGGTCCTAGAGGCATTGGAGAGACACGAGTCGAAGGATCTCATATCCTTCGAGTGGGACTAGAACAATGAGGCTATAACTCAGTTCTACTCCACTCTCTACTTCGCCCGTGATGATGGGGACAAGATGATATGGATGACACATGGGAACAAGATGATATGGATGACACATGGATCCAAGTACAGTGTCACCTATGAGGAATTTGCCAGGATACTTCATCTTGAAGGTACGTTGGAAAATGATCTCATTATTAATAACTTGAAGCCTCTGGAGAAAGATGAGCTAGATTTCCTCTATGATACAAGAATGTCTTACAAGTATCCGACTACCAAATATTTGAAGCCATTATTTGCAGTCTTGTACAGAATTCTGAGGAAGTCCATAGCTCCCAAGGAAGGAGATGCAGGAACCATCCAAGGGACTCTAAGGACCTTGATGAAGGTGATAAGAAAGAGAAGGAACTTCAATGTCTTTGAATGCATCTACAATGACATTGTGAACATCTCCATTACTCTAATCAGGTCTTGTGGCTATGCACCCTATATCATGTACATGATTGAGAAGGTGACAGGACTAGAGTTTGTCAAAGATGTTCCTCACACAAGCCTCAAGCCCAAAAGCCTACAATATACACTTTTCCTTCTGCTCCTACCTCACCTGCAGTGGAACAAAGATATAAGAGGGCTCATGAAGGCTCAAGATCTCAGGCTGCTACTCCTGCTCCTCCACACTCTAGAGAGTCTTCTAGTGGTGTGCTGAAAATGCTTTCCTCCATCTTTGCATCCTACCGCAAAGTGGAAATTAAGCAGCACAAATAAATTCTGGCTAGAAAGAGACATCAAAGATATGTGAAGACCAACATCAAAGCTATCTTTGAGAAGCTAAACATTGAGCCAATAGGGTCACCTCAGATTTCAGAGGATTCTGTAGAGGATTTAACTGAAATGGCACCCCTCTCAGAGCAAGAGTTGGCATCATTTGATCTAGCTAGTGTCTCCTCTCCTCCTCCTTAGCAAGCACCTGAAGATGAAGAAGAGGATGAAGATAGGACCGGGAGTGAGAGAGGCAGTGTCGATGAGTGATTGTCACACCCGTATTTTTCAAAAACAAAGAAATAAAATTTTAATATATTAATTTAGAAAGAAGTAAAAAAGGAACAAAATAATGTGCATAATTCATGTAAAAATGCAATTTAAAAATATTGTATCAATTTATTTGAATATAGAGTTTAAAGCAAATGAAAATAAAATAAAAATATAAACTACTACATCATGTTGTGTTTACATTTGAATTTCATAATACGTTAGGAAAAATTTATTTGAGACTAAAATAAAATACAAAAGAAACAAAGAAAAGGAAAAGAGAGAAAATAGCAAAAGCCTTAATAGGCCTAAACCCGCAAGGCCCAAGTATCCCGCCCTTTCTTTCTTTTTCCCCCACCGGCCCAAGGCCCAACCGCGCCCTTTCCTCCCCTCTCCCTCTTACATGCGGTCTGCACTAGTCAACGCCTCCCGCTTCCCCAACCGCCACGCCCACGACGCACTCTCGCGTCGTTCCCCGCCCGCGCCGCGCGCCTGACAACCATCGGAGCCACGTTCTGAGCAACTGTCGCGCTCGTGCCGCCCCTGAGCAACCCCCCTCCTACTATTACCTCGTCCACGCCCCCACTCCTCATTCTTTTCAATCCAAAAACCTAGCCGCCACCATTGCCGACCGAGGAAGCTCGGTGCTCGCGAGGAGGAGCCCTCTCGGCCTTCACCGACGATCCGCCGAAGATCGTGACGTCGAGCCGCCCCCAAGGCACCATTTCTCGATGAGTTTTGCTGCTCATAATGCCTCCCCGATGGCACCGAAGGATCTCCGCCGCGCACCACCATCGCTCACCGTCCCCCACCGATTTTCTGTGTGCGCGTCACCATAGGTGGGTTGCCCGTCCTCTCCTCTTTCTCCCCGTCCTTTTCTCCATCGAGTTTGGTCCCCAGAGCGCCAAATCCGGCAACTCCGGCGAGAGTCCGGCCATGGCGCCGCTGCCTCAACTTATTATTTCTATTTTCACCAAAATTATGTCTTTCATTATTAATTAGTTGTTTTCCAGATCTAATAAACAAGACTAATGCCTAGTTAATGTATAAAATATCAATTAAGTCCATAAAATTCATAATAAATCCAAGAAGTTAATAATAATATTTTTAGCCTATTTAGCATTTAATAATAAAAAAATTAGTCTTGAATTAATTGCTATTAATCCTCAACTTGAATAAACAATTGCAAATAAATACTGGAAAATTTCCTAGAATCCAGGAAAAATTGTAGAAAGTCATTAATAACATTTAGAGTTTGATAAATATTTTACAACTAATATTTTGTATACTAATTAATTATAAATAATTCTAAAATTTCTTAACTAAATATGAAATCGTTATAAGAAAAATACTAAAAATGTCTATTAATATATTATAATTCCGATTGTGCATATTAAGTGTCCTTTAGCCTATATAATTTATTAAAATTAATGAAAATCCTTAGCAATAAATATGAAAATAGTATAAACCTATAAATATATCCAACTTTCATATAAAGCCATGATTTAATAATATAATTCATTTTGTCATTTGAATAATTAGCATAAATTACACCATTTATGACTAATACTTTTAATATAACATAATGAATCGCTCATAACTTCGATTTAAACCATTATTGTAATGTATCCAATAATAATATTTGTGTTGCTTGTATGGTTTATTGTTCTTGATTGTTCTTATTTCTCATCTGATGGTAGTTTATGCACATTCGTATCTCGACCAAGAAGCGACATGAATATATGAGGATCAAGAGTTCATTGAAGAAGAACTGAGCATCTATATAAAAACAGGCAAGTGTCCTTGACCATCTTGCACCTTTTATAAGGATTTAGTTAGTTGCATGTTAATTTAATATGAGTCCTATGCTATATCCTGTTGCTTTACCTTATTACCTTGTCTCTTGGGGTATGGCAGAGTGGTATTTGGGGATTACTTTACGCTTAGCCATGCAAACTAGATGGGTGGGAAAACATTAATCACATTTACTATTATGACTTATGATTATGATTATGATGTTGGAAAATAAATTGTAGTAAATAGGAATCTGGCGGGTTGATTTGAATGATATGGTGCAGTACGCACGAGACTCGGGATTGGGGTTTGAATCTTGTCGTATTATATGGACCGGTTTATGGAGTAGCCACTAAGCTATACAATATCGCCACAAGACTGAGTATCGGGCAGCTCAGTCAATTAATTAGGCCTCTTCCGGCTTAGTGCTGGTAATTGGATGGTGCAGGTAATAGGTTCAACGTATCCGCCTTAAGATATGCATGGCTCAAGAGGGGGCTTCTTCTGACAGAGGTAAAATGGACTCTAGGAGTCGGAGCGGTGAAACCTCAGAGGGACCTAATCGGGAGGACCTTTGTAAAGACCTCGTAGTGATCTCCTGGCCGCATACTTACAGAAGTGTGTAATGTGACCAACGGGTCACTGGCATCATAGAGGTTTACTTATTCAACCTGGCAACAGGGGGTGAAATCATGGCTTGTGGGTAAAGGATACGTTCTCTGCAGAGATTGAAAAACTGTCATGACAGTCGTGCTCACAAACAAGAGCAGCTTGATGTCGGATTCATAATTAGTCAGTGGTTAGAATGGTGGTTGGGATAATGATTGGAAATGATGTTGATATTATTATAACTACTAATACTGTTATTATGGTTGGGATTATTCACCTAGATGTAGATTGCTAATAAAAGCTAAGGTTAGGTTTAATGCTTAGTGCTTAAATCACTATCAGCCTTTCCTCTTTGATTGGCATTCATGTCATTTATTTCCCACACTTGTTGAGTACTCTATGTACTCATGCGCTTGCTTTTGTTGTTTTTATAAATGCTACTCAGTGAATAGAAGATCTAATGAGGGCAGTGACAAGTGAAGACGGTGCATAGGTCGCGTTGCTGCCAGTCGATTTGCCTGTGGTTGCCCTAGAGTTTTCCTCTTCCGCTACTACTTCAAAACTCTTTTGAAGGTATAAATGTTGTTTGCATGCGATATAGAACTGTTTATCACTATTTGTCGTACATATATGGTGAAACTGATCCTGACATACATGTATTTTGCAGCTGGTTTTATTTTTAATAAAATCGGATGTGACAGTGATTCCACTCATTTTTTCCCTTTTTGATGCCTTGATGCCAAAGGAGGAGAGATTGGGACTAGTATCTTATTTTGTAGTCTTAAGGACTTGTGATCGGGGACATGTATCTCAATTTCAAATCATTGTAATCACTTGTGGATGTGCTTACTTTATTTAATGTGTGATGATTAGTTTAATGTTAATATGATGATTGTTGCTATAATTGTTAATTTCTTATCTTTTTCTCATCACATCATTTGATCACACACTCTATAGGCACCCCACCATAAAGAGCGCATATATGTGAGAAGTTTTTGTTACTCATTTATCATTCTTATATATGTACACTTTATGAAAATCAATTTTTACTCTTAATTGTGAAATCTCGATTGGTTGAAGTGCATCTAGGCAATCTCTTGTGGGTTTTGGACGATTGATGACAAATGAATGAGATACTAATGAACTTGTTAAGATGAATGCAGGTTAACTCAAATGAGATAGTTTGGTGCACTCAAAAAGTGAAAAATGAAGTGATTAAGAAAGAGAAAAGCCCAACTGATAAATGAAGTGCAAATAGACTTAATTGTATAGGGGGTGTGTGAGAGACACATCCTAAGAGCTCAAATCTTTGTGTAGGGATAAGAGCTTAAAATCAATCTTAAAATTCACTAAGCACCAGACTAGTCCGTTCATGGACCAGACTAGTCCGTTCAACTCTCTGTTGTCTCACTTCACAGTGCATCGGACTAGTCCGATCAACTTTCTAGAACCTCTCTTCACAGTGCATCGGACTAGTCCGTTTATGGACCGAACTATTCCGTTCAACTTTCTGTAAACTCAATACACTGTGCACCGGACAAGTCCGTTCAAAAACCAGACTAATCTGTTGAACTCTCTGATGTTTCATAAAACATTGCACCGGACAAGTCCTTTTATGGACCGGACTAGTCCGAGAAACTTTCTGATGTTCAAATTCACAAGGCACCGAACATGTCCAGACTCCTACCGGACTAGTCTGGTATACCTTACACAATTTAGAGTTTCTAATATGCTGCACATTTCACGCTAATTTTTCACAGCACACCGGATAAGTTCGGTCCCCAGTACGGACTAATCCGGTCGTCGGGATCCCTAACGGTAACAATTTTGGAAGCACTATAAATAGAAGATCCACGACTCCACAATAATCTTGCATTCTACTGTTTATAATTGAAACCCTAGCACTGTCACCTGTCCCAAGAGCACAAAAAAACATCTCCCTACACATTTAAGATCCTCAAAAGTGAAATTCTTTGAGTATTCAGATTTGAGATTGGGATATTGTTGTCTACGCATTATTGAGCTATTGGAGTTTGATCTCTATACACTCTTGAATTACTTGTAATCTTTTCAAGTGTATTCGATCATCTTTTTTGCTGTAATTCTTGTGGGGACCCTCAACGTGTGAGGTTGCCCTACCAACTCGGTGATTACCCGTGATAGTGGAATCAAGTCGGTCTTGTGTGGTGACTTGATGAGGGAAATGGTTTGAAGAGACCCGACCGATTCTGTGTGGCTTCCTCAACGAGGAGTAGATCTCTTTGGTGAGATCGAACCTCGATAAAAATTTGTGTCTTGTGTGTTCCATTGTTTTACTTTTGCATGTTCCATCATCTAGGGCATTAGAATTGATCAATCAAATAATTTGTGATGATCCATGTGAGCATTAAGTAATCTTATCTCTTGTTTAAGTTGAAAAAATTGTAATTACATTCCACTGCAATTTCATCTAAAATTCCTGAATAATCGATTAATAGTTTCATTGAACTGAACAACCGGACTAGTCTGTATCACCAACCGAACGAGTCTGGCCCCTCTGGTATTTGACGATTTGATTAAGTATGCAGGAAAACTTTAAAGCTTTTTCACTCTCCTCTAAGTCACATTCAATAATCATATAGTAAACGACATGCGTCGCACGCTCGAATCTAGCTGGTGAAAGGAATGCATTCGTTCAGATAATCTACACGGTATCAGGAAATCAATCAGTGAAAGTGTAGGGTTAACTAACAGGCACTACTTCAATTTGTTTTATCTACTCCTCGCTTCTCACGCATTATGCGTGCAAACCTTGTGAAAGGGGGCTTGACCTAGTAGTTAATTACTCTAAGTATCACTACTCAGGTCTTGAGTTCGATTCCTGGTAAGGGTGAATTTCAGGTTGAATTTCACAGTATTAAATGTAGGTACTCTACAGAGTAAGTCATGGGCGCTCGATTTAGGATGTACTTACAAAAAATGTGAAGGGGTGAACGTGTCGTAATATTGACTTACGAAGTCGTCCACAGTCGTGTGCTTAGTCATCCAGTTATCGTCACCTTATTCTAGATAATAGGTTGTGAGTGTTTGCATTTGTACTCGCTTGTACTCCCTCCGGTGTACAAAAAATTGTCGTTTTGGACATGTTCTCGCATACCAAGGAAGCATTAAATAAATTTCTTTCATTTACAATACAACTCCCTTTAGTGGTCTGAGTGGTCTTCTTCACGTTTTTCCAGCCAATCTGATGCAGGTTCGATTCCTAGGTACACGCTATCCCATTTTTTACACTATTTTCCATGACATGCAGTGTAAAACGACAATTTTTTGTGCACTCTTAGCTCTAGTGTAGAACGACAATATTTTGTACACCGGAGGGAGTAATAAATTAGACATAACCTTCTTGGAGAGGAAGATCGGGACTTACCCATCATCTAAAAAAATGCGTGCAAACCTCTTTTTTTTATTAATATGTTGTGATCAATATAGCGGCTCATCTCGCCTAACGAAGGTGAAAGGCACCTTGATCCTTCAGAAAAGCAACCTAACCAAGCACCATCCTCTAGACCTCTACGCATATGAACAGCGTGCGTGCTGAAAGCTCCGGCTGCGACCTTCGAGCGAGCTCACCATGCATGCACCCAACACTATATATAAAACCAGTCCATGTTGCGGGACACTTTATACTACTATACCCTAATTAATCAGCGACTCTCCCACCCACGCGTATTCCTTTTTGGTGTTACTAGACTAACACGCCACTTCCCTATCTCGTTAATTCAAGATTTGGTTAACCACTCCGCTCGCTCGTTCGCTGCTCTGATCAGTAGATGAAATTCGGACCGGGTCCGTGGACTGGGTAGCTTTGGTTCCCCGCTTGGGCAAGCATCTGCAGACGCGTGACTTGGCATCGGAACGTGTCTCTCAATCATTTTTCTTTTTATTGAAGTCTAGACATGAGAGTCAGTACACATTTGACCTAAACTTTCTATCTAAACATGAAGAGGGGAAAAAGCAGAGAGAGAGAAAGAGAGTACAAGCTCCTGTTGATTATTATATTTAACGGGGATACTAATTTTCAGACACTCCTTTCAACCAATTCCTTGAATTATTTTAAAATCCATGTATTTCTTGTTAGTTGTTTTCTATTTTTGTAGAATTATGCATCGACTATAGAACTTTTTTGTTAATGTATTGAATATAGAAAAAAGTATTCAGTATGTAGGTTGAAAAGAGATTCTAATTTCACACGACTATAAAATTAACAACTCTCTATATTTAAACTGTGAGTTTGATTATGCGGCGTAAAACGAACCAAGTTATACAAAGTTGGCATGAATGCTTGAAGAATAATAATGAGTGAGTGAAGGACATGAGCTGATGGATGCAGCCGCCAGCAGCCATGGCCCACGAGTGCCGGAAGTGGATAGCGCTAGGAAAGCTAGCCCAGCTCGGCTCCACCTCCACCTCTGTTTGACCCCGACGTTGGAACGACCGGACCGCGTGCACGCGTTCGTCCGACTCCAATCCTCGTCACCCACACCCAGCAGGCACGTCTCACTCACCGTTAGCTCCTATAAATAAAGGTCATCCTCAATTCCGAGCTTGCCAAGTCGAGCCAACAACCAGATCAAACCACGCAAGCAGAGCAGCAGGCAGCACAGGACCATTCACCACACCATACCAACCCCGTCTCGCCCGGCTGCTAGCTCTTCGTTCCAACGACAGTGCTCAATGGCGGCGGCCAGCAAGTCCATCGAGCGGCTCGCGTCGCGCCTGGTGGTCCCGGCCGAGCCCACGCCGTCCGGCCCGCTCCGCCTGTCCTGGCTCGACCGGTACCCGACACAGATGGCGCTGATCGAGTCGCTCCACGTGTTCAAGCCGGCCCCCGACCGGGCCATCAGCGGCGACGACGATGCTAGCCCGGCGCGGACGATCGAGAGGGCGATGGCTCGGGCGCTGGTGCACTACTACCCGCTTGCCGGGCGCCTGGTGCTCTCGGACGCCGGAGCTCAGCTGGCGGTGGACTGCAGCGCGGCCGGCGTCTGGTTGACGGAGGCGGCGGCGGAGTGCACCCTCGAGGACGTGGACTACCTCGAGGCCCCGCTCATGGTCCCCAAGGACGAGCTGCTCCCGCGCACGCCGGCCGGGGATGAGGAGGAGGAGGACGAGCGCCGCCTCGTCCTGCTCGTCCAGGTCACCTCCTTCGCGTGCGGCGGCTTCGTCGTCGGCTTCCGGTTCAGCCACGCGGTCGCCGACGGCCCCGGCGCGGCGCAGTTCATGAACGCGGTCGGGGAGCTGGCGCGCGGGTGCGGGAACGGCAGCGTGCCGGTGGAGCCTCAGTGGGGCCGCGAGGCGGTCCCGGACCCGGCCGGCGCGGTCGTCGGGGCTCTCCCGACGCCCGACGGCGCCAAGCGGCTCGAGTACCTCGCCATCGACATCTCCGCCGACTACATCGACCACTTCAAGGGCCAGTACAACGCGGCGCACGGCGGCGTGGGCGGCTGGTGCTCCGCGTTCGAGGTGCTGATCGCCAAGGCGTGGCAGAGCCGCACCCGGGCGGCGGGGTTCGACCCGGACTCCCCCGTCCACCTCTGCTTCGCCGTGAACGCGCGGCCGCTGCTCCACGCCGCGCTCCCCCGAGGGTTCTACGGCAACTGCTACTACATCATGCGCGTGTCGGCGCCGGCCGGCAAGGTGGCCGGGTCGTCTGTGACGGAGGTGGTAAGGCTCATCAAGGACGGGAAGCGCCGGATGCCGGCGGACTTCGCGCGTTGGGCGGCGGGGGAGATGGGCGGCGTGGACCCGTACCAGATCACCTCCGACTACCGCACGCTGCTGGTGTCCGACTGGACGCGGCTCGGGTTCGCCGAGGTGGACTACGGGTGGGGCCCGCCCGCGCACGTCGTGCCGCTGACGAACCTGGACTACATCGCCACGTGCATACTGGTGAAGCCCTGGGCACACAAGCCAGGGGCACGGCTCATCACGCAGTGCGTGACCCCCGACCGCGTCGCCGCCTTCCACGAGGGCCTGCTCGACATGAGCTGAACGAGCAAGTGAAACCGACCCAAGACGAACAAGAAGCAGCTGGTTAATCTGATTGCGTGGTTCGGTGACTAGTTACATTACATGTAGTTGTTGGCGTTTGTGTGGGATTGATTGGCATTGGATTTGTTAGCTGACGGGTGGATTGGTGACGTGTACGTACTACCTGAATAACTCAACTCCTGAATTTGAGATTGCATTTGGTTGGAAGCCAAGTCACCAATTACATAGTATACACCAACATTGGAGTATCTATTCATCTTCAAGATCTCGTTCTCTTGAAACCCGTCCCAAATCTTATGTGTGAAAATGATGATATATACCACCAGTCAGTGCTCTGCTCAGCAAGTCGGATACGAGCCAATGATGCTACTCAACCTCAAAGACGACTGTTCTCTTTCCGTCGCAGCTCAGCTCAAGCACTTTGACAGTGAGAACAAGCAGAAAAAAGGGAACACGAGTCGCTACAACTTTCAGTCTCCGAGTCAGAGCAACGTAATAACGCGTTCCGGATTCCTCTGCTGCCTCGCTCCATCTCGATCAGTGTCCACCTTCACAACAGAGTGGAAAGGCTAGAACTCTAGAAGCGTGAGTAGTTTTATCAGCCTCACTCACTGCCGTCCCCATTTTCAGGTGGCCAAGTGGACGAGAAAAAAAAATAAGCAAGCGGAAGGAAGCATAAGGCCTGTTTGATTCTACGCCTAAGTTGCCTAAGCCTAACGTTAGACATGACGTTTGGTTGTTGACTATAGTTAGGCGCGCCACAAAAGTTAGACAACTTTTACATCCATTGCCTAACAAAAAACTGCCTCAATTGAGGTGCTCGAATCGACCGCCTAAGCATGCCACACTTTCTTAGGTGCGTCTAAACTTAGGCTACGGTAACAAACCAACCAACAGCTAACATTAGGTAGTTTAGGCGTGCCACAAGTGTAGCAAGTGACTAAAGTTAGACTTAGACAACTTAGGCATACAACCAAACAGACCCATAATGCCTTCGCCGTCGGTGTCCTCCATTGCATGTGCCGCAATTCTTTTAGCTCATGCAGCCTGGCGGCTGGCGCACTACTTCACCAGAAACAGATGAGTCCAGGTTTTTATTTAAATTGTTAGTGTTAGGATAATTTAGTTCGTTTACTCTCTCTCTCTCTCTGTTTTCTGAATTATTATTATTAAGATAATTTATGTTTAAAATAAATTAAAGTTATCTTAATAACCATAACAATTTCTGAACAGATGGAACTGTCTGAAGGAACCAATTCTCTGAACTTCATTTTTACCATCCTACTTGCACCGAGCTCACCTAATTGAAGCGTTGTTTTGCCACATAGATGCTGCCCTTGATGAAGAGCACAGAGCTTTTCGTAAGTTCACTTATGTCCCCGGGAAGATTCGTTGAAACTAGACTGCTGGTTTCACAAAATAAGACCATGGCATCCATGAGCTGATAAGAAACACCCGTTTAGTACTACATATACGAACTAAAACAAGTTCATCTGACACATCTAATGATCTTAAGTACCAGCCATACTGCGTCACATCTGCGGTTGGTTGATAGCTCTGACTATCTGCAGACTGCAGGTCATCAACCATATGATCCGCCACCACAGACGGATCAAGATTCCACGAACTAGGCTAAAAACAACATATATACAACAACATCCGAGCGGGCAAGTAGCTAAAGTTGCACCATGCCAACAACACAAACTGCACATGTCGACTCTTAAGTTATTTCGACCATTGCGGCGAACCATCGGCACAAATTTCTAACTGCTGGGAAGCGCCATAGCCGTGACAATTTTGATTCTTTTTCTTAATGCCAACTACCAGGTTCTGAATCACAAATCACAAGATGGATGTGTGCACGACATATACAATGAATCCACAATGTCTACATTACAGGTAGATACATAATTTGGAAGCAGCCAAATGGTACATGACCAGTAGTATCAGTAGACATCTCAAATAGGCTAAACTAGTATGTTGTCACCAGAAGCGTAATACATCCACCAACGTAGACAAGATCTATGCATTTTCACTCTGCATCCTCTATCTCTGTATCTTCTGGAACTCCACGCAGATACAGAACATTGTTGCATCTGTAGATAGAGCAAATAGAAATGGATCATGGTATACATCAAAGTTCAGATTAATAGCATTTAATGTCGAATTAGATGAGTTTTAGAACAACTATTAGAGATCATTGTTTCATTCTTCCAAATTTGGCCTAGCTATCCATGGCAATTGGCATTCAGCTTTTGTAAATCCAGAATAATATTTTATTTCTTCTATAAAATTGATAGACTTGGACATCAGGATTACTGCATGCAAACCTCTTCACAAGGTGTTATCTAGATTAAAAATACAATATACCAGCTGATCAAGGTAAAAGCAAGGGATCTTGAATGACTACCTGATCAGAATTTCTCCCAGGTTCCCAGAGAATTGTCCATCAATGTACTCCTCAGTGTTAGCAAGCTGCAAGTAGCAGAGAAGGCAGTAATAATTCTATTACATCTTATTTCTATATTCAACAAACAACAACTTTCAAAAGAAAATCAAATTGATGATAGGTTTAAAGGTACAGCAGCCAGTCTGCCAAGGACCCATAGTACCTGAAGATTCATATAGGAGTCCACAGAAACAAGGAAGCCTAGGAACGTATAACAAATGTTTATCAGTATATTTAAAGGAAGAGCAATATCTAGAAAATAAAATATAACAGTTAAAGTTGAGATACATAAACTAAGTTCTTAAAAAATACCTTTGTATTCCATACCCCACTTAAGTTTGACAATCACTGGCTTCCCTGTCAGGTTGTTCAAGAAAGGTTTTGGGTTAACTGGAACAGTCTGCATAAAAGTAAAAATAACCCATTAGTAAGAATACCATGAGACCATTTTTCATTATGCCTGGCAAATATGTATAGACAAACTGTTATTTCAATATTCTTGTCACCTCTTTAGTTATATGACTGCCATTAGTCAACTAGATGTCAACTTGCTGATACAAAATGATGTAAATACCAAATGAGCCTAGTGCATCGATCAGAACAATATGCATGGATGATGCACACCCAGCAGCTCAACATTATTGTTGTTTTTGTTGAAATGTCATAATAATCATGTAGAAGAAACAGTATCATGAAAAAGGTGCAGAAGCAAGTTATTCGTTGGAAATTAATTACAGTATCTACCTATCTCTTTCTAGTTGTCTGTTTAATTGTTTTGCAGTCATAGCAGTTGAAAAATTGAAGAATCAACTTGGAATTATGCTTAATAGCTTAAGAATCGCTTGGCTCAATACGAACTGATATTTGTGTTTTAGCTGAAGGTCAGGGTCATTAATGAATTTATGAGTGAAGTTAAACTTTATAACCAACTGAGCTGGGATCCAATTGCAAGAAAAATAAAAAGGACATACCGAGTGCTAAAAGCTTCCACACAATGTGGGGTCTGGAGAAGAGAAAAATGGGGATGCATGTTTGGATTGAGCATTTGTTAGTACTTGATGAAATTGCAATAACTGGTACAAACTTCGAATTTCGTGAAAAACTGATTGGGATAAAAAACAACCGCATCCATAGCAAAACTGACAGGTACAATAAAGCATGCAATTGGCAATAGTTAACGTGTAAACACATGGCAAGTATGATCCCATTTGCTGGTTCTGGCAAAGAAGAATAGGAGATAATTCCAAGTGAGCCCTATCACTACCCGGCTTTCAACTCCCAGTTCTTGCCTAAAAAACAGCAGATAATACATGCCTAAAAAACAAATCAACCCGGGGGTAAAACCACCACCGCAACATTGCATTAACAACATGATACATGAGTAACCATATTCGGGCTGAGAAAAGGTCACAAAAGCCCATCATCACGTGGGCCACATGTCACTCATATGCCCAGCAGGACACCACGCACCACACAAGCAAAGGCAAGCGACCTTTTTTTTTGAGACCCAGGGTTCAAGCCGTGGCGGCCGCCGTCTCAACTGGACAGACTAACAAGTGAGCTATCATCCACTTCTCACGCTCAGGCATTTGTAGACCAAATAAAATAACATGTGACTTAAGGCGGTCAAGGACTTCATAAATTAGTTAAATGGCAACGACTAGAAAGTAATATAAGTTATGGTGCAATCCTACAATCAGTCATCCCCAGCCATTGGATGTCTATCCAACAGTAGTTGCGTCTTTTTCATTAACTCCCTCCACTTGAGAAACCTGTGGAGGATATTTCTGAATCCCGATGGAGGGGATTAAGTGAAAAAACCATCATAGGATGAACATGCAATGGCTGAGGATGACTAATTGCAGGAATTGCACCATAACTCAGATTGCATTCTAGTAGTTGCCTTAGATAAAATGCGAACAAAATATGTTCGTCATGAATCTAGAGCTCCAAAAAACCCATTAAAACTGAACCTTCGAACCAACCCCCCCCCCCCCCCCCCCCCCCCTTCACAAAATTAAGGAACGGTGAAATTGGACCAGGTATCCCAAAACAATCTATTCTGCCCTCCGACCGGCACTGCTCCCAGAAGCGCGAGCACCTGGACCCCAATAGCGCATCCAGCACAGGAAACTAAGACTAGCCTACGGGAATACAATCTGGCAGCAAAGTCACCGGTAACTAATCACAACTGAAAACAGACAGATCCGGTTCACAAATCAGATAATAAAAGAGAGAGGGTGCAAGAGCTCCGGAGGGGGAGTGGTATCTTACCGCCATCGGGGGAGACTTGCCGCTGCAGGCGTGGGTCGAGAAAGGCGAAGGCGGCGGTGGATCGACGAGCCGGCGGGCAAGCCGACGAGCAGAGGAAAAAAGAAGGCAACGAGAGCCGCCTACTATACTGCTAGGGTTTATGAGGCGGCCGAACTTGCAAGCGAATTGGGGCCGTTGGGTGTCGTAGTTACGGACGTGATCACGCGGAGTGGATTTCACATGGACATTTTACACAAAGCTCCCCGTTGCAAATGAAAGTATTGCAGAAAGAAGGTGAGGAATGTGCCACAAGTTGACAGAGAAGCAATGAACGAGAGTTGTATATAGGACTGTTGCTGGAAGGATTGGTAATGGGCAAGGAGGCAAGGATGGAAATGAAAAAGTTATCAGGGCAAGCTAGAAAAGCACCAATAATAAGAGAGATATTCTTCTCTCCCTCTTTTGGCGATGGAAGGACAACGAACCATGACGCAATTGCCGCTATATATAATGATGCAATTGCAGGGCATGGAAACCTTTGCAATTTATGTGCCGTAGCGTCGGAAACGCAACAAATCGTATAGGCAGGAGCCGTGTCGAGCTCACTCGTCCTCGTCCGTTACCACGGATCAGGACTGCAAGAGCCGTTCACTACAGGACATTGGCTTCACCCGGCTGCACTGCCCGCCTGCAAACTGTAAAGTTTTTTTTTTTTTTTTGAAAGCCTGCTAGTCCGAGGGGCTAGCGGCACTGATTTAAGAAGAGGTAGGCACTCGGGAGCGAACAGCGTTCAAATCCGAGCGGGCGCAGCTCGTCCCCAGACGCGTTGGTCACTCGAGCCCCCCGCTCGATCCCGTGAACTGTAAAGTTCGAGAGCAACAAGGAAGAGCAAGTGACCGAAAATATACATCCCCTCTTTACCTTTGCGTACACAACGACCAACAACCATCGCACGGTTTGGAAACTTACAAGCACAAAACGTTTTATGTGGTCATTCCTACAAGGACATTGATGTCATGGAGAGGATATCCACATTCTCAGAGCTTTTGACAGTAGTGGAGGTTAACATCAACAACCCACAACGTGTGGTCACCGCCAAGATGATTTCGACAGACGTTTCAAGTAAAACGAACAGTGGAGTCCACCAATGTACGGCATTTTCTTTGAGAAAGCCACCCAACAATGTAGGCAGCAAAATACTATATTGGCAAAGTAAAACAAGTCCCTCTAAAAAAAAGGACTCGCTATATACTCGGTGGATCATACAAAGAATTGTATTCTTCCTACTTGTAGTTTCTCAATTCTCATGTTAATCCATAAGTAAGTCATTCTATACCGCATTTGGGTGCCTTCACTCACGGGCCAGCTAGAGGGTGCCAGCAGCTACTACCGCTGCGACTCAACATCGTCTCGTACTCTGCTGTCTTCTTCATGGTCCTGAGATTCAGTTTTTGGAACACCTGCTGAGCCACCAATCTCAGCCTTGCAGAGAGGACACAGCGCGTTTATCTGGAGCCATTTATCTACACACTCCATGTGGAAGACGTGCGCGCAGGGGAGTTCTCGCAGATCTTCATTGTTTGAGAACTTGGACAAGCAGATGCAGCAAACCTACAGATTTTCAAGAGAGAAATAAGCATCGGAGCTATAAATGTGTGACGTGCAGTGCAGCACAGATGTGTTATGAGGAAGAACGTGGAGAGGAAGCTTATTACAGCGTCTTCTGCAGAAATAGTTCGCTCCTTGTCAGTTCCAGCAGCCAATACTCCACCCCCCTCTTGTACCGCATCCCCATCACAAATCTTTCTTGATTTGAACTTGTATGCTACCAAGGCGTTGATCGCTTCCGTGGCAGCACCGCGGTTCATGTCCATGTCCTCATGGAAGCCCAGAACGGAGATTATGCATGGCAGACAGCAGCAAATCATTGTGCATAGAACGAAAGGCATCAAGTAACCAACGAAGCCCAACGCAAGGAATACTATACATATCCTGAAAAATGATCGGAGACAAAAGATTATTACATCTAAGTCGCACATATGAGGCTGGTATTGTGGAATGTTTACCAAGAAGCACACATACCTGTACAAGTTTGGAGCATCATGGACAGAAGAACGGCTACCAAATATCCACACGTTACCCACAACAAACCACACGGCAAAGAAACAATCCAACGCTAATTTATAGCAGGCAACCCATGCATAAACCCTGCAAAAATATAAGGGCATTCTTACTTCATAACGAACCAGAAAACCAAAAATACCCCACAAACATTCTCATCATTTTTTGTAGCATGCATCTCAACTCCCACCTTCAGGATCCTAGAAAAGTTACCCTGAGTGTTGATAAATGTTTTTCCTATTACTAGATAGGTGATGCTGCAAAGTTATTGATAAAATGTCCATTTCACATAAGTGATAAATTATAAAATGCTTTTCCATTATCTAATATGTAAACAAAAGTATCCAATTATAGTAAAATTTCCCAAGTTGGGAAGAATGCTAAATAACAGAAAAAAAAAGGTTCATTGCTACACAGTAGCTTAGGTTGTTCAGACTAAACTCAGTGATGCAGCACCATGGAGATACACGATGCATGTAGGTTTGCATGGATTAATTTTAGCATAAGCAACTATTACCTCGGACTTGCAATTGGTATATTACTTCCTGAGACTCCAGTACTGTTGGTACTACTGTCCATAAATTCTGAGGTGTGAAAAGATGAAACCGCGTTAGAATCAGGATCAGATATGTTCCTTTCAGATGAACCCTCGCTTGTTGGTTCCTGCTCCGTGCTATGGCGATTCCGATGGAGATGTCTCCAATAAAGATGTGGAAGAGTAGCAATACAACCAATTGTATAGGCAAGAAGCCACTCAAATAATGGAGCGTGGGGATGCTCGTTCCCTGATACTGACATAACAGAAATAGCTGCTATAATCTGGCTAACATTTACAACAAGATCGACCGAGATCCAGAGGACAGAATTCAAAGGATTCTGCTGACGATGACCTTCATCTCTTCCCGCATCAGATGCATTTCCAGAGTTTGATACAACAGTGCCAGAAGAACTTTGAGGGACAGGGGGGAATTCATGTGACGGAACTCTGCTCTGGTGCGACTCATCCAAGTTGCCATTTTCCTGGTGAGATGTAGATAGGGAGGTAACATCATTCCTTGGTATGTCAATTGTGTGATCGCGATTGCTTAAGTTTTCAGAGTGGTCCATCAGTAAAGGATGATTGTGTCTTGACCTTCACACTTCCAACAGTAGGAACGGACAAAAGCTAGATATTCATTCGACACCTTAGCTCAATACCCTTCCTTCATACGCAGAGAGATCTTCAACTTCAATATTATACCCTTCTCAGAAAACAAGACTCGTGAAATTCACTTTTTTTTTTCAAGTAAAACACCTGCACATAACTTTAAGTATACCTCACGGAAAGTAAAGTCAATGAACTGCCAATCTTCCTGCTTACTTATGAAAGATATTTGTCTAAGGTAAAACATCATATGCCAATAGACATGACTAGACTAGAAGGTAAGATGATATCCTGGGTGTACGAAGAATTATTCCTGAAGATAACAGCATTTGTATCATTGTATGAAGCATTTTCTGAAGACCACAGCCCTTGTCGAAGGTAAACATCATTTTCTATTAGGTAATCATATTTGTCATTCTATAATTTTCTAATCAATGGTGTGAAAAAGTTAAAAGCTGCATAACCAACCGCTTATCCAATTTTTTTCTGCACTCTTAGAGCTGATTGCAAACCAATCATTCAAGAAAAATACAGTCTCTAGTGCCGTGTATGCAATTATTCCAACAAAATACAATCGAGGAGGGAATCGGATCAGTGAAAATAATTGTTAAGCTAAAACAATTGCATTTGTTTTCAATTATTTACAGCCACGGTGTCAACTAATAGTCTAATACACCAATCCTAGGAACGCAAACGCCCTAAAGTTGGTTGAAAAGAACGCAACTGAAGAGCAAGAAATAGCGTACTCCGTACCTCAACGAAATGCAGCAGGGGAAAAAAGCTCCTTCCTACTCACCTCAGTTCATTGGTTCCCCTAATCACCTGAGTATCAACGATCAAGAACATGTGAGAGCAGTGGCAACAGGAAATGCCCAAATCAAAGACACATTGAATCGAACAAAAATGAGCATGTCAATTTCAAAAGTGACCAAATTCAAAAGACTACGCCAACCAAATTCGTGAGCAAACCAGCGGAACGCAGCCTGGCGAGACCAAGGGCGAGGGGAACAGACCCCGTTCTGACCATCGAGAAGCACGAGAGAACAGACATATCTAAACGGGAACGGCATAGAATCGGAGAAAAACTTACCAGTTTCGGAATCCGCGCTTCGATTCAAATCGCGACGAGTTAGCTTCCTTCGATTGGAGACGAGCGTTGCCAATTTTCTGCCCCCGCTCCCCTCCCTTTTCCTTCCCCCTCCCTCTTCGCATGTGCCATTTTGCCTTCTTGCTTATGTAGGCATCGGCAGGTCAGCGGTCTGGGACGAACAGGTGTAAACAGAGCAAGGGGCAGTTCGGTGAATATACATAGATCGCGCATCCTAGCCGCTCGGTTTCAAGATTGGACGGTCGGGAAGGCTCTCGTTGTCACGGCGCAGGATCAGAGCCTTCGTGGTTTAATTAGTAGGTACAGGTTTAATTAGTTGGCCTCGCATGAATTTGACTCGTGTCTTTTAGCCTAATGTTAGACAGAAGAAATGGTCATGGAAAGAGCACATTTTGCTCGTTCCTTGAGCTAGTACACTTCGTTGGCTCAATATAAGATGAAAAACGTGGACCCTTTTGTGTAAATTTAGGCACGGCTTCCTTTTGTGTTTGTAAAACTGTCATTTATAATAAGTGTATCTCTAAAGGCATATTATATTCAATTTATATTCTACTATCCATTAAGCCGCGCAATGCTTGCAGGCTAGTTTTTCTATTCTTAGCCGTAGCATAGAATTTGTTTCAATGTTACGATCATGTATATGTATATTCTTTAGTTACATATACTATACAACATTTTAACATCATGCATATTTATATTCTTTAGCTATCTCGAAATAGCGTGGGTGAGGCAAAGAAATTTGTTAGCAGCACATGCCTTCCACAATCCACATCATAAAGGCTTCGTCGATCCACATCGGCATGTGCCCGATATTCCAGCTCGTCACGCGCATGATTGATCGGATCCTCCATCCGTTGGCCACGTTTGAATCTTCAGCAACGCACTGCTGCACACATTCTGCATGCTGCTGTTCACATCCGTGCAAATAGCATACGCGACGTGCGACGCGCGCTCGCCTCCGCTCGCTTACATCCTCTGCATCACATGCCTAAATATGTACTTGCATAAGTGATTAATAAAGTTGAGGATCAATTGATTACTTCCTACATGGTATTATTAAGCTGACCTCCTTCCTCCCACGCATCCCAATCACTCTGATATGGACTTCAATCCAATATTCTCCCCAACCACACCCACTTCCTCTAATTCATCCACTACTACTGATCATGGCTCCGACGACAGACTTTGGTCTTCCTCCTCCACTAGTGCCCACAGCTTACAAACTGTGAGTATCCGTTCTTATGCTCCACTTACTCTCAAGCTCACCAATCCTAATCATGCGGACTGACGCATGTTCTTCGGTTCAGCCATCGCAAAATTCGATCTTCAACAACACATTTCCCACCTAACCCTTGTCAGGACTTCGAGTGGTGTCGTGTTGATCGATGCATCGTCAATTGGTTCTATACAACTTGTGTGCCAGAAGTATGGAAGATTGCGGGAGAGAAGAAGATCGACACATTCACTCTTTAGAATGCCATCGATCAATTCTTCCACGATAATAAAATGCAGCGAGCTGTTTTCTTCGAAATTGAATTCCTCAATATGTGTCAAGGCAACATAAGCATCTCCAATATTTTTTAGATGGTGGGTAAAGTCCCGACATTCCTCTCCAAGTAGGTTATAGCCAATTTATTACAAGTGAATACAAATGTAGACACTCACAACTAGTCTAGAACAAGGCGAAGACAGCTGGGGTGCTAAGCACACAACTGTGGACCATACTTTATAGATCGACATACGACATGTTTGTCAGCTCACATTTTTGGTAAGTACGCCTCAGTTTCGGCACCCATGAATTTCTTTGTAGAGTACCTTCATTTAGTATTGTGAAATTCAACCTGAAATTCGCTTAAGACCTGAATAGTGCTACTCAAAGTACTTAACCACTAGACTAAGACCCCTTTCGCATACTGCACAAAGCTTAAGACTTCGGTAGACAACATCAACATCCATGATGTCGGCCAACCTGTTTTAGAAAAAAGCCAAGTCCTCAATCTCTTGCGGGGCTTGAATCCAGAATACTGGCATGCTATTTCGGCCATCACTTCAAGACAACCGCCTCATACATTTCTCATAGCAACATCTCACTTTCTCATGAAAGAACCGTTTGATGTTGAACAAGAAAGCACTGTCACCAATCAAGCTCTTGCTGCAACAGAGTCTGAGTCCTCTCCTCCTAATGCGCAGACAAACTCCTCATCTTCCGGACGAGGAGGTCGTGGCCGCGGTGGTGGCCGCGGTACAGGTCGTGGTGGTGGGTGTACACAAGGTCGTGGTTCAAACACGTACTCTCCAGGCTCCAACGGCAACAACTGGGCATCCTCTGGCCGGCCCCCACAACCACAGGATTTTGGACCTTGGCATCCATATTTGAACCCATGGACAGGCATGGTTCAAGCGTGGCCGATGCCATTTCGCGCTCTTGGTGCCTGCGTTTTAGGTCCTCATCCTGGTTCCTCTACTCACCACGCCATGCTCGCAGCACCTTGCGCTCAATACTATGTGCAATATTCTCCTCTACAGAGACACTCATGGGTACTACGTGGGACACTCAAGCGCTCCTCTCAGTGCTAAATAATTCTACCGTCGCACCACAATCAAGTTCATATTGGTTCATCGATTCTGGAGCCTCTTCACACATGTCTGGTAACCTGTCTACTCTCCCCTCCTCTCGAGCTGCTCCATACAGTACCACCATCACAATCAGGAATGACATCAAGTTGCCGGTTACGCACACTGCATCATCCACCATTTCCACATCACTTAATTCTCTTCATTTAAACAACATTCTTCTTTCACTACATTTGGTTCAAAATCTTATTTCTGTTCGCAAGTTGACACGTGACAATCTTGTATCCATTGAATTTGACCTGTTTGGTTTCTCTATTAAGGATCTTCACACCAAACAAGAGAGATGCTCCGATGTGACAGTGATGGTGATCTCTATCCAATTCGTCTATAGCCTCCCCAATCTCTTCAAGCAATCTCACACTCCATCAACCTATGGCATGCACATCTCAGACACCCATGACGTGATAGCCTCATTTAAGCTTTGTGTCATTTTTCTTTTACATGTAATAACGCTTCCACACACATTTGTCGCGTGTGCCAATTGGGCAAGCATGTGCGCCTGCCTTTCTCAACCTCTGACTCTCCTAGCTATTTTCCTTTTCAATTGATACATGTTGATGTGTGGACCTCGCCAGTGTTAAGTATCTCTAGTTTTCAATTCTATCTCGTTCTCCTTGATTATTTGTCTCATTATTTTTGGACATTTCGGTTACACCACAAGAACAAAGTGTTTCCCATGATTCTGTCCTTTCATTCTTATGTTCGTACACAATTTCACCTTCCTATTCTAGCTCTTCAAACAGATGACGGAAAGGAGTTTGACAATGCCGCATTGCGCTCTGTCGGTACCCTCTGTACCGGATACCCCTTGGGATTGCAAAGATCACAAGAAAACTCCATGTATCAGATTTGAAGACCTCCGAAGGCCACACATGTCAGGCGTAACCGGACCTGCTTCCCCGACATGGTTAGTCCCAGGGCCGCCACGTGTATCATAAGACCGGAGCTATCACCCACACAGGGGAAGCTCCGGTCGGAATACCAGTATGGCACCCCCGGACCTAACCCCAGACAAAGGGAAGCTCCGGTACTGACACGTGTCCAATAGCACCGGACCTACTCATCCACGACGGTAAGCTCCAGTGCTGCCACATGGCGATTGCCGGACCTTCAACTTCAACAATCAGGTTGGTGGACCCCCCAACAGCTCCGAACCTTCAAGGAGAAATCAAAGACTTCAAGACCCGATTAAGTGTCATTAATACCATATTAATGACAAACGATCGGATGGCCCTTAATACTGTAACGGCACTGTTAAGGCCCGTTACCAGGCTATTAAGGGTAATTAACCTCATTAATTGTGTATCAAGCATGTGTAACCACCGGGGCCACCTGTCGGGTCAGGCTAATGATGTCACGACCAGTCCTTGTACTATAAAAGGACTGGTCGACGATACACAAGGGACGGTTCCAGACCACTACTGAACTCCCTGAGCTAGACGAGCTTCTTCTTCTAGAGCTTCTTCTAGACTCACACGCTTAATACATCACCAACACACCCCGTGGAGTAGGGTATTACGCTCAGGCGGCCCGAACCACATAAATCTCTGTGTACACTTGCCGTTCACCTTCTTGAATCTCTGCGCGCCCATTACCGAACTACAACTCCTTGATCTACCAAAGGTAGTGTCGGGAGATCTGTCGGATCCAAACACCGACAGTTGGCGCGCCAGGAAGGGGCTGGACAGTCCAATGCCCAATATACTTCATCGGCGAAGTACTACATGATGCCAAGACTCGATACTTAGAGGTGCACAAGCTGCTCTACACAGTTCTCATCGCCTCCAGGAAGCTTCGCCATTACTTCCAAGCTCACAAGATCTCAGTGGTGACCTCTTACCCACTGTGTGCGATCTTGCATAATCCCAACTCTACTGGGAACATTGCAAAGTGGGCAGCGGAATTGGCCAAATTCGATCTTGAATTCGTCCCAAGACAAGCGATCAAGAGTCAAGCATTGACAGATTTCGTAGCGGAATGGACCCCCTCTCCATCAAACCCTGGGGGCCCTAGTGAGCAGAAGCCGGAACTCAAGGCTTCGGTCTTCACCGAACCTCACTGGACCCTCTACTTCGACGGCTCCATGCAAAAGCAGGGGGCCGAAGCTGGAGTCCTTCTCCTCGCTCCAACCGGGGAGAAGGTAAAATACATGGTCCACCTTGACTTTAAGGCGACCAACAACATGGCGGAGTATGAAGCACTCATTTATGGGCTAAAGGTGGCACTATCATACAGTGTCAAGAAGCTGTTGGTCAAGGGAGATTCGCAGCTCATCGTTAAACAGGTGAAGGGTGAATGCTCCTGTAACAATCCCCAACTACCTGCTTATCTCCTTGAAGTCCAGAGGCTTCAGAAGGACTTCGAAGTCCTGGATCTCCACCATGTCCAGCGTGTCCATAACGCTGAAGCTGACGGACTCTAAACGAAAGCGTCAACCGGAGCTCCGGCTCCTGACGGAACCTTCGTCCGTAGGTTGTCAAAACCCACAGCTCAGCCTGCCGAACTGAGCGAAGGGGGCGAGACCAACATCCCGAAGCTGGCAGTCCCGATGGCCCTGTTACCATGGCAGCCATCAAGGGTCGTAGGTGCTGCCGGAAGCTCCGAGCAACCCAGCACGCAAGACTCAAATGCTCAAGCAAGCTCCGATGCATAGATCTCGGATATTCGGAGCTACTTGAAAGACAATATCCTTCTTGACAATGATGTATCCGCTGACCGGATAGTCAGATTGGCTAAAAGATACACGCTAGTAGAAGGGGATCTCTACCGGCGCAGTGTCAACAACGTCCTAATGCGGTGCATCACAAGGGAAGAAGGCTGCAAGCTCCTCGCAGGAATCCATGGAGGCGAGTGTGGGAACCACGCGTCTTCCTGCACACTGGTTGGTAAAGCCTTCCGGCATGGCTTTTACTGGCCTACAGCGCTCCAGGATGCAACTGAGCTGGTGAAGAAATGCAAAGCATGTCAGTTCCATGCAAAGCAAATTCACACACCGGCTCAGCCTCTACAAATGATACCTCCTACATGGCCTTTCGCTGTGTGGGGGATGGACATCTTGGTGCCTTCCCCAAGAGCTGTAGGAGGTTACAAGTTCCTGTATGTTGCCATTGACAAGTTCACCAAATGGCCGGAAGCAACTCCAGTTGTGACAATAAACAAGCAATCAGCTATCAACTTCTTGCAGTCCATAGTATGCAGATTTGGAGTCCCGAACAAAATCATAACAGATAATGGGACCCAATTCACAAGCTCTACTTTCCAGGGATACTGCGAAGACCTCGACATCCAAGTCAGCTACGCTTCCGTAGCTCACCCGGCAAGTAATGGCCAAGCCGAGAGAGCAAATGCAGAAATCCTGAAAGGACTCAAGACGCGCACATATGAGCACCTGAAAAAATATGGAGCCAACTGGATTGAAGAGCTTCCGCCCAGTCTATGGGCCAACAGGACAACTCCAAACCGGTCAACTGGAGAGACACCCTTCTTCCTGGTCTACGGAGCTGAAGCAGTCCTTCCTCCGGAAATCACCTTGGGGTCGCTCCGGGTTTGGACCTCCAACGAAGCCACGCAGGACCAACTCCGGCGTGAAGACCTTGACCTCCTTGAAGAGGGAAGGTGCCGAGCAGCTGTTCGGAATGCCCGATACCGCCAAGCTCTTCGGCGCTATCACCAATGGCATGTTCACAGCCGACAGCTCGAGGAAGGCGATCTGGTGCTATGGAGAATACAATCCAGAGGATGGTTAAACAAACTCTCCCCCAGCTGGGAGGGACCCTTCCGAGTGATCAAAGTATCCCGTCTCGGATGCGTTCGCTTGGCAACCGAGGATGGGACACCTCTCCCAAATCCTTGGAACATTGAGCACCTCCGTAAGTTCTATGCTTAATATCACAGAGGTGAGTCTATTATTACATGTGATGTATGTTATAGAGTCATTGTACAGAGTCGGGTAGCTCCTCCGGGAGGGCAGCCGGACCTACCCAATTAGGTCCGCAACGTCCATGCAACACTTTTCATAGTCTCAGAACTAAAGGTGTAGCTAGCTACCTTGGGTCAAACGAGAAATGAAACACACTTAGCCTGGTTTCGTACCCTAAGAGTGTACTTGTTTCCCCTGTACCCCGAACCTATAATGAAAGACATCATTGTGTGAAAATAGACTCCCCATGCATTTACTTTGTACAGGCTCAATATTTTTTATTTTTCTCTTTCTTGTCTATAACAAAGTTGTGCAGTTCTTAAGAAACTTTAGCTCGAGCAGTTCATGTACAATTCAAGTTGCATTGTCTATCCTTCCGGGTTCAAACATTGTTGATGGTCTACTCGTCTGAATGCCGCCAAGCCAATCTAGGGCCGGAGTGTGTTATCGACTTAGCCTGGTCATGCACCCTAAGTACGCCACTCTACCTACACCCCGGCAGGCCGAAGTAAGGCGAGTCCAGAAATGATCGGACTTGAAGGGAACAAGACGACGCTCTTGATTGTATTTGGAATTGTATTCAATCTAAAGTTTTCTTGGTAATAGTAAGCCGCAATGAAGTTATAGACAGGAAACATATTTTACTATTTTTCTTGACTTCAGTGTACAGGAAAAATAAATATTTCATGATGATGGTGAATGAAGTCGGAGCTACCAAAGCTCCGACATTCCCCAGGCGGCTTGTGGTTGATGTTTCAAACATTGACATCGAGCATCGCTGGAGCTACTCAGCTCCAGTAAAGCTCGGGGGCATGCTGTCAACGTGAAGATGGTGGAAAGACTCTAAATAGGAGCTTACTATGGACACAACATGTGTTGACAGAGGTCACTGCCGGAGCTACCAAGCTCCGACACCTCAGAGGGCTAACTGTCGATGCTTTACGCGTTGATGGAGACTACTGCCGGAGCTATTGAGCTCCGACGATGGTCAATGCAGGAGCCACTAAGCTCTGACAACCTCAGGGGGCCTACACTATCGAAGACTTCAGACTTACATTCTACAAGTTCAAAGCACGCAAGTCTTCAACAACTGTTACATCCTCTTGGTATATGTTTGTCGGTGTTTGGAACCGGCAGATCTGCCGACACTACTTTTGGTAGATCGAGGAGTTGTAGTTCGGTAATGGGCGCGCATAGATTCAAGAAGGTGAAAGACACATGTACACAGATATTTACGTGGTTCGGGCCGCCTGAGCGTAATACCCTACTCCACGGGGTGTGTTGGTGATGTATTAAGCTTGTGAGTCAAGAAGAAGCTCCAGAAGAAGAAGCTCATCTAGCTCAGGGTGTTCAGCCGTGGTCTGGAACCGTCCTTTGTGTATCGTCGACCAGTCCTTTTATAGTACAAGGACTGGTCGTTACAACGTTAGCCTGGCCCAACAGGTGGCCCCGGCGGTTACACACGCTTGATACACAATAAATGGGGTTAATTACCCTTAATAGCCTGGTAACGGACCTTAACAGTGCCGTTACCAGTATTAAGGGCCATCCGATCGTGTGTCATTAATATGGCATTAATGACACTTAATCGGATCTTGAAGTCTTTGATTGATCCTTGAAGGTCCGGAGCCGTTGGGGGGGTCCACCGACCTGATAGTTGAAGTTGAAGGTCCGATGGTTGCCACATGGCAGCTCCGGAGCTCACCGTCGTGGACGGGTAGGTCCGGTGCTGTTGGACACGTGTCAGTACCGGAGCTTCCCTCTGTCTGGGGTTAGGTCCGGGGGTGCCATATTGGTATTCTGACTGGAGCTTCCCAGGTGTGGGTGATAGCTCCGATCTTGTGATACACGTGGCGGCCCCAGGACTAACCATGTCGGGGGAGCAGGTCCGGCTACGCCTGACATGTGGGGCCTTCGAAGGTCTTCAAATCTGGTATATGGAGTTTCCTTGTGATCTTTGCAATCCCAAGGGGTATTCCGTACAGAGGGTATCGACAGTGGCCCCCTAGACTCACCTCCGGGAGAGACCTTTTGTATGAAGTCATTTCGCTAGAGGTGGGTCTATTCTTCGGTTTCTGAACCGTGTCTTCAAGGGTATTTGGTTACGCCGTTGGCGGTAGTTCACAGTTAAACTTCCGCTGCGTGGCGTATCTTGAAGGCGGCAGGTGAGATCTTAGCGTGCGGATCTCACGCAATTGAAGGTCGCGGGTTCCCGATACGAAAATCGTATCAGCTCCGCGCGCCCTGTCAGGCTGCCGACTTCGGGTTTCCCGCCTTTCATGATGACAACCGTTCGCCTGGGGTGAGAACCTCGACTTGATCATCGGGGTGGCCCCGGGCCCCCTTGTCATTGGCGGGGTGAAAATTTTGACTGGTATCGTCGGCTCCTCTGCGGTTTCCATCCAGGCATTGCGGGGGCTTACTTAAGAAGGAAAGCACGCACCGTTTGGGGTTCTTTACGCCTTTCAATCGATCTTGCGCTCAAACCTTCTAAACTTTTGCTTGCCTTTCCTCTCTTGCCTCGCTGTGCCGCGATGCAGTTGGGTCTCTGCCAAAGCCGACTAAAGATCGATGATGATTTGAAGAAGGTCCGTGCCCTCATGGGATGGTCCCCTGACTTCTTCAACCACCTGGTCCGCGCCGGCAAGCTTCCATTCGAGAAGGAACACGCCGGCGACATGGTGTACTTCTCCGCATACACCATGGTGGGACTGATCCCACCTTTCTCCTCCTTCTTCTTGATGCTGCTAGACTTCTATGGTCTGCAGCTTTACCACCTTGGCCCCCACTCCATTCTGCTGGTGTCCATATTTGTCCACTTCTGCAAGATGTGGGTGGGCATTCCCCCTTGCATTGAGCTCTTCCGCACCTTCTTCACTGTCCAAACCACAGGTCGGAGCGACGAGTACCTTGGATTCTACTATTTTATGAAGCGCAAGAAGTGCCCGTACAAGTACTTGCGGTCATTCCCTTCTGGGAAATGGGACGACTGGAAGAAGGATTGGATTGTAATTAGGCTGGAGGAGCACGAGAAGCTGGAGCTGCCGGAAGGCCTCCCCAACATCGACACTGCAGTTTGGAGTGAAGCTCCGGTGCTGTTGGATGCCTTTGATCCTGCTCTGACCAGAATCCGCCTGTGTGTGTGTGTGGAAGGAGGGGTGACTCCCCAGGCAGTGTTTTGCAACTTCCTGACCAACAGGTGGGCTCTGTTGAAGAGGAGGGAGAAGTTGGCTTGGGCCCTCAACAATATGCTAGACGACGACCGGATCGTGACCGGTTTGAAGTCCAACATGGAGGGTGCAAGCTTAGAGTTCCATCTGAAGAAATTCCAGCACGGCATCAACGTCGAGGGCGACGATTTGGCTCCGCCGCCAGCTTTCCTCCCACTGAACATGGAGGCATCATTCAGTAGGGAGCTCCGGCAGACGATGCCGGTGCTTGACGACCTTGGTGTCGTTGAGAGGCGCTCGACGACTGGGTTGGCAATCTCCGAAGCTCTGGAAGGTGGCTCCGTCCCCGCCCCTAAGCCAAGAACCGAAGTCGTCGGCAAGGGCAAGGAATTGGCCGAGCCCTCAAGCCGTAAGAGGAAGCATGCCGACAGGAGGGCCAGACATACTTCTTCCGCGGCGTCTACTTCTCCCCGGAGGGGAAGGTCTACAATGGTGGCGTCTACTCCAGTTGCGGCATCTTCCCGGGGTGCTAGCTCTGGCCAAGTGACTCCGGTCTTAGGGCCAACTGAGGGCTCTGGGTCCGGAGGTCCTTCCCGGTCGAGGGGGGCCTCGATCAGAGCAATGCCGACAGCAGCAGCAAGCTCTAGGGGGCCCTCCGAGACTACCACGCCAGTGTCGGCTGGGGCCAGTCCGGAGCGTCCGGAGAAGAGGTTCCGCGGAAACTGGTGCAGAAGCCTTTCGAGGTAATTTTTGATTTTTTACCTCAGTCAGTTGTTTTATTGTTAACTGTATTTTGAGTCTCTGCGTCCTTCATCCACAGCGTGCCCAAGAAAAGGGCTGAAGCTCCCATCCCTGCAGCAGTTGTTGAGGCCGTGCAGGCTGAAGCTCCGGCTCCGATTCCAGCGCCGCCCCAAGAGGTGGCTAAGGCTGCGGAAGCCCCGGCGCCGGCTGTCGTGGTTTTGGACGACTCACCCTCAGAAGCTCCCTTGGTAGTGCCGGACCACGGGACTGAAGATGTACCAGCAGCGCTAGCCTCGGAGGTTGAAGCTCCGGGCTTGGATGCTGTGATGTTGGACGCTCCGGCCGCAGAGCTAGAGGAAGCTGCGATTCCGGCCCTAGGGTCGGATGTTGTCGAAGCCCCGACAATCGAGCCGATGGTTGAGGAGGTCCCGGCAGTAGAGTCGGGTGTTGATGAAGCTCCGACACTTGAGTCGGTCGTCGAGGAAACTCCGGTGGCAGAGCCGGTTGCTGCAGAAGTTTCGGCTGTGGAGCCGGCTGTTGAAGAGGTTCTGGTGTCCGAGCCAGTTGCTGCAGAGGCGTCGGCGCCTGAGCCTATGGTGGTCGAAGCGCCAGCACCGGAGCCCATGATGGCAGAAGCGCCAACACCTGAGCCAGAGGCGGAGGAAGCGCCTGCGCCGGAGCAGGAAGTGGTTTTTGCTCTAACCGGACCTTCGACACCCGCTCCGGAAGCGGTGATCCCGGAGGTGCCCGCTGTTGAGCTAGAGTGCCAGGATGAAGCTGCTGGCCCCCCATCGGAGGGACCAATTGTTGATGACCTGGCGGCTGGGCCTTCAGAACCAATTCCGGAGGTTGGAACTTCTGCTGCAAGCACTTCCTCGGCGGTGGCCGAGGCTATCCCGGAGGACGGCCCTAGTGCCGTGGAAGCTCAAGGTACCACTCTCGTAGAGTGGGACACAATTTTTGTTGCTGAAGATCCACTGGAGCCAGCGGAGAGGACCCCAACACGTCTAGACCCGATCCCCCTATCGTTGTCTATCGATAACGCCTGCTCCAGTCTTCGTCAGGTGCAGTTGGCCTTCTACCACGATAGTAAAGCCCTTGAGGAGGAGCGCGAAACCCTTAGGAGGTGGCGCAACCGACTCTATTTCGAGACCAAGCTGGCGCAGTCAAGGCTGGCTGACGACAAGGATTGGGTGCAAAGGGAGAAGGTCCACCTGGAGTACTGGGGAAAGTTGTTGGATGAGAGGAAAGCATGACGCGGACCCTCGACAACCAATCCCGGGCCATATATGATCAGGCCAAGGCTGCCAATAGCGCAACTGATGAATGCCAGGAAAGGCTCTCGCCATCCACGATAGTCTCATCAAGCGCCGAGAGGCTCTTGAAGCTCGGGAGAGACGGCTCGAAGATGAAGAGCAGAAATTCCTGGAGCTGCGCGACAACCTCGTGAAGAGGGAGGAGGAGCTTGTCCAAAAGAAGGCTCTGACTGACAAGAGCCTCGAAGAACGCACCAAGAAATTGGATGAGTGTTGCAAGGAGGAGGAGAAGAAGGCCTGGGAGCGAGGGCAAGAACTCTACAAGCAGGAGAATGCCATCGCCACTCGGGAGAAGAAAGTGCCGGGTGGGGAGAAAGATCTGGTCAACCGCTGGAACGAGATCCACCTCCGGGAGGAAGAGCTCAGCAAGCTCGAAAGGCAAGTTGCTGAAACGATTCAACAGAATGCCAAAGAGGTGGAGTGTCTTGCTCGGGAGAGCTCGGAGCTGGAGGCGGCCAAAAGATCCTTGGCGGAGATGCGTGGTGCAAGGGCTGCGGTGTCCCAACAAGTTTGGGACTTTCTGGGCAAGTCCAACGATGCGCTGACACCAATGGGCTTCAGTCCTATGCGCCCGGATGATCCAGAGCCGGAGCTGGACCAAGCGTTGGAGGCGCTGGGTTCAGCAGGCAGCAAACTCTCCAAGGTGGACGATGTCATCGCGGACCAATTGGAACGGAGGGTCAGTCCCTGGCAAAGAACATCGCATAGTATGTGCTGACGTGCTACACCAGCTGGGACCCTCAATTCCCTTTGGACCCGGTGCTTGAAGGTCCCATCGAAGGATAGGGTGAAGCCGCCCGAGCCAACGTGTCGGAGGTGGCTCAGAAGGTCGCCCAGTTCTTCCATAGGGTCTAGGATCGTCTCCCTGTAGCTTTCGCTTGTACTTTCTCTTCTTCTTCTTCAATTTTGTAATCTCTTGTCTCCAGATGAATGAAATCCAAATTTTTGTGAATTCGAATTTCATTTTTGTCTTCAAAACCTTTGTCTTGCTTGGCCCCCTGGTAGATGTACACAATTTGATTGTGAACATGTACCAAGAGGATGTAATAGTTGTTGAAGACTTGCGTGCTTGAACTTGTAGAATGTAGGTCCGAAGTCTTCGATAGTGTAGGCCCCCTAAGGCTGCCGGAGCTTGGTGGCTCCAACATTTACCATCGTCGGAGCTTAGTAGCTCAGGAGCATCGATGGTTAGTCCTCTGGGGTGTCGGAGCTTTGGCAGCTCCAGCAGTGACCTCCGTCAACACGTGTTGTGTCAACGTTAGACTCCACTTTAGAGTCTTTGCACCATATTTACGTTGAAGACTTGCCTCCTAGATTTACTGGAACTGAGTAGCTCCAAAGATGCTTAATGTCAATGTTTGAACATTGATCACAAGCCGCCTAGAGTATGTCGGAGCTTATTTATTTTTCCTGCACACTGAAGTCAAGAAAAACAGTAAAATCCGTTTCCTATCTATAACTTCATTGTGGCTTACTGTTCCTGAGAAAGTTTTAGGTCGAACACAATTCTAAATACAATCAAGAGTGCCGTCTAGCTTCTTTCAGGTCCGATCATTTCCGGACTTGCCTTACTTCGGCCTGCCGGGTTGTAGGTAGAGTGGCGTACTTAGGGTGCAGGACCAGGCTAAGTCGATAGCACACTCCGACCCGAGATTGGCTTGGCGGCATTCAGACAAGTAGGCCATCAACAATGCTTGAACCCGGAAGGACAGACAATGAAACTCGAATTGTACATAAACTGGTCGAGCTAAAATTTCTTAAGAACTGCACAACTTTGTTATAGACAAGAAAGAGAAAAATAAAAAATATTGATCCTGTACAAAGTAAATGCACGTGGAGTCTGTTTTCACACAATGATGTCTTTCATTATAGGTCCAGGGTACAAGGGAAACACGTACACTCTTAGGGTATGGAACTAGGCTAAGTGTGTTTCGTTTCTCGTTTGACCCAAGGTAGCTAGCTACACTTTTAGTTTTGAGACTGTGACAAGTGTTGCATGAGCGTTGTGGACCTAGCAGGGTAGGTCCGGCTGCCCTCCCGGAGGAGCTACCTGACTCTGTACAATGACTCTATAACATACACCACATGTAATTACAGACTCACCTCCGTGATACTAAGCGTAGAACTTATGGAGGTGCTCAATGTTCCAAGGATTTGGGAGAGGTGTCCCATCCTCGGTTGCCAAGCGAACGCATCCGGGACGGGATACTTTGATCACTCGGAAGGGTCCCTCCCAACTGGGGGAGAGTTTGTTTAACCCTTCTCTGGATTGTATTCTCCGTAGCACCAGATCGCCTTCCTCGAGCTGTCGGCTGTGAACATGCCGTTGGTGATAGCGTCGAAGAGCTTGGCGGTATCGGGCATTCCGAACAGCTGCTCGGCACCTTCCCTCTTCAAGGAGGTCAAGGTCTTCACGCCGGAGCTGGTCCTGCGTGGCTTCATCGGAGGTCCGGACCCGAAGCGACCCCAAGGTGATTTCTGGAGGAAGGACTGCTTCAGCTCCGTACACCAGGAAAAAGGGTGTCTCTCCGGTTGACCTGTTTGGAGTTGTCCTGTTGGCCCATAGAGTGGGCGGAAACTCTTCAATCCAGTTGGCTCCATGCTTTTTCAGGCACTCGTATGTGCGCGTCTTGAGTCCTTTCAGGATTTCTGCATTTTCCCTCTTGGCCTGGCCATTGCTTGCCGGATGAGCTACGGAGGCGTAGCTGACTTGGATGCTGAGGTCTTCGCAATATCCTTGGAAAGCAGAGCTTGTGAATTGGGTCCCATTCTCAGTTATGATTTTGTTCGGGACTCCAAATCTTCATACTATGGAGTGCAAGAAGTTGATAGCTGATTGCTTGTTGATTGTCACAATTGGAGTTGCTTCTGGCCATTTGGTGAACTTGTCAATGGCGACATACAGGAAATTGTAACCTCCGACGGCTCTTGGGAAAGGTCCCAAGATGTCCATCCCCCACACGGTGAAAGGCCATGTAGGAGGTATCATTTGTAGAGGCTGAGCCGGTGTATGAATTTGCTTTGCATGGAACTGGCATGCTTTGCATTTCTTCACCAGCTCAGTTGCATCCTGGAGCGCTGTAGGCCAGCAGAAGCCACCGGAAGGCTTTACCGACCAGCGTGCGAGAAGACGCGTGGTTCCCACACTCGCCTCCATAGATTTCTGCGAGGAGCTTGCAACCTTCTTTCCTTGTGATGCACCACATTAGGACGCCGTTGGAACTGCACCGGTAGAGATCCCCTTCTACCAACATGTATCTTTTAGCCAATCTGACTATCCGGTCAGCGGATACACCATCGTCAGGAAGGATATTGTCTTTCAAGTAGCTCCGGATCTCCGAGATCCATGCATCGGAGCTTGCTTGAGCGTTTGAGTCTTGCGTGTTGGGTTGCTCGGAGCTTCCGACAGCACCTACGACCCTTGATGGCTGCCATGGTAAAAGGGCCATCGGGACCGCCAGCTTTGGGATGCTGGTCTCGCCCCCTTTGCTCAGTTCGACAGGCTGAGCTGTGGGTTTTGACAACCTCCAGACGAAGGTTCCGTCAGGAGCAGGAGCCGGTTGACGCTTTCGTCGAGAGTTCGTCAGCTTCAGCGTTATGGACACGCTGGACATGGTGGAGATCCAGGACTTCGAAGTCCTTCTGAAGCCTCTGGACTTCAAGGAGACAAGCAGCTAGTTGAGGATTATTATAGGAGCATTCACCCTTCACCTGTTTAATAATGAGATGGGAATCTCCCTTGACCAACAGCTGCTTGACACCGTATGATAGTGCCACCTTTAGTCCATGAATGAGTGCTTCATACCCCGCCATGTTGTTGGTCGCCTTGAAGTCAAGGTGGACCATGTATTTTACCTTCTCCCCAGTTGGAGCGAGGAGAAGGACTCCAGCTCCGCCCCCCTGCTTTTGCATGGAACCGTCGAAGTAGAGGGTCCAGTGAGGTTCAGTGAAGACCGGAGCCTTAAGTTCCGACTTCTGCTCACTAGGGCCCTCAGGGTTTGATGGAGAGGGGTCCATTCCGCCAAAAAGTCTGCCAATGCTTGACTCTTGATCGCTTGTCTGGGGACAAATTCAAGATCGAATTCAGCCGATTCCGCTTCCCACTATGCAATGTTCCCAGTAGAGTTGGGATTATGCAAGATCGCACGCAGTGGATAAGAGGTCACCATTGAGATCTTGTGAGATTGGAAATAATGGCGAAGCTTCCTGGAGGCGATGAGAACTGCGTAGAGCAGCTTGTGCACCTCTAAGTATCGAGTCTTGGCATCATGTAGTACTTCGCTGATGAAGTACACTAGGCGTTGGACTGTCCGGACCCTAACGGAGGGGCCCGGAGCTTCCTCCACATCGACCCGGACCCTCCCAGAGGGATCCGAACCTGCTTCGGGGACCTCTGGGTCCCTGCTAGAGGAATCCGAAGCTTCTGCTGGAGTGACCCGGACCCTCCCGGAGGGGTCCAAGTCTTTTGGAATAACTCCCTGTTGATCCAAGTCTGGGGGCTAGGACCCAGACTCACCTTCAGGAACCTCCGGACCCTCCCGGAGGGGTCTGAATTCCTGAGCTTGAGATGGTTCTAGTCTCTCCGCGACCAGGACCATGCTGACAACCTTGTCGGTTGCTGAAATGTAAAGCAGTAAGGGCTCACTAGGGTTCGGAGCTACCAGGGCTGGTAGAGTGGTGAGGAGCTGCTTTAGCTCTTGGAAAGCCTTTTCTGCTTCTTCATACCATTGAAATGGTCCGGACTTACTCAATAGCTTGAAGAAGGGTAGCGCCTGTTCCGCCAGTCTTGAGATGAATCAGCTGAGGGCGGCTAGACATCCAGTTAGTTTCTGGATATCTTTGATGTGGGCTGGTGGCCGCATCTCCTCTATGACTTTAATCTTCGCCGGATTTGCCTCTATGCCCTGGTGGTTTACCAGGAAACCGAGAAGCTTTCCGGAGCTAACCCCGAAGACGCACTTGTCTGGGTTCAACTTCGTGCGGGTGGCCCGCAGCTTGTCGAAGACAGCTTGCAAGATGTCAAGGAGTGACTCCTTGTCCTTGATCTTGACTACGATGTCATCAACATACACTTCCACTACGTCTCTGATGAGCTCTCCAAAGGTTTTGTACATAGCTCGTACAAATGTTGAAGCTGCATTCTTGAGACCAAATGACATGGCAGTATAACAGTACAATCCATCTACTGTGATAAAAGAAGTATGTTCTTCATCTTCCCTAGACATTCTGATTTGATGGTACCCAGAATATGCGTCTAGGAAACACAGTAATTCTCACTCGGAGATGGAATCCACTATCTGATCTATTCTAGGTAGTGGGAATGGATCTTTTGGGCATGCCTTATTTAGTGTTGTGTAGTCTATACACATCTGGAGCTTCCCGCCGGCCTTGGGTACAACGACTGGGTTTGCTAGCCATTTTGGATGGAAGACTTCTTGGATGAATCCAGCTTTGAGCAACTTCTTCAGTTCTTATCGTATGAAGTTCTGTCGCTCTACAGATTGCTTCCGAGGCTTCTGATGTACGGGCCGAGCGTCGTTATAGATCTTCAGATTATGCTCGATCACTTCCCTAGGGATCCCAGTAATTTGTGACGGTTGTGTAGGATCGAAGAGCACGTGAAAAGCTACCAGAGGGGGGGGGGGGGGGTGAATGGTAGATTTAAAAATCTTACGCAGCGGAAACAATTAAACCCCAAACCCTTTCAGCAGAAAAACGATCTGTTAAAGAAATCATGTGTGAGACTAATCTAAACGTGTTTCACTGTGACAAAAGTGATAGATATCAGATATAATCAAGTCACTAAGACAACACAAAAAGAATAACTCAAATCCGACGAGAAAAACTCAAGTTATGATCGAAAGATCAAACAACGGTCAATCTGTCCTACCCGAGAAAAACAGTTCTGAAACACTGCAAATAAACTCGTGTATATCATAAAACACAAATCCAATGTCCGTGAAATTTTGACAGATGATAGATAATCAAGTTGTGAAGACAACCCAAAAAGAATCACGTCAATTGGATCTGTAAAACTCGAGTTATGATAAAACCACCGACGAAAGGTAGTGCTGTCCAGAAACTCGACGAGTAAAACTTGTCTGGAACAAGTCGGACGAACAAGGCACAAAAGTTCCTTCAAACTACGAATTTTATTCAATAGAACACAAGAGGAATAGTCCCAAAGTCGTCTACCACGAGCTCTGGGCTCCCTTGCTTATATAACCAGCCCTTAGGCCAACCCAATATCAACTAGGACTCCAATCCTACTCAGATCACAAATCGTAACTTTCCATAACTGCTCAAGATTCTTCTATACGCAGATAGAAGCAATCTTAAGACTTCCAAACACCTTAGGAACGTATCCCACATTCCTAAACAACTCAAATTCGTGACCCACACGAAATCCTATCATAACCAACTCAAATCTTTCCATATTGAGTCAAACCCGACTCAGCCGCAGCCTGAGTCCATAACCTAGTCGGTTGGACCTTTCCGACCAATTCTTTACGTCCACATCTCTTCATCATGTCTCGGAACCATGTAGCCACGTCCATGCACTCCTTGCACACGTGCAAACATCTTCCTTCGACGTCCAATAACCTTCATATGCACCGCCCTTGATTCAATCATCCTGCGTGACCTCCTGATCAGCTCAACCACAGTTCCCTCCGAACTTGGTTGTTGGAACCTCATCTCCTCCCTGAGACTAGTCCAATGGATCCCGTCACCAGCCATTACTTGAACTCTAGCAACACCTGCACATGAATAAACAACCAATCCATACGAGCCCAAGTCCTCGACTTGACTCAAGTTAGTTCCTAACACAACACCTTACGTGAGAACCTCACATAAGCATGTTGCAAAACATAGCAAAAACGATATCATCCATATCATCCAAAACGCACCAAAAACTTAGTAAAAGAATACTAAGCAATCTTTCCAACAATGTAAAGCAAGTACGAAACATTGCAAATGAAAAGCAGAAGCACCGCGGTCAAGTTCCGGACCTTGCCAGAGCAACCCGGAGCTTGAGCCGGAGCTAACAAAGGCTAGTAGAACCTAGCGGCGGAGCTTACCAAAACTAGTACAATGAAGCACCTGCCGGAGCTTACCAAAACTAGTAGATCCTAGCACCGGAGCTTACCAAAAACTAGTCAAAACTAGTCAACCCAAAACCGGAGCTAGACAAAATACGTTGGAGCTTAGCAAAAGCATGCCGGAGCTAACAAAGACATGCCGGAGCTAATAAAGACATGTCGGAGCTAAAGATAAAGCTCACCGGAGCTAACCAATGCTAGTCGGACCTTACCAAGAAGTTGGACCTAGCTTCAAACATAGCCGGAGCTACCCAAAACAAGCCGGACCTACCGTCGGACCTTGCTGTAGCTCAGAGCTAGAGTCGGACCTTGATAAAAAGGTGTTTTTGGTGATATTAAAAACTTTTAGCATCAAAGCCAAGTATATTCACTACAAGCTAATGTATTCAACACATATAGGTATTACAATCTCCCCCTTGATGAATGCATTGGCAACACCATTTAAAATCCGAACATTGGCTTATCCTCATTAAAAGTTTTGAAGAAAATTTCTCCCCCTTTGTAAATCAAAAGTAAAAATGAGAAGAAAAAATTATCCCATATTATCTCTCCCCCTTTATTATCTCTCCTTATGCACATATTCTCTTTCACTTCATGCTTATCTCTCCCCCTTTGACAATGTATTCAGCAAGTCATGAGCATGTAAACAAATTATCTCTCCCTCTTTAGTTGTTATGAGCATATTATAACATATTCATATAAACAAAGCTCATCCAAGTCATACTATCAAGTACTTTACATTATCACATCAATGAAATACATAAAGTAGTGTAAGCCATGCTAGAGATCATATGTAATTTTCAATTTAAGCAAGTCATGATCTCACAAACTTAACTCTTTCAAAACCTGAAAGCATGACACTAGTTGCTGCATTTTATTAATTTTCAAAGCATAAATTTAGATCATATGATATTTGCAAGAGATTATATGCGCATCTGCCTTATTCTAACCAACCAAGCCAAGCCTATGTCATTTGACAATCAGAAGCTTAAGGACATGGTTTTAGTCATACACAACTTCTTCCAAGTTCATATCTAAGTGCAATGATAAGCTATCTCAAAAGAAGAAGTGCGATGCATGCATATTCTCTTGATCTTTTCTCAATTTATATTTATTCATAAAAACTCAATATGTGAGTTGATTACTTGATTAATTCTTTATGATTAAAAGCACTTGTGAACATGTAACAAGTTCAAAACAGCAAGAAAGTTCGACCATGACCAGATTTAGTGTAAGTAATTATTCCAATTACTAGACATGACAAAAACTACAAAATGTATAACACGAGTAATGTAGTAAGAACTTTCAGCATGTAAAAGGAATCACAGAGTCATATATGTATGAAATACTATGCTCATATTATTTTAATTTCAGATTCACACATAGACTTCCCAAGTTTCAAAAACTCCCCCTCAATTTAAGCTATGAGGATGCATAAACCCTATTTCACTACGAATGTAACAAAAACGAGTGAAATCCAAAGGTTTTGTAAAAATGTCAGCCTATTGTTGTTTGGTATCTACATGGTGAAGCACAATGTTTCCTTTTTCAACATTATCTCTGAGAAAGTGATACCTAATGTCAATGTGCTTAGTTCTAGAATGTTGCACGGTGTTTTTGGCAATGCAAATAGTACTAGTGTTATCACAAAACAGTGGAACACTATCTAGATCAACCCCATAGTCCTTAAGTGTTTGAACAATCCAAAGAATTTGTGAGCAAGCACTAGCAGCAGCTACATATTCAGATTCGGCTGTGGATTGTGCAACTGAATTTTGTTTCCTAGAGGACCAAGCAACAAGAGAATTACCAAGAAAATGACAAGCACCGGAAGTACTTTTCCTATCAATCCTACAACCTCCAAAATCAGCATCCAAAAAAGCTTTCAAAGTAACGGTTGAGGAAGAAGGAAGAAAAATGCCAAATTCTTGAGTTCCATGTAAGTACCTGAGAATCCTTTTGACGGCTTGACGATGTGAAGCACGTGGGGAAGCTTGAGACCATGCACAAAGACATACGCTGAATTGTATGTCTGGTCTTGATGCCGTGAGGTACAAAAGTGATCTGATCATGCTTCTGTATTCTTTTTGATTCACAGATTCACCATCTTCATCAAGTTCAAGTGTTGTTGCTGTTCCCATTGGTGTCCGAAGAGGCTTGCTTCTGTCCAAGTTGAAGCGCCTTAGGAGGTCTTTGGTATACTTCGTTTGATGCACAAAGGTACCCTCCTTGGTTTGCTTGATTTGCAGCCCCAAAAAGTAAGTGAGTTCACCCATCATACTCATTTCAAATTCGGAACTCATCATTGCTGAAAACTTGGACACAAGATCATGAGAAGCACAACCAAAGATAATATCATCCACATACACTTGAACAAATAATGAGTCATTGCCATGCTTAAGCACAAAAAGAGTTTTATCAACCTTGCCCATGGTAAACCCCTGTTTAAGTAAGAATTTTTTTAACCTACCATACCATGCTCTAGGGGCTTGTTTGAGACCGTACAAGGCTTTGGACAGTTTGTAAATATGATTAGGAAAATATGGATTTTCAAAACCCGGTGGTTGTTTGACATAAACCTCCTCATCTATGTAGCCATTAAGAAAAGCACTTTTAACATCCATTTGATATAGCTTAAAACCTTTAGATGCTGCAAAATCTAACAAAATTCTTATGGCTTCTAATCTAGTGACAGGAGCAAAAGTTTCATCAAAATCTAGACCTTCAATTTGAGTGAAACCTTGAGCAACCAACCTAGCCTTATTGCTAACCACAACCCATCCTCACTTTGTTTATTTTTAAATACCCATTTAGTTCCAATTAAAGTATGACCTTGAGGTGGAGGTACAAGTTTCCAAACATTATTTCTTTCAAAATTTTCTAACTCTTTTTGCATGGCAATAATCCAAGATTCATTAGTGAGTGCGTGTGATATATCTTTGGGTTCAAAAGAAGCAACAAAAGCAGAATGAACATGAGAGTTTGGATCGCAAAACCTGGACCGTGTGACTCGTTCGTGCAAGCTTCCAATCATTTGTTGTGGGGGATGATCTTTGTAAAAACGTAGGGGAACAGATGTCTCACAAGCTTCTTCTTCATTAGGTTCATCGTAGATTGATGAGCTTGTGACTTGTGGATGATGAGGACCAGCATAGGTGGTAGCCGGAGCTTGTTCAATGTCCGGAGCTGGACACGTGTCAACTTCGGAACTACCAGGCAGTATCACCGGCTCTTCTTCATTTTCGAAAATACCCTCCCCCTGAGGATACGTATCTGGTCCTGCAACACCGGAGCTAGTACCTGGGCTAGCTTCATCAAAAGACACTTCACAAGTCTCCACAATTTTGTTAGTGTCAAGTAAAAGCACACGGTAGCCTCTAGTATGAGATGGATAACCAAGAAACATGCCATCAATGGATTTAGGTTCAAATTTATCAAGATTACCATGTTTCTTAACAAAGAATTTGCAACCAAAGACCCGAAAGTGTGTAACACTAGGCCTATGTCCGAACCGGAGCTCATATGGTGTTTTACCTAGCTTAACACGCAATAAAACACGATTTGAGACATAACAAGCGGTTGCTAATGCATCAGCCCAAAATTTCCTAGGAGTTTGATATTCATCAAGCATAGTCCTAGCCATCTCAACTAAGGTTCTGTTCTTTCTTTCTACAACACCGTTTTGTTGAGGTACATATGGTGAAGAGAATTGATGATCTATTCTATTTTCAGCACAAAAGTGATCAAAAGATTGATTTTTAAATTCAGTTCCGTTATCACTTCTAATTGCTTTTAATGATCCTGGGTGATCAATTGATAATCTAAGAAATAAAGTTCTAAAGTAACTAAAAACTTCATTCTTAGACGCCATAAAGTAAACCCAAGAATATCTAGAATAATCATCAACAATAACAAGAACATACCATTTACCTCCGAAGGATTGAACACGTGAAGGTCCTACGGTGTCAAGGTGCAAAAGTTGACACGGTTCAGTTGTCATGATCATTGTGAGAGGAGTATGTGAACCTGCAACCATCTTAGCATGTCTACAAGAAGAGCACACAATTTCTTTGTCCCCTTTAAGCTTAGGCAGCCCACGTATGCAATCAAGAGCACTAACACGCGTTAGGTGATCAAAGCCTACGTGACCAAGTCTACGATGCCAAAAATATAAGTCCTTTGAATCATTAGCAACTAGACACCTATGCTTAGAGGAAGACATATCAAAATCAACTTTAAAAACTCTTCCAAACCGAGACATGTTAAAAATAAGCTCACTATTTGAACCTACAACTTTGTAGCAGTTTTTATTGAAAATAATTTCTAGATTTTCATCTAGCAATTGTGAAATAGAAAGCAAGTTGTATTTCAAATTTTTGACAAGTGCCACATCCTTCAAAGTGTAGTGATCATTTACTCTAACCGAACCCTTAGCAATTATAGGAGTTGAAGAATTATCGGCAAAAGTAACATTCTCTACATGTGACACAAAAGAGAGGGAGGAGAACCAATCTTTGTTACCGGTCATGTGGCGTGAGCAACCTGAATCCACAATCCAAATGTTCTCCTTCCTCAAACGTGTAACCTACATAGAAGCACAATACGTCGATAACTCAATACTGGGGTTAGTCAAAAGGCATTTGGGAATCCAGTACTGAGTCACCCGACGTGCAGTAGGAAAAACACGCGAAAACTGAGATAAAACAGTAGGTTTATGAGTCGAAGTTTGAGATTTTCTATTCTTAACTCTTTTAGCACAAGAACCAGTAGCTCCGGAGGTAAAAGCAGCAGTTCCAAAAGACAAGGCTGAAGCTCCGGAAACAAAAGCTGAAGTTCTGAAGGAAACAACAGAAGGTCCGGGAGCTCTCGGAGCCATCAGAACTATCGGAGCTGCTTTTGCGGATTTCTTACCAGAAGATCCGGAAGCTACCTTTTCAAATTTCTGACTCACTAAAGCAGGTTGTGTTTTTCTAATTGCATGAAAGTTATAAGATCTAGCGATTTATCTTTCCTTTTTCTGTTGTTTAGCTAGTCTAAAGCAAAAATCTATGACATGACCATCTCTACCACAGAAGGTACAATGAGATTTAACTTTGTATTCATGTCTAGATGAACAAGCAATATTTTTATTTGAAACCGAATGAGACAACACTCCTGCAGATTTGAAAACCACTCCCTTTTGTTTAGGAACTGTTTGAATCAAACCACTTCCTAATGACTTCACAATTTTAGGTGGATGTGCCTTAGCATGAGCATGAGAATCAAAACCTAAACCAGTTTTATCATTGCATGACTTGGAAGAATTCAGCAGCAACTTTAGGTTCTTATTCCCATTACAAAACCGATCTAATGTCCTATGCATGTCATCAAGTTTATTGGACAGATCAAGGCAATTTTTACATGAAGTTTTTCCTTTGCAATTTGAACAAAATTTAACTTCATGAGAACATAAAGAATTGTTCAATATAGAAATTTCATTCATAGCATCCTATAGTTTCTTATCAAGATCATCACAAGTAGAACAATGCAAATCAATTGTAGAACAACTAGCATCTTTCAAGTTTTTATCATTAAGTGCAGCAAGCTCTTTGTTCTTTTCGATTTCTTCATCAAGTCTATCTAGAGTGGAGGAGTGTGCACTTCTTAATGTGGACAATTGTTCATAGATTAAGTCACATGAGGGACATGCATCATCACTAGGAATCAAAGTTTTTAAACGGTTAATTTCAGATTCTAGTGATTCAATTTTAGCAGCATTATCCTTAAGCTTTTTGTCCTTTTTCTTGACAATAACAGTGGCACGAGAAATAGCATCACACATTTCTTCAATGGTAGGACATACCTCTTCATTGTCGCTGTTGTGTTCTGCCTCCTCCATACTTGATCTTGACTTGCCCGCCATAAAGCACAAGTTTGCCAAATCATCTTCATCTTCATCACTTACAATGTCCACGTCACTTGAACTGAACTCTTGAAGCGCGGTGATGAAACTGTTGATCATCTTGCGTCCTATGGTACCTTTCTTCTTCTTGTTGGAATTTCCAGAGGAGGTCTGGACCTTGCTTTGTTTTTCTTCCCGGGTGGTCGGACCTGAAAGGTTAGGGCATTCTGTACGAAAGTGTCCTATTTTACCACATTCAAAACAGCGTTGAGGTCCGGAGCTTCCTCTCCTTCTAGTTCTCACATTTTGCAATGCTTTTGAGAATCTAGTAGAGATGAGTGCCAACTCCTCTTCTGGAATTTTTTCGATCTGCTCCAGGGTTAGTGAGGACAGCAAAGCAAGAGTATTGCAAGATGATGATTGGCCGGAGCTAGACATATCACGTTGTGAAACAAATGCAATAGACTTATTGGGTTCTTACGTGCTAGGATGTCAATTTCATGAGTTTTTAGTTTAGAATAAAGTACATCTAATGTAAGAGAACTCATGACAGTTGATTCACGAATAGATGTTACTTTCATCTCCCAAATTGACATGTCTAACACACTAAGAAGTTGCCTAGCATTCTCAGCATCATAAAAATTTACATTGACACTACGTAAGTTGCTGAGAATTTTATTGAAATGAGCAAAAAGGTCATCGATAGACTCACCTGGTTGCATCTCAAAACACATATATTCCTTTTTGAACATATCTTATTTTACCTCCTTGATTGCGTTGGAGCCTTCATGGTAATCACAGAGAGCTCTCCAAACATCGTATGCTGATCGGAGGTGCGCGACACGATCAAAGTCGCTTTGAGTGAGTCCTTGGATGATCAAGTTTCGGGCTTTGTTGTTGTTGTCGACGTCCCGTAGGTTTGTGGCCGTGACTTGATCATTGGGTTGCACTTCATAAGGCTTATACACCTTCTCCCATATTGCAAAGCCTTGTGCCTGGATTAAAGCCTCCATGCGTGCCTTCCAAACCTGGAAATCAATACCAGCAAACACACAAGGTTTGGCGGAGTACTTCTCCATGATGATTAGTCAAAAACACGTGCAAATCTCAAAGATTAGAGCATCGTGGATCTGATACCAATTGTAGGATCGAAGAGCACGTGAAAAGCTACCATAGGGGGGGGGGGGGGTGAATGGTAGATTTAAAAATCTTACGCAGCGGAAACAATTAAACCCCAAACCCTTTCGGCAGAAAAACGATCTGTTAAAGAAATCGTGTGTGAGACTAATCTAAACGTGTTTCACCGTGACAAAAGTGATATATATCAGAGATAATCAAGTCACGAAGACAACACAAAAAGAATCACTCAAATCCGACGAGAAAAACTCAAGTTATGATCGAAAGATCAAACAACGGTCAATCTGTCCCACCCGAGAAAAACGGTTCTGGAATGCTGCAAAGAAACTCGTGTAAATCACAAATCCACAAATCCAATGTCCACAAATCAAGTTGTGAAGACAACCCAAAAAGAATCACGTCAATTGGATCTGTAAAACTCGAGTTATGATAAAACCACCGACAAAAGGTAGTGCTGTCCAGAAACTCGACGAGTAAAACTTGTCTGGAACAAGTCGGACGAACAAGGCACAAAAGTTCCTTCAAACTACGAATTTTATTCAATAGAACACAAGAGGAACAGCCCCAAAGTCGTCTACCATGAGCTCTAGGCTCCCTTGCTTATATAACCAGCCCTTAGGCCAACCCAATATCAACTAGGACTCCAATCCTACTCAGATCACGAATCGTAACTTTCCATAACTGCTCAAGATTCTTCTATACGCAGATAGAAGCAATATTAAGACTTCCAAACACCTTAGGAACGTATCCCACATTCCTAAACAACTCAAATTCGTGACCCACACGAAATCCTATCATAACCAACTCAAATCTTTCCATATTTGAGTCAAACCCGACTCAGCTGCAGCCTGAGTCCATAACCTAGTCGGTTGGACCTTTCCGACCAATTCTGGACCTTGCCAGAGCAACCCGGAGCTTGAGCCGGAGCTAACAAAGGCTAGTAGAACCTAGCAGCGGAGCTTACCAAAACTAGTACAATGAAGCACCTGTCGGAGCTTACCAAAACTAGTAGATCCTAGCACCGGAGCTTACCAAAAACTAGTCAAAACTAGTCAACCCAAAACCGGAGCTAGACAAAATACGTCGGAGCTTAGCAAAAGCATGCCAGAGCTAACAAAGACATGCCGGAGCTAATAAAGACATGCCAGAGCTAAAGATAAAGCTCACCGGAGCTAACCAATGCTAGTCGGACCTTACCAAGAAGTCGGACCTAGCTTCAAACATAGCCGGAGCTACCCAAAACAAGCCGGACCTACCGCCGGACCTTGCTGTAGCTCAGAGCTAGAGTCGGACCTTGATAAAAAGGTGTTTTGGTGATATTAAAAACTTTTATCATCAAAGCCAAGTATATTCACTACAAGCCAATGTATTCAGCACATATAGGTATTACAGGTTGCCAGGCAAACACGTCGACATTAGCCCGGAGGAAAGTGATGAGCGCGAGTTCCTATTTGTCATTCAGACCTCCCAATATATGAGTGGTCTGAGCGGCATCGGAACCGATTTGGACGACTTTGACGGGGATGTCGGTGTCGCCGCTTGGTTGCACGCGAGGTGCGGAGGTTGAGCCTCGCTGATGAATGCTCGGGGGTTTTGGAGCTTGCTCCTGCCTGGATTCTTCCTCCTGTGCTATAGCAAGCACATGGAGTTCCTCCAGAGCAGTCACTCCAACAGTACGGTCTCCGCGGATCCGGAGAACGCCAACTGGGGTCGGCATCTTCAACACCAGGTAGCCATAATGAGCAGCAACCATGAATTTGTACAAGGCGGGCCTGCCCAGAATGACGTTGAAGGGCAAGTTGATCTGAGCGACGTCAAAGATCAACTTCTCAGTGCAATAATTCTCCCGAGTCCCGAAGGTCACAGGGAGAGTAATGGCACCGAGCGGTGTTATGGCCCCCGGACCTACTCTGGAGAAAGGTCGGTAAGGGTGAAGGTCCGAAGGTCGGAGCTGAAGCTTGACAAAAGCTTTGAAGCTTATGAGGTTCAGCCCCGAACCTCCGTCCACCATTACATGGTGGAGTTGAATGTTGTTGATGGTAGGTGATACCATGAGAGGTAGTTGGCCAGCTCCGATCATGTTCCGAGGGCAGTCCGAAGCATCAAAAGTGATGGTAGTGTCCATCCACTTCCGATGAGGCTCCGCCCTGGCTGTAGGAGCTACCGAGGCCATGTCTCGCCGCATGGTCTTGAGGATACAGCGGGAGGTGATGTCCCATGAACCACCAAAGATGGTGTTCATGGTCTTTCGACGCTCATTGTCGGAGACGTCGGAGTCGTCGTCGATGGAGGTGTACACAACCTTCAGGACCTTTTTAGGGTCCTGGAAGCCCAACTCCTCTTCAGCCGGAGCTTCGTCGACTTTCTGCTTTCCTTCCCTTTGACGGAAAGGAACTTCTTCCCGGCGCTTGTGGTAGCGCTCAACAAGGTTTTGGACCTCCCGGCAGTCCTCCAAGTTGTGGCCGTTCGACTTTTGGATAGGACACCACATTTTGGAGTTCCCACCATCTTCAGAGGACAGCCGAGGTCGTTTCTCGGGGCGTGGCCCTCGACCACCCGGAGCTGCGGCAGCTGCAGCGGTGGATGTGCGGGCCGACGACTTCTTTTTGCCGTTGGACTTTTTCTTCTTTTTGCCACTCCCGGGGGTAGTGGCTTCACCTTTGGAGGATTTTTTGCCATCCTATGGAGGTGGTTTGGAGTGCATCTCACGGCCCTCCGCAGCTTTGGCACACTTGTCTGCCAAGCTGAAGAGCTCTGTGACGCTGGTGATCTCCTTGACCGCCAGCTTCTCCAGCATCTTCTTACCCTGTACGCCCTGTCTAAATGCCATGATGACAGAAGCGCTAGAGATAGAAGGAATGGTGTTTCGTACCTGGGAGAACCTCTGGATGAATGAGCGCAGGGATTCTCCCCCCTTCTGCACGACTGCAAAACGGTCCAGTTCGGTGCCTGGTCAGGTGTATGAACTCCCGAAATTGGTAGTGAACTGTTGGCACAATTCCTCCCAACTATTGATAGAGTTGTGAGGAAGGCTCATGAACCAGGACCCGGCGGTCCCAGTCAAAGCTACCGGGAAGTAGTAGGCCATTACGGCCTCGTTACCTCCGGCCGCAAGGATTGCGGTGGTGTAAATTTGGAGAAACTCGACGGGGTTAACAGTCCCGTCCAACTTCTCTAGCAGGTGTGGCCGGAACTTTTGTGGCCATCTGACCATGTGTAGGTGCATGGCCAGTGCAGAACAGCCTCCTCCTACCCCCTAGGGAGCAATGCTATCTCGAGCCTCTCGCCTTTTGCGAGCACGCTCGATATGGACACGACCGTCCTGTTGACAGTAACAGCGATCAAGCTCCGCCCGGAGGTCATGAGTTGACATTCTGGTTACCGTATGAGTACGTCGCACCCCGGAGGGTAGCGATGTAACTTGTTGTGACGCAACATGCCTCCTATTCTGGGAAGCATGCGGACCAAGTCTGCCAAACACGGTCCGACACTGCGATGGGGCCCGCCCCGAAGGAGGAGGACCTTGGTTGCTGATGCGGTCGGCTGCTGCTGCAACCAGATGTTCCACATCAGCTCTTCACTGCTCCATTGCACCCTGGGATGCACCTGGAGGTGGTGGACATTGCAGGAGAGCACGCGCTGCATGAAGCGCGTGTTTAGGGTTGTTGTTGTTTGCCGATGCAGTGACCAACGCCGATGCACCGTCACACTGCTCAGCTTGACGTGCTGGTGCAGGCGGTGGTGGTGGAGGCATGACTCCTGCTGGAGCCACATCACCTGCTGGTTGCTGCATGTTGGAGGGATTGCCTCCAGTGGGTTGAACGGCAGGGTTGCCGTTGGATGATCCAGCAGCTGAGTTCACCATACTCGAAATCTTGGGCGCCCCTACCTGGCACGCCAACTGTCGGTGTTTGGAACCGACAGATCTCCCGACACTACTTTTGGTAGATCAAGGAGTTGTAGTTCGGTAATGGGCACGCAGAGATTTAAGAAGGTGAAAGACACGTGTACACAAGGATTTACGTGGTTCGGGCCGCCTGAGCGTAATACCCTACTCCACGGGGTGTGTTGGTGATGTATTAAGCTTGTGAGTCTAGAAGAAGCTCCAGAAGAAGAAGCTCGTCTAGCTCAGGGTGTTCAGCCGTGGTCTGGAACCGTCCTTTGTGTATTGTTGACCAGTCCTTTTATAGTACAAGGATTGGTCGTTACAACGTTAGCCTAGCCCGACAGGTGGCCCCAGTGGTTACACACGCTTGATACACAATATATGGGGTTAATTACCCTTAATAGCCTGGTAACGGGCCTTAACAGTGCCGTTACCAGTATTAAGGGCCATCCAATCGTGTGTCATTAATATGGCATTAATGACACTTAATCGGGTCTTGAAGTCTTTGATTGATCCTTGAAGGTCCGGAGCCATTGGGGGGTCCACCGGCCTGATAGTTGAAGTTGAAGGTCCGGCGGTTGCCACGTGGCAGCTCCGGAGCTCACCGTCGTGGACAGGTGGGTCTGGTGCTGTTGGACACGTGTTAGTACCGGAGCTTCCCTCTATCTGGGGTTAGGTCTGGGGGTGCCATATTGGTATTCTGACCGGAGCTTCCCAGGTGTGGGTGATAGCTCCGATCTTGTGATACACGTGGTGGCCCCAGGACTAACCATGTCGGGGGAGCAGGTCCGGCTATGCCTGACATGTGGGGCCTTCGGAGGTCTTCAAATCTGGTATATAGAGTTTCCTTGTGATCTTTGCAATCCCAAGGGGTATCCGGTACGGAGGGTACCAACAATGTCCACAATCAAATTGTGTACATCTACCAGGGGGCCAAGCGAGACAAAGGTGTTGAAGAAAAAAAATGAAATTCAAATTCACAAAAATTTGGATTTTATTCATCTGGAGACAAGAGGTTACAAAATTGGAGAAGAAGAAGAGAGAATACAAGCGGGAGCTACAGAGAGATGATCCTAGACCCTATGGAAGAACTGGGCGACCTTCTGGGCCACCTCCGACACGCTGGCTCTGGTGGCTTCACCCTCTCCTTCGATAGGGCCTTCAAGCACTGGGTCCAGAGGGAATTGAGGGTCCCAACTGGTGTAGCACATCAGCACAAACTCTACGACGTTCTTTGCCAGGGACTGAACCTTTGTTTCCAGCTGGTCCGCGATGACATCGCCCATCTTGGAGAGCTTGTTGCCTGCTGAAGTCAGCGCCTCCAACGCCTGGTCCAGCTCCGGCTCCAGATCATCCGAACGCACGGGAATGAAGCCCATTGGTGTCAGCGCGTCATTGGCCTTGCCCAGGAAGTCCCAAACTTGTTGGGACTCTGCAACCCTTGCACCACGCATCTTCGCCAAGGATCTTTTGGCCGTCGCAAGCTCTAAGCTCTCCCGAGCAAGACGCTCCACCTCTTTGGCATTTTGATGAATTGTTTCAGCAACCTGCCTTTCGAGTTTGCTGAGCTCTTCCTCCCGGAGGTGGATCTCATTCCGGCAGTTGACCAGATCTTTCTGCCGGCCCCGCACTTTCTTCTCCCGGGCAGCGATGGAATTCTCCTGCTTGTAGAGATCTTGCCCTCACTCCCAGGCCTTCTTCTCCCCCTCCTTGCAACGCTCCTCCAATTTCTTGGTGCGTTCTTTGAGGATCTTGTCAGCCAGAGCTGTCTTTTGGACAAACTCTTCCTCCCTCTTCACGAGGTCGTCCCGCAGCTCCAGGATATTTTGCTCTTCATCTTTGAGCCGTCTTTCCCACGATTCAAGAGCCTTCCGGCGCTTGACGAGACTATCGTGGATGGCGGCGAGCCTTTCCTGGCGATCATCCACTGCGGTATTTGCAGCCTTGGCCTGCTCATAGATGGCCCGGGATTTGTTGTTGAGGTTCCGCGTCATGCTTTCCCTCTGATCCAACAACTTACCTCAGTACTCCAGGCAAACTTTCTCCCTTTGCACCCACTCCTTGTTGTCAGCCAGCCTCGACTGCAACAGCTTGGTCTCGAAATGGAGTCAGTTGCGCCACCTCCTAAGGGTTTTACGCTCCTCCTCGAGGGCCTTGCTGTGGTGGTAGAAGGCCAGCTGGACTTGGCGAAGACTGGAGCAGGCGTTGTTGATAGACAACGATAGGGGGATCGGGTCCGGATCTGCTCGGGTCCTCTCCGCTGGCTCCAGCGGATCTTCAGCAACAAAAATTGGGTCCCACTCTACGAGAGCGGTGCCCTGAGCTTCAATGGCACGAGGGCCGTTGTCGGTACCCTGGGAACCGTACACCCCTTGAGATTACAAAGATCTCAAGGGAAAGTCATCTACTTGATTTGAAGACCTTCGGAGGCCCACATGTCAGACATAACCGGACCCGCTTCTCCAACATGGTTAGTCCCAGGGTTGCCACGTGTACTATCAAACCGGAGCTACCACCCACAAGGGGGAAGCTCCGGGCTATGTACCGAAATGGCACCCCCGGACCTAACCCCAGACCGAGGGAAGCTCCGGAACTGACACGTGTCAGGTAGCTCCAGAGCTATCTGTTTCCCACAGTATGCTCCGGAGCTGCCACGTGTCCAACCGTCGGATCTTCAGCCTCTAACCTCCGGAAGACTCCACAACAGCTCCGGATCTTCGGAGGGGAATCAAGGACTTCAAGACCCGATTAAGTGTCATTAATACTATATTAATGACACACGATCGGACGACCTTAATTACCAGTAACGGTGCTGTCAAAGCCCATAACTCGGTCATTAAAGGCAATTAAACGTGTTGAATGTGTATCAATATCAGTAACCGCCGGGGCCACATGTCGGGCCAGGCTAACTTGTAACGGCCTGCCCTTGTACTATAAAAGGATAGACCGATAATACATAGGACACGTTCTAGACACACTCGATACACACACTTGACACGCTCACTCTACACCCTAAACTCACTTTGAGCTCAGACAACCAATACAACACCAACACATCCCGTGGAGTAGGGTATTATGCTCAGGCGGCCCGAACCACGTAAATCTCCGTGTCTACTGTGTCATTTACAATTCACCTTCTTGAATCTCCGCGCGCCCACACCGAACCTCAAACTCCTCTAACACTTTAGTAGTGTCGGGAGATCTGCCGGATCCAAACCACCGACAGTTGGCGCGCCAGGTAGGGGCGCCTGAGATTTCAAGAATGGTGAACTCAGCTGCTGGATCATCTAACGGTCACCCTGCTGTTCAAGCTGTTGGGGGCAATCCCTCCAATATGCAGCCACCAGCAGGAGCCTCAGTGCCAGCAGGAGTCACACTTCCACCACCGCCGCCTCCACCAGCAAATCAAGCTGGACAACGCGATGGTGCACCGACGTCCATCACTGCGATGGCAAATCATGACAACCCGGAACACGCGCTCCATGCAGCACGTGCTCTTCTCCAACGCCCACCACCTCCGGATGCATCCCGGGATGCACTGGAGCAGTGGAGGGCTGATGTGGAATATTTGGTTGCAGCAGCAACCGACTGCATCAGCAACCAGGGTCCTCCTCCTTCAGGACGGGCCCCGTCACAGCGGCGGACCTTGTCTGGCAGACTTGGTCCACATGTTTCCAACAACAGGAGACGTGCTACATCACAGCAGGTGACATCATTGCCCTCCGGGGCACGACGCATTCACACGGTATCAAGGCTTTCAACTCACGACCTCCGGGCGGAGCTTGATCGCCGATACCGCCAATAAGACGACCGAGTCTATATTGAGCATGCTCGTGAAAGACGAGAAGCTCAAGACGTTCCTGTTCCTGAAGGAGTGGGAGGAGGCTGTTCGGCCCTGGCCAAGCATCTGCGTATGGTCAGGTGGCCACAGAAGTTTCGACCTCACCTGCCGGAGAAGTTCGATGGGACCGTCAATCCTGTCGAATTTCTTCAGATTTACTCCACTGCTATCTTGGCAGCTGGAGGAAATGAGGCCGTAATGGCCAATTATTTCCCAGTGGCTTTAACTGGGACCGCCAGGTCCTAGTTTATGATCCTTCCAGCCAACTCCATCAACAGTTGGGAGGAGCTGTGCCGACAGTTCACCGCCAATTTCGGGAGTTCATACACCCGACTAGGCACTGAACTGGATCTTTTTGCAGTTGTGCAAAAAGGGGGAGAATCCTTGCGATCATTCATCCAGAGATTCTCTCAGGTATGAAACACTATCCCTTCTATCTCTAGCGCTTCTGTCATTGTGGCATTTAGACAGGGTGTACGGGATAAGAAGATGTTGGAGAAACTAGCAATCAAGGAGATCACCAGTGTCACAGAACTCTTCAGTTTGGCCGACAAATGTGCCAGAGCTGCGGAGGGCCGTGAAACGCACTCCAAACCAACCCCGGAGGATCACAAGAAATCCTCCAAAGAAGAAGCCGCTACCTCCAGGAGTGGCAAGAAGAAGAAAACGACCAACGGCAAGAAGAAGCCGTCGGCCGGTGCATCCAATGCTGCAGCTGCTGCAGCTCCGGGTGGCCGGGGGCCACGCCCCGAGAAGCGACCTCGACCGTCTTCTGAAGACGGTGGCAAACCCAAAGTGTGGTGTCCAATTCACAAAACGAACAGCCACAGTTTGGAAGACTGCCGGGAGGTCCAAAACCTTGCCGAGCGCTACAACAAGCGCTGGGGAGAAGCTCCTTTCCGACAGAGGGAAGGAAAACAAAAAGTTGACGAAGCTCCGGCTGAAGAGGAGTTAGGTTTTCAGGATCCCAAAAAGGTCCTGAAGGCCGTCTACACCTCCGTCGATGATGATTCCGATGTCTCCGACAACGAGCGTCGGAAGACCATGAACACCATTTTTGGTGGATCATGGGACATCACCTCCCGCCGCGTCATCAAGACTATGCGTCGGGACATGGCTGCTGTAGCTCTTACAGCCAGACCGGAGCCTCATCGGAAGTGGATGGACACAGCCATCACTTTTGATGCTTCGGACTGCCCTCGAAGCATGGTTGGAGCAGGTCAACTACCTTTGATGGTATCTCCTACCATCAATAACATGCAGCTCCACCATGTTATGATAGACGGAGGTTCGGGGCTCAATCTCATAAGCTTCGAAGCTTTTACCAAGCTTCAGCTCTGACCTTCAGATCTTCACCCCTCCCGACCTTTCTCCGGAGTAGGTCCGGGAGCTATTACCCCACTCGGAGCTATTACCCTCCCCATTACCTTCAGGACCCGGGAGAAGTATCGCACCGAGAAGTTGGTCTTTGATGTTGCTCAGATCAACTTACCCTTCAATGCCATCTTGGGTAGGCCTTCCTTGTACAAATTCATGGCAGCTGCTCATTATGGTTACCTGGTGTTAAAGATGACAACACCAGTAGGCGTTCTTCGGATCCGCGGAGATCGTACTGCCGGAGTAACTGCTCTAGAAGAACTCCATGCACTTACCACGGCGCAAGAGGAGGACTCCAGGCAGGAGCAAGCTCCAAAACCCCCGAGCATTCGTCAACGAGGCTCGACATCTGCACCTCGTGTGCAGCCAAGCGGCGACGCCGACATTCCCGTCAAAGTCGTCCAAATCGGTTCTGATGCCGCTCAGACCACCCGTATATCGGGGGGATTGAACGACAAATAGGAACTCGTGTTCATCACTTTCCCCTGGGCTAATGTCGACGTGTTTGCCTGGCAACCGTCACAAATGCCTGGGATCCCCAGGGAAGTGATTGAGCACAATCTGAAGATCTACCCCGACGCCCGGCCTGTGCATCAGAAGCCTCAGAAGCAATCTGTAGAGCGACAAAACTTCATTCGACAAGAAGTGAAGAAGTTGCTCGAAGCTGGATTCATCCGAGAAGTCTTCCATCCAAAATGGCTAGCAAACCCAGTCGTTGTGCCCAAGGCCGGCGGGAAGCTTCGGATGTGTATCGACTACACAACACTAAATAAGGCATGTCCAAAAGATCCATTCCCACGACCTAGAATAGATCAGATAGTGGATTCCACCTCCGGGTGTGAATTACTGTGTTTCCTAGATGCATATTCTGGGTATCATCAAATCAGAATGTCTAGGAAAGATGAAGAGCATACCTCTTTCATCACAGTAGATGGATTATATTGTTATACAACCATGCCATTTGGTCTCAAGAATGCAGCTTCAACCTTTGTACGAGCTATGTACAAAACCTTTGAAGAACTCATTAGAGACATAGTGGAAGTGTACGTTGATGACATCGTGGTCAAGGTCAAGAACAAGGAGTCACTCCTTGACACCTTGCAGACTGTCTTCGATAAGCTGCGGGTCACCCGCACAAAGCTAAACCCAGACAAGTGTGTCTTTGCGGTTAGCTCCGGAAAACTTCTTGGTTTCCTGGTAAGTCACCGGGGCATAGAAGCTAATCCGGCGAAGATCAAGGCCATTGAAGACATGCGGCCACCAGCCCGCATCAAAGATGTCCAAAAGCTAACTGGATGTCTAGCAACCCTCAGCCGGTTCATTTCAAGACTAGCGGAATGGGCACTACCCTTCTTCAAGTTATTGAGGAAGTCTGGACCATTCCAATGGTCTGAAGAAGCAGAAAAGGCATTCCAGGAGCTAAAACAGTTCCTCACCACCCTACCAATTCTGGTAGCTCCGAACCCTGGTGAGCCTTTGTTGCTTTATATTTCAGCAACTGACGAAGTCGTCAGTATGGTCCTGGTTGCGGAGAGACCAGAACTACCCCATACTCAGGAATCCAGACCCCTTCAGGAGGGTCTGGAGGTTCCTGAAAGCAAGTCTAGGTCCCAGCTCCCAGGCTTGAATCCACAAGAAGTCACTTCAGAAGATCCAGACCCCTCCGGGAGGGTCCAAGTCGCTTCTGAAGAAGCTCCGGGTTCCTCCAGCCAGGACCCGGAGGTCCCCGAAGAAAATCCGGATCCCTCCGGGAGGATCCGGGTCAGTGAAGAGGAAGCTCCGGGGCCCTCCGGGAGGGTCCAGACCATTCAGCGCCCAGTGTACTTCATCAGCGAAGTACTACATGATGCCAAGACTCGATACCTAGAGGTGCATAAGCTGCTTTATGCTGTTCTTATTTCCTCCAGGAAGCTTCGCCATTATTTCCAAGCTAACAAAATCTCAGTGGTGACCTCTTACCCACTTCGAGCAATCTTGCATAATCCCAACTCAACTGGGAATATTGCAAAGTGGGCAGCGGAATTGGCCGAATTTGATCTCGAATTCATTTCAAGGCAAGCAATCAAGAGTCAAGCATTGGCAGACTTCATGGCGGAATGGACTCACTCTCCATCAAACCCTGGGGGCCCCAGTGAGCAGAAGCCAGAACATGAAGCTCCGGTCTTCATCGAGCCTCATTGGACTCTCTACTTCGACGACTCCATGCAAAAGCAGGGGCCCGGAGCTGGAATCCTTCTCCTCGCACCAACTGGGGAGAAGGTAAAATACATGGTACACCTTGACTTCAAGGCGACCAACAACATGGCGGAGTACGAAGCACTCATCTACGGACTAAAGGTGGCACTATCATACAGTGTCAAGCAACTGCTGGTCAAGGGAGATTCACAGCTCATCATTAAGCAAGTGAAGGGTGAATGCTCCTGCAACAATCTCCAGCTAGCTGCTTACCTCCTTGAAGTCCAGAGGCTTCAGAAGGACTTCGAAGTCTTAGATCTCCACCATGTTCAGCGTGCCCATAACGCTGAAGCCGACGAACTCTCGACGAAAGAGTCAACCGGAGCTCCGGCTCCTGACGGAACTTTTGTCCGGAGGTTGTCAAAACCCACATCTCAGCCTACCGAACTGAGCGAAGGGGGCGAGATCAGCATCTCGAAGCTGACGGTCCCGATGGCCCTGTTACCATGGCAGTTATCAAGGGTCGTAGGTGCTGCCGGAAGCTCCGAGCAACCCAACACACAAGACTCAAATGCTCAAGTTAGTTACAATGCATGGATCTCGGAGATCCGAAACTACTTGAAAGACAACATCTTTCCCGACGATGATGTATCCGCTGACCGGGTAGTCAGATTGGCTAAAAGATACACGTTGGTAGAAGGGGATCTCTACCGGCGCGGTGCCAACGACATCCTAATGCGGTGCATCACAAGGGAAGAAGGCTGCGAGCTCCTCACAGAAATCCATGGAGGCGAGTGTGGGAACCACGCGTCTTCCCGCACGCTGGTTGGTAAAGCCTTTCGGCATGGCTTCTACTGGCCTATAGCGCTCCAGGATGCAACTGAGCTGGTGAAGAAATGCGAAGCATGTCAATTTCATGCAAAGCAAATTCACACACCGGCTCAGCCTCTACAAATGATACCTCCTACATGGCCCTTCGCTGTGTGGGGGATGGACATCTTGGGACCTTTCCCAAGAGCCGTCGGAGGTTACAAGTTCCTGTACGTCGCCATTGACAAGTTCACCAAGTGGCCGGAAGCAACTCCAGTTGTGACAATCAACAAGCAATCCACTATCAACTTGTTGCAGTCCATTGTATGCAGATTTGGAGTCCCAAGCAAAATCATCACTGATAATGGGACCCAATTCACAAGCTCTGCATTTCAAGGATATTGCGAAGACCTCGACATTCAAGTTTGCTACGCCTCCGTAGCTCACCTAGCAAGCAATGGCCAAGCCGAGAGAGCAAACGCTGAAATCCTTAAAGGACTCAAAACGCGCACCTATGAGCGCTTGAAAAAACATGGAGCCAATTGGATTGAAGAGCTTCCGCCCACTTTATGGGCCAACAGGACAACTCCAAACTGGTCAACTAGAGAGACACCCTTCTTCCTGGTGTATGGAGCTGAAGCAATCCTTCCTCCGGAAATCACCTTGGGGTCACTCCGGGTCCGGACCTTCGACGAAGCCACGCAGGACCAGCTCCGGCGTGAAGACCTAGACCTCCTTGAAGAGGGAAGGTGCCAAGCAGCTATTCGGAATGCCAGATACCGCCAAGCCCTTCAGCGCTATCATCAGCGGCATGTACACAACCGACAGCTTGAGGAAGGCGATCTGGTGCTACGGACAATACAATCCAGAGAAGGGTTAAACAAACTCTCCCCCAGCTGGGAGGGACCCTTCCGAGTGATTAAAGTATCCCGTACCGGAAGCGTTCGCTTGGCTACCGAGGATGGGACACCTCTCCCAAATCCTTGGAACATTGAGCACCTCCGTAAGTTCTACACTTAACATCACGGAGGTGAGTCTGTAGTAACCTGAGGTGTATGTTATAGAGTCATTGTACAGAGTCGGGTAGTTCCTCCGGGAGAACAGCCGGACCTTTCTCGGAAGGTCCGCAAAGTTCATGCAACACTTGTCACAGTCTCAGGACTAAAAGTGTGGCTAGCTACCCTGGGTCAAACGAGAAATGAAACACGCTTAGCCTGGTTCCGTACCCTAAGAGTGTACTTGTTTCCCCTGTACCCCGGCCCTATAATGAAAGACATCTTCATGTGAAACAGACTCCACGTGCATTTATTTTGTACAGGCTCAACATTTTTTATTTTTCTCTTTCTTGTCTATAACAAAGACGTGCAATTCTTAAGAAATTTTAGTTCGACCGGTTCACATACGATTCGAGTTGTATTGTTGATTCTTTTGGATTCAAATATTGTTCATGGCCCACTCGCCTGAATGCCGCCAAGCCAACCTTGGGCTAGAGTGTGCTATCGTCTTAGCCTGGTCAAGCACCCTAAGTACGCCACTCTACCTACACCCCGGCAAGCCGAAGTAAGGCGGGTCCAAGTACAATTGGATCTGGAAGAAAAGAAAACGCATTCGGTTGTATTTAGAATCGCGTTTGACCTAAAATTTTCTTGAGAATCGTAAGCCACGACAAAGTTATAGGCAAGAAACGAATTTTACTATTTTTCTTGGCTTTAGTGTGCAGGAAAAATAAAATCTACGTTGATGGAGAAAATCCGGGGCTAACAAAGCTCCAACTCCCCTAGGTGGCTTGTAATCAATGTTAAGCATTGAAAACGAGGATCACCGGAGCTAGGGGAGCTAGCCGTCGATGCTAAATAAAAGATGATGAGAAGACCCCACAAACGGAGTCTGCTGCCGACAAACTACGTGTTGGCAAAGGTCACTGCCGGAGCTACTAGCTCCGACACCCCAGAGGACTAACTATCAATGCTCTACGCGTTGATAGGGACTATTGCCGGAGCTACTAAGCTCCGACGATAGACAATGCCGAAGCTTCTAAGCTCCGACAACCTCAGGGGGCCTTCACTATCGAAGACTTCGGACCTACACTCTACAAGTTCGAAGCAAATGAGTCTTCAACAAAACACAATATCCTCTTGGTACATGTTCACAATCAAATTATGTACATCTACTAGGGGGCCAAGTGAAGACAAAAGTGTTGAAGACAAAAAATGAAATTCACAAAAATTTGGGGATTTCATTCATCTGGAGACAAGGGATTACAAAATTGAGGAAGAAGAAGAGAGAATACAAGTGGGAACTACAAAGATGGTCCTAGATGCTATGGAAGAATTGGGCGACTTTCTGGGCAACCTCCGACACGTTGGCTCGGTCAGCTTCACCTTCTCCTTCAACGGGACCTTCAAGCACCGGGTCCAGAGGAAATCGGGGATTCCGGCTGGTGTAGCACGTCAGCACATACGCTGCGACGTTCTTCGCCAGGGATTGCCCCATAACCTCCAATTGGTCCGCGATGACGTCGCCCACCTTGGAGAGTTTGCTACCTGCCGAGCTCAACGCCTGCAACGCCAGGTCTGGCTCCGGCTCCGGATCATCCGGACGCACGGGACTGAAACCCATCGGTGTCAGCGCGTCGTTGGCCTTGCCCAAGAACTCCCAAATCTGTAGGGAGTCCGCAGTCCTCAAGCCCTTCAATTCTTCCAAGGATCTTTTGGCCACCACCAGTTTAGAATTCTTGCGAGCGAGGCGCTCAACTTCTTTGGCGTTTTGCCGAATCTTTTCAGCAACTCGCTTCTCAAGTTTTCCGAGCTCCTCCTCCCGGAGGTGGATCTTGTTCTGGCGGTCAACCAGGTCCTTCTCCCTGCCCCTCACTTTCTTCTCCCTGGCAGCAAGGGCACACTCTTGCTCGTAGAGTTCCTGCCCTCGCACCCAGGCCTTCTCCTCCTCCTCAGTGCAGCGCTCTTCCAATTTCTTGGCGCGCTCTTCGAGGCCCTTGTCGGCCAGAGCCACCTTTTCGGTGAGCTCCTCCTCCCTCCTCAGGACGTCATCTCGCAGCTCTAGGAGTTTCTGCTCTTCATATTCGAGCCTTTTCTCCCTCTTCTCAAGTGCCTCCCGGCGCTTGATGAGAGTAGTGTTAATGGCCTCAAGCCTCTCTTGGCATTCATCAGCCGCACTGTTAGCTGCTTTGGTCTGCTCGTAAATGGCCCAGGATTGAGCATCGAGGGCGCGAGTCATACTCTCCCTGTCATCCAATAATTGCCCCAGTATTCCAGGCGGACCTTCTCCCGCTTGATCCACTCTTTGTCATCTGCTAGCCTCGACTACGCCAGCTTGGTCTCGAAGTAGAGCCGGTTACGCCACCGCCTAAGGGTTTGGCTCCCCTCTTCAAGAGCCTTGCTGTCGTGGAAAGGCCAGTTGAACTTGACGCAGACTGGAACAGGTGTTGTCAATAGACAATGACAACAGGATAGGTTCCAGACCTGCTGGGGTCTCCTCCGCTGGTTCCAGCGGGTTTTCAAATACAAAAATTGGGTCCCACTCCACAAGGGTGGTCCCTTGGGTCTCCATGGAACTAGGGCCGTCCTCTGGGATGGCCTCAGTCGCCATCGAGGAGGGTCCCGCTGATGAAGTTCCAACCTCCGGAAGTGGTTTCGAAGGCCCCGCCGCCAGGTCTTCATTTGCCCCCTCAGGCAGGGGGCCAGCAACCTCTTCTGAGCACTCCGGCTCAGCCGCGGGTACCTCCGGCGTCGTCACTCCTGGAGTAGGAGCTGCTTCTGGCTCCGGCCTGAGCACCTCCTCTACTGGGGGCTTGAGCGCTGACGCCTCTGCAACAACCGGATCGGGAGCCGGAAGGTCTTCAACATCAACCGGCCCTGCGGTCGAAGCTCCAACAATGACCGGCTCTGCGGCCGGTGCTTCAGAAGTCGCCGGCCCAACCGCTGGGACTTCCTCAACATCTGGCGCGCACGTCGAGACTTCAACTACCTCCGGCTCAACTGCCGGGGCTTCGACAATTTCCGGCTCTGGAACTGGAATTACTGCTTCCTCCGGCTCAACGGCCGGAGCTTCCATCGTCTCTGCACCAGGACCCGGAGCTTCAACCTCCTGAGCAGGTGCCACTGGCGCATCTTCTCTCCCGCGGTCCGGCACTACCACGGGAGTCTCTGGAGATGAGTTGAGGTCCATGACCACGACAGCTGGCGCCGGAGCTGTCGCAGTTTCAGCCACCACTTGGGGCGGCACCGGGACAGGAGCAGAAGCTTCCGCCCTCACAGCTTCAGCTGCTGTGGCTGAGGGTGGAGCCTCACTCCTCTTCTTGGGAACGCTGCAGATGATAGATGAAGAGACTTAAAAAAAAATTACTACAACAAAACAACTGTCTGAGGTAAAGATTAAAAATTACCTTGTGAGGCTTCCGCACCAGCTTGCTCGGAACCTCTTTCCCGGGTGTTCTGGGCTGACCATAGCTGCCGCCGGCGTGGAAGCTCCGGAAAGCCCCCCAAAACTTGTTGCAGCCATGGGCATTTTCTTGGTCGAGGCCCCCCTCGACCGGGAAGGACCTCCGGACCTAGAGGCCCCAACCGGCCCTGGTGCTGAAGTCACATGCCCGGAGCTAGCACCCCGGGAGGACGCCGCTGCGGGAACAACCGCCGCAGTTGTAGATGACCTCCCCCTCCGGGCAGAAGGAGCTGATGTAGAGGTGGCAGGCCTGACGGACCTTCCGTCAGCATATTGCAGCTTCCTCTTCCAGCTCAAGGGTTCATCCGCCGGCTCCTTGCCCTTGCCGATGACCTTGACCCTTGGCTTTGGGGTAGGGTCGGAGTCACCTTCGGAAGCTCCAGGGATCACCACCCTGGAGGTCGATCTTCTCTCGACGACACCAAGGTCATCAAGCACGGACATCTTCCGCCGGAGCTCCCTACTGAACTCTATTTCCATGTTTAGAGGGAGAAAAGCTGATGGCGGATTCAAGTCGTCACCCGCGACGTCGATGCCGTGCTAGAACTTCTTGAGATGAAACTCCAAGGTCGTCCCAACCATGTTGGACTTCATCCCGGTCTCGACCCGGTCGTTGTCCATCACACTGTTGAGGGCCCAAGGGAGTTTTTTCTCTCCTCTTCAGCGGTGCCCACCTGTTGACCAGAAAGTTGCAAAACACCACCTGAGGAGTTAATCCTCCCTCCACGCACTGGCGGATCCTGGTCAGAGCAGGGTTGAAGGCGTCCACCATCACCGGAGCTTCACTCCAGACTGTTGTGTCAATGTTGGGGAGGCCTTCGGGCAGCTCCAGCCTCTCATGCTCCTCCACCCGGATGACTATCCAGTCCTTCTTCCAATCATCCCACTTCCTAGAAGGAAACGACCAGAGGTATTTGAATGGGCACTTCTTGCGCTTCACGAAGTAGTAGAAGCCAAGGTACTCATTGCTCCTACCGGTGGTATGGACGGTGAAGAAGGTCCGGAAGAGTTCAATGCAGGGGGGGGGTGCCCACCCACATCTCACAGAAGTGGACGAAGATAGACACAAGAAGGATGGAGTGGGGGCCAAGGTGGTATAGCTGCAGACCATAAAAGTCTAGCAGCATCAAGAAAAAGGAGGAAAAAGGTGGGATAAACCCCACCATGGCGTACGAAAAGAAGTACACCATTTCGCCGGCGTGCTCCTTCTCAAACGGGAGCTCTCCTCCGGCGCGGACCAGGTGGTTGAAGAAGTCCGAGGACCATCCCATGAGGGTTCGAACCTTCTTCAGGTCACCGTCGGTCTTCAAACAGCTCTCGCGGAGACCCAACTCCATCGCAGCACAGCAAGGCAAGAGAGGAAAAGCGAGCACAAGTTGGGAGTTTGAGCGCAAGATCAGATGAGAGGCGTAAATAACTCCAAACAGTGCGCGCCTTCCTTCTTAAGTAAGCCCTGGCAATGCTTGGATGGAAACCACAAGGAAGTCGAAAATACTACTCAAAAATCCTACCCTGCCGATGACAAGAGGGCCCGGGACCACTCCGACGATCAAGTCGAGGTTCTTACCCAGGCGAACGGTTGTCGTCATGAGGCGGGAAGCCCGAAGGCGGCGGCCTGACAAGGCGCGCGGAACCGATACGATTTTCGTATCGGGAACCGGCGACCTTCAATTGCGTGATATTCGATCTCATCTGCCGTACACGAGATACGCCACGCGGCGAGGATTTAACTCCAAACCATCGCTAATGGCACATCCGAAGACCTTTGAAGACTCAGTTCAAAAGTCGCAAGGATGGACCCACCTCCGGCGGAATGACTTCACCCAAGGGGTCTTCCCCGGAGGTGGGCCCAGGGGGCCAATGTCGGTACCCTGGGAACCATACACCCCTTGAGATTACAAAGATCTCAAGGGAAGTCATCTACTTGATTTTAAGACCTTCGGAGGCCCACATGTCAGACATAACCGGACCCGCTTCTCCAACATGGTTAGTCCCAGGGTCGCCACGTATACTATCAAACCGGAGCTACCACCCACAAGGGGGAAGCTCCGGGCTATGTACCGAACTGGCACCCCCGGACCTAACCCCAGACCGAGGGAAGCTCCGGAACTGACACGTGTCAGGTAGCTCCAGAGCTATCTGTTTCCCACAGTATGCTCCGGAGCTGCCACGTGTCCAACCGCCGGATCTTCAGCCTCTAACCTCCGGAAGACTCCACAACGTCTCCGGATCTTCGTTGGGGAATCAAGGACTTCAAGACCCGATTAAGTGTCATTAATACTATATTAATGACACACGATGGGACGACCTTAATTACCAGTAACGGTGCTGTCAAAGCCCATAACTTGGTCATTAAGGGCAATTAAACATGTTGAATGTGTATCAATATCAGTAACCGCCAGGGCCACATGTAAGGCCAGTCTAACTTGTAATGGCCTGCCCTTGTACTATAAAAGGATAGGCCGACGATACATAGGACACGTTCTAGACACACTCGATACACATGCTTGACACGCTCACTCTACACCCTGAACTCACTTTGAGCTCAGACAACCAATACAACACCAACACATCCCGTGGAGTAGGGTATTACGCTCAGGCGGCCTGAACCACGTAAATCTCCGTGTCTACTGTGTCATTTACAATTCACCTTCTTGAATCTCCGCGCGCCCACACCGAACCTCAAACTCCTCTAACACTTAAGTAGTGTCGGGAGATCTGCCGGATCCAAACCACCGACAGCCGTCCTCCGGGATAGCCTCGGCTGCCACCGATGAAGTACTTGCAGCCGAAGTTCCAACCTCCAGAATTGGCTCCGAAGGCCCAGCCACCAGGTCATCAACAACTGGCCCCTCCGGTGGGGGGCCAGCAACTTCATCATGGTGCTCTGGCTCAGCAGAGGGCACCTCCAGGATCACCGCTTCCGGAGCGGGGGTTGAAGGTTCGGTCGGAGCAGAAGCTACTTCTGGCTCCGGTGCAGGCGCCTCCTCCGCCTCTGGCTTAGGTACTGGCGCTTCGACCATCATGGGCTCGGGCGCTGGCGATTCGACCACCAAAGGCTCAGGCGCCGACACCGCCGCATCAACTGGCTCGAACGCCGTAACCTCTTCAACGGCCGGCTCCACAGCTGGAACTTCTTCAGCAACTGGCTCTGCCGCCAGAGCTTCCTCGACAACCAGCTGGAGCTTCATCAACACCCATCTCCACTGCCGGGACCTCATCAACCACCGGTCCGACTGCCGGGGCTTCAACAACATCCGTCTCTAGGGCCGGAATCGTAGCTCCCTCCGGCTCTACGGCCGGAGCGTCCAACATCTCAGCATCCAAGCCCGAAGCTTCAACCTCTGGGGCTGGCGCTGCTGGTACATCTTCATTCCCGTGATCCGGCGCTACCACAGGACCTTTTGGGGATGAGTCGAGGTCCAAAACCACGGCAGCCAGCGCCGGGGCTGCCACAGCCTTAGCCACCTCTTGGGGCGGCGCTGGGATCGGAGCCAGAGCTTCAGCCTGCACAACCTCAACCGCTGCTGCAGGGACTGGAGATTCAGCCCTTTTCTTTGGCACACTGTGGATGAAGGACGAAGAAACTCAAAATGCAGTTATAACAATAAAACACTTGATTGAGGTAAAAAAATAAAAAAATTAACTCAGAAGGCTTCCGCACCAGTGAGCACGGAACCTCTTCTCCGGACGCTCCGGATTGGCCCCAACCGCCACTGGCGTGGTAGTCCCGGAGGGTCCCCCAGAACTTGATGCTGAAATCAGCGTTGCTCCGGTCGATGCCCCCCTCGACCGGGAAGGACCTCCGGACCCGGAGCCCTCAGCTGGCCCTGGAACCGGAGTCACCTAGCCGGAGCTAGCACCCTGGGAAGAAGCCGCTACTGGAGTAGATGCCGCCGTCGTAGACCTCCCCCTCCGGGGAGAAGGAGACGTCGCGGAAGAAGTATGCCTAGCGGACCTTCTTTCGGCATGCTTGCTCTTACGGCTCAAGGGCTCGGCCGATTCCTTGCCCTTGCTGATGACTTCGGTTCTTGGCTTAGGGGCGGGAACGGAGCTGCCTTCAGGAGCTTCGGAGATCACCAACCTGGTGGTCGAACGCCTCTCAACGACACCAAGGTCTTCAAGCACCGACATTGTCTGCCGGAGCTCCCTGCTGAACTCTGCCTCCATGTTCAGAGGGAGGAAAGCTACCGGCGGAGCCAAGTCGTCACCCTCGACGTCGACGCCGTGCTGGAACTTCTTAAGGTGGAACTCCAAAGTTGCACCCTCCATGTTGGACTTCAAACCGGTCTCGATCTGGTCGTCGTCCAGCATACTGTTGAGGGCCCAAACCAACTTCTCCCTCCACTTCAGTGGAGCCCACCTATTGGTCAGGAAGTTGCAAAACACCGCCTGAGGAGTCACTCCTCCTTCCACGCACAGGCGGATCCTGGTCAGAGCAGGGTTGAAGGCATCCGATAACACTGGAGCTTCACTCCAAACTGTAGTGCCGATGTTGGGGAGGCCTTCCGGCAGCTCCAGCTTCTCGTGCTCCTCCACCATGATGACAATCCAATCCTCCTTCCAGTCGTTCCACTTCCCAGAAGGGAACGACTGCAAGTACTTGTACGGGCACTTCTTGCGCTTCACAAAATAGTAGAAGCCAAGGTACTCGTCACTCCTGCCCATAGTTTGGACAATGAAGAAGGTGCGGAAGAGCTCAATGCAGGGGGGAATGCCCACCCACATCTCGCAGAAGTGGACAAAGATTGACACCAGCAGAATGGAGTGGGGGCCAAGGTGGTACAGCTGCAGACCATAGAAGTCTAGCAGCATCAAGAAGAAAGAGGAGAAAGGTGGCATCAGTCCCACCATGGCGTACGCGGCGAAGTACACCATGTCGCCGGCGTGTTCCTTCTCGAACAGAAGCTTGTCGACGTGGACCAAGTGGTTGAAGAAGTCAGGGGACCATCCCATTAGGGCCCGAACCTTCTTCAAATCGTCATCGGTCTTCAGTCGGCTCTGGCGGAGACCCAACTCCATCGCGGCACAGCGAGGCAAGAGAGGAAAGGCAAGCGAATGTTTGGAAGGTTTGAGCGCAAGATCAAATGAAAGGCGTAAGTAAAGAACCCCAAACGGTGCATGCTTTCCTTCTTAAGTAAGCCCCCGCAATGCCTGGATGGAAACCGCAGAGGAGCCGACAATACCAGTCAAAAATTTCACCCTGCCAATGACAAGGGGGCTCGGGGCCACCCCGACGATCAAGTCAAGGTTCTTACCCCAGGCGAACGGTTGTCATCATGAAAGGCGGGAAACCCGAAGGCAGCGGCCTGACAGGGAGTGCGGAACTGATATGATTTTTGTATGGGAACCGGCGACCTTCAATTGTGTGAGATCCACATGCTGAAATCTCACATGCCGCCTCCTAGATACACCACACGACGGAAGTTTAACTGCGAACTATCGCCAATGGCACGACCAAAGACCCTTGAAGACACGGCTCAGAAACCAAAGAATGGACCCACCTCTGGCGAAATGACTTCATCCAAAAGGTCTCTCCCGGAGGTGAGCTCAGGGGCTACTGTCGGTACCCTCCGTACCGGATACCCCTTGGGATTGCAAAGATCACAAGGAAACTCCATCTACCAGATTTGAAGACCTCCGAAGGCCCCACATGTCAGGCGTTACCGGACCTGCTTCCCCGACATGGTTAGTCCCATGACCGCCACGTGTATCATAAGACCGGAGCTATCACCCACACAGGGGAAGCTCCGGTCGGAATACCAGTATGACACCCCCGGACCTAACCCCAGACAGAGGGAAGCTCCGGTACTGACACGTGTCCAGTAGCATCGGACCTACTCGTCCACGACGGTAAGCTCCAGTGCTGCCACGTGGCGACCGCCGGACCTTCAACTTCAACAATCAGGCTGGTGGACCCCCCAACGGCTCCGGACCTTCAAGGAGCAATCAAAGACTTCAAGACCCGATTAAGTGTCATTAATACCATATTAATGACACACAATCGGATGACCATTAATACTGGTAACGACACTGTTAAGGCCCGTTACCAGGCTATTAAGGGTAATTAACCTCATTAATTGTGTATCAAGCATGTGTAACCGCCGGGGCCACCTGTCGGGCCAGGCTAACGATGTAACGACCAGTCCTTGTACTATAAAAGAACTGGTCGATGATACACAAGGGACGGTTCCAGACCACTACTGAACTCCTTGAGCTAGACGAGCTTCTTCTTCTGGAGCTTCTTCTAGACTCACACGCTTAATACATCACCAACACACCCCGTGGAGTAGGGTATTACGCTCAGGCGGCCCGAACCACGTAAATCTTTGTGTACACTTGCCGGTCACCTTCTTGAATCTCTGCGCGCCCATTACCGAACTACAACTCCTTGATCTACCAAAGGTAGTGTCGGGAGATCTGCTAGATCCAATCACCGACACGCTCCTTCTTCTCTACACATGGCTTTCATCTACACCTCCCCTCAGAATGGAAAAGCAGAGCACATCCTTCGCACCATCAATGATTCCATGCGCACTATGCTCATGCGCTCCTATGCTCCACCATCATATTGGGTTGAGGCACTAAATACTACCACTTGTCTTATTAACCTTTGTCCTTGTTGAGCTACCAGTACAATCACGCCACATGAATTATGTTTTAGCTTGCCTCCATCATATGAGAATCTTCGTATCTTCTGTAGGATCGAAGAGCACATGAAAAGCTACCAGAGGGGGGTGAATGGTAGATTAAAACTTTTTTAGCGGAAGCAACGAAAACCCCTCTGCAGAAAATCAATCTAAAAGAGAAACAGTGTGTGCGACTATTCTTGATGTATTCAATTGTGACAAAACCGGTATAGATTGTAGAGTATCAAGTCACAAAGACACGACAACAATAATCACAAAAATTCGTTGATAAAAACTCAAGTTATGATCTAAATATTGAACAAAGGTCAATCTGTCCTACCCGAGTTGAATTCAGATCTGCAACGCTTCAGAAAACACATGTACCTCAAAACCCACAAATCCAATGACCATTAAATTTTCAAAGATGATATATAATTGAGTTCTGAAGAGAGCACAAAAAGAATCACATCAATTGGATATGTAAAACGCAAGTTATGATCAAAACATCAAAGAAAGGTCAGGCAACGCAGAAACTCAACGAGAAATATTTGACGAAAACAAGTCGGACGAACAAGACACAAAAGATCCTCTAAACTACGAATTTTATTGATCAAAACAAAATAGGAAGAGCCCCAAAGTCGTGCCACCACGAGCTCTGACCTCCCTTGCTTATATAAACAACCCTTAGGCCAACCCAATCCTAACTAGGACTCTAATCCTACTCAGTTTCAACCGAAACTTTCTATAACTGCTCAAGACTCTTCCATACACAGACAAAATCATTCTTAAGACTTCCAAACACCTTAGGAACGTCCTAAACATTCCAAAAAACTTTCCATATACAAACTATAACCACCTCAGTCGCAATCTGAGGCATAATCCAACCGGTTGGACCTCTTCAATCGTATCTTCACGTTCATATCTCTTCACCATGCCTTGGAACCATGTTGCCATGTCCATGCACCCATTGTACACATGCAAAGACCTTCCAATAGTGTCGACTATACCTTCATAGGCATTGCACGAACATGATGTGCGACCTCCCGATCAACTCAACCACAATTCCCCCCGAACTTGGTTGTTGAACCTCGTCTTCTCCTTAAGACTAGTTCAATGTATCCCGTCACCAACCATGTCTTGACCTCAAGCAACACCTGCACATGAACAAACAAGCAACTTTTACGAGCACAAGTCCTTGACTTGACTCACATTAGTCCGATAACTACCACACCTTATGTGAGCACCTCACATAAGCATGTTGCAAACATAGCAATATAATATCCACCATGATTAGCCAAAACACATCAAAAACTTAGTCCAAAAGTACTAAGCAAACTTTCCCATAAGTGTAAAGTAAGTTTTGAAAGTGCATCTAGGCATGCCTTGTGGGTTTTGGTTGATTTATGACAAACAAATGAGATCCTAACCAAATTGTTGAGATGAGCGCAGGTCTTAAAAGAAATTATGAAGAAAGCACAAAAAGAAAGGAGAATGAGGATCTATATGGAAAAGAGCTCAAGAGCTAAATATATTAGATCATTGTATATGGAGTGTGTTGGAGAAACACACCCCAAGAGCTCAATCACAAGAAAACTCACTCACTGCACTAATTTAATACAGGTCCGGACTAGTCCGATAATATCTAGACTAGTCCGATAACCCCTATGTTGAAAATCGAACAAGTCCCCCAGTGCGGACTTGCATAGTCCGAGTCTACACACCGAACTAGTCTGATATTACCACGGACTAGTCCGATATATTTCTGACTAAAATCGGACTAGTCCCCCCAGTGCGGACTAGTCCTCTACACTTCAGAGATTTGCACGAAATCGAAAAACTCCGAATTCACCACGGACTAGTCCGATAACCTCTCTGACTAAAGTCGGACAAGTCCTCTAAATGCGGACTTGTCCCAATTCACTAAGGATATCACCACAGCCGGACTTGTCCGAAAATAACCGGACTAGTCCGAACTTTTCCAGAGCAAAAATCGGACTAGTCCTCCCTAAGTCAGACAAGTCTGATCTTCCTGAGAACTTAGGGTTTCCTGCACGCCGCACAACGGACTAGTCCGGACTCCACCTCGGACTAGTCCGGACCCTCGAGACCCTAACAGTAACTTTTGGAAACACCATATAAATAGATGTGCATGACCCTACTCTTAACACTCTCGACTCCCAACGCCATCACACCCTCCAAGAGCTTAGAAACCACATCTCTCCATGCAATCCAACACAAGAAAGATCAAATCCTTAAGGATTCATCTTGGATCATAGGAGAGACACAATTCACACGTTTGAGCTATTGGGTTTGATCTCTAACACACTCCTGTCGTTTCATTGTTGATCTTAAGAGTGTGTTCTTGGTGGTGTTTGCTTTGTAATCTTGGGGAGCCCATTTCCACTGCATAGATTCTAGGATCGAGATAATCGATCAAACTTGTTCGATCTAGTACGCACGCACCGGACTAGTCCGCACTTTACCGGACTAGTCCGATTTTCTGGTATTTGATCAAGTTGCTAAGTGTTGCATGTTTTGATTAAAATTCAAAAAGGCCTATTCACCCCCCCTCTAGGCCACATTCAATTGGTATCAGAGCAGGACTCTTTGCAAGAGACTAATCGCTCGAAGAGAACATGTCGGACATGAAGGACGTGCACAAGAGTATCAACCAAGAGAGGGTTGAAGATGAAAAAGCTCAAAAATTGGAGAAGCTCCTCGTTGCCACTCATGACTTTGAGGATGACGATGAGGAGACGCTTGAACTCAAGGTGCTCCTAAGGAAGAAAGCCCTCTCCAAAGGGAAAGTGAAGATCGAAGACAAGAAGAAGGGGAGTAGTCACACCGACTGCTCCCGATATCCTTTCAACTACGATCACTTAAATTCCAACAATAGCAATTATCTGTCTATTCATTTATGAAAAGCCTCACACTTTGACGTGAATGATTACTCAATGTGGAGGAAAAACATGAGAATGCACTTAATCTCACTCAATACCAGCTTGTGGCATATTGTGTGTACAGGAATAGATATCCCGGACGACGATGAAGAGCTTACACCAAGCCAAGAGCAAGCAATTCATCGAAATGCTCAAGCTGCAGCAGCCATCACATCTTCACTAAGTCGGGACGAGTTCACCAAGGTGGATGGACTCCAGATTGCAAAGGAAATCTGGGACACATTGCAAACTGCACATGAAGGCGATCGTCATGTGCGAGAGGCGAAGATCGAAATGATTGAAGGCGAATTGGGAAGATTCGCCATAGAAGAAGATGAGTCACCACAGGATATGTACAACCGGTTAAGGACCCTCATCAACAAGGTTTGAGCATATGGGAGTAAGAAGTGGAATGATCACGAGGTTTTAAAGCTTATCCTTAGAGCTTTCATGCCTCGCAATGTTACCCTATGATCGATGATTAGAGAGAGTCCTGGGTATAAGAGAATGACCCCTGATGAACTGCTTGGAAAGATCATCAACTTTGAAATGATGGAAAGCAAGCTAAACATGTCAAGGAGATTGCCGACCTCACCCCGGCAAAAAAGAAAGGGGTCGCCTTGAAGTCCACTTGCAAGCCCTTGTCAAAAGAAGCTCGAGAAGCTCAACAAGAAGAGGACAGCAATGACAAGAGCAGCGAAATTGATGAAGAGGAAATGATCCTCTTCATGAAGAGATTCAAGAGAATGATGAAGATAAGACAAGGTGGCAAATCAAGTGAGGGAAAACATAAAGAAAAACCAAGATCGAAGCTGAGGCGGGCATGCTATAACTATGGTGAATATGACCACTTAATAGTTGACTGCCCGTATGAAGAAAACAAGAAGAAGACCAAGGAAATGAAGCCTCAACCCAAGAAATTCTTCAAGAAGAAGAAGAAAGCTGGACAAGCGCACCTAGGAAAGGAGTGGGACTCAAACGATGAGTCCTCATCCAAAGAAGAAGAGGAGATGGCTAGCATAGCCATCGAGAAGACAACTAAGAAGTCCACCCTCTTCCCAAATCTCGGCGCATGGAAGAGCAACGACACTTGCCTCATGGTGGAGGAAGTTAAACGAAAGGTAACAACAAAATCTACCTCTTCGCATTCTCTTGATAGTGATAGTGACAACTATAGTGATGATGAGGACATGCTAGCTGACTTAGACAAGAAAACTGCTGCCAAAATGAAATTCTTGATGGATAAACTTGTTGATAGGGAGGGGCTGATTGATCGTCAAGAAGATATGATCATGCTCCAAAAGGAGGAATATCTCAAGATCAATGAGCTCCTTGAACTTGAAAAGGAGCGAAGCAAATCACTTGAACTTGAGTTAGCTTCAAGCAAGGAAGCTTGCTTGAAGTTAAGCGACTCAAATGCAATCATCAAGGAAGAACTTGTTAACTTAACCAAAGTTAACAAGATCCTTGAAGTGCAAGTTGAGTTACTCAAACAAAGTGACCCTTCATCCTCTTCAAGCTCGCCCTCTTAACCCCTTAAAACTGACACTAGCCTGAAAGACAAGTCAACCTCTACCAAGGACAAGCACCCTTCCCAATTTGGCATATTTGACAAGGAGAAGGTCAAATATGCACATAGTGCATACTTGGCCACAAGGCCTCCTAATGTCAAATATGGCATTGGGTATTCCTATGGTGAAAATCAAAATGCTAGAAACCATAAGAATAATAAGGAGCACATTGCCTTTGTGAAGGGAAACTCCTCTCAAGCTAGAAAGACCAATGATACTAATAAGTCCAAGATAGTTAACACATATAATAACTAGACTATCCGATCCTTACACGGACAAGTCCGGTCCTCTAGACAAGTCCGATTTCCTAGACTAGTTTTGTTCATGAACAACAACAACTATTGTTTAGAACTTCAATGCATCATATGCTCTTATGAAAAGTTTTGGTAAAGTTTATGCTCATTATAAGCAAGCTTGGGTACCTAAAACCAAGGCATGATTTGATTTTGTAGGCCTATTCCTCCGGTGGATCGAAATGGGTGCTAGACAGTGGATGCACCAACCATATGGCCGGAGAAAGAATGATGTTCGTTGAGTACAAAGAGAATTAGGATCCAAGCGAGGGCATCTATTTTGGCGACAATAGTCAAGGAAGGGTGCTCGGTACCGGTAAAATTGCTATATCATCTCAACATACTCTTTCTCACATTTTACATGTTGATTCCTTAGATTATAACCTGCTGTCCATATCTCAATTACGTGACAATGGTTATGATTGCTTGTTTACTAATGATGGTGTGACCGTATCTAGAAGGAGTGGTGACTCAGTTGTATTCAAGGGTGTGTTGAAGGGAAAGCTTTATCTTGTTGACTTCAACAAAGATAAAGCCGAACTTGACACATGCTTGATTGCAAAGACCAACATGGGTTGGCTGTTGCATAGACAGCTAGCACATGTTGGTATGAGGAATCTTCAAAAACTCCTTAAGGGCGATCACATCCGAGGTTTAAAGGATGTTGTTTTTGAGAAAGACAGGCCTTGTAGCGCGTGCCAAGCTGGGAAGCAAGTAGGAGCACCCCATCCCGCGAAGAACGTCATGACTACAACAAGACCACTTGAGCTACTTCACATGGACCTATTTGGTCCAATTGCTTACATAAGCATCGGCGGTAACAAATATGGCTTAGTAATTGTTGATGACTTTTCACGCTTCACTTGGGTTTTCTTTTTGCATGATAAGACAGAAACTCAAGGAACCCTCAAGAAATTTCTCAAGTGTGCCCAAAATGAGTTCTCATTGAGGATCAAGAACATACGAAGTGACGACGGCATGAAGTTCAAGAACACTCAAGTTGAGGAGTACCTAGACGAAGAAGGGATAAATCATGAGTTTTCAGCACCTTATTCCCCTATACAAAACAGAGTTGCCGAAAGGAAGAACCGAACTCTCATAGAGATGGCAAGAACAATGCTCGATGAATACAAGACCTCAGATCGGTTTTGGGCGAAAGCAATTAACACCGCTTGCCGCGCCATAAACCAACTCTACCTTCATCGACTACTCAAGAGGACATCATATGAACTACTCACGGGTAACAAACCAAATATTTCCTTTTTTCGAGTTTTCGGTTCTAAGTGCTATATTTTGAATAAGAAGCCAAGGAATTCAAAGTTTGCCTCGAAGTCCGATGAAGGTTTCTTGCTTGGTTATGATTCAAACTCTTACGGCTATCGTGTCTTCAACAAGACCTCTGGACTTGTTGAAGTAGCACGTGACGTAGTGTTCGATGAAACTAACGGCTCTCAAGAAGAGCAAGTTGATCCATGTGTGCTAGATAGAGAAGAAGCTCCATGTCAAGCATCGAGAATAATGACGTTGGGCGATATTCAACCACAAGCGCCATCTCCAAATGCAAATGAAGAAGATGAACCACAAGTGGAGGTAAATGATCAAGGGGGAGCTTCCACACAATATCAACATCAAGAAGACGAAGATGATCAACAAGTCAATGAGGGCAACCATCTAGGGGGAGTAGAAGATGATCATGAAGACTAAAGACCAGAAGTGCCACACCCAAGAGTACACCAATGCGTCCAAAGAGATCACCCCGTTGACAACATAATCGGGGACATCCAAAAGGGAGTAACTACTAGATCCCGAATTGCTAATTTTTGTGAACATTACTCTTTTGTATCCTTTTCGGAACCGCGCAGGATTGAGGATGCGTTGAAGGATCCGAATTGGGTGGTGGCGATCCAAGAAAAACTTAACAACTTCAAATGGAATGAAGTGTGGGAACTCGTCGAAAGACCTAAATTCAACATCGTCGGCACCAAATGGGTCTTCTGCAACAAACAAGATGAACACGGGGTGGTCACAAGGAACAAGACGCGACTTGTGGCCAAAGGGTATTCACAAGTCGAAGGTTTGGATTTCGATGGAACCTTTGCTCCTATAGCTAGGCTTGAGTCTATTAGAATATTACTTGCATATGCTACTCACCATGATTTCAAGCTCTATCAAATGGATGTGAAAAGCACCTTCCTCAATGGACCAATCAAGGATGAGGTGTATGTGGAGCAACCCCCCGGATTTGAAGATGAAGAGTTCCCCGACCACGTCTTTGAATTGCGTAAGGCTCTCTACGTCCTCAAACAAGCTCCTAGAGCTTGGTATGAGTGTCTTAGAGATTTCTTAATTGAAAATGGTTTTAAAATTGGCAAAGCTGATTATAGATTATTCTCGAAGCATTTTGATAATTATCTCTTTGTTTGCCAAATTTATGTTGATGACATCATCTTTGGTTCAACTAACAAATCCTTTTGTAAAGAATTTAGTAAGATCATGACACATAGGTTTGAAATGTCTATGATGGGAGAGCTAAAATACTTCTTGGGATTACATGTAAGGCAACAAAAGGAAGGGACGTTCATAAGCCAAACTAAGTATACTCAAGACATACTCAAGAAGTTTGGAATGGACAAGGTGAAGCCTATAAAGACTCCCATGTCAACAAACGGACACTTGGATCTCAATGAAGATGGACCAAACGTCGATCAAAAGGTATATCACTCCATGATTGGATCCCTACTTTACTTATGCGCATCTAGGCCAGACATTATGTTGAGTGTATGTTTGTGTGCAAGGTTTCAAGCCAACTCAAAAGAGTGCCATTTGACAGCCGTAAAAAGAATCTTGCGGTATTTAGTTCATACACCCAACCTAGGCCTTTGGTATCCTAAAGGTTCCAAGCACAATCTCATTGGATACTCCGATGCAGATTATGCCGGATGCAAAGTAGATAGAAAAAGCACCTCCGGTACATGCCAATTTCTAGGTAGATCCCTTGTGTCTTGGTCCTCCAAGAAACAAAACTCCATTGCCTTATCCACGGCCGAAGCAGAGTATGTTGCAGCTGGGAGTTGTTGTGCACAACTCCTTTGGATGCGACGAAGTCTAAGGGATTACGGTTACAATATGAGCCGTATTCCACTTCTTTGTGATAATGAGATGCCATAAAGATTGCCCATAACCCAGTTGAGCATTCTAGGACCAAACATATAGACATCCGACACCACTTTCTGAGAGACCACTCAATGAAAGGAGACATAGCTATTTCCCATGTCAACACCAAAAAACAACTAGCCGATATATTCACCAAGCCACTTGATGAAAAGTATTTTTGCGAGCTCCAAAATGAACTAAACATCCTTGATGCTCGGAATGTGGCTTAAAAAATTGCATACCTGTATGGATTCTTGAAAATATGTTGATTGTGTTGTGAAAATCATCTCTCTCAATTTTTTCTCCGAAAAACTATTTCAACTACTTGATCTTAATGAATTATGGTCATTGCTTGATTTTTGTATGCTTACTGATCATATTCATCAAGATTACTTGATTGTTTTGGCCTCCATGTTCTCTTTATAAGAACCTTCGAATATATACGATTGGGCTAATCTAATCTGTTCTGGTGACCATGGAATAGTCCTTGGTTATCCGGACTAGCTGCACACTGCAGACTAGTCCGTAGAGTGTCCGGTAGCCCGGACTAGTCCAGCCAACAATAGACTAGTCCCATTTTTCGAATCCATAACCCTAGACGCCACCAAGACCTAATCTTCTTTATCCACACAACTTGCCCCACACTGTCTCTCCTCACTCGAGTGCTCCCAAGGCGATTTCTTTCATTCTCCATCGAATCCCTCCAAGTTTGGGTGGAAAACGATCTCCATTGCATAAGGATTGAGACCATGGACTTGTCCGCACCTTCAACCTCCATCTCCAAGAAACAAGGATCTTCAGTAAAATTTCTCCCAAACCCTAGAAATCGTGATTTTCTTCTTTGTTGACTAAATAGCCTAGTTCCTCTCGGTTAATACATGGCTCCATGTTGTATTACATTTATCTTGAACTAGTTTTGCATTGGGAATCACCATTTGTCGTCTAGTTAAGGTTTGAGGTGACGAATATTGGACTAGTCCGGTCCATGTACAGACAAGTTCGGTCCCCCAGACTAGTCCGTACCTATACACCGGACAAGTCTGATTTTTATTGAACTCAACCCTAATTTCTCATTCATCAATGCACTTCCTTGCCATCAATTCTTATCCATACATTGTGCAATGCTCTCTCAGGACAATGTCGAACGAGAACATCTCTGACTTTGAAAATGAGATGGAACAAGACTTGTTGCCGCGAGCTTCAGAGTCTCGCGCTCAAAAGAGGCAGGAGTGTCCCTCCGAGCCTGCACCTTCTCCACCTCAGGTTCGATGCAAGGTGCTCGCCAAGAAGCCTGCGTCCAAGGCCAAGGACGCAGCTGGTTCTAGCTCGGCGGCTCTTTGCCAAGTGAAGGGCAAAGGAAAGGGAATTGCTTTGGGCCCCGTTGGTCCACTCAAGATGCATGCTCCGAGGCAGAGAAACAGAGATCCCTCCAAGGAGAAGTTCAACGACAAGGGAAGCGAAACTGCTTCGAAAATTAGATTTGTTGATTGCTACAACTGTTCCAAGAAAGCTGCTGATGCCAGATTTTGGAGCAACTTTCATGCAGACTTCTACAACTCGGTTTACCTTACCATGAAGACACTGGTGGTCCGCAGCCAGTGGATCGACTGGAATCACTTTGAGAGGAAGAGCTATTCAGCATTTGATGAGGTTATAAATGCAGTGGAGAGGCATGTACTGAAGGAGTTGTTTGCTTTCAAATTTATCTGGAATGATGAGATCATTGCTCAGTTTTATGCCACTTGTTTCTTTGCTAGTGATGAGGAGGAAAGGGGGACTTGGATGACTCATGGATCCAAGTACAATATCACTTATGATGATTTTGCAAGACTCCTTCACCTAGAAGACACTGATGACAATGAGTTGACTATCCACAACATCGGTGTCTTGGGAAAGGATAAAATAGACTTCCTCTATGACACTACCCTGAAGTACACCCTCCCCCCCCTCCTCAAACAAGACATGAAGCCCTTCTTCATGGTTCTTAACAGGGTGCTGAGGAATACAATAGCACCAAAAGATGGGGATGCAGGAAGTGTCCAAGGTTACTTGAGGACCTTGATGAAAGTTATAAGCAAGAACAGAAAGTTTGACATCTTTGACTATATTTGGAATGACATGGTCAACATCTCCTACATGCTGAACAGATCATGTGGCTATGCCCCCTACTTGATGTTCATGATTGAGAAGGTCACAGGGATCGAGTTCGTGAAGGACGTGGAACACACTCCCTTGAGGCCCCAGAAGCCTCCCCAAGCAAATGTCCAAGCTGCCCCATCTCCAGTGTCGAGTGAAGAGGCTCCGAGGAGAGCTAGAGGAGATGAGAGGACTGCCCCCTCCACTAGGGCCAGTCCCCAAAAAGGGTCTCCTAGTGGAATCCTGAAGTACTTGGCAGTAATCTTTGCCTCATGCAAGAAGGCTGAAGTGAATACTCACAAGCTAAACAAGGCGAGGAAAGCAAATATGAGATATGTCAAATAAAATGTCAAGCATATTTGCTAGAAGCTGGAGATCGAGCCTATTGGATCCCCAGTCATCTCTGACGATTCAACCTCTGATTTCACTGAGCTCGGGCCTTTGACTCCCTCCGAGCTTGCCTACTTTGGCATTGGGGGCACTTCGAGTGGATCCGCTCCTCCTCCTCCTCCTACCCACCCGGAAGATGAAGATGATGACGAGGAGAGAACCGACAGCGAGGAATGAGCCACTAGCTCCCTCTTCTCCTTCTTTTTGGTGTCTTCATACCAAAGGGGGAGAGATTGAGGGGGAGTCACTAGTCCTAGCTATAGATTGAGAGATGAGAGCTTCGTTTGTGTACCTTTTTGTGTCTCCCTTGGGTTGTAAAACTTTAATACTGTTATCTCTATCTTTGGTGTTGTGGTGTGGTGGAATGACTTTGCTTATGTTATGAAATTTGTGTTTTGTCTTGAAATTGACATATATGCTTGATATTGGTATTTTAACGTCAATCACTTCATTCTCATCACAATTATTGCTCACACTCACGTAGTTTTACACCCCGCCATAAAGAGTGCACATATGACCTGTGTTTTCACTGCTTAACTTCTATCTAACTCATATGTGCACACTTTATGAAATTTTTTTATTTTTATCATATTTTGTGAAATCTCTATTGGTTGTCATCAATCACCAAAAAGGGGGAGATTGAAAGTGCATCTAGGCATCCCTTGTGGGTTTTGGTTGATTTATGACAAACAAATGATATCCTAACCAAATTGTTGAGATGAGCGCAGGTCTTGTAAGAAATTATGAAGAAAGCACAAAAAGAAAGGAGAATGAGGATCTATATGGAAAAGAGCTCAAGAGATAAATAGATTAGATCATTGTGTATGGAGTGTGTTGGAGAAACACCCTCCAAGAGCTCAATCACAAGAAAACTCACTCACTGCACTAATTTATACAGGTCCGGACTAGTTCGATAACACCGGTGTTCAAAATCAGACAAGTCCTTCGAGTGCGGACTTGTCTGCACAGTCTGAGTCTACACAGACCGGACTAGTCCGATATTACCACGGACTGGTCCTATATCTTTCTGACTATAATCAGACTAGTCCTCCCCAGTGCGGACTAGTCCTCTACACTTCACAGATTTGCACGAAATCGGACAAGTCCGAAATCACCACGGACTAGTCCAATAGCCTCTCTGACTAAAATTGGACAAGTCCGCATAGTCCTCTAAATGCGGACTTGTCCCAATTCACTAAGGAGATCACCACAGCCGGACTTGTCCAAAAATAACCAGACTAGTTCGAACTTTTCCAGAGCCAAAATCGGACTAGTGCACCCTAAGTTGGACAAGTCCGATCTTCCTGAGACACGCCGCACACCAGACTAGTCTGGACTCCACCTCGGACTAGTCCGGACCCTCGAAACCCTAATGGTAACTTCTGGAAACACCATATAAATAGATGTGCACGGCCCTACTTTCAACACTCTCGACTCCCAGCGCCGTCACACCCTCCAAGATCTTAGAAAACACATCTCTCCACACAATCCAACGCAAGAAAGATCAAATCCTTGATTCATCTTGGATCAAAGGAGAGACACGATTCACACGTTTGAGCTCTTGGGTTTGATCTCTAACACACCCCTGTTGTTTCATTGTTGATCTTAAGAGTGTGTTCTTGATGGTGTTTGCTTTGTAATCTTGGGGAGCCATCAACTTGTGAGAAGGCCCCTTGAACTTGGTGATTTACCCTTGTGATAGTGAAAGAGAATTGGCCTTCGTGGTGATTCTACGAGGTTAGGGTTGGTGAAGACTTGGTCCTTTCGTGGGCTCCTCAACATGGACGTAGGTTGCCTTTGTGGGAACTGAACCACGGGATAAAAATCTTGTGTCTTCACTTTGTGCATTTTGTTCTTACTTTTGTTGATATCTAGGGTTTTACTTGATCTTGTTCATATTACGTTAAAACATTGAATATAAGGTTAACTTGTGCAACATCCAGTTTCATAGAAGTATTACACTCTAATTATAAGTTAATTTCCGCTGCATAGAGTCTAGGATTGAGATAATCGATCAAACTTGATTGATCTAGTCCGCACGCACCGGACTAGTCCGCACTCTACCGGACTAGTCCGATTTATTGGTATTTGATCAAGTTGCTAAGTGTTGCAGGTTCCGACTAAAATTCAAAAAGGTCTATTCACCCCCCTCTAGGCCACATTCAAGTTTGAAACATTGCAAATGAAAAACGTAGCAAACACACGAATATTTCAACACATAGAAAGTTCAGACAGTCCAAAACAGCAGCTATGCATTATACAAGAAAAGTTCAAACACTCTGAAGCAAGTTCCCGAAAGTTCGATCAATCCGAAGTGGGCTTCTCAGATATAATCAAAACTCAGCGATGGTGTGGGCAAGTAGCTTTGCTCGAAGGGCAGCAGCAGGTGAGTGCATCTAATTGATGGGGAGCAGTGGTACTGGCGGGCAACAACTTCCGTATACGATACGACCAAAATAGGAAAGCTCATGTCACCTGCTTAATTTCTTGATTTGCTTATGTTTTTGTGTTAGATTGATCCCGAACTGGTATAGGTTGTTTTCTCATACCGAGTCCAAGTCTCCCGTGCTCTGATTGGGAGCGCTAACCAACTGAACGGTTGGAGGCTCCTCTCATGCCCGCACATACATAAGAGGGAGAGTCGGTTAGTTTTGTTGTTGAACACACACACGTATAACAACTACTACCGATCTAGCTCGCGTGGGAAGTGAGGGGAAGGCTCCCGCCGACCACCACCGCCTCCACACTGTGCTACCCTCGTCCTGATCCAAGACATGGCCACCACTAGCCTCATAGGACAAGGTACGGTCATCTACTAATCCCCTATATATATGTATATGCTCATGTTCTATACTTGATCTGATTAGAACCCTAGTATTCCATTGCTCACTGTCAACTCGAAGGATCATAGTGGCTAGACATTAAGGATCCAACAATGGTACCAGGTGCTAGGCAAGTATCACTAGATCTCTTCGGGTCTTAATGAAAGTGCATCTAGGAATCCCTTGTGGGTTTTGGATGATTTATGACAAGCAAATAAGATCCTAACTACCTTATTGAGATGAGCACATGTTTTAATGAGAAAGTGAGCAAAGAGCCAAAAAGAAAGGAGAATGAGGAGCAATGTGGAAAAGAGCTCAAGGAACAAGTGTAGTAGATCTTTGTGTACGGAGTGTGTTAAGGAAACACACCCCAAGAGCTCAAGCACAAATAATCACACACATTGCACATGTTTATACAGGACCAGACTAGTCCGACTGACCCCATACTAGTATGATATCTCTCTGCACAAGATCGGACAAGTCCGATATCACCACGGACTAGTCCGATATCTCTCTGACTAGAATTGGACTAGTCCTCCCCAGTGCGGACTATTCCTCCAAACACTTCACAATGTGTACAAAATCGGACAAGTCCGATATTTGCACGGACTAGTCCGAAAAACCCTCTGACCTAAATCGTACAAGTCCTCCAAGTGTGGACTTGTCCCCAATTCACTTAGGGATTCACATTTCCGGACAAGTCCGATATCCACCAGACTAGTCCGAAGATTTCCAGAACCGGAATCGGACAAGTCCACTTTTAGCCGGACTAGTCCGATATTTCAGGACACCTAGGGTTTGCTACACACAGCACACCAGACTAGTCCGATGTCCACCATGAACTAGTATGATCTTTCTGAACCGTAACGGTTAGGAACCCTATATAAATAGGTGTACACGACCCATCTTTCATATCTCTCGACCCCCTGCGCTGTCACACCTCCAAAGAGCTTCAAAAACACATCTCTCCACGAAATAAAAAGCAACAAAGATCAATCCCTTGAGGATACACTTTGGATCATTGGAGAAACACGGTTAATCACTCATTGAGCTCTTGGTTTGATTCCCTAATACAATCCTGTGGTTTATCATTGTAATCTTCCGAGTCTGTTCTTGGTGGAGTTCTTGTTGTAATCTTGGGGAGCCCTCAACTTGTGAGAAGACCCCTTGAATTTGGTTATTTCCCTTTGTTATAAGTGAAGAGGATTGGCCTCCGTGGCGATCCGACGAGGGTAGGGTTGGAGAATACCTGGTCCTTTCGTGGACTCCTCAACGTGGATGTAGGTTGCCTCTGTGGGAACCGAACCACGGGATAAAGTGCTTGTGTTCTTACTTTGCACTCATCGTTCTTATACATCATATCAATCTAGGGTTTCAATCAATCTTGCTTACTTTATGTTGAAACATTGAATAAAAGATTGACTTGTGGTATATCCTAGTTCATAATCGTGTAACACTTCAATTACAAGTATATTTCCGCTGCACACATCCTAAGATCAAGATAATCGATCAAATTTGATAAACCTAGACGGTAAACACTGGACTAGTCCGCACTCGACCGAACTAGTCCGATATCTCAACATTTGATCTGGTTGTTAAGTGTTGCAGGTTCCGACAAAATTCAAAAAGGCCTATTCACCACCCTCTAGGCCACATTCAATTGGTATCAGAGCAAGGTTCTTCAAAAGGAGACTAATCGCTCGAAGTGATCATGTTGGACATGAAGGACATACACAAGAGCAACAACCAAGAGAAGGTTGATGAAGCAAGAACAGGAATTGGAGAAGCTCCTCGAAGCCATTCAAGACTTCGAGGATGATGATGAGGAGACGCTGGAACTCAAGGCGCTCCTAGGGAAGAAAACCCTTTCCAAGGGAAAGGTGAAGATCGAAGATGAGAAGAAAAAGAAGGGGAGTAGTCAAACCGACTACTCCCGATATCCTTTTAACTATGATTATCTATCTATTCCACTTGGAAAAGCCCCACACTTCGACGGTAATGACTACTCAATGTGGAGGCAAAACATGAAAATGCATCTGATTTCTCTCAATCCAAGTTTATGGCACATAGTATGCACAGGAATAGATATCCTGGACGATGATGAGGAGCTCACACCTAGCCAAGAGCAAGCAATCCATCAAAATGCCCAAGATACTGCAATCATTACTTCATCGCTCAGTCGGGATGAGTTTACAAAAGTGGATGGACTCGAGATCACGAAGGAGATATGGGATACATTGCAAAACGCACATGAAGGCGATCATCATGTGTGAGAAGCGAAGATCGAGATGATTGAAGGCGAGCTAGGAAGTTTCGCCATCGAAGAAGATGATTCGCCACAAGACATGTACAATCAATTAAAGACGCTCATCAACAAAGTGCGAGCATACGGGAGCAAGAAATGGAACGACCATGAGGTGGTGAAGCTCATTCTTAGAGCTTTCATGCCTTGTAATGTCACTTTATGCTCCATGATACGGGAAAGCCCCCGGTACAAGAAGATGACCCCAGATGAGCTGCTTGGAAAAATCATCAACTTTGAGATGATGGAAAAGCAGGCCAAGCACGTTAAGCAGATTGTTGATCTCACCTCGGCAAAGAAGAAATGGGTTGCATTGAAGTGCACCCTCAAGCCCTTATCTAAAGAAGCTCAAGAAGCTCAACTAGAAGAAGATGGTGACGATGAGAGCAGTGACTTGGATGAAGATGACATGATACTATTCATGAAGAAATTCAAAAGAATGATGAAGAAAATACAAGGTGCTAAATCAAGTGAAGGGAAGTACAAGGAAAGATCAAAAACAAAGTTGAGGTGGGCATGCTATAACTTTGGTGAGTATAGCCACTTTATAGTTGATTGCCCATATGAAGAGAACAAGAAGAAGACCAAAGAAGCAAAGCCTCAACCCAAGAAGTTCTTCAAGAAGAAGAAGAAGCAAACTGAACAAGCACATGTAGGGAAAGAGTGGGACTCAAATGATGAGTACTCATCCGAAGAAGAAGAGGAGATGGCTAGCATAGCCATCGAGAAGACATCCATGAAGTCCATTCTCTTCCCCACTCTTGGTGCATGAAAGGGGAACAACACTTGTCTCATGGCAAAGGAAGGTAAACGCAAGGTAACAACAAAATCCTCTTCCTTGCATTCCTGTTCTAGTGATAGTGAAATTAATAGTGATAATGAAGATATGCTCATTGGATTAGATAAGAAAATAGCCACAAAAATGAAATTTTTACTTGATCCACTTGTTGAGAAGGAGAAGTTGATACATCGTCAAGAAGACATGATTATCTCCCAAAAGGAGGAACATGTTGAACTTGACAAACTTCTAGAACTTGAAAAGGAGTGAAGCAAGTCACTAGAGCTTGAGTTAGCTTCAAGCAAGAAAGCTTGCTTGGAGCTAAGCGATTCAAATGCTACAATAAAGGACAAACTTGCTAACCTAATCAACGTTAACAAGATCCTTGAAGTGCAAGTTGAGTCACTCAAGCAAGGTGACCCTTCATCCTCTTCAAGCTCACCTTCTCAACCACTTAAAACTGAAACTATCGTTACTTGTTCATGTGGTAAAGTTGACACCAGTTTGAAAGACAAGCCAACCTCTACCAAGGATAAGCATCCTACCCAAAGTGGCATATTTGACAAGGAGAAGGTCAAATATGCACGTAGTGCATACTTGGCCACAAGACCTCCTAATGTCAAATATGGCATTGGGTATTCTTATGGTGGAAAGCAAAATGCTAGAATCCATAAGAATAACAAGGAAAGCATTATCTTTGTAAAGGGAAGACCCTTTCAAACTGGAAAATCCAAAGTTAATGTTTCCAACACGAATGATCACCGGACTAGTCCGGTCGGGATCCGGACAAGTCCGGTCCTTCGCACAAGTCCAATATCCAAGACTAGTCCTGTATATAAACAACAACAGTTGCTATTTAGAACTTTCAATGCATCTTATGTCCTAATGAGAAGTAATGTTGACAAAGTTTATGCTCATTATGTTGGGCCACACCATGGGAACACCAAGTCTCATTTGTGGGTGCCCAAATCCCTTGTGACTAACCAAAAAGGACCCAAGCAAGCTTGGGTACCTAAAACCAAGGCATAATTTGTTTTTGCAGGCCTATTCCTCTGGTGGAGTCAAATGGGTGCTAGATAGTGGCTACACCAACCATATGACCGGAGAAAGAAGAATGTACGTTGAGTATGAAGAAAATAAGGATCCAAACGAGGTCATCTATTTTGGAGACAACAGTCATGGAAAGGTGCTCGACACCGATAGAATTGCCATATCATCTAAACACACTCTTTCTCACGTATTACATGTTGATTCCTTAGATTATAACCTGCTGTCCATATCTCAATTATGTGACAAAGGTTATAATTGCTTGTTCACTAACGAGGGTGTGACCGTCTCTAGAAGGAGTGATGGTTTCATTGCCTTCAAGGGTATGTTAAAGGGAAAGCTTTATCTTGTTGACTTCAACAAGGATAAATACAAAATTGACACATGCTTGATTGCAAAGACCAACATGGGTTGGCTGTGGCATAGACGGCTAGCACATGTTGGTATGAGGAATCTTCAAAAACTCCTCAAGGGCAATCACATCCGAGGTTTGAAGGATGTTGTTTTTGAGAAAGACAGGCCTTGTAGTGCATGCCAAGCCGGGAAGCAAGTTGGAGCACCTCATCCCGCTAAGAATGTCATGACTACAACAAGACCGCTCGAGCTACTCCACATGGACCTATTCGATCCAATTGCCTACATAAGCATCGGTGGTAACAAATATGGTTTAGTAGTTGTTGATGACTTTTCTCGCTTCACTTGGGTTTTTGTCGGAGTCTGATTCCGGCAATACTCCCGACACTATTGTTATTAGACTGTGGATCTTTTTAGTTCGGTTCTGGGCGCGCAGAGATTCAGAGCAAGATGGCGATTTGACACGAGGATTTACGTGGTTCGGGCCGCCTGAGCATAATACCCTACTCCACGGGTGTGTGTTGTTGTTGTATTGAGCGTATGAGCGCTAGTGTGAGAGAGAGGCCAAGAAAAGTCTCAGACCAGCCCCCCCTGTGTATCTCTCAGCCAGTCCTTTTATAGTACAAGGGCTGACCGTTACATCATTAGCATGGCCCGACATGTGGCCCTGGCGGTTACTGATGCCTAATATACAGTTAATGTGCTTAATTCCTCTTAATAGTGTGATAACGCCCTTTAATGGTGGCATTACTGGTATTAAGGGTCATCCGATTGTGTGTCATTAAGATAGCATTAATGACAGGTAATCAGGTCTTGAAGTCTTTAATGTTCCTTGAAGGTTTGAGCCGTTGGAGGTCCACCAATTTTCCTGTTTAAGGTTGAAGGTCCGGGGATTGGACGCGTGGCAGCTCCGGAGCTTACCGTCTTGGACGAGTAGGTCTGGTGCTGTTGTACACGTGTTGGTATCGGAGCTTCCCTCTGCCGGGGGTTAGGTCCGGGGTGCCACACATGTATCTAGTCCGGAGCTTTCCCATGTATGGAATGTAGCTTTGGGTTTATGATACACGTGGCGGCATTGGAACTAACCATACGAGGGAGGCAGGTTCGATTCCGAGTGACACGTGGAGCCTTCAGGGGTCTTCAACAAAAATAGGTGGAGTTCCTTTGAACTCTTTGCAGTTCCAAGGGGTATCCGGTACACAGGGTAGCGACAGTGGCCCCCTGGGCCCACCACTAGGAGAGACCTTTTGGTTTAAGTCATTCTGCTAGAGGTGGGTCCATCTTTTGATTTATGCGCCGTGTCTTCAAGGGTTTTTGGATGTGCCGTTGAGGTGGTGGTTCGCAGTTAAACCATCGTCGCTTGGCATCTTCTGGACGTGGTAGGTGAGATCTGCGCGTGCGGATATCACAGAATTGAAGGTTGCCGGTTCCCAATACGAAAATCGTATCGGTTCCGCACGCCCTGTCAGTCCGCCACCCTTGGGTTTCCTGCCTCTCATCATGACAACTGTTCTCCTGGGGTAAGGACCTCGACTTGATCGCCTGGGTTGCCCCGGGCCTCTTTGTCATTGGCATGGTGAAACTTTTGAACTGTATCCTTGACCCTTTTGCGGTTTCCATCCAAGCATTGCGGGGGCTTACTTAAGAAGGAGCGCGCACGGTTTGGGGATTCCTTACGCCGTCATTTGAACTTGCGCTCGAATCCTCCAAACTTTCTCTTGCTTTTTCTCTCTCGCCCCACCGTGCTACGATGGAGTTGGGTATCCGCAAGAGCTGTCTCACGACCGACGACGATTTGAAGAAGGTCCGGACTTACATGGGGTGGTCAAGCGACTCCTTCAATCACCTGGTCCGCACCGCCGAGCTCCCGTTCAAGAAGAAGCGCGGCGGCAACATGGTGTACTTTTTTGCATACGCCATGGTGGGACTGATCCCACCTTTCTCAACTTTCCTCTTGATGTTGTTATACTTCTATGGTCTGTAGTTGTACCAAATTGGCCCCCACTCTATTCTTCTTGTGTCAACATTCGCCCACTTCTGCGAGATGTGGGTGGTTATTCCCCCCTGCGTCGAGCTTTTCCATACCTTCTTCACCATCCACGCCACCGGCAAGAGTAACGAGTATCTTGGCTTCTACTATTTTGTGAAGCGCAAGAAATGCCCCCACAAGTACTTGAGGTTGTTTCGTTCCGGCAAGTGGGACGACTGGAAGAAGGATTGGATTATCATCACGGCAGAGGAGCACGAGAAGCTGGAGCTGCCTGAGGGTCTTCCCAATGTTGACATGGACGCATGGAGTGAGGTTTCGGTGCTGTCGGAGGCCTTCAACCCTGCTTTGACCAGGATCCGCTAATGTGTGGAAGGAGGGGTGACCCCCAGACGGTCTTCTGCAACTTTTTGGTCAACAGGTGGACTCCGCTGAAGAAGAGGGAGAAGCTCGCCTGGGCCCTCAACAGTGTGATGGACGATGACCGGATTGAAACTGGTCTGAAGTCCAATATGGAGGGCGATGCTTTGGAGCTTCATCTCAAGAAGTTCCAGCATGGCATTAACATCGAGGGTGACAACTTAACTCCGCCGGCGGCTTTCCTCCCTTTGAACATGGAGGCGGAGTTTAGCAGGGAGCTCCGGAGGAAGATGCTGGTGCTTGACGACCTCGGCGAGATAGATAGGCATTCGACCACTAGATTGGTGATCCCCGGAGCTTCCGAGGGTGGCCCTGCTTCCGCCTCGAGACCGAGAGATGAAGTCATTGGCAAGGGCAAAGAGTTGGTTGAGCCCTCCAGTCGAAAGAGGAAGTTGAAGCACTCTGACGGGAGGCCCGTCTGACCTGCTCCTTCCACAACAGCTCCTTCTCCTCGGCGGGGGAGGTCTTCTACGGCGACGCCAACTCCAGCATCGGCGTCTTCCCGGGATGCCAGCTCCGACCGTGTGACTCCGACACCAGGGCCAGCTAAGGGCTCTAGGTCCGAGGGTTCCTCTCAGTCGAGAGAGGCCCCAACCAAGACATCGCTGACGTCAGCAGCAAGCTCACGAGGGCCTTCAGGAGTTACTTCACCAGTTGCGACTGGGTCGGGCTCAGAGCGTCTGGCGAAGAGATTCCGCGCTAGCTGGAGCGGAAGTCTTCCAAGGTAAATTTTCTTTTTTACCTCAATCTATTACTTTTGTTGTAACCATGTTTTAAACTTCTTTATCCTTCATCCACAGGGCATCCAAGAAAGGGGCTGAAACTCTGGTTCCTATGACAGCAACTGATGCTGTGCAGGAGGAGGCTTCGGCTCCAATTCCAGCGCCACCCTAGGTGGTGGTGAGGTCACAGAAGCTCCGGCGCCAGTTGTCATGGTTCTGGACCTCGACTCATCTCCTGAAGCTCCCGTGGTAGCGCCGGACCACGGGAATGAAGACGTACCAGTGACACCAATTCTGGAGGCTGAAGCTCCGGTTTTGGATGCTGCATTGATGGATGCTTCGGCCTCAGAGCCAGAGGCAGCTGCAGTTATTGAAGCCCCGATGGCAGAGCCGGTGGTTCATGAAGTTCCAGCGCCTGAGCCGATTGTCGTGGAGGTGCTAGCACCCGAATCGGTGGAGGTCGAGGCACCGACGCTGAACCAACAGTGGAGGAGGCACCAGCGTCAGAGCCGGGGGTGGCCTCAGCTCCGACCGAGTCTTCAATGCCTGCCCTGGAGGTGATAGTTCTGGAGGTACCCGTCCCTGAGCCAGCATGCCAAGACGAAGCAGTCGGTCCCTTGCCTGATGACGACTTGGCGGCGGGACCTTCGGATTTGACCCCGGAGGTAGAAGCTTCCATTGCAGGACCTTCCTCGGCGACGATCGAGGCTATCCCGGAGGGCGTCCCTAGTGCCGCGGAAGCTTAGGGGACCACTCTTGTAGAGTGGGAACCCATTTTTGTTATGGAGAACCCGCTGGAGTCAGTGGAGAGGACCTTGACAGGTCCAGAGCTGATCCCCCTGTCGTTATCCATCGACAACGCCTGCTCCAGCCTTCGTCAGGTTCAAATCGCCTTTTATCACGACAGTAAGGCTCTCAGGGAGGAGCACCAAACCCTTAGGAGGTGGCGCAACCGGCTCCAATTCAAGACCAAGCTGGCGCAAACTAGGTTGGCCGACGACAAGGAGTGGGTCAAGAGGGAGAAGGCCCAGATGGAGTACATGGGCCAGCTGCTTGACGAGAGGGAAAACATGGTGCGATCTCTCGACAAACAGTCCCGGGCAATACACGAACAAGCCGTGGCTGCTAATGAAGCAGCGAATGATCGACAGGAGAAGCTCAGTGCCATCCACGAAATCCTCGTCAAGCGCCGGGAGGGTCTTGAGGAGCGAGAGAAAAAGCTCGAAGATGAAGAGCAAAAACTCCTGGAGCTGAGGGATGACCTCGTGAAGAGGGAGGAGGAGCTCGCCCAAAGGCTGGCTCTGGGTGACTAGAGCCTTGCGGAGCGCACCCAAAAGCTAGAGGAGTGCTGCAAGAGTGAGGAGGAGAAGGCCTGGTAGCGGGGACAGGACCTTACCAAAAGGGAGGCCGAAATCGCTGCCAGGTAGAAGAAGGTGTGGGGCCAAGTGAGAGACCTGGTTGATCGCCAGAACAAGATCCACGTCCAGGAAGAGGATCTTGCCAACCTCAAAAGGCAAGTTGCTGAGGGTATTCTGCAGCACACCAAAGAGGTTGAGCGCCTTGCCCGGGAAGGTTCGGAGCTTGCGGCGGCCCGGAGGTCCTTGGAGGAGATTCGAGGCTCAAGGGCCGCGGAGTCCCAACAAGTATGGGACGTCTTGGGCAAAGCTAATGACTCGCTGATGCCGCTGGGCTTTAGTCCCGTGCGTCCGGATGATCCGGAGGCGGAGCTGGACCATGCGTTGAAGGCGTTGAGCTCGGCTGGCAACAAACTCAATAAGATGGGCGATGTCATTGCGGATCAGTTGGAAACTGAAGGAAAATCCCTTGCACAGAACATCGCAGAATACATGCTGACGTGCTACACAAGACGGGATCCTAATTTCCCACTAGGTCCGGTGCTTGAAGGTCCCATCGACGGAGAGGGGGATGCCGCCAAGACTAGTGTGTCGGAGGTTGCCCAGAAGGTTGCCTTGTTCTTCCGTAGAATTTAGGACTTTCTCCTTGTAGCTCCCATTTGTATCTTCTCTTCTTTTCCTCAATTTTGTAATCTCTTGTCTTCAGATGAATGAAATCCAAGAAATTTATGATTTTCATTTTTTGTCTTCAACCATTGTCTCACTTGGCCCCCTGGTAGATGTACACAATTTGATTGTGAACATGTACCAAAAGGCTGAAACATTTTGTTGAAGACTTGAGTACTTCGAACTTGCAGAGTATAGGTCCGAAGTCGTCGACAGCAGGGGCCCCCTGAGGTTGTCGGAGCTTAGTAGCTCCGACAGCGACCATTGTCAACACATAGAGCATCGACAGTTGGCACTCTGGGGTGTCCTTCTACCATCTTTTCTTCACGTTGACGGCTGGCCCCCTGGGTTTGTCAGAACTTGATAGCTCCGGTGATGCCTGCTATCAATGTTTAAAACATTGACAGCGGGCCACCTTAGGGGATGTCGAGGCTTTGATAGCTCCGACATCATCCACCATCATCATGGGATTTTCATTTTTCCTGCACAATGAAGTCAAGAAAAACAGTAAAATCCATTTCTTATCTATAACTCGTTTGCGGCTTACTATTCCCGAAAGAAATTCTTAGGTCGATCGCAATTCTATATATAATCAAGTGCATTTGCTTATTTTCTCCAGGTCCGATCGTTTTCTGGACTCACCTTACTCAGGCCTGCCGAGATGTAGGTAGAGTGGCGTACTTAGGGTGCAGGACTAGGATAAGTCGATAGCACACTCCAAACCTAGATTGGCTTGGCGTTCAGGCGAGTAGGCCATTCAACAATGTTAAGACTCGAAAGAATTAACAATGCAACTTGAATTATATATGAATGGTTCGAGCTAAAGTTTCTTTAGAATTGCACAACTTTGTTATAGACAAGAAAGAGAATAATAAAAAATAAAAAAGAATGAGCCTGTACAAAATAAATGCACGTGGAGTCTGTTTTCACATAATGATGTCTTTCATTATAGGCCCGGGGTACAGCGGAGACAAGTACACTCTTAGGGTACGAAACTAGGCTAAGTGTATTGCATTTCTTGTTCGACCCAGGGTAGCTAGCTACACTTTTAGTTCTGAGACTGTGTCAAGTGTTGCTTGAACTTTGCGGACCTTCCGGGAAAGGTCCGGCTGTCCTCCCGGAGGAGCTACCCGACTCTGTACAATGACGCTATAACATACATCATATGTAATTACAGATTCACCTCCATGATATTAAGTGTAGAACTTACGGAGGTGCTCAATGTTCCAAGGATTAGGGAGCGGTGTCCCATCCTCGATTGCCAAGCAAACACATCCGAGATGAGATACTTTGATCACTCAAAAGGGTCCTTCCCAGCTGGGGGAAAGTTTGTTTAACCCTTCTCGAGTTTGTATTCTCCGTAGCACCAGATCGCCTTCCTCGAGCTGTCGGTATGCACATGCCTTTGGTGGTAGTGTCGGAGTGCTTGGCGGTATCGTGCATTTCGAACAGCTGCTCGACACCTTCCCTGTTCAACGAGGTCAAGGTCTTCACACTGGAGCTGGTCCTACGTGGCTTCGTCGAAGGTCCGGACCCGGAGCGACCCCAAGGTGATTTCCGGAGGAAGGACTGCTTCAGCTCCGTACACCAGGAAGAAGGGTGTCTCTCCACTTTACTGGTTTGGAGTTGTCCTGTTGGCCCACAGGGTGGGCGGAAGCTCTTCAATTCAGTTGGCCCCATGTTTTTCAGGCGCTCATATGTGCGCGTCTTGAGTACTTTTAGGATTTTTGCATTTGCTCTCTCAGCTTGGCCATTGCTTGCCGGGTGAGCTACGGAAGCGTAGCCGACTTGAATGTCGAGGTCTTCACAATATCCTTAGAATGCAAATCTTGTGAATTGGGTCCCGTTGTCAGTTATGATCTTGTTTGGGACTCCAAATCTGCATACTATGGACTGCAAGAAATTGATAGCTGATTGCTTGTTTATTTTCACAGCTGGAGTTGTTTCTGGCCACTTAGTGAACTTGTCGATAGCGACATACAGGAACTTGTAACCTCCGACGACTTTTGGGAAAGGTTTCAAAATATCCATACCCCACACGACGAATGGCCATGTTGGAGGTATCATTTGTAGTGGTCGAGCTAGTGTGTGAATTTGCTTCACATGGAACTGGCATGCTTCACATTTCTTCACTAGCTCGGTTGCATCCTGGAGTGCTGTAGGCCAGTAAAAACCATGCCGGAAGGCTTTACCGACCAACGTGCGGGAAGACGCGTGGTTCCCACACTCGCCTCCATGGATTTCCGCGAGGAGCTCGCGTCCTTCTTCCCTTGTAATGCACCACATTAGGACGCCGTTGGCACCACGCTGGTAGAGATCCCCTTCTACCAGTGTGTATCTTTTAGCCAATCTGACTATCCGATCAGCATATACATTGTCTTTAGGAAGGATGTTGTCTTTCAAGTAGCTCCGAATCTCCAAGATCCATGCATCGGAGCTAACTTGAGCTTCTGAGTCTTGTGTGATGGGTTGCTCGGAGCTTCCTGCAGCACCTACGACCCTTGATGTATGCCATGGTAATAGGGCCATCGGGACCGCCAACTTCGAGGTGCTGGTCTCACCCCCTTTGCTCAGTTCGGCAGGCTGAGCTGTTGGTCTTGACAATCTCTGGACGAAGGTTCTGTTGGGAACCGGAGCTCCGGTTGAAGCTTTCGTCGAGAGTTCGTCAGCTTGAGCGTGAGGCGCTGGACATGGCAAAGATCCAGGACTTCAAAATCTTTCTGAAGCTTCGGTACTTCAAGTAGATATGCAGCTAGTTGAGGGTTGTTGCAGCAGCATTCACCTTTGACTTGTTTTATAACTAGCTGCGAATCACCCTTTACCAACGACTACTTGACACCATATGATAGTGCCACCTTGAGCCCATAGATTAATGCTTCATACTCCGCCATGTTGTTGGTTGCCTTGAAGCCAAGGTGAACCATGTATTTGACCTTCTCCCCGGTTGGGCAAGGAGAAGGATTCCAGCTCCGACCCCCTACTTCTGCACAGAGCTATTGAAGTAGACAGTCCAGTGAGGCTCAGTGAAGACCGGAACCTTGGGTTCCGGTTTTGGCTCACTGGGGCCCCAAGGATTTGATGGAGAGAGGGTCCATTACGCCACAAAGTCCGCCAATGCTTGACTCTTAATCGCTTGTCTTAGGATGAATTCAAGATCAAACTCAGCCAATTCCTCTGCCCACTTTGCAATGTTCCCAGTAGAGTTGGGGTTATGCAAGATTGCACGAAGCGGATAAGAGGTTACCACTGAAATCTTATGAGCTTGGAAGTAGTGATGAAGCTTCCTAGAGGCGATAAGAACTGCGTAGAGCAGCTTATGCACCTCTAGGTACCGAGTCTTGGCGTCATGGAGTACCTCGCTGATGAAGTACACTGGGCTCTGGACTATCCGGACCCTCCCGGAGGGGCCCGTAGCTTTCTCCTCATCAACCCGGACCCTCCCGGAGGGGTCCGAACCTTGGGGACCCCCAGGTTCTTGCTAGAAGAACCCGAAGCTTCTTCTGAAGTGACCTGGACCTTCCAGGAAGGGATCGGATCTTCTTGTTCATCAACAGTAACTCCTTCATTTGAAGGAGGTTGATCCTCTGACTTCTCGCCTTGAGGATCTGGGTCTGGGGGCTGAGACCAAGACTCTCCTTCAGGTTGTTCCGGACCTTCCCGGAGGGGTCTGGATTCCTGAACTAGGGATGGTTCTGGTCTTTCCGCAACCAGGACCATGCTGACAACTTCGTCCGTTGCTGAAATGTAAAGCAAAAGTGGCTCACTAGGGATCAGAGCTACCAAAGTTGGTAGAGTTATGATGAGCTGCTTCAGCTCTTGGAATGCCTTTTCTGCTTCTTCAGACCATTGGAATGGTCCGGATTTCCTCAATAATTTGAAGAAGGTTAGTTCCCATTCCGCCAGTCTTGAGATGAACCGGCTAAGGGCAGCCAGACACCTAGTTAACTTCTGGACATCCTTGATGCGAGCTGGTGGTCGCATGTCTTGAATAGCTTTAATCTTCACCAGATTTGCTTCAATTCCTTGGTGGTTCACCAAGAATCCAAGAAGCTTTCCAGAGCTAACCCCAAAGACACACTTGTATGGGTTTAGCTTTGTGCGTGTGACTTGCAACTTGTCGAAGACAGCTTGCAAGGTGTCAAGAAATGACTCCTTGTTCTTGATCTTGACAACGATGTCATCGACGTACACTTTCACTATGTCTCTAATGAGCTCTCCTAAAGTTTTGTACATAGCTCGCACAAATGTTGAAGCAACATTTTTGAGACCGAATGGCATGGCAGTGTAACAGTACAATCCATCTACCGTGATGAAGGCAGTATGCTCTTCATCTTCCCTAGACATTCTGATTTGATGATACCCAAAATATGCGTGAAGCACAGTAGTTCGCACCCGGAGGCGAAATCCACTATCTAATCTATTCTAGGTAGTGAAAATGGATCCTTTGGGCATGCCTTATTCAATGTTGTGTAATCGATACACATCCGAAGCTTCCCGCTGGCCTTGGGTACAACGACTGGGTTTGCCAGCCATTTGGGATGGAAGACGACCCGAATGAATCCAGCTTCGAGCAACTTCTTCACTTCTTGACGTTTGAAGTTTTGTCACTCTACTGATTGCTTCCGAGGCTTCTGATGTACAGGCCGAGCGTCGGGATAAATCTTCAGGTTGTGCTCTATCACCTCCCTAGGGATCCCAGGCATTTGTGATGGTTGCCAGGCAAACACGTCGACATTAGCCCGGAGGAAAGTGATGAGCACGAGTTCCTATTTGTCGTTCAAACATCCCAATATACGGGTGGTCTGAGCAGTGTTGGAACCAATTTGGACAACTTTTATGGGAATTTCAAGGTCGCTGCTTGGTTGCACACGAGGTGCGGAAGTTGAGCCCCGATGACAAATGCTCGGGGGCTTCGGAGCTTGCTCCTTTCTGGATTCTTCCTCCTGTGCTGTAGCAAGCGCATGGAGTTCTTCCAGAGCAGTAACTCCGGCGGTATCTCCACAGATCCAAAGAACGCCTGAGGATGTTGGCATCTTCAACACCAAGTAGCCATAATGAGCAGCAACCATGAATTTGTACAAAGCTGGCCTGCCCAAGATGGCGTTGAATGGCAAGTTGATCTGTGCCACGTCGAAGACCAACTTCTCGGTCCTGTAATTCTCTCGAGTTCCGAAGGTCACCGGGAGAGTAATGGCACCAAGTGGAGTTATGGCCCCCAAATCTACTCCAGAGAAAGGTCGGGAGGGGTGAAGATCCGAAGGTCGGAGCTGAAGCCTGACGAAGGCTTCGAAGCTTATGAGGTTCAGCCCCGAACCTCCGTCCACCATTACATGGTGGAGCTGGATGTTATTGATGGTTGGGGATACCATCAATGGAAGTTGGCCAGCTCCGATCATGTTCCGAGGGCATTCCAAAGCATCGAAGGTGATGGCAGTATCCATCCACTTCCAATGAGGCTCCACCCTGGCGGTGGGAGCTACCGAGGCCATGTCCCACCGCATTGTTTTGAGGACACGGCGAAAGGTGATGTCCCACAAACCACCAAAGATGGTGTTCAGGTCTTTCAACGCTCGTTGTCGGAGACGTCGGAATCATCGTCAGCGGAGGTGTAAACAGCCTTCAAGACATTTTTAGGGTCCTGAAAGCCTAACTCCTCTTCAGCCGGAGCTTCGTCAACTTTTTGTTTTCCTTCCTTTTGACGAAAAGGAGTTTCTTCCCGGCACTTATTGTAACGCTCGGTGAGATTCTGGACCTCTCGACAGTTTTCCAAGTTGTGCCTGTCCGTCTTGTGTATGGGACAACACATCTTGGAATTGCCACCATCTTCGGACGACGACCGAGGTCGTTTCTCAGGGCGTGGCTCTCGGCCACCTGGAGCTGCAGCAGCTGTAGCAGTAGGTGTGCCGGCTGACGGCTTCTTCTTGCCGTTGGACTTTTTCTTCTTCTTGCCAGTCCCGGAAGTAGTGGCTTCACACTTGGAAGATTTTTTGTTGGCCTTCGGAGGTGGTTGGCAGTGCATTTCACGGCCCTCAGCAGCCTTGGCACACTTGTTTGCCAAGCTGACGAGTTCTGTGATGTTGGTGACTTCCTTGGTCGCCAGCTTCTCCAAAATTTTCTTATCTCGAATGCCCTGCCTGAATTCTACAATAACAGAAGTGCTTGAGATAGAAGGAATGGTATTTCGTACCTAGGAGAACCTCTGGATGAAAGATCGCAAGGACTCTCCCCCTTTTGCTTTACAGCAAAAAGGTACAGTTCGGTGCCTGGTCGGGTGTATGAGCTCCCGAAATTGGCGGTGAACTGTTGGCACAACTTCGCCCAACTGTTGATGGAGTTAGGCGGAAGGCTCATGAACCAAGACCTGGCGGTCCCAGTCAAATCCACAGGAAAATAATTGGCCATCACAGCCTCATTGCCTCCAGCCACAAGGATAGCGGTGGAGTAGATTTGAAGAAATTCGGCGGGGTTGACAGTCCCGTCAAATTTCTCTGGCAAGTGAGGCCGGAACTTCTGCGGCCATTTGACCATGCGTAGGTGCATGGACAAGGCAGAACAACCTACTTCTATTCCCTCAGGAGCAGGACTATCTCGACCCTCTCGCCTTTCGCAAGCACACTCGATGTGGACGCGGCCGTCCTGTTGTCAGTAACAACGATCAAGCTCCGCCCGGAGGTCATGAGTTGAAGGCCTTGTTACCGTATGAGTACGTCGCGCCCCGGAAGGCAGCAACATCGCCTGTTGAGATGCAGCACGCCTCCTGTGCTGCGAAGCGTGTAGACCAAGTCTACCCGACAAGGTCCGATGCAGTGAAGGGGCCCGCCCCAAGGGGAGAGGACCTTGATTGCTGATGCTATCGGCTGCTGCTGCAACCAGATGTTCCACATCAGCTCTCCACTGCTCCATCGTACCCTGGGGTGCTCCTGGAGGCGGTGGACGTTGGAGAAGAGCACGCGCAACATTAAGCGCGTGTTCAAGGTTGTTGTTGTTCGCCGATGCGGTGATCGATGCGGACGCCCCATCTCGACGTCCAGCTTGATTCGCCGGAGCGGATGGTGGCAGCGGTGGCATGATTCCTGCTGGAGCTACAACATCTGCTGGCTGCTGCATGTTGGAGGGATCGCCTCCAGCAGGTTGCACAGCATGGTTACCGTTGGATGATCCAGCAACAGAATTCACCATCTTTGAATCTCGGGCACCCCCTACCTGGCGTGCCAACTGTTGGAGTCTGATTCTAGCAATTCTCCCGGCACTACTATTAGTAGACTATGGAGTTTTTTAGTTCGGTTGTGGGCGCGTGGAGATTCAGAGCAAGATGGCGATTTGACACGAGGATTTACATGGTTCGGGCCGCCTGAGCGTAATACCCTACTCCATGGGTGTGTGTTGTTGTTGTATTGAGCGTATGAGCGCTAGTGTGAGAGAGAGGCCAAGAAAAGTCTCAGACTAGCGCCCCCTGTGTATTGCTCGACTAGTCCTTTTATAGTACAAGGGCTGACCGTTACATCATTAGCCTGGCCCGACATGTGGCCCTAGCGGTTACTGATGCCTAATACACAGTTAATGTGCTTAATTCCCCTTAATAGCGTGATAACGCCCTTTAATGGTGGCGTTACTGGTATTAAGGGTCGTCCGATCGTGTGTCATTAAGATAGCATTAATGACACGTAATCAGGTCTTGAAGTCTTTAATGTTCCTTGAAGGTCCGAGCTATTGGAGGTCCACCAATTTGCCTGTTTAAGGTTGAAGGTCCGGCGATTGGACGCGTGGCAGCTCCGGAGCTTACCGTCTTGGACGAGTAGGTCTGGTGCTGTTGTACACGTGTCAGTACTGGAGCTTCCCTCTTCCGGGGGTTAGGTCCGGGGGTGCCACACAGGTATCTAGTCCAGAGCTTTCCCATGTATGGAATGTAGCTTCGGTTTTATGATACATGTGGCGGCATTGGAACTAACCATACGAGGGAGGCGGGTCCGGTTCCGAGTGACACGTGGAGCCTTCGGGGGTCTTCAACGCAGATAGGTGGAGTTCCTTTGAACTCTTTGCAGTTCCAAGGGTATCCGGTACGCAGGGTACCGTCAGGTTTTCCTTTTACATGATAAGTCAGAAACACAAGGAACACTTAGGAAGTTCTTCAAGCGAGCTCAAAATGAATTCTCATTGATAATCAAGAACATTCCAAGCGACAACGGCACAAAGTTCAAGAACACACAAGTTGAGAAGTACCTAGATGAAGAAGGCATAAAGCATGAGTTTTCAGCTCCTTACTCCCCTCAACAAAACGGAGTTGCCGAAAGGAAGAACCGAACCCTCATAGAGATGGCAAGAACAATGCTCGATGAGAACATGACGTCGGATCGATTTTTGGCGGAAGCGGTCAACACCGCTTGCCACGCCATAAATCAACTTTATCTTCATCGACTACTCAAGAAGACATCCTATGAGCTACTCACCGGTAACAAGCCTAATATTTCATATTTCTGAGTTTTCAGTTCCACATGCTATATTTTAAATAAGAAGCCTAGGACGTCAAAGTTCGCTTCGAAGTCCGATGAAGGTTTCTTGCTTGGTTATGATTCAAACACTTACGCCTATCGTATCTTCAACAAAACCTCAAGACTTGTTGAAGTAGCACGTGACGTAGTGTTCGATGAAACTAATGGCTCCAAAAAGGAGCAAGTTGATCCATGTGTGCTAGATAGAGAAGAAGCTCCTTGTCAAGCATTGTGAAGAATGGCGTTAGGCGAAGTTCGACCATAAGAGCCACCTCCACATATGCATGAGGAAAATAAACCACAAGAGGAGACCAATGATCAAGGGGGAGCTTCCATACAAGATCAACCTCAAGAAAGTGAAGATGATCAACAAGTCAATGAGGGCAACCATTTACGGGGAGAAGAAGATGATCATGAAGCTTCAAGACAGCAAGTACCACACCCAAGAGTGCACCAATGCATCCAAAGGGATCACCCAATCCACAACATCGTCAGTGACATCCAAAAGGGAGTAACTACTAGATCTCGCATAGCTAATTTTTGTGAGCATTACTCGTTTGTGTCCTTTTTGGAATCGCGCAGGGTTGAGGATGCATTGAAGGATCCGGATTGGGTAGTGACCATGCAAGAAGAACTCAACAATTTAAAAAGGAACGAGGTGTGGGAACTAGTCGAAAGACCCAAATCCAACGTCGTCGGCACCAAACGGGTCTTCCGTAACAAACAATACAAACACGGGGTGGTGACAAGGAACAAGGCACGACTTGTGGACAAAGGGTATTCACAAGTCGAAGGTTTAGATTTTGATGAGACCTTTGCTCCCGTAGCTAGACTTGAGTCTATTAGATAATTACTTGCATATGCTACTCGCCATGATTTCAAGCTCTATCAAATGAATGTGAAAAGCGCCTTCCTCAATGGACCAATCAAGGAGGAGGTGTATGTGGAGCAACCCCCCAGATTTGAAGATGAAGAGTTCCCCGACCACGTATTTAAATTGTGTAAGGCTCTCTACGGCCTCCAACGTGCTCCTAGAGCTTGGTATGAGTGTCTTAGAGATTTCTTAATTGAAAATGGCTTTAAGATCGGTAAAGTAGATTATACATTGTTTACAAAGAACTTTGACAATGATCTCTTTGTCTGTCAAATCTATGTTGATGATATAATCTTTGGTTCAACTAACAAATATTTGTGTTAGGAATTTAGCAAAATTACGACAGATAGGTTCGAGATGTCAATGATGGGAGAACTAAAGTACTTCTTGGGATTCCAAGTGAGGCAACAAAAGGAAGGGACGTTCATAAGCCAAACTAAGTACACTCAAGACATACTCAAGAAGTTTGGAATGGACAAGGCGAACCCCATAAAGACTCCCATGGCAATGAATGGCCACTTGGATCCCAATGAAGATGTACCAAACGTCGATCAAAAGGTATATGGCTCCATGATTGGATATCTACTCTACTTATGTGCATCTAGGCCAGATATTATGTTGAGTGTATGCTTGTGTGCAAGGTTTCAAGCCAACCCAAAAGAGTGTCATTTGACAGCCATTAAGAGAATCTTGCATTATTATGTCATACACCCAACCTAGGCCTTTGGTATCCCAAGGGTTCCAAATTCAAACTCATTGGCTACTCTGATGTAGATTATGCCAGATGCAAGGTAGATAGAAAAAGTACCTTCGGTACATGCCAATTCCTAGGGAGATCCCTTGTTTATTGGTCCTCCAAGAAACAAAACTCCATTGCCTTATCCACGACCGAAGCGGAGTATGTTGCAGCCGGGAGTTGTTGTGCACAACTCCTTTGGATGCAACAAACTCTAAGGGATTACGGTTACAATATGAACCATATTCCACTCCTTTGTGACAATGAGAGTGCCATTAATATTGCCCATAATCCCGTTGAGCACTCTAGGACAAAACACATAGACATCCGACATCACTTTTTGGGAGACCATTCAATGAAGGGAGGTATAACCATTTCACATGTCAATACCGAAAAGCAATTAACCGATATTTTTACCAAGCCACTTGATGAAAGATGCTTTTGCGAACTCCGAAACTAAATATCCTTGATGCTCGAAGTGTGGCTTGAAATCTTGTATACCTGAATGCTTCTTCAAAATTCACTGATTGTGTTGTGAAAATCATCTCTCTCAACTTTTCCGAATAACTATGTCAATTATTAGATCTTGGTGAATTATGATCATTGCTTGATTGTTGTATGCTTACTGATCATATTCATCAAGATTATATGTTTTGATTCTCTATTTTATAAGTAAGTACCTTCGAATATATACGAAAGGACTAAGCATTTCTTGTCTGGTGACCACGGACTAGTCCGTGGTTAACCGGACTAGTCCGCACGTGCAGACAAGTCCGCAGAGCGCTAGTTAGGCCGAACTAGTCCAGCAGACCACGGACTAGTCCGATATAGTCTCTAGAAAAGTTCTTACTAGTCGGATCATTTTTGGACTTGTCCGATTTTTCGTGTCCATAACCCTAGCTGCCGCCAAACCCTAATCTCCCTCTCCCCACACTTGCCTCAAGCTTTCTCTCTCCACGCTCGAGCTCCCCAAGGCGATTCGACGATTTCTCCATCAAAAATCTCCAAGCTTGGGTGGAAATCAACCTCCTTCGGTTAGGGATTGAAGACCACAGACTTGTCCGCCCTTCAACCCCCTCTTCTCCGAGATTCAAGCGATTTTTCGGTAAATTTTCCCCAAACCCTAGAAATGTCCATTTTCTTCATTGTTCATCAAATAGCCTAGCTTCTGTCACCTAATGCAAGTGTCCTTGATGTATTACACTACTGTTAGGCTGGTTTTGCATTGAGCAACTCCATTTCTCTTATAGTTAAGGTTCTTGAGGATGAATAACGGAGTAGTCCGGTCCATGCATGGACAAGTCCGGTCACCCAGACTAGTCCGTGCCTGTACACCGGACTAGTCCGGTTTTTTTGAACTCAACCCTAACTCCTTAATTCCTAAATACAATTCCTTGTCATCTATTCTCATCACACCTTGTGGAATCCATTCTCAGGACAATGTCGAGCACCAACGAAGAATTCTCTGATTTTGAGGCCGAGATGGACCATGAAGCAGTGCTTTGGTACTCGACGAGCGTTGGCAAGAAGCACCAAGAGCGCCCTTCTGATCCGGCTACCTCCCCCCCCCCCCCCCCCCCCCAAGGCTCGAAGGAAGGTGCTCGCGAAGAAGCCAGCATCCAAGGATTTGATGGAGAGGGGGTCCATTCCGCCACAAAGTCCGCCAATGCTTGACTCTTAATTGCTTGTCTTAGGACGAATTCAAGATCAAACTCGGCAAATTCCGCTGCCCACTTTGCAATGTTCCCAGTAGAGTTGGGGTTATGCAAGATTGCATGCAGCGGATAAAAGGTTACCACTGAAATCTTATGAGCTTGGAAGTAGTGACGATGCTTCCTAGAGGCGATAAGAACTGCGTAGAGAGGCTTATGCACCTCTAGGTACCGAGTCTTGGCATCATGGAGTACCTCGCTGATGAAGTACACTCGGCTCTGGACTGTCCGGACCCTCCCGGAGGGGCCTGTAGCTTCCTCCTCATCAACCTGGACCCTCCCGGAGGGGTCCGAACCTTGGGGACCTCCAGGTTCTTGCTAGAAGAACCCGAAGCTTCTTCTGAAGTGACCCGGACCTTCCAGGAAGGGTCCGGATCTTCTTGTTCAGCAACAGTAACTCCTTCATTTGAAGGAGGTTGATCCTCTGACTTCTCGCCTTGAGGATCTGGGTCTGGGGGCTGAGACCAAGACTCTCCTTCATGTAGTTCCGGACCTTCCCGGAGGAGTCTGGATTCCTGAACTAGGGATGGTTCTGGTCTTTCCGCAACCAGGACCATGCTAACAACTTCATCCGTTGCTGAAATGTAAAGCAGAAGTGGCTCACCAGGATTCAGAGCTACCAAAGTTGGTAGAGTGATGAGGAGCTGCTTCAGCTCTTGGAATGCCTTTTCTGCTTCTTCAGACCATTGGAATGGTCCGGACTTCCTCAATAATTTGAAGAAGGCTAGTTCCCATTCCGCCAGTCTTGAGATGAACCGGCTAAGGGTAGCTAGACACCTAGTTAACTTATGGACATCCTTGATGCGAGCTGGTGGTCGCATGTCTTGAATAGCTTTAATCTTCACCGGATTTGCTTCAATTCCTCGGTGGTTCACCAAGAATCCAAGAAGCTTTCCGGAGCTAACCCCAAAGACACACTTGTCTGGGTTTAGCTTTGTGCGTGTGACTTGCAACTTGTCGAAGACAGCTTGCAAGGTGTCAAGAAATGACTCCTTGTTCTTGATCTTGACGATGATGTCATCGACGTACACTTTCACTACGTCTCTAATGAGCTCTCCTAAAGTTTTGTACATAGCTCGCACAAATGTTGAAGCAGCGTTTTTGAGACCGAATGGCATGGCAGTGTAACAGTACAATCTATCTACCGTGATGAAGGCAGTATGCTCTTCATCTTCCCTAGACATTCTGATTTGATGATACCCAAAATATGCATAAAGCACAGTAGTTCGCACCCGGAGGCGAAATCCACTATCTGATCTATTCTAGGTAGTGAAAATGGATCCTTTGGGCATGCCTTATTCAATGTTGTGTAATCGATACACATCCGAAGCTTCCCGCCGGCCTTGGGTACAATGACTGGGTTTGCCAACCATTTGGGATGGAAGACTACCCGAATGAATCCAGCTTCGAGCAACTTATTCACTTCTTGAAGTATGAAGTTCTGTCACTCTACTGATTGCTTTCGAGGCTTCTGATGTACAGGCCGAGCGTCAGGATAAATCTTAAGGTTGTGCTCGATCACCTCCCTAGGGATCCCAGGCATTTGTGACGGTTGCCAGGCAAACACGTCGACATTAGCCCAGAGGAAAGTGATGAGCGTGAGTTCCTATTTGTCGTTTAGACCTCCCAATATACGGGTGGTCTGAGCAGCGTTGAAACCAATTTAGATGACTTTTATGGGAATGTCAGTGTCGCCGCTTGGTTGCACACGAGGTGCGGAAGTTGAGCCCCAATGACAAATGCTCGGGGGCTTCGGAGCTTGCTCCTTTCGGGATTTTTCCTCCTGCGCTGTAGCAAGCACATGGAGTTCTTCCAGAGCAGTAACTCTGGCGGTATCTCCACAGATCCGAAGAACGCCTGAGGATGTTGGCATCTTCAACACCAAGTAGCCATAATGAGCAGCAACCAAGAATTTGTACAAAGCTGGCCTGCCCAAGATGGTGTTGAATGGCAAGTTGATCTGCGCCACGTCGAAGACCAACTTCTCGGTCCTGTAATTCTCCCGAGTTCCGAAGGTCACCGGGAGAGTAATGGCACCAAGTGGAGTTATGGCCCCCGGACCTACTCCGGAGAAAGGTCGGGAGGGGCGAAGATCCGAAGGTCAGAGCTGAAGCTTGACGAAGTCTTTGAAGCTTATGAGGTTCAGCCCCGAACCTCCGTCCACCATTACATGGTGGAGATGGATGTTATTGATGGTTGGGGATACCATCAATGGAAGTTGGCCAGCTCCGATCATGTTCCGAGGGCAGTCCAAAGCATCGAAGGTGATGGCAGTATCCATCCACTTCCAATGAGGCTCCACCCTGTCGGCGGGAGCTACCGAGGCCATGTCCCACCGCATTGTTTTGAGGACACGGCGAAAGGTGATGTCCCACGAACCACCAAAGATGGTGTTCAGGTCCTTCGGCGCTCGTTGTCGGAGACGTTAGAATCGTCGTCAGTGGAGGTGTAAACAGCCTTCAAGACCTTTTTAGGATCCTGAAAGCCTAACTCCTCTTCAGCCGGAGCTTCGTCGACTTTTTGTTTTCCTTCCTTTTGACGGAAAGGAGTTTCTTCCCGGCGCTTATTGTAGCGCTCGGTGAGGTTCTGGACCTCTCGACAGTTTTCCAAGTTGTGCCTGTCCGTCTTGTGTATGGGACACCACATCTTGGAACTACCACCATCTTCGGACGACGGCTAAGGTCGTTTCTCAGAGCGTGGCCCTCGGCCACCCGGAGCTGCAGCAGTAGGTGTGCCGGCCGACGGCTTCTTCTTGCCGTTGGACTTTTTCTTCTTCTTGCCACTCCCGGAAGTAGTGGCTTCACACTTGGAGGATTTTTTGTTGGCCTTCAGAGGTGGTTGGGAGTGCATTTCACGGCCCTCAGCAGCCTTGGCACACTTGTCTGCCAAGCCGACGAGTTCTTTGATGCTGGTGACTTCCTTGGTCGCCAGCTTCTCCAAAATTTTCTTATCTCAAATGCCCTGCCTGAATTCTACAATAACAGAAGTGCTTGAGATAGAAGGAATGGTATTTCGTACCTAGGAGAACCTCTGGATGAAAGATCGCAAGGACTCTCCCCCTTTTTGCTTGATAGCAAAAAGGTCCAGTTCAGTGCCTGGTCGGGTGTATGAGCTCCCGAAATTGGCGGTGAACTGCTGGCACAACTCCGCCCAACTGTTGATGGAGTCAGGCGGAAGGCTCATGAACCAAGACCTGGGGGTCCCAGTCAAAGCCACAAGAAAATAATTGGCCATCACGGCCTCATTGCCTCCAGCCGCAAGGATAGCGGTGGAGTAGATTTTAAGAAATTCGGCGGGGTTGACAATCCTGTCAAATTTCTCCGGCAAGTGAGGCCGGAACTTCTGCGGCCATCTTACCATGCGTAGGTGCATGGACAAGGCAAAACAACCTCCTTCTATTCCCTCAGGAGCAGGACTATCTCGAGCCTCTCGCCTTTCGCAAGCACGCTCTATGTGGACGCGACCGTCCTGTTGTCAGTAACGACGATCAAGCTCCGCCCGGAGGTCATGAGTCGAAAGCCTTGTTACCGTGTGAGTACATCGCGCCTCGGAAGGCAGCGACGTCACCTGTTGAGATGCAGCACGCCTCCTGTGCTGCGAAGCATGTAGACCAGGTCTACCCGACAAGGTCCGATGCTGTGAAGGGGCCCGCCCCAAGGGGAGAGGACCTTGATTGCTGATGCTATCGGCTGCTGCTGCAACCAGATGTTCCACATCAGCTCTCCACTGCTCCATCGCACCCTGGGGTGCTCCTGGAGGCGGTGGACTTTGGAGAAGAGCACGCGCAGCATTAAGCGTGTGTTCAGGGTTGTTGTTGTTCGCCGATGCAGTGATCGATGCGAACGCCCCATCTCGGCATCCAGCTTGATTCGCCGGAGCGGATGGTGGCGGCGGTGGCATGATTCCTGCTGGATCTACAACACCTGCTGGCTGCTGCATGTTGGAGGGATTGCCTCCAGCAGGTTGCACAGCATGGTTACCGTTGGATGATCCAGCAACAGAATTCACCATCTTTGAATCTCGGGCACCACCTACCTGGCGCGCCAACTGTCGGAGTTTGATTCCAGGAATTCTCCCAGCACTACTGTTAGTAGACTATGGAGTTTTTTTGTTCGGTTGTGGGCGCGCTGAGATTCAGAGCAAGATGGCGATTTGACACAAGGATTTACATGGTTCTGGCCGCCTGAGCGTAATACCCTACTCCACGAGTGTGTGTTGTTGTTGTATTGAGCGTATGAGCGCTAGTGTGAGAGAGAGGCCAAGAAAAGTCTCAGACCAGCCCCCCTGTGTATCGCTCGACCAGCCCTTTTATAGTACAAGGGCTGACTGTTACATCATTAGCCTGGCCCGACATGTGGCCCTAGCAGTTACTGATGCCTAATACACAGTTAATGTGCTTAATTCCCCTTAATAGCGTGATAACACCCTTTAATGGTGGCGTTACTGGTATTAAGGGTCATCCGATCGTGTGTCATTAAGATAACATTAATGACACGTAATCAGGTCTTGAAGTCTTTAATGTTCCTTGAAGGTCCGTGCCGTTGGAGGTCCACCAATTTGCCTGTTTAAGGTTGAAGGTCCGGTGATTGGACGCGTGGCAGCTCCGGAGCTTACCGTCTTGGACGAGTAGGTCCGGTGCTGTTGTAGACGTGTTAGTACCGGATCTTCCCTCAGCTGGGGGTTAGGTCCGGGGGTGCCACACAGGTATCTAGTCCGGAGCTTTCCCATGTATGGAATGTAGCTTCAGTTTTATGATACATGTGGTGGCATTGGAACTAACCATACGAGGGAGGCAGGTCCAGTTCCGAGTGACACGTGGAGCCTTCGGGGGTCTTCGACGCAGATAGGTGGAGTTCCTTTTAACTCTTTGTAGTTCCAAGGGGTATCCGGTACGCAGGGTACCGTCAGGTTTTCCTTTTACATGATAAGTCAGAAACACAAGGAACACCTAGGAAATTCTTCAAGCGAGCTCAAAATGAATTCTCATTGATAATCAAGAACATTCCAAGCGACAACGGCACAGAGTTCAAGAACACACAAGTTGAGAAGTACCTAGATGAAGAAGGCATAAAGCATGAATTTTCAGCTCCTTACTCCCCTCAACAAAACGGAGTTGCCGAAAGGAAGAACCGAACCCTCATAGAGATGGCGAGAACAATGCTCGATGAGAAAATGACGTCGGATCGATTTTGGGCGGAAGCGGTCAACACCGCTTGCCACGCCATAAATCGACTTTAACTTCATCGACTACTCAAGAAGACATCCTATGAGCTACTCACCGGTAACAAGCCTAATATTTCATATTTTTGAGTTTTTAGTTCCACATGCTATATTTTAAACAAGAAGCCTAGGACGTCAAAGTCCGCTTCGAAGTCTGATGAAGGTTTCTTGCTTGGTTATGATTCAAACACTTACGCCTATCGTATCTTCAACAAAACCTCCAGACTTTTTGAAGTAGCACGTGACGTAGTGTTCGATGAAACTAATGGCTCCCAAAAGGAGCAAGTTGATACATGTGTGCTAGATAGAGAAGAAGCTCCTTGTCAAGCATTGTGAAGAATGGCGTTAGGGGAAGTTCGACCACAAGAGCCACCTCTACATATGCATGAGGAAAATGAACCACAAGAGGAGACCGATGATCAAGGGGGAGCTTCCATACAAGATCAACCTCAAGAAAGTGAAGATGATCAACAAGTCAATGAGGGCAACCATTTAGGGGGAGAAGAAGATGATAATGAAGCTTCAAGACATCAAGTACCACACCCAAGAGTGCACCAATGCGTCCAAAGGGATCACTTGATGTGTTGTCATCAATCACCAAAAAGGGGGAGTCTGAAAGTGCATCTAGGTTCCCCATGGGTTTTGGATGATTGATGACGAAAATTAAGTCGCTAATGAGCTCATGTGATCTTAGCACAGGTGTGGACTCGATTGGAGACGCAAACCCTCAAAAAGGAAAAGGAAGGAAACGGAGTCGACTCGAAGCGTAGAAATTAGGGTTTCTAGCGTGTTGAGTTAGACTAGCCGTAGAAATAGGAGGGTGTGTGCGTAAAGTGCAAAGAGATCAAAGTAGGAGCTCAAGAGTGGTGGTTGAGGTAGAAACCCTATTTGGAGTTGAAGTTAGAGTAGTCTGGCAGGAGTGGCCGGACTAGTCCGCTCCTGGCCAGACTAGTCCGTTTTCACACGGACCAGAAGGTCCTGTGTGACTTCAGACTAGTCCGTAGTGGACCGGACTAGTCCGTGGTACCCCTTGGAGTGGAGTTTCGGGACTAAGTCCTAGAGAGCGGACTTGTCCGTTTTGGGGCGGACCAACAGGTCCTGTGTGAGATCGGACTAGTCCGTCCGTGGGCCGGACTAGTCCGTGGTGCCGAGTGCAGAGAGGTTTTGCGACTAAGTCTGGGTAGGCCGGACTAGTCCGCCCTTGGGGCCAGACTAGTCCGTGGTCTCCAGAATAGTCCGTTTTCACACGGAACAAAAGGTTCTGTGTGAGATTGGACTAGTCCGGTGAGGGTCGGACTAGTCCGTTGTCGAAGTTACCATTTGAATTTGAAGTTTGGCGGGTAGCGTGACGATTGCCGCGCAGTGCGACAGTTGTCAGAGGAGTCAGTGGTCCCCTAGGCCGGACTAGTCCGGGCCTGAGGCCGGACTAGTCCGCCCTTCTGCTGAAGTCAGCAGTATGGGCTTGGGACCTCTATAAATAGAGGTCCCCTGGGTTCTTTTGAAAAAAAAAAGACTTGAACCCTAGCGCCGCCACAGCCAACTTGGAGCACTCTTAAGCCTCTTTCTTGCCAACTTTCCCTCTAAAACTAATTCTTGAGTGGATTAGGGTTTAGTGAGGTGGAGAAGAGGAAGAACATCGTGCTTGTGCTCCCGGTTTGATCTCTTGCACTCATTGAGTCTTTGTGAGCTGTGTGTGGAGTGTGTTTCGCTGTGTTGATCATCTTTGTGGTGTGGGAGCCTCAGATTGTGAGAAGCCCCAACGAATCTTGTATTCGCACTTTGAGATAGTGGAGAACCAAGTTAGGCCCGTGCGGTAAACTTGGTGAGGGAAGGGTTGGTGAACCCGGTCCTTTGTGGAATCCTCAACGGGGACGTAGATTCTTGTGTGGAATCGAACCTCGGGATAAAATCCTTGTGTCTCCGTGTTCTTCGCATTTTATTTATCGCATATCTCGTTCTAGGGTTGCTAGTCTTGTCTTGTGTTTCACATTGCTATAATCTTGTTGAAACTTGACATACTATTGTGTTGGTAGTTTCTAAACTTGTCATAAATATATCCTCACTTGTAGCCTCAAGAAAATCCCCTTAAAACTTGCTAGAAACACTTTTTAGGGTTCTTCACGCAGGCTGACCGGACTAGTCCGCCCCCAGACTGGACTAGTCCGCCCCCTGTGATTTAACCTCGTTTTATTAAGTCATTTGCAAGTCGATTAGCCTATTCACCCCCCCTCTAGGCAACTTTCAATTGGTATCAGAGCAGGACTCTCCACAAAGAGTCTAACAACTCGGAGAGATGGCCGGAGTGGTGTTTGAAGAGGTTTCGACCAATGATTCTCAACCGACACGTGAGGAGACAATGGCTTATCAAGACAAGCCAACGGATGATGAGGAGACTCGCCAGCTCAAGGCGAAGCTCCGGGAGAAGCTGAAGATTGCTGTGGTTGAGCCGTCAAGCTCATCAAGCGGTGGCGGCGGGGTCAACTACAACCGACAAGGGTTCAACTATGAACGCCTTGCCGCCAACAACCACTATCTCTCCATCCCATTGGGGAAACCTCCTCAATTCGATGGAACCGACTACGGGATGTGGAAGCACAACATGAAGATCCACCTCGTGTCACTGAATCCGGCATTGTGGCAAATTGTCATAACCGGGGTGGAGATCCCGAAGGATGAGGACAACATCACGCAAGAACAAGCCATCCTCATCCACCGCAACGCTCAAGCTGCGGGTGTGATCATCTAATTCCTCTCAAGAGATGAGTTCAACCGTGTCGATGGTCTTGAGGTGGCCAAAGATATATGGGACACCCTCAAGACAGCGCATGAGGGAAATCGGGTGGTCAAGGAGGCCAAGATCGAGCTCATCGAAGGAGAGCTTGGGAGGTTCGCCATCTTGGATGGTGAATCCCCCCAAGACATGTACAACCAATTGAAGATTCTCATCAACAAAAGCCGATCATATGGCTGCACCAAGTGGACTGACCACGAGGTTGTGAAGAGGATGATCCTGGCATTCATGCCTAGGAACGTCGCTCTTTGCTCCATGATTCGAGAGAGCCTGGGGTTCACTCAAATGACCCCGGAGGAGGTCCTTGGTAGGATCATCAACCACGAGATCATGGAGAAGGAGGCGCTCTTCTACAACGACCTTCAAAAGTTTACCGCCTCCAAGATGAAGAATGTTGCACTTAAGGCAACACCCTCTTCAAAGGAGCAAGAGGAAAGCGATGAGGAGAGCCTCGACACCGATGAGGAAGAGGCCTTCTTCATCAACAAATTCAAGAGGATGATGAGGAGGAAGAAAGGTGGATACAACCATGAGGGCAAGGGGAAGTAAAGAGCAAGGCCCAAAGCAAAAAGGGCTTGCTACAATTGTGGAGAGTACGGCCACTTCATCGCTGATTGCCCCCATGAAGAAGTGAAGAAGAAGAAGGAGGGCAAGCCTCAAGAGAAGAAATTCTTCAGGAAGAAGAGGCCCTCCAGACAAGCACACTTGGGCAAGGAGTGGGACTCTAACGATGAGTCCTCCTCCGAAGAAGAAGAGGAGAAGATGGCTACCATAGCCATCGGGAAGAGCTCCAAGGGAAGCAAGCTCTTCCCCAACCTCAACAAAGACTACAAACCAACTTGCCTTATGGCAAAGGAGGGAAGGAGAAAGGTAACATCTCACTCCTCCTCCTCCATTTCCTCTCATGATGAATTTGATAGCGCTAGTGAGAATGAGAATATGTTTTGTTTAAGGACATAAGCAAAAGCACCCTGCGTAGGATGAAGTTGCTTATGGATGAGATCTTTGAGAAGGAGGATCTCATTAACAGACAAGAGGACATGCTCATCCTTGAAAAGGAGAGATGTCAAGAGCTCAACGAGCTCCTTGAGCTTGAAAGAGAGAAGAGCAAGGCATTGGAACACGAACTTGCTCTAAGTAAGAAAACGTGTTCAAGTCTTTAGGAGAAAACAATTGAGCTCAAGGGTGAACTTGGGAACTTGTCAAAAGTTAACAAGATCCTTGAGACTCAAGTTGAGTCTCTCAAGAACAATGTAGCCTCTTCCTCTAAGAGCTCAACCTCCTCAAAGGTCTCATCCAATGCAACCCCGCCTTGCAAGTGCTCTAACTTAATCCTTAAGCTTAAGGATGAACTCAACTTAGCACAAGGCAAGCAAGCACCTAAGGGTGCCATCTTTGACAAGGAGAAGGTGGCGTATGCACGAAGTGCATACACCAACACAAGACCTCCCCATGTTAAGGATGGTCTTGGCTATACTAGAGGTGGAAGGCATAACGCCAAAACCTCCAAGTATGGCAAAGACATGATTGTCTTCGTTAAGGGGAGTTCATCCACACCTAAAATTGAAAAGAACTTACCCTCTAGCAACAAAATGCCTAAATCTGAACCACATCCTCTATTCCATGATTTTGATGCATCTTATATGCTTATGAGGAACAAATATGGCAAGGTGTTTGCTAGATATGTTGGGCCACTCCGCAAGAGCCCCAAGCCTCGCGTGTGGGTGCCCAAATGCCTAAGCACTAACGTAAAAGGACCCAACTCCGCTTGGGTACCTAAAAGGAAGGCATAAATTTGTTTTGTAGGCTTACTCCTCCGGCGGGTCGAAATGGGTGTTGGATAGTGGATGTACCAACCACATGACCGGAAAGAGGAGCATGTTCATAGAGTATGAGGAGAACGAGGATCCAAGTGAAGGAATCTTCTTTGGGGATAATAGCCAAGGGAAAATCCTTGGCTCCGGTAAAATTGCTATCTCCTCTTCGCATACTTTATCAAATGTTTTGCATGTTGATTCCCTAGACTATAATCTCCTATCCATATCACAGCTGTGTGATAGAGGATATAAGTGTGTTTTTACTAGTGAAGGTGTGAATGTTCTGAGAGAGGGTAATGACTCGATAGCCTTTAAGGGAGTGCTCAAGGGAAAGCTCTATCTTGTGGACTTTACCACGGATAAGGCTCAACTTGACACATGCTTAATGGCGAAAGCCAACATGGGATGGCTTTGGCATAGAAGGCTAGCCCATGTTGGAATGAGGAACCTTCAAAAGCTCCTTAAAGGAGAGCACGTTCATGGCCTAAAGGATGTGGTATTTGAAAAGGATAGGCCATGTAGTGCGTGCCAAGCGGGAAAGCAAGTAGGAGCTCAACACCCCTCTAAGAATGTCATGACGACAACTAGACCTTTGGAGTTACTACATATGGATCTTTTTGGCCCCATTGCTTACATTAGCATCGGTGGCAGCAAGTATGGTCTAGTCATCGTTGATGACTTCTCTAGATATACTTGGGTGTTCTTCTTGCATGATAAGAGTGAAACCCCCGGTGTCCTCAAGAAATTCCTAAGGAGAGTTCAAAATGAGTTCACCTTAAGGATAAAGGCTATAAGGAGTGACAATGGCACCGAATTCAAGAACATGCAAGTAGAAGAGTTCCTAGATGAGGAGGGCATCAAGCATGAGTTTTCCGCTCCCTATTCTCCTCAACAAAATGGAATTGCCAAAAGAAAGAATAGGACGCTTATTGAGATGTCAAAGACGATGCTAGATGAGTACAAAACATCGGACCGGTTTTGGGTGGAAGCGGTTAACACCGCTTGCCACGCCGTAAACCGATTGTACCTTCATCGCCTCCTCAAGAAGACTCCTTATGAGCTTCTCGTTGGTAAGAAGCCCAATGTTTCTTACTTTCATATCTTTGGTAGCAAGTGTTATATCCTCAACAAGAAGCCTAGGACTTCGAAGTTTGCTTCAAAGTCCGATGAGGCTTTCTTGCTTGGATATGACTCAAACACTCATGCGTACCGTGTGTTCAACAAATCCCCCGGAATTGTTGAAATAGCACGTGACGTGGTGTTTGATGAAACCAATGGCTCCCAAGTGGAGCAAGTTGATCAACATGCCATTGATAAAGAGGAACCTCCACTAGAAGCTCTAAGGAGAATGGCACTTGGAGATGTTCGCCCACAAGAACCATCTCAAAGCCCAAGTGACCATCATCACTATGAAGTAGGTCAAAACCCCATTGGACAAGTTGGAGATCCACTAGATGCTCCCCAAAGTGATAATTGGAATGAAGATCAAGGGGGAGGCATGGATCAAGGGAGAGACCAAAGTGAGGAAGATGAAGCAAGAGATTCAAGAGCTCAACCTCCGCATCCTCGTGTTCATCAAAGTGTTCAACGGGATCATCCCGTTGACAACATTCTAGGAGATATCAAAAAAGGAGTAACAACACGTTCACGTGTTGCAAATTTTTGTGAGCATTTCTCCTTTGTATCATCCTTGGAACCCCATAAGGTTGAAGATGCCTTAAGAGATCCGGATTGGGTTGTTGCCATGCAAGAGGAGCTCAATAACTTTGAAAGGAACAAGGTTTGGGAGCTTGTCAAGCGCCCACAAGCTAATGTTGTCGGAACCAAGTGGGTGTTCCGCAACAAACAAGATGAGCATGGCGTGGTAACTAGGAACAAGGCACGACTTGTGGCAAAAGGATACTCACAATTTGAAGGATTGGACTTTGATGAGACATTTGCCCCCGTAGCTAGGCTTGAGTCAATTCGGATATTACTAGCCTTTGCTACTCATCATGACTTCAAGCTCTACCAAATGGATGTTAAGAGTGCATTCCTTAATGGCCCAATCAAGGAAGAAGTTTATGTAGAGCAACCTCCAGGGTTTGAAGACCAAGACTATCCTAACCATGTTTACAAATTGCGAAAGGCTCTTTATGGCCTCAAGCAAGCTCCTAGAGCTTGGTATGAGTGCCTAAGAGACTTTCTAGTTGAAAATGGTTTTAGGATAGGCAAAGCGGACTATACCCTCTTCACAAAGCACTTCAACGAGGATCTTTTTGTGTGCCAAATATATGTGGATGACATCATATTTGGTTCCACAAATAAGGTGTTTTGTGATGAGTTCTCCAAGATAATGACGGAGAGGTTTGAAATGTCCATGATGGGTGAGTTGAAGTTCTTTCTAGGATTTCAAGTAAAACAACTCAAAGAAGGGACGTTCATAAGTCAAACTAAGTATACACAAGATATTCTAAGGAAGTTTGACATGGATAAGGCAAAAACCATCAAAACCCCTATGGGGACAAATGGACACCTAGACCTAAATGAGGACGGTCCAAGTGTGGATCAAAAGTTATATAGGTCTATGATTGGTTCACTTCTCTATCTTTGTGCATCTAGGCCCCATATCATGCTAAGTGTGTGTATGTGTGCACGCTTTCAAGCGGCACCTAAGGCTTGTCATTTGACCGCCGTTAAAAGGATCTTGAGATATCTAGTACACACACCTTCCTTAGGACTTTGGTACCCCAAAGGATCTAAGTTTAACCTCATTGGATATTCCGATGCGGACTATGCGGGGTGCAAAGTTGATAGGAAGAGCACATCGGGTACATGCCAATTCTTGGGTCGATCTCTAGTGTCTTGGTCCTCCAAGAAGCAAAACTCTATTGCTCCCTCCACCGCCGAAGCGGAATATGTTGCAGCCGGAAGTTGTTGTGCACAACTTCTTTGGATGCGACAAACCCTTAGGGATTATGGGATTAACTTGCGAAACATTCCACTCTTGTGTGACAACGAGAGTGCCACAAAGATAGCCCATAATCCGGTGGAGCACTCTAGGACCAAGCACATAGACATACGCCATCACTTCTTGAGAGATCACTCAATGAAGGGAGATATTGTGATTTCTCATGTGAGGACGGAACATCAACTCGCGGACATCTTCACCAAGCCTCTTGATGAGAAGCGTTTCTGTGAGCTAAGAAGTGAGCTCAACATTTTGGATTCTAGGAATATGGCTTAAACCACATTCCTCACATTTTTGAGCTATTTCGAAAAACTCTTCTCTATCTTGATTTCTCTTCAAAAACTGTTTGAGAAAACTTTTTCTTGGAGATTGATCATGTTTTTATCATATTTTCTTCATTAATCATGTTTGTATTGCTTGTTGTCCAAAAAGGACCAATAGCGTGTGTGCAACTCAAAAATACTGTTTTTCAGCCCAGTCGGACCGGACTAGTCCGCCCCTGCAGACGGACAAGTCCGGGTCCACACTAGTCCGCGGCTGGTCTGCGGACCGGACTAGTCCGCCCCGACACCGGACTAGTCCGGCCCTTGGGGACTTAAACCCCAAGGGCGGCCAAAACCCTTCCTCTCCTCTCTCACTCCCGCCTCTCACCCTCACGCGCGCTAGAAACCGCCCTCTTCGGCGATTTTTCGCTCCAACCACCGAACCTCGATTCCAATCCATGCATTGGAGTCTTTGGGAGTGAGGGATCGTTTCCCCGTGCTTCACCTTCGCAATCCATCGTCGATTTTGTCGATTCTCGCGGATTTGAGAAGGTATTCCCTCTTTTTCAAAAACTTTCCCCATTCTTGATTCTTGAGGTTTTTGATAGGAACACCTTCATTGATGTTGCTCCATATACCCTTGTGATCATAGCCTAGGAGTATTGCACGCTGATTTGAAGATTTTTCGATGAATCGATTAGGGTTAGGGTTTATCCTGCGCAACCCGGACTAGTCCGCCCCTGGGGCGGACAAGTCCGGTTTGCGCAGAGCAAACCCTAGTCCTAGTCTTCTCTCGAGACTTCTTCCGCAACACTCCCTCTCCTTGGACTCATACCTTCCTTTCTACGTATTTTCCGCAGCATGTCGAACTCGGAGTGTTCCCCTTCTCGTCTCAACCCCGCGGGTGAGGAAGAACACCCTGAGACCTATCGGGGCCGCACCGAGGAGAGAGGTGCGGAAGTGCACCGGGAGGGCCGCACCAAGGCTCAGATCGTCGAAGCAAGGACGAAGGCTGCCCTAATTAAGGTGCAGAAAGAAAAGGAAGAAAGGCGACTGAAGGCACTCGAAGCCTCCAAAGTAGCTGCCACCATCTACAATGAAGAAGAAGCCATGGCCCGCGAACCTGCAGAATCCCTCAATGAGCTAAGGAGGAAGAAAAGGCAGGATAGGGAGGCTCACAACTCCAGGGCCGCTGAGGCCAATGCCCCCAAAAGGAAGAAACTCGTCACTGTTGGCGAGAAGGCTAAGGGCAAGGAGCAAGCCCAGAGGGAAGAAGAGCCAAGGGTCGAGCGTGACCCTAAGAAAGGAAAGGCTCTGGCTCCAGTCGAGCCGAAGAAGAAGAAGCCCTCCGTCAAGGTGCCAGCCAAAAAGGCACCCGGAGGTATAGCTATTCGTGACAAAGGGAAGGCCCAGGCCGTTGGCCCTCTTGTGATGCACAGTCCAGCACGCAACCCAAACCGTCAGCCCAACCTCTCAGCCAACACTTTCAAAGGAAAAGGAGCTGAGAAGGCAAGGAGGCTCAGAGACGAGAATGTCTATAGGTATGAGAGGTCCACCGCCGACCCTCGGTTCTGGTGTGACTTCCATTGCGATTACTATCGCACAGTCTACCAGGCCATGAAGAAGCCAGTGATCCAGGCTCAATGGGTAGACTGGACTTATATGGCCAAGAAGAAACATGAGGCGTTTGATGCAGTGATTGAGGCAGCTGAGCGCCACGGAATCAAGGACATTCTTGGATTCAAGTATGACTGGAATGAGGAGGTCATAGTACAGTTCTATACCACAGTTCACTTCCACTCTCGTGGTGACCGAGCCATCACTTGGATGACCAATGGTGAGCAGTACTATGCCACCTTTGAGGTTTTTGCTCAGGCTCTTGGTCTGGAGAGTCACCTGGACCATGAGATCATTATCTCCAACCTCAAGGCCATGGACAGGGATGACATGAGCTATATGTACCCCCATCACGTCCGCTGTGAAGCTGGATTGGCCAGGAACATCCTCCCGTTCTACAGCATCCTTAACAGGATTCTCAGGAGGATAGTGGCTCCGAAAGAAGGGGATGCAGGGATCATCCAGGGTCACCTCAGGCACCCGTTGGCTCTCATTGATGGACATGAGATGTTCAACCTTGTAGATTACATCTTCGATGATATCTACAACATCTCACACACACCCAACCGTGCCTGTGGCTATGCCCCATACATTATGTGTCTGATCGAGAAGGTGTCCGGGCTCGTGTTTGTGAAGGACACCACTCACCAGCCTCTCTGACCCCAGATGCCTCCTGCTGTCCCGATTCCTCCGCGCCGGAAGAACGCGGATCCTCCCTCTCAGCCAAAGGAACCTCGTGGTGGAGCCTCTCGCCATGCCTCTCTCTCCCCTGGTGGCTCCTCTAGCAGCGGAGTCCTCAAGTTTCTTTGGTCCATCTTCACCTCGTGCCGCAAAGTCGAGGTGCGAGCTCAGCGGACTGAGCGCTACGTGAGGAAGCTCTACGACAAGATGGAGATCCCGATGAGTCCCGAGGCTTCCGATGACGAGCTCACTCCATACCCCCTTCTCACCCCCGATGAGTTGGCACTCTTGGGTGAGACGGAGGGTACCTCCGCACTGGGCTCCGACGACGACGACGACGACGATCATGAGGAAGACGTCGAGGACCCAGAGGCCACGGAGAGCGACTCCCGCGACGGCGATAGTGATGAGGACGAGGACTAGCTTTTGGGTCCTTGTCCCCCTCTTCTTTTCCTTTTTGGTGCCTTGATGCCAAAGGGGGAGAGTTAGGGGGAGTTAGTCCTTTGTGTGTGTTTGGGGGAGGTAGTATCTTTTGTGTGGTGTGTTGTTCTTGGCATTTGGACTTATTTTGTAACTTATTCATGCTACTTGGATGTTTACTTTTGTGCAAGACCTGTTAATGTTGTTTAATATCAATATAATGTTCCTATTGTCAATCTTATGATTATATTGATGTACCTTATGTCTTGTCACAACTGTTGAGCACATCACGTAGGCACCCCACCATAACGTGTGTGGGTATGAAAGATCTCCTCCACCTCTTTTACATGCTGCATACATTGAGGGGGAGTCATTCATACGCACACAAGTTATGAAAACCAAAATTTATACTCTTATTTGTGAAGGACTTGATGTGTTGTCATCAATCACCAAAAAGGGGGAGATTGAAAGTGCATCTAGGTTCCCCGTGGGTTTTGGATGATTGATGACGACAATTAAGTCGCTAATGAGCTCATGTGATCTTAGCACAGGTGTGGACTCGATTGGAGACGCAAACCCTCAAAAAGGAAAAGGAAGGAAACAGAGTCGACTCGAAGCGTAGAAACTAGGGTTTCTAGCGTGTTGAGTTAGACTAGCCGTAGAAATAGGAGGGTGTGTGCGTAAAGTGCAAAGAGATCAAAGTAGGAGCTCAAGAGTGGTGGTTGAGGTAGAAACCCTATTTGGAGTTGAAGTTAGAGTAGTCTGGCAGGAGTGGCCGGACTAGTCCGCCTTAGGGCCGGACTAGTCCACTCCTGGCCAGACTAGTCCATTTTCACACGGACCAGAAGGTCCTGTGTGACTTCGGACTAGTCCGTAGTGGACCGGACTAGTCCGTGGTACCCCTTGGAGTGGAGTTTCGGGACTAAGTCCTAGAGAGCGGACTTGTCCGTTTTGGGGCGGACCAAAATGTCCTGTGTGAGATCGGACTAGTCCGTCCGTGGGCCGGACTAGTCCGTGGTGCCGAGTGCAGAGAGGTTTTGTGACTAAGTCTGGGTAGGCCGGACTAGTCCGCCCTTGGGGCCGGACTAGTCCGTGGTCTCCAGACTAGTCCGTTTTCACACGGAACAAAAGGTTCTGTGTGAGATCGGACTAGTCCGGTGAGGGCCGGACTAGTCCGTTGTCGAAGTTACCGTTTGAATTTGAAGTTTGGCGGGTAGCGTGACGATTGCCGCGCAGTGCGACAGTTGTCAGAGGAGTCAGTGGTCCCCTAGGCCGGACTAGTCCGGGCCTGAGGCCGGACTAGTCCGCCCTTCTGCTGAAGTCAGCAGTATGGGCTTGGGACCTCTATAAATAGAGGTCCCCTGGGTTCTTTTGAAAAAAAAAAAGACTTGAACCCTAGTGCCGCCACAGCCAACTTGGAGCACTCTTAAGCCTCTTTCTTGCCAACTTTCCCTCTAAAACTAATTCTTGAGTGGATTAGGGTTTAGTGAGGTGGAGAAGAGGAAGAACATCGCGCTTGTGCTCCCGGTTTGATCTCTTGCACTCATTGAGTCTTTGTGAGCTGTGTGTGGAGTGTGTTTCGCTGTGTTGATCATCTTTGTGGTGTGGGAGCCTCAGATTGTGAGAAGCCCCAACGAATCTTGTATTCACACTTTGAGATAGTGGAGAACCAAGTTAGGCCCGTGCGGTAAACTTGGTGAGGGAAGGGTTGGTGAACCCGGTCCTTTGTGGACTCCTCAACGGGGACGTAGATTCTTGTGTGGAATCGAACCTCGGGATAAAATCCTTGTGTCTCCATGTTCTTCGCATTTTATTTATCGCATATCTCGTTCTAGGGTTTCTAGTCTTGTCTTGTGTTTCACATTGCTATAATCTTGTTGAAACTTGACATACTATTGTGTTGGTAGTTTCTAAACTTGTCATAAACATATCCTCACTTGTAGCCTCGAGAAAATCCCCTTAAAACTTGCTAGAAACACTTTTTAGGGTTCTTCACGCAGGCTGACCGGACTAGTCCGCCCCCTGTGATTTAACCTCGTTTTATTAAGTCATTTGCAGGTCGATTAGCCTATTCACCCCCTCTAGGCAACTTTCATACTCACCATGATTTCAAGCTCTATCAAATGGATGTGAAAAGCGCCTTCCTCAACAGACCAATCAAGGAGGAGGTGTATGTGGAGCAACCCCCCCCCCCCCCCCCCCCCCCCCGGATTTGAAGATGAAGAGTTCCCCAACCACATATTTAAATTGTGTAAGGCTCTCTACGGCCTCAAACATGCTCCTAGAGCTTGGTATGAGTGTCTTAGAGATTTCTTAATTGAAAATGGCTTTAAGATCGGTAAAGTAGATTATACATTGTTTACAAAGAACTTTGACAATGATCTCTTTGTTTGTCAAATCTATGTTGATGATATAATCTTTGGTTCAACTAACAAATATTTTTGTTAGGAATTTAGCAAAATTATGACAGATAGGTTCGAGATGTCAATGATGGGAGAGCTAAAGTACTTCTTGGGATTCCAAGTGAGGCAACAAAAGGAAGGGACGTTCATAAGGCAAACTAAGTACACTCAAGACATACTCAAGAAGTTTGGAATGGACAAGGCGAATCCCATAAAGACTCCCATGGCAACGAATGGCCACTTGGATCTCAATGAAGATGTACCAAACGTCGATCAAAAGGTATATGGCTCCATGATTAGATCTCTACTCTAGTTATGTGCATCTAGGCCAGATATTATGTTGAGTGTATGCTTGTGTGCAAGGTTTCAAGCCAACCCAAAAGAGTGTCATTTGACAGCCGTTAAGAGAATCTTGTAGTATTTAGTTCATACACCCAACCTAGGCCTTTGGTATCCCAAAGGTTCCAAATTCAAACTCATTGGCTACTCTGATGTAGATTATGCCAGATGCAAGGTAGATAGAAAAAGTACCTCCGGTACATGCCAATTCCTAGGGAGATCCCTTGTTTCTTGGTCCTCCAAGAAACAAAACTCCATTGCCTTATCCACGGCCGAAGCGGAGTATGTTGCAGCCGGGAGTTGTTGTGCACAACTCCTTTGGATGCGACAAACTCTAAGGGATTACGGTTACAATATGAACCGTATTCCACTCCTTTGTGACAATGAGAGTGCCATTAAGATTGCCCATAATCCCGTTGAGCACTCTAGGACAAAACACATAGACATCCGACATCACTTTTTGGGAGACCATTCAAAGAAGGTAGATATAACCATTTCACATGTCAATACCGAAAAGCAATTAGCCGCTATTTTTACCAAGCCACTTGATGAAAGACGCTTTTGCGAACTCTAAAACTAAATATCCTTGATGCTCGGAGTGTGGCTTGAAATCTTGTATACCTGAATGCTTCTTCAAAATTCACTGATTGTGTTGTGAAAATCATCTCTCTCAACTTTTCCGAAAAACTATGTCAATTATTAGATCTTGGTGAATTATGATCATTGCTTGATTGTTGTATGCTTACTGATCATATTCATCAAGATTATATGATTTGATTCTCTATTTTCTAAGTAAGTACCTTCGAATATATACGAAAGGACTAAGCATTTCTTGTCTGGTGACCACGGACTAGTCCGTGGTTACTGGACTAGTCTGCACGTGCAGACAAGTCCGCAGAGCGCCAGTTAGGCCGGACTAGTCCGGCAGACCACGGACTAGTCCAATATAGTCTTTGGAAAAGTTCTTACTAGTCCGATAATTTTTGGACTTTTCCGATTTTTCGTGTCCATAACCCTAGCCTGCCAAACCCTAATCTCCCTCACCCCACACTTGCCTCAAGCTTTCTCTCTCCACGCTCGAGCTCCCCAAGGCGATTCGATGATTTCTCCATCAAAAATCTCCAAGATTGGGTGGAAATCAACCTCCTTAAGTTAGGGATTGAGGACCACAGACTTGTCCGCCCTTCAACCCCCTCTTCTCCGAGATTCAAGCGATTTTTGGTAAATTTCCCCCAAACCCTAGAAATCTCCATTTTCTTCATTGTTGATCGAATAGCCTAGCTTCTGTCACCTAATGAAGTGTCCTTGATGTATTACACTGCTGTTAGGCTGGTTTTGCATTGAGCAACTCCATTTGTCTTATAGTTAAGGTTCTTGAGGATGAATAACGGAGTAGTCCGGTCCATGCACAGACAAGTCTGGTCACCCAGACTAGTCTGTGCCTGTACACCAGACTAGTCCGATTTTTCTGAACTCAACCCTAACTCTTTAATTCCTAAATACAATTCCTTGTCATCTATTCTCATCACACCTTGTGGAATCCATTCTCAGGACAATGTCGAGCACCAACGAAGAATTCTCTGATTTTGAGGTCGAGATGGACCATGAAGCGGTGCTTTGGTCCTCGACGAGCCTTGGCAAGAAGCGCCAAGAGCGCCCTTCCGAGCCGGCTACCTCCCCCCCCCCCCCCCCCAGGCTCGAAGGAAGGTGCTCGCGAAGAAGCCAGCATCCAAGGCTTCTGCAGGAGGCGGCCCTCTCCAAGCCAAGGGCAAGTGCAAGGGAATTGCAACGGGCCCGATTGGCCCCCTACAGCTGTCAGCTCTAAGGGAAGGGGCCAGGGACCCCGCAGAGGAGATATTCAACGGGAAAGGCAGTGACACGATGGCCAAGTTCAGAAATGTTGATTGCTACAGCCGTACGAAGCAAGTTGCAGATGGGAGGTTTTGGAGCAACTTCCATGCAGACTTCTACAAGTCTGTATATCTCCCGATGAAGACGCCTGTGGTGTGCAGTCAATGGATAGATTGGGCGCACTTTGAAAAGAAGGGCTGCTCACCCTTTATTGAGGTGGTAGAGGCAATGGAAAGGCATGGCCTGAGGGATCTCTTCGCCTTCAGGAACAATTGGAATGATGAAGTCATCGCCCAGTTTTATGCCACTTGCCATTTTGCAAGTGATGAGGAAGAAAGGGTGACTTGGATGACTCATGGATCCAAGTACACCATCACATATGAAGAATTTGCAAGGATGCTGTATCTTGACACCTCGAGCAATGATAATGTGATCATCCACAACATTGGTGTCATCGAGAATGATAGAATGAAGTTTCTTTATGAACCCAACTCCAAGTTCAACCCCCCTTCTACCAAGAACATGAAGCCATTCTTTGTAGTGTTGAACAGGGTTCTAAGGAAAGACAATTGCCCCCAAGGATGGGGATGCAGGAAATGTGCAGGGGGATCTCAGGACCTTGATGAAGGTCATTAGCAAAGATAGAAGATTTGATGTCTTTGACTATAATTGGAACGACAAGGTGAACATCTCCTGCACACCGAATAGGTCATGTTGCTATGATCCTTATCTGATGTTCATGATTGAGAAGGTTACAAGCATAACATCTGTCAAGGATGTGGAGAACCTTCCCTTGAGGCCCCAGATGCCTCAAAATCCAAGTGTTCAAGCTGCTCCATCTCTGGCCTCCAGCCCTGAGGCTCCAGCGAGAGCCAGTGCCGGTGCTAGGGCTGCTCCCGCCACTAGGGCCCCTCCTCAAAAGGGGTCCCCCATTGGCATCTTCAAATACATGGCTGCTATTTTTGCCTCCTGCAAAAAGGCCGAGGTGAAGGCCCACAAGCTCAACAAAATAAGAAAGGAAGACATGAGATATGTCAAGGAGAACATGAAGCAGATTTGTCAAAAGCTGGAGATCGAACCCATTGGATCTCCAGTAATTTCTGAGGACTCCAACTCTAATTACACCGAGCTCGGGCCCTTGACTCCCTCCGAGCTTGTCTATTTTGGCATTGGGGACTCGAGTGGCTCCGTTCCTCCTCCTCCTCCTCATCAGCCCGAAGATGAAGATAATGAGAGGACCGACAACGAGGCTTGAAGACTTTAGGTCCCTCCTCTCCTTTTTTTGGTGTCTTGATGCCAAAGGGGGAGAGATTGAGGGGGAATCTTAGGTTTTAGCTGTAGGATGTGAGGAGGGTTTCTTTTTGAGTATTTTGTCTATTTTGTGAGTTGTAAAACTTTTAATATGCTCTTATGATACTTATGGTCCTGTGATGCAATGTTTTGAACTGCTTATGAAGAAATTGATGAAATTTGTGTTTTTGCTATAAGAATGACATATATGCCTATTGTTGATGTGTTGTTGTCAATTATGTCATTCTCATAATGATTGTTGCTTCTATACACTTAGTTCTGCATCCCACCATAAAGAGTGCACATGTGGATCATGTTTTCATTGCTTAATGTATTTTAAACTCATATGTTCACACTTTATGAAAATCTCAACTTTTTATCATATTTTGTGAAATCTCAATTGGTTGTCATCAATCACCAAAAAGGGGGAGATTGAAAGTGCATCTAGGAATCCCTTGTGGGTTTTGGATGATTTATGACAAGAAAATGAGATCCTAACTACCTTGTTGAGATGAGCACATGTTTTAATGAGAAAATGAGCAAAGAGCCAAAAAGAAAGGAGAATGAGGAGCAATGTGGAAAAGAGCTCAAGGAACAAGTGTAGTAGATCTTTGTGTATGGAGTATGTTAAGGAAACACACCCCAAGAGCTCAAGCACAACTAATCACACACATTGCACATATTTATACAGGACCGGACTAGTCCGACTCACCCCGGACTAGTCCGATATCTCTCTACACAAGATCGGACAAGTCCAATATCACCACAGACTAGTCTGATATCTCTCTGTCTAGAATCAGACTTATCCTCCCCAGTGCGGACTAGTCCTCCAAACACTTCACAAAGTGCACAAAATCGGAAAAGTACGGTATTAGCACGGACTAGTCCGAAAAACCCTCTGATCTAAATCGTACAAGTCCTCCAAGTGCGGAATTGTCCCCAATTCACTTAGGGCTTCACGTTTTCGGACAAGTCTGATATTCACTGGACTAGTCCGAAGATTTCTAGAACTGAAATCGGACAAGTCCTCTTTTAGACGGACTAGTTCGATATTTCGGGACACCTAGGGTTTGCTACACACAGCACACCAGACTAGTCCGGTGTCCACCACAGACTAGTCCGATCTTTCTGAACCCTAACGGTTACTTTTGGAAACTCCATATAAATAGGTGTACATGGCCCATCTTTCATATCTCTCGACCCCCTGCGCCATCACACCTCCCAAGAGCCTCAAAAATACATCTCTCCATGAAATCAAAAGCAACAAAGATCAATCCCTTGGGGATACACTTTGGATCATTGGAGAGAAACGGTTCATCACTCATTGAGCTCTTGGTTTGATTCCCTAACACACTCCTTTGGTTTTTCATTGTAATCTTTCGAGTGTGTTCTTGGTGGAGTTCTTGTTGTAATCTTGGGGAGTCCTCAACTTGTGAGAAGGCCCCTTGAATTTGGTTATTTCCCTTTGTGATAAGTGAATATGATTGGCCTCCATGGCGATCCGACGAGGGTATGGTTGGATAAAACCCGGTCCTTTCGTGGACTACTCAACATGGATGTAGGTTGCGTCTGTGGGAACCGAACCACAGGATAAAGTGCTTGTGTTCTTACTTTGCACTCATCATTCTTATACATCATATCATTCTAGGGTTTCAATCAATCTTGCTTACTTTACATTGAAACATTGAATATAAGATTGACTTGTGGTATATCCTAGTTCATAATCGTGTAACACTTCAATTACAAGTATATTTCTGCTGCATACGTCCTAGGATAAAGATAATCGATCAAATTTGATAAACCTAGACGGTAGATACCAGACTAGTCCGATATCTAGAGATTTGATCTGGTTGTTAACTGTTGTAGGTTCCGACAAAATTCAAAAAGGCCTATTCACCCCCCTCTAGGCTACATCCACTTAATACTAATTTTGCAACAATTAGGAGGGGAGCCAAATTAGTTTCAGTTTTGCATCTTGATTAAGGAAGAAGTGAGAACTCAGAAGATCAAAACCGAATTGATTAAGAATTAGAAAGAGAATTAGAATGATATATCCACTTACCTTAAGGCTTGTCGGCTCCTTTGAGACCCCACACCGGCGCCTAAGACGGGCGAGGTAGCCGGTGTCGCTGTCTTGTGCACCTACGACAATGTTGCCTTAGGGCGAGCCCACGTGCTCCCCAGATCCACCGCGGTAAGGGCACTGATGAGATGTCGTTCGACGGTGACACGCTTACTCGTTGGCAAGCACGCACGCCGACAAAAGGAATTCGACGGCGCCGATAGCTTAGCACACAGGGTACGGTCGGCGAAACCCTAACTCTAGCGGTTTGTTCTTATTAGATGATGAGACCCACCGCAAGGGTGCTCGACATCATCACGCACACTGTTGGAGCAAACACACGCGCCGGCGGCCTTCGGCTGCGCTGAAGCCACACTATCTTCTGCGAGCCTCAGGCTCTCCTCTTTTGCTCGTGCACCGCTCGGGAAGAGTGAAAAGGGGATCAGGGAAATGGATTAGGGTTTCACAAAGAAACCACATCGTCCACCAATTTTGTACCTCCGATCTCATTGATCGGCCGTCCGATCAGTCTTTACAACTGTTGAGATTATGTCGTGTTGTGATGATGCGGCCGCCCGTGGATCGTCAGATTGAGATCCAATGACTCACGCGCGTCGCACGCGTTGTGTGGGTCATAGCCCATGCGGGATGGCTCTATGGGCCAACTGGGCTGCCATTAATTTTCCCATAATTTTAGATATTAAGTTTGTTGGGCTGCCCTTTTGTTAGCCAGAGCGAGTATGGCATGGGCACTATGCATGTAGGCCACGTGGGCCATTTTTCTCTCCAGGCGGAGCTGGCCATGGGCCGCACGCACGGCGGCCCCACCAGGCTGTCTCCTCTCCCACCGAGCTACCTCCTCTCCATATTGTGCTACCTCTTGGGCCACATGCATAAGGGGGGCATGCCGGGCCACTTTTGAGCGCCTCTGGGCCATTAGTGCTGCAAGCCCAACAATGGGGCGCACTGGCTATCTGTGAGTCAAGCTATTTTTTTTGGTCGTGCATTCATTTATCCTTTTCTTAGAATTTAGTCTATTGGGCTTGGGCTGACTTGAGAGTAAGAGTTTTCCATTTTCAATGGATTTTAAGAAATTTCAGTTTATGGGCTTGGGCCAGAGGCTGAGAGCAAGCCCTTTTATCCATGTTAGTATCGATTTTCAGGATTTTACCATTTGGGCTAAAATCAACTTAGACTTTGCTCAATTTAGCATGCCAGATTTCCAGTTGTTGTTATATTTCAGCTTTTCGCCTTTTGGCTGAAAATAATTATGAGACATTTTACTATGGGCTAAAATGTCATTAAGGCCACAAAATTATTTTTTGTTGTGGAATAAAGAGTTATTAAACATGTTAATAAGGAATTAAGCATTTAGCTTCTTCTGTTAATTAAGAAATGGTAGATTTATTAAGTAACCAACGTGAAAAATAAATTTTCCATATTTTAACAGTACTAGTGATGGTATTTTTATAAGTAACCAACACGAAAGATAAAATTACCACATGTAAGTTCTTTTAAGATGATTTAAGATTATTTAAGTAAATGACAATTTTGTTGAGTAACCAACACAAAAGATAAATTTTTCATGCTTTAAGTTATTTTAATTGTTATATTTTTTGTAACCAGCGTGAAAGGAAAAATATGACATCTTCGTTTGTTTAAATTCATAAAATTTTTGTTGAGTAACCAAGACGAAAGCTGAAATTTGCTATGTTTTTAGTTTTGTAATTTTTCAAGTAACCAAAGCGAAAAAACAATATAAGTCTTTTATGTTCATTTATGTTCATGCATTTACTTATGTTTATTTACATCGTATTTTGCAGGTTTCTCTGTTTTGACTTCATATTGAGATTCATTTCGCGAGATGACTACCTTAGTAAGAGCAACTATAAATCTTGGTGAAATAAGTTGGATATTGCTTTGGCAATCTCCAAAATAGATTTGACACTGACAAGCCCATATCCTATTGAGCCTATTCTTCCTGTTATTTGTGATGGGAAAACTGAGTAGACTTTCACTGTCAAAATGAAAACATATGATAAGGACTACTTTTGATACAACACCGCTCGTGCCAAGTGGTCATTTTCAAATAATAAGTGCTTATTGTGATTAAGGCTCGATGACTGAGGGCATTCAAGGAGAAATCCCCGAATGCAACACTGCTTTTGAGTACCCCCTTAAGATAGAAAGACAATTTTGTGGCTCTTATAAAGATACAACAAGCTCTCTTGTGATGAAGCTCGTCACTGAGAAACACAATGGAGGTGATGTGCGTATGCACATTTTTAGTATGACACACATTGCAGCTAAGCTTATGCTGATGGACATGGGGTTGAAAGATGAGTTCCTTGTGAATCTCATCTTCGTCCCACTTCCAAAAGAATTTGAGTCGTTCATCATTGATTATAATTCTCAGCTAGAGCAGTGGGATCTTAAGAAATTGATCGTTATGTGCATTCAAGAAGAGGAGTGCCTTATGACAATTGTGTTGATGACTCTGTCAACTACGTGAAGGGCAAAGGTAAGGGCCAGAAGGACTTCCTTAGTTACTAAGCTATCTTTTAATGTTCACAGCACTCCTCATAACAATAAGAGTAAGATTAAGGGTAGGTTCTCACAACAGCATCCCCCCCCCCAAAAAAGGATGTATAAGTTGGTGAAAATCAGTGCCATTTTTATAAGGATGAAGGACATCATCAGAAGGACTGCTTGGGTTTTCTTAAATGGCGTTGTAAGAAAGGTAAGTGTTATTTTATAAGTTAATGAATCCTTGTTTTGGATTATTTCCAATCTACTTGTTGGATTGACTCAAGTGCAATCTTGCACATTTTGTAACAGGGATTAAGTTTGAGGAGGATCCTGAGAAGAGGAAAAGAGATATTGAAGTTTTAGGATCGACGAGCATGTGAAAAGCTACCAGGGGGGTGAATGAGGGATTTAAACTATTTACGCGGAAGCAACAAAAACCCCTCGGTAGAAAATCAATCTGTTAAGAAACCTTGTGTGTAATCTGTTTTTAGTGTGTCCAATCATGAAAAAAAACAAGTGTAGATTGTAGAGAATCAAGTCATGAAACTAATTCAATAAGAATCATGTGAAAACACTAAGTAGAACTTGAAATATGATCAAAAGACTAGACGAAGGTCAATCTGTTCCACCCGATTTAAAAACAGATCAGCAACGCTGCAAAGAAACTCGTGTAGACCAAAACACAAATCCAATGACATTGAAATTTTCACATATTATGGATAATCAAGTTGTGAAGACAATAAAAAAAATCACATCAATTGGATATGTAAAACGCGAGTTATGATCGAAATACCGAAGAAAGGCCCAGCAGCGCAGAAACTCAACGAGAAAGACTTAACGAAAACAAGTCGGACGAACAAGGTACAAAAGCTCCTCTAGACTACGAATTTTATTCACCAAAGACACAAGAGGAACAGCCCAAAGTCGTCTTACCACGAGCTCTGGCCTCCCTTGCTTATATAACCAGCGCTTTGGCCAACCCAATCCCCACTAGGACTCTGACCTACACAGTTTCAACCGAAACTTTCCATAACTGCCCAAGACTCTTCCATACGTAGATAGAAGCAATCTTAAGACTTCCAAACACTTTAGAAACATGCAAAGATTGCTAAAACAACTCAAGTTCATGCTCACTACTAAATCTACCAAAACAAACTCTAAACCTTCTATTTTTTTAACCGAAATATATTCCACTTCCATTTCATATGAAATGGAGATCACATGAGTTTGCGATACAGACAAAAGCAGCTAGCATCTAAACCTTATAGCATATGATGGAAAATTGCGTATTGTTCTAAATCCAGATTTAACATAGAGGCATATTTCACAGATATTCAATACTGCAACGTGTACTCTACAGAGCAGTAGGTAGATCAACACAATAAAAACAAGCGAGAACATATGAACTCACTTGGGTTCGTCGATGTAGCAGCACAGATCGATATAAAAATAGCTTCGAGCGGTCGCGCAGATGCTCTGCCCAGAAACCTTATTGCCGTCCCTCGTGCAGGCTTCACGACGACAAAGGTTTGGAGATACCGCTCACCCTTCTCCTCGGTGCACGCAAAGGAAGAGGGCCGGTGAAGGTTTGACAGCTCAAACACCACAACACAATTTTTCCAAAAGGAAGACGAATGTATGGAAGAGAATATTGTGTGTTGGAAGCCTGAATGTCTCCAGGGCTTAATATAGGCACGGCTGCCCTCTGGAGCCATTTCCATATTAATGACGTCCACTAATTGCTCGTCAAATTAATGATATTTATGGCAATTAATCGCGCACTAATTCTCTATTAGTGCATAATGGTTCAAATTTCGTATAGGATACAAGTGGCAAAAATACTCAATGCAGCCACGCCACGGTCGTGCATCGCAAGTCACAAGTCACGCGAACTAACACGTGAAAAATCGCGGAAACGCGCGCGTGCGTGTGTGTGTGAGTACATATAGCCAGACCCCTCATTATTGCTTTCTCTATTCAGCCATAGGCATGAGGGCTACTATATATGTTGGTTTGCACCACCTTGCACTAGCAGTATGGGACTATAACCAACAGCCACATTGCTTTGGAATTTCAGCTGAATGGGCCACACTCAAATGGGCCAAATTCTAACAATCCCCCACCAATTTCAAAGCAAGGAATGTAGAATAAAAGAGCACTGTGCTGCAATATTGTTTTATATATCAGTCTTTCGGTATGAGTCCCATACGGGTTGAACTTATACCTAGAATAACAAGATTCATCTTTCCACAGCTGAAGAATGGACTATGTCTTGAATTCTCAGCCTTGTGTGAAAATATTTCACTTGAAATCAGAACTGATACTAGGCTGTCAGACAACCTCACCTATCTGGAGCATTAATGGTTTGCTCCCGTATCTTCTCATGAGCCTTTATGAGAATGCCCTATTCTCACGAACTGCGACCTATAGTTAAGCTCAAGTAGGTTTTTTCCTTCAAGATATCCTATAGGCTAATATCTTTACAATGGAAAACATTAAGGCTTAATTTATGTCTACCTTCCATACAGTAAAGAGTACTTGGTGTCATTTGAACATGGGTACATTTTTATTTATTATTTATAATGTACTCTTCGGTTACATCAGTCAACTTGTTTTTCCTAGTACCTAAATCACGGGATCCCCGATCAAAAGGACAGGTTACCGTTGTGATGTAACATCAGGTGGGCCTCATACCCATGTTCTTAGACACCACAAAAATCACATTCTGTGATAATCCTTTTGTGAAGGAGTCTGCCAGATTATTTGCACTTTTCACATAGCTCGCAACTATAACTCCGGAGTTTTTCATCTTTCTGACAGATTTCAGTCTACGCTTGATGTGCTTGTTGGACTTTGAATTATCCTTTGTATTCATAACCTAAGCTACCATTGATTGGTTATCGCAATACATTAGGATAGGCGGTACCGGCTTTTCAACGAAAGGTAAGTCCATCAATAGCTCTCTTAGCCATTTAGCCTCATTGCTAGCTGTTTCTAGTGCTACAAGTTCGGCCTCTGTAGTAGACTTTGTTAATACAGTCTATTTACAAGACCTCCATGAAACTACAGCACCAGCAAGCGTAAACACATAGCCACTCGTGGCTTTCATCTCATCCGCATCTGAGATCCAATTGGAATCACTATATCCCTCTAACGCTGGTGGATATCCTGTGTAGTGAATTCCAAGCGAGGTTGTGCCTCTCAAATAGCGCAACACTCGTTCAAGTGCCTTCCAATGATCATCTCCCGGGTTTGATGTAAACCGACTGAGTTTGCTCCAGCATAGGAGATATCAGGTCACGTGGCACCAGCTAGATACATAAGGGAACCAATTATTTGTGAATATCTCAGTTGATCTTTTCCCTCAACCATAAATTTTTGAAGCTTGATGCTTGCATCATAGGGAGTTGGAGAAACTTTGCAGTTATCAAAGCGAAAGTGAGAAAGATTTTTCTCCGCATAGTGGGATTGATTTAGAGTGATTCCATCCTTACTTCTAATCAACTTTATATTAAGAATTACATCTGTCGGTCCCAAGTCTTTCATGTCAAAACAACCAGACAAGAAAGATTTGATCTCATCAATCACGCTTGTGCTTGTTCCAAAAATTAATATGTCATCGACATACAAACACAATATTACTCCTTGATCCCCACAACAACGATAGTACGCACACTTGTCTGCCTCATTCACGCTGAATCCGGCTGATGTTAGAGTGTTGTCAAAATTTTCATGCCATTGTTTGGGTGCTTGCTTAAGACCATATAGGGATTTTATTAATTTACATACTTTATTCTCTTGCCCAGGAATTTTATAACCATCTGGTTGCTCTATATATATTTCTTCCTCTAACTCTCCATAAAGGAAATCCGTTTTTACATCCATTTGATGGACAAGTAAACCATAGGAAGAAGCTATCGCCAACAACACTCTGATGGTGGTAATTCGGGCGATAGGAGAGTATGTGTCAAAGAAATCCTCTCTTTCTTTTTGAGTAAATCCCTTGGCCACAAGCCTAGCCTTGTACTTCTCAATAGTACCATCCCGCTTCAATTTCTTTTTGAAGATCCACTTACAGCCAATAGATTTACACCCACTTGGACAATCAGTGATCTCCCATGTCCCATTTGACATGATGGAGTCCATCTCGCTATGGACTGCCTCTTTCCAATACTCTGCATCTGGAGATGCATATGCCTCTTCAAGAGTATTGGGCACATCATCACAAAGATAAACAATAAAGTCATCTCCAAAAGATTTGGCAATCTTTTGTCTCTTACTCCTACGAGGAGATTCAGGATCGACTTAATTGTTATCTTCTCTAGATGGTGTGTGTATTTCGTCGTTTGATTGTGGTGGTGTATAATCCTCAGAAGTAGTTGTATCAGTATGATTATTCTCATCATAAGATGTGCTACCTACTGCTCTCATTGGAAATATATTTTCAAAGAATGAAGCATCTCTTGACTCCATGATAGTATTCACATTTTGCTCTGGAGTATCAGATTTAACTACTAAAAATCTATAGGCCGTACTGTTGTGTGCATATCCCAAGAATACACAATCTACTGTTTTGGGTCCAAGCTTTCTCTTTTTCGGCTCAGATAGATTGACCTTTGCCAAACAGCCCTAAGTCCTCAAAAATTTGACATTGGGTTTCCTCCCATTCCATCCCTCATATTGAGTGACTTCTCTGTTTTTAGTCACTACTCTATTCAGGACAAAATTTGCTATCAAAATAGCTTCCCCCCACCATTCATAGGACATACCAGCGCTCTCTAACATAGTGTTAACCAAATCTATTAGAGTTCGGTTTTTCCTTTCAGCTACCCCATTAGATTGAGGTGAATATGGTGGTGTCACTTCATGGATAATACCATGTTCAATACAAAATTGAGAGAAATCATTTGAGGTATACTCTCCTCCACGGTCATCGCGCAACCGTTTAATTTTCCTCTCAAGTTGGTTCTCAACCTCCGCCTTATAAATTTTAAAGTAATGTAGAGCTTCATCTTTAGTTTTTAGAAGATAAATATAACAAAAACGAGTAGCATCATCTATAAAAGACATAAAATATCTCTTGCCTCCTCTAGTCAATATTCCATTCATCTCACACAAATCGGAATGAATAAGATCTAATGGTGCCAAATCTCTCTTTTCCTCTAAACTTTTAAATGGTTTTCGAGGTTGTTTTGCTTGCACACAAGATTGGCACTTTGATCCTTTGACAATATTAAACTTAGGAATAAAATCTAATCTGGACATTCTAGCAATGGCGTCAAAACCAATATGACAAAAACGTGAGTGCCATACATCAGCTTCACAAGCTTTATTAATCCCAGATGCATAATTCAAATGATAATTCATATCAAGAGTACTTAGGCAGAAAAATCCTCCGCTCACATAGCCTTTGCCAATAAAGTTTCCAAACTTGGAAATTACAACTTTATTTGACTCAAATACTAACTTATAACCATCTTGACATAACAAGGAAACACTAATCAGATTCCTGTTTATTGATGGAGCATGCTGCACGTTCTTCAAATGGACAGTCTTCCCTGAAGTGAGCTTCAGTTCGACCGTACCAACACCAAGAACAGAAGCAGCTGATCCTTTTCCCATCAAGATGGTGTAAGACCGCATTCCCTAGTAAGAAGAAAATAAAGACAAATCAGGACACACATGAACATTGGCACCTGTATCAACCCACCAATCTATGGATTGTACAGCTGAAAAAACAAATGGTAAATTATCATACCTAGAAGGATCGGCTTCACTGCCGTTGTTTTTGCCAATGGTCACATTCACATCCTTATTTTGCTGTTCATCATCTTTGATTTTGCGATAGCGGCAGTCTTTTGCAATATGCCCTTCTTTGCCACACACAAAACATGCCATGTTGTCTTTCTCATTTTTCTTCTTTTTGAAGTTAGTAGTTTTCTTGGCTTTACCTCCAGTTTGCATCTTACCCTTGCTGTTATTTTTGTGATTGTCCTTTTTCTGCATCATGTTTGCACTAGCACCATTCTCGGCATCAGCAAAGTTGTGATGAGCGTCTTTCGCCCTTGCTTTTTCGTCCACATCGAGGGCAATTATCAGATTCTCGGTAGAGATATCTTCCCTCTTGTGTTTTAGGCTTGTGGCAAAATCCCTCCATGTAGCAGTGAGTTTAGCAATAATGCCCGCTGCCACAAATCTGTCAGGAAAGGCACAATACAAACTTGCAATCTCTCTGGCTAGCAGTTGTATCTCGTGAGCTTGGCCAACAACAGACTTTGCAGCATCAATGCTGAAATCAAAGAATCGCTCACAAGTATACAACAAGCGACCAGCTTCAGAGATGACATATTTGCGCTCTAGTACATCCCACAACTCTGTGGGGTCTGTATAATTCATATACACATCATAGAGATTATCATCCAAAAGGGTTAAGATGCAGCCAAGAGCGAAGTCACGCGCTGTTGGATATGTGGTGGTCTGGTCAATCGTGAATGGCGTTACTGGGTGAATCACCCACCATAGTCCCATTGACATAAGCCAAAATTTGACTTTAGTTTGCCATCTATGGAAATTTTTGCCACCTTCGAACCTCTCAGGTTTCATTGCATCCGAAGCACCAGTCATTGCTAGAATAATAGAATAATCACAATAATAAGGTTTATGGAATGATGGAAAATTGCGTATTATTCTAAATCCAGGTTTAACATAGAGGCATATTTCACAGATATTCAATATTGCAACGTGTACTCTACAGAGCAGTAGGTAGATCAACACAATAAAACAAGCGAGAACATATGAACTCACTTTGGTTTGTCGATGTAGCAGCGCAGATCGATATAAAAAATATCTTCAAGCGGTCGTGCAGATGCGCTGCCCAGAAACCTTATTGCCGTCCCTCGTGCAGGCTTCACGACGACAAAGGTTCAGAGATACCGCTCACCCTTCTCCTCGGTGCACGCCAAAGAAGAGGGCCGGTGAAGGTTTGACAGATCAAACACCACAACATAGTTTTTCCAAAAGAAAGACGAATGGATGGAAGAGAATATTGTGTGTCGGAAGCCTGAATGTCTTCAGGGCTTAATATAGGCACGGCTACCCTCTGGAGCCATTTCTATATTAATGACATCCACTAATTGCTCGTCAAATTAATGATATTTATGGCAATTAATCGCGCACTAATTCTCTATTAGTGCAGAATGGTTCAGATTTCATAAAGGATACAAGTGGCAAAAATACTCAATGCAGCCATGCCATGGTCGCGCGTCGCAAGTCACAAGTCACAAGTCACGCGAACTAACACGCGAAAAATCGCGGAAACGCGCGCGCGTGCGTGTGTGTGAGTACATATAGCCAGACCCCTTATTATTGCTTTCTCTATTCAGCCATAGGCATGAGGGCTACTATATATGTTGGTCTACACCACCTTGCACTAGCAGTATGGGACTATAACTAACAACCACATTTCTTTGGAATTTCAGCTGAATGGGCCACACTTAAATGGGCCAAATTCCCACAGGATACTACCGATGCTACTGACAGAAATCCTTACATCGTTTAGCCGAGGACTGAAAAACATCAGAAACAACAAACTGATACCAGTTTAATATCTAACCAACTTTTACTAGACAAAGTAAACAGCACATAGAATGCAACAGCTAAGGCCTCCAGTGCCCAGCATACAACTTCTTATCCTTTTTCATCATCCCGCCTTGTTTAGGTCTTCTCCCACCTCTGGCGCATCCGCATCTGCCATACTCGCATCCACAATGTTATCCTCATTACCTGTAACAGGCAAAATAACAACCTTCCGCTTTTTTATCAAATTTAGCGCTGCTTTTAGCAGATTATCAGCACCTTCCACAATCCTCTTCATCACTCCCTCGGGGTACAGACCTGCCCAACACTTCATTAGAGAAACAACATAGAAAATAATATCACACGGATCTGAAATATTTTTATTGTCAAAGGTCTCTCTATTTCTCAGATTCCAAGTTGCCCAAACAATAGTCGCAAGACCAAAGGCATGAATAAATTCACCGTCAGGGAGTGCCTGATTGATCCATACCCAGAAATGGTCAATGTTTAACGGTCTGGTCCCGACCCCTATCCAAAGAGCTACAATACCCCAAATTACTCTCAGAACCCCACAATCAAAAAATAGATGGTTAACAGTTTCAAGCTCATCACAAAAGCTACACGATGGGTCTCCTTTCCAGAGCCTCTTCAGTTTGTTTTCCCTAGTTACTATAGCATTATGTTCAATCATCCAAAGGAAAATCTTAATTTTAGGAGGAATTTTTCTTTTCCAGATTTTATCATATGTAGGGCCGTTGACACATACTGACATTCTATTATAAACTGATTTCACATTAAAAACCTTTGATTTGGACCATTTCCATAAAGGAGTATCTTCATTTGAAGTGAGAACCAAGTTATGTAACACCTGCAAAAGATGGTTATACTATCCATGTAGAATGAAAGGTAAGGCTGGTTGAAAATTCATACGCCAGTTGTTCACAGAATATTGAAAGACAGACCAGTTTTTATCAGTACAGAAATAGAAGAGTAAATTGAATTTGCATGCAAGAGGTTCAAAAAACAGCCACTTATCAAACCAGAAACTAATTTTTTCCCATTACCCAGCTTAAAGCTTCTTCCCTGTAAGTAGAGACTTCTCACTTTCAATAAATCTTTCCAGATGGGGGAATCATTCATTTTACCTTTGATTAAACAAATGGGTGTTTCTTTAACATATTTCTTTGCAACAAATTCCTGCCATAGACTAGGTTCATCTCCAGTTTCCACCACCATTTTACCAGTAAGCTCCTATTCAGTTTATGGAGATCTTTGACTCCCAACCCCCCTCTTTTTTATCAGTACACACTAAATCCCATTTGACTATATGATATTTTCTAGTATCTTGTCCTCCCTGCCAAAAAAACTTTTTCCTTTTTACATCAATTCTATCAATCACTGTTTTAGGGATCTTAAACATTGACATGTGATATATTGGGACACTAGAAAGACTAGCATTCAAAAGGACAATTCTACCAGCCATTGAAAGGGTTTTACCCTTCCATAGCTCTATTTTCTTGCAAATTTTATTTTCCAAACTTTTGCAGTCAGAACAAAGTAACCTAGATGCAGATACAGGTACACCTAGGTACATAATGGGAAATTCTCCCTCTAGACAATTGAAAAAATCTGCATACTGACCAGATATCATATTATCATTATCCCCAATACAAAAATTTCACATTTTTCATAATTAATTCTCAAACTAGAAGAGTGTTCAAACAAAGAGAGGAGCAGTTTTAAATTTGCAGCATATTGCATATCATTTTTCAAACACAGAATAGTGTCGTCAGCATACTTTAATATAGCTACACCTTTATCTATAATATTATCTGCTAACCCCACAATCATTCCATTGTTTTGAGCATTTTCAATTATCTTAGACAAACAATCCGCAACAAAATTAAACAGGAGGGGAGACAAAGGTTCACCCTGTCTCACCCCTCTAAACCTTCTATAAACGAACCATAACCATCTCAGTCGCACCTTGAGGCATAAACCAGTCGGTTGGACCTTTCCGGCCATATCTTCACGTTCACATCTATTAACCACAACTTGGAACAATTTAGCCACATCCATGCATCTCTTGCACTTTCCAAAACATTCACGATACCTTCATATGCATTGTTCTTGACCCAAACATGTTGTGTGACCTTCCCGATCAACTCAACCATAATTCCTCTCGAACTGGGTTGTTGAACCTCATCTTCTCTCTGAGACTAGTTTAATGGATCCTATCACCATCCATGTCTTGACCTCAAGCAACAACTGCACGTGAACAAATAACCAATCTTTGCAAGCCACAGTCCTCGACTTGACTCTCTTTAGTCCAAAAAACACAACACCTTACGTGAGCACGTCACATAAGCATGTTGCAAACCATAGCAATGTTTAACCACCATAATCAGCCATAACGCATCAAAAACTTAGTTAATGAATACTAAGCAAACATTCCCATAAGCCAAAAAGAAAGTTTGAAATATTGCAAGTTAAAAACAGACCTGCCACACAACTATTTCAGCAAATAGAATATATCGAATCGACCAAAAGCGACGCTGCAATGTAAAGGCAAAAGATCAAACACTCCAATCTCAAACTCACGTGCAAATCACGTGTCCGAAAGTTCTGACAGTCCTAACCAATTAAAGAGTAAATACTATTCCCGAAATGCATTGAGAAAGTTCGGACAATCCTAAACCATTGAGGGTAACGTTACTCCTAAAAACACATTCAAAAGTTCGACCCTTGTCGACTCACGTGCATCTCACGTGTGTGAAAGTTCGGACAGTCCAAAGTGTCGAACATGTGCAAGTCTCATGAGGAAAAGTTCGGACAATCTAAAGCGGGTGTTTCAACAATATTCAAAACTTTGAAGGTAAACCCTCACTTTTATTACAATTGTCAATGTATTCAGCACACATAGGTCTCACAGAAGTTGCTGATGGTCATGAAGCTACGTTGAAGTCACTTATGACTTCTCAATATTATTAGAGATAGTTTCGTCCTAAGCTTCATTATGTATCCCTCGATGAAGGAAATTTGATTTATGTACTCATATTTGGACAATAAATGTCTTATTGAGTACTATGATAAAGTTGTTAGTATTATTAATCATTATCTTCAGACGTTACATTTATTATCCATAAATAATTATTTTGTAATCGATACACAAACTTCCACTCACAACAACTTAGAATTATTACAAGTGCATAAGAATCGACTCCAAAACATATTCAAAATTATGGCATTGTCTTTTAAGCCATATTTTGTAGGGGGAAATCGATCATTAGCTCTTCATCAATTATATTTTCCCCATTAGACTTTTCTTATTCATAAGAATTCATTGAACATTTATGAAAGACGTTAACTTAGTCTCCATATTTGTTGTGTTTCGTTCATAACACGGATGACTATACACTCTAAATTTTTTATCCAATCAAGGATTTTTTCCGAAGACTTGGATAACTTTTTGTATTATGGAAATAAGATCTAATCATAGACGGAATTGCTATGATCAGAATAGCCTTGTGGCCAACCTTTAATGAGGTTTCTGTAGGAAATGGTGTAATCATTTAAAGAGTCTCAGTAAAATGGTGTATGCTAGTTAAGTATGTTAAGTTATTAGACCTTATCGATTTACGTGCTAAATTGAGATTCTGGTAAGTTAGCATGTAATACACCATTTGTTAAATGTGGACAGGACGTAAGCCCTACTTAAGCTATTCGTATGTATGAGGTTGTCCTGTTGAAACTAATAAAATCCAAATGTTGGTAAGCTAGACTATAAAATGATAAGTTTTCATTTTATTGACTATTATGATAAGAGTATGAAGTATCGTTTATACTGTCCATATCATTATATTAAGTTGTAGTAGTAAGACATGTCATGTTTAAGGGATGCCATGTTCAGGGGAGCATGGTAGGACGAGAGATCATACAATCTCTCACTACTTTCGTTGGTTGAAACATCACTTCCTATGGCTAATGATTCAACACATGTTGTTGGTCCCTCATCTGAAATAGAAAGTAAGATGGGCTCAGTCTTTCGAGCTTGGTGAGTCTGTTACCTCCAATGATGAAAAGTGACAATAGCCGTAATCCAAAGATAATGCGCAAATTATGAGATTTATATGAGTGAAGAAGTTCAAAAGAAGTGTGATCCCACCTCATTTGAAAACAATCATAGAAGATCTTGATCATCTGAATGGAGTAAATCCATATATGATGAGATGAGGTCTATAGACACCAACAAGATCCAAGATTCAGTAATAATACCTAAAGGAGCCAAACAAATAGGTTGTAGTGGGTCTACAACATTGAGTGTTACTCCCAAGGGAAAATTAAGTTTAAGATCATATTTGTGGTGAAAAGCTTCAATCAACTAAGGATTCTTTTAGAATCATTAAGCAATTAGTAGCACATTATGACTTAGTCTTGCATTGGATTGATGTAAAAGGACATTACTCATATGAGATATGTACGAGGATGTCTGCGTGACATAACCGAAGGGTTTTGTCATTAAGAGTAAGCAACTCTTGATATACCACTTAGAAGTCCAGTTATGCATTTAAGTAAGAATTGATAAATCTATCTCAAGAACGATGATATTATCAGAAAGTTTAGGTTTGAAGAAGAATGTGAAGGACATTTGCATGTATGTTAGGTTTCAGATGTAGATGATACGTTACATGTGAGTAATAATATCAATCTGCTACAAGAAATTAAGAGATGCGGACTAGCATTTACCTGCTCCTGATCTGCTAGTGGCATCTGTTGTCGCTGCCGCCGTGACGCTGTAGAGCACCAAGGCCTAGCCGTGGAGGCATGTTCCTGCTGCTTTGTTCTTGTAGTGCTCCTAGGTCAGGGTGGGCATTCGGTTAAATTGAAACGAATCGGTCAATTTTTGTTTTTTTCTAAAGTTCGATTATTAAGAAATAAAAATATAAATTTTGCATATAAAAGAAAAAAGCAACATCTCGGTTGACCGACAAATTTGATTTGGTTTTTGGTTAAAAAACCAGATGTCAACAAACCACTACCGTCGATCTATCGCCATAGGCCACCACCGGAACATGGAGGCCATCCGGCCATGGGGCCAACGTCTGCCATTGGAGTTGAGGCGAAGGCGGCATTAGGGCTTGAGGGTGCGGTGCCGACGTCCGGCATTGCCGTCCGGGTGGGGGCAGCACCGCTCATGGTAGCTAGGTTGGACGATACCGGGCGGGGGATGGCGAGAGATGACATGTGGAGCAGGGCTAGTGGAGGTGGACGCGGCCGGTGCCGCGTGAGGTGAGGTAATGGGTGGGGAGACGGGCGACATTTGGCAGCGTGCTTGTCGGTACCCTATGTTTGCCAGAGGAAGAAGCGTTGAATCCCATCTTCCAGGAGAGAAGACATTCGGAGGCGACCACGTGTCCCGCAGCGCCGGACCTGCCTCCCTGCTAAGGGTGGCTCCAATGCTGCCATGTGTCCTGCGGCCCCAGACCTGCCCCCCTGCCAAGGGTGGCTCCGGTGCTGCCATGTGTCCCGCGGTGCCAGACCTGCCTCCCTACTAAGGATGGTTGCGGTGCTGCCACATGTCCGGCAACCCAGGAGCTGCCTCCCTACTAAGGGTGGCTCCGGTGCTGCCATGTGTCCTACAGCTTCGGACCTGCCTCCCTGCTAAGGGTGGCTCCGGTGCTGCCATGTCTGAGACCCTACCTCTCCAACGGGAAGGACTCCGGGATCTTCAACTATACAGAAATGGCACATAACTTCAAAGCTATAAATTAACTATTTCAAGACATGGTTAACGTGTCATTAATTCCGCATTAATGATGCACGATCAGAGGAGCCTTCAAGCATGGTAAAGTTGCCATTAGAGCATGATTAACACACAATTAAATCACTATTAAGTGACTTAGATCACGTATAGGGTGCTTAATAGCCCAGGGCCACCTGTCGAGCTCCGGCCTGACTGTAACAGCCAGACCTTAGCATATAAAAGGTCTGTGCTGCACGATAGAGCGGCTAATACGTAATAGAGTGGAGTCTCAGTCATCTCATACACACTCAAGCTACCGACTTAGTCTCAGTATCACCCAATGACACACACCCCCGTGGAGTAGGATATTACGCTCTGGCGGCCTGAACCATGTGAAAATTATAGTGTCACCTTGTTCTTGAGTTCTTCAAGTAACACCCCTCCTAAAAAAGAACCTCCGTGGACTACTCTTAGTAGTACCGGGGGAAGTGTCGATTGCACACTTCAACATTTGGCGTGCCAGGTAGGGAATTTTGCCAGGAAAGGGAAAGCTTTATTGAAGAATTTCAAGATCCACAATGGTGAACTCTATTGCTGCTTCCTCTAACCTGACTGCACGATCTGGAAGAGGGAATGAAGCTGGCGACATGTCTCATCCTTGTGGCAATCCAACCACAGATCCACAAGCTGGTGCAGCGCATCAGCTTGGAAACAATAGACCACAACATGCTGCAGCAGCTGCTGTTGCTCAGATGCAGGATGGTGTTCTAGCGTCAGTCAATGAATCGATCACAAGTCCAGATAATGTGCTGATTGCAGCGCGTGCTCTTCTCCAACGTCCACCAGCACATGACACACCACTGTTGACAGTCCTTAAGTGCCATATTTAGACCGTCAAATCACCTCATAACGTGCACAAAAGAGAAACACAACATTGTGGTAGGGTTGGAAAAACTAACCAATTCCACAAGTGTTGGTGTTTATTTGTATGCAGGTGAATTTAGACACAAAATACAAACACATGCAGGGAGTAATCCATAAAATTGGATTTCGACGAATCAGACAATGCCACATGTCATCAGATGGATCAAATGAGCCACAAACAGAAGTATCCGAGGCCATCCAATGGTGTAGCTCCCATATCAGTCAATGGGACCTACCTTGAAGTCACCCTGAGGAAGCACATAAGAAATGGTCAACTTTTTTGTTCGGCCGACTAGGGGGTTCGATCGAACCTTTGTTGGTGCCAAACTCGATCAGCTTCCACGTGTTGACTCCCTGTGATGCCTAGATCCTGATGAAGACTGATTCACGCACATTTAGTGGTGGGAACTGACCGTTTTCCCCGCTATGAATAGAACCCCACACCTCACTTCACACACACACCAAAAGTTGAGAATAGAATACCACTCCAAAGGTTTAGAGTAGTCCTAGAGGCTGCCAAGTAGAAGGAGAATGTGGTCAAGAGTTTAGGAGAAGAAGCTTGGGCTTGTCAAGTCCCTCTTCTACATTTTTACCCCTACAAAGGTGTTATTCAAATCAAGTAAGCCTTTGTGAATTCAATTCAAGTTTGATTCTCAATTCATACTAGTTTTCACAAGTAGTTACTTGTGGGTTCATTGCTTTAATTCATCAGAGGCTCTAGTTGTATCTTTGTGTTTGAAACAACTAGAGTTGTGATTTAGAACGTAAGCGTGGTGCTTCGGTTAGAAATCACCATTGAATATCTCGTAGACCCACAGATTGATGAGGTAGGCAGTAGGTGGTGACAACCCTATCTGTCCTTAGTAATCCTCCACGTTCGGCTATGCCATAGGCTCTTGGCAGGAGTCGTCCTAGTGTTGCTAGGGGTAAACCTGTGCTCGAAGCAAGCAGCTACAGCAAATTCCTTTGAATTAGTATCAATACTTTGAATTTCTCTCTCTTCCTTGCCTACAAAACAAGTTTGTGTCCTTGGGTGAATTAGTTCGTAAGATTAGCACACACGTTCTTTGGATTCAATACCCTTGGGAATACTCTCTTAAGGGTAAGTGCTACACGACAGTTTCAGTGCGCTTGCGGATTTTTATCTGTGATGTAAGAAACATCAACAAGCATTTCTGGCGCTGTTGCCGGGTAATGGTTGTTGTTAATCTTCGAACCTTGTTCACCCTGGTATCTATCTTACTATCTTATTTTTTCTTACCACCACCAAATTTATGGAGCAGTCCACCATTCTTTCTTATTCTGCCCCAGAGGGCAAGTTGTGTGAGCCACCGCCTTCGATAGAACCCATCTGTTCTACCAGCTATGAACTTGGCCCTGGCTTTATAGCCATGGTTCAGGAACAATATTTCTTAGGAACGGATTGTGAAAACCCATACCACCATCTACAAGAGTTTGAATAATTGTGTTCATGCCTTCTAATCAAGGTATGACACAAGAGACTCTCAAATGGAAGTTGTTTTTTTTCCTCAAGGAAAAAGCCGAACAATGGTACGCCAAAATGTTGGGAAGACAAACGAAAATTGGAATGAGTTACGAGACAAATTTTGTCTTGATTTATTTCCAATTGCTCAAATTGTTTCCTTGCAAAAGGAAGTACTATGCTTCTAGCAGATGGAGAGGGAATCCATAGGTGCAGCTTGGGATAGATTTTCTCTTTTGAGAAATTCCGGTCCAGATTTGTCTATCCCCGATCCGTTGCTTTTGCAACACTTCTATATGGGATTGAACAAAGAGTCTGCCCTACATCTTGACATTACAACTGGAGGATCTTTCCTCCATAAGACGCTGGAAGAGGGCAATGATCTTCTAGACCGAATTCTAGAAAATTCTTCATTATGGGTCTTAATGAGCCTCCTCAAGAAGAAGTAGTGTCAATAATCAAGGATAAATCCATGGAAAAGAAAGAACCTATCCCTTGCTTATATCAAACCTTGCCGGAGGAATCCTCTCCTGAACCAGAAACTACGAAAGAAAAAGAAATTCAACCTTCGGAGTTTCCCTTCTACTTCGAGGAAGAGATATTTGAAGATTTTGGAAATACCTCAAAATATTGCTGCCATATGAAACCATCATTGCCATTAACTCCACCTGACCCACCTGATGGAGTGTTCGTCCAACAAACGGTCAAGGAGCTAAACTCTATTCTAAGGAGGGAATGGACTGCAGAAGTTGAGCAATCACTTGAAATCCTTCAAATGACCTCACCTTTAGCAACCATTCTGTGCTTTATTAGAGGGACACCAATGAAGGTCCTATACAACCCCACTGTTGGAGCAAATCTCATTTCTGATTCTTGTCCTCTCACCATTCTAGGCGATGTGCCTTTGGAACCAACATGTAAATCCTTTCGAGATTCTTTCGGAAACATCCTTGAAGGATGCGGGATTTTACAATAGGTGTCTGTAAGACACAAAGATATTGAGGCAATCCTAGATTTCCATGTGTTTGAAATTTAAGATTTTGACGTTATGATTGGGATTCCAATTGAGAAATTTCTCATGGAAATTCCCTTACAAGGAAGCCTCAATGTCAAACTTGGAGGGAGGAAATTCTCTATTCCTATCTTGCGTTCCTAGAACACACCCGCAGAATGTCCCATCCAAGATGAGCCTTTAGAGGAGGTTAGAAATCTTCAATTCTTAGCTCCCTCTAAAATTGAAGGAGAATAAGATTTCAGCCAAGAGGAGGTTGAATTTCAGGAGTCAAATGAATTGCCAAAAGAAGAGTTCTCCCCAAAACCTCCTATTGAGCTAAAAATTCTACCTCCAGGCTACGTTATGCCTTTCTAAATGGCGATTTGGAAGCCCCTGTCATCATAAGTGACAAGCTTTAAGATGATGAGACACTCAAACTCATTGCCATGCTATAAGAGCATAGAGCTATTTTTGGCTATTCACTAGAGGATCTCAAGGGGATTAGTCCAGCGCTATGCACCCATCACATTCCTATTGACCCTGAGAGTTTCCCTTCAAGGGAACCTCAAAGGCGATTGGATAATGCGATGCGGGAAGTTGTCAAGAAGGAAGTCTTGAAACTTCTGCATGCCGGAATCATCTACCCTGTTCCTCATAGTGAATGGGTCAGCCCAGTTGAAGTAGTGCCTAAAAAGGGAGGTATGATAGTCGTTCAAAATGAGAAAATGACATAATTCCTCAATGAACCATCACTGGTTGGAGGATGTGCATAGATTACCGAAAACTTAACAAGGCTACAAGGAAGCACCATTTTCCACTACCCTTCATCGATGAGATGTTAGAGCGGTTGGCAAAACACTCCTAATTTCGTTTCCTTGATGGGTATTCAGGTTATCATCAAATCTCAGTCCATCCCGACGATCAAAGTAAGACCACATTCACATGTCCCTACGGAACTTATGCCTACTGGTGTATGTCCTTTGGATTGTGCAATGCTCGTGTCTCTTTTCAAAGATACACGATGTCTATCTTTTCCGATATGACTGAGGAAATCATGGAAGTTTTTATGGACGATTTCTCCGTCGATGGGGAAATTTTTTTATCATTGTCTAGAAAATTTAGACAAGGCCATACAAAGATGCCAAGAGAAGGACCTTGTACCTAATTGGGAAAAGTGCCATTTCATTGTCCGTGAAGGCATCATTCTTGGACACTTAGTGTCCGAGAGAGGGATAGAGGTGGACAAAGCAAAGATTGAAGTCATTGAAAAACTTCCACCTCCTATCGATGTTAAGGGAATCTGCAACATTTTAGGTCATGCGGGGTTCTATCAGTGATTCATCAAAGATTTCTCAAAAGTCGCTAAGCCCACTAACCTATTAACTAAGGAAGCTCCCTTTGATTTCGATGATGAATGCCTTAAATCATTTGAAACACTCAAAAAGACACTCATCTCAGCTCCAATCATTCAACCTCCCGATTGGACGCTACCATTCAAAATCATATGTGATGCTAGTGATTTTGCTTTTTGTGCACTCCTAGGCCAAACCAAAGATAAAAAGCATCATGCAATAGCCTACACTATCAGAACTCTAACAGGAGCTCAACTCAATTATGCCACAACTAAGAAAGAGCTCTTGGCTGTAGTTTTCGATATCAATAAGTTTAGATCCTATTTGGTTGGGGCCAAGGTCATAGTCTATAAAGACCATGCTGCCCTTAAGTGTTTGCTCACCAAAAAGAATGATAAACCAAGGCTAATCCGTTGGATTCTTCTACTCCAAGAGTTTGACTTAGAAATCAAGGATAAGAAGGGAGTAGAGAATTCCGTGGTAGATCATATCTCACGTATGGAAGTCACCCAAACCATGGACATCCCTATCAATGACTCCCTACGAGATGATATGCTTCTCAAGGTGACTGACTCTCACCCTTGGTATGCGGATATCGTGAACTTCATGGTCACGGGATATGTACCACCAGAGAAAAACAAAAAGAAACTCATCTATGAGAGTTGTAGACACCTTTGGGATGACCCATACCTCTCTCGAGTTTGTGTCGATGGCCTTCTTATAAGGTGTGTCCAATCAATTGAAGGCACCAAGATTATTGAGAAATGTCATGCTAGCCCCTATGGTGGCCATTATGGTGTTGACTATACCCAGACAAAGATCTGGCAAAGTGGATTCTATTGGCCTTCTATGTATGAAGATACAAAAGAATTCATTCGCAGATGTTGGAAATGCCAAAAGCATGGAGGAATCTTAGCTCGCAATGCGATGACCCTAACATATAATCCCCGAATTATTTGATGTGTAGGGTATTGATTTCATGGGACCTTTTCCCTAGGTCCTATGATTGCGAGTATATCCTGGTGGCTGTAGTCAAAATGGGTAGAAGCTTTGCCATGCAAGAATGCTGATTCCAAGCAAGCTAGTAAAATGTTCCATGAGATCATTTTCCCACGCTTTGTCACTCCCCATATGGTCATAAGTGATGGAGGGTCTCATTTCATAGATAAGACCTTCCAGAACTTTTTGAGGGAGCTTGGTGTCCAACATAATATTGCTACTCCATACCACCCACAGACAAGTGGTCAAGTAAAAACATCTAATAAGCAAATTAGGAATATTCTGCAAAAGACTGTCTTGGAAGTGGGAAAGGGATGGAAGCATATGCTACCCGACGCATTGTGGGCATACCGTACTGCCTACAAAATTCCCATCAGCATGTCTCCTTTCCAACTTGTCTATGGGAAGACTTGTCATCTTCCTGTAGAGTTGGAACGTAGAGCCTATTGGGCCATAAGCAGTGGAACAGACCTTCATGAAGCAGTGAAACATCAACTGAAGCAACTTTCCGAGATGGAAGAGTGGAGAGATAAGTCCTACCATAATGCCAAAATTTACAAGGAATGAACCAAAAGATGGTACGATAAAATAATTACGCCTAAAGAGTTCAAACCTGGAGATAAAGTTCTACTCTTCAACTCTAGGGTTAAACTCTTTGGACATGGGAAGCTTAGGAGTAAATGGGAAGGACCCTTCACTGTAGTAAAAACCTCATCCCATAGGAAAATCACACTCTAAGGTGATGATGATCATCTATTTTAGGTGAATGGGCATCGACTCAAATTATTTCTTGAATCCCAGGAGAAGGAGGCGGAAAAAAGAAATTGACACACGTGATGAATCTTATTGATTTTCACGCTGTTTCTTTAAATTCTATCTAAATTCTCCGTGTCCAATTAATGGGCCCGTCCAATTATTCATCTATGGGGCCCATTAAGCCAACCCACAGAAACTTAGCCCGAACGGAGCCAGGAAGGGTTCGGCCGAACCCTTGGTTCGGCGGACCTCCCCCTTGGGCCGTCAACTTTCTGTTTTCTCGTGCGGACTCTCCTGATGTATACCAACAAGACTCTCGGTGCTATCGTTCTTTCCCTGTTTATATATTGATGGGAACAGAGAGGAGAAACTTGCACCATCCAGAAAAACCCATCTCTTGTTCCTCCCATCCAAGTCATGGCCGACAAGAAAATTGTGCCTCATCCCCACTCTAGCTCAACCTTCAACCTGAGTGGAGACATCACACTGGCTGTCGAAGTGTTAATGTGACACTTTCCCCGAATTTGCTGAGGAGCATCCTGTAGGATTCAAGAGCACGTGAAAAGCTACCAGAGGGGGGGGGTGAATTGTAGATTTAAAAAATCTTATGCAGCAGAAACAATTAAAACCCAACCCCTTCGGTAGAAAAAATGATCTGTTAAAGAAATCGTGTGTGAGACTAATATAAATGTGAAAGTGATATATATCAGAGAGAATCAAGTCACAAAGAAAACACAAGAAGAATTACTCAAATCCACCGAGAGAAACTCAAGTTATGATCGAAAGATCGAACAAAGGTCAATCTGTCCTACCCGAGAAAAATAGTTTTGGAATGCTACAAAGAAACTCGTGTAGATCAGAAACCAAAAATCCAATGACCGTGAAATTTTGACAGATGATAGATAATCAAGTTGTGCAGACAACCCAAAAATAATAATCACGTCAATTGGATCTGTAAAACCCGAGTTATGATAAAACCACCGACAAAAGGTAGTGCTGTCCAGAAACTCGACGAGTAAAACTTGTCTGGAACAAGTCGGACGAACAAGGCACAAAAGTTCCTTCAAACTATTAATTTTATTCAATAGAACACAAGAGGAACAGCCCCAAAGTCGTGCACCATGAGCTCTGGCCTCCCTTGCTTATATAACCAGCTCGAAAGCCAACTCAACTCAAATCAGGACCCTAATCCTACTCCGTTCACGAATCAAAACTTTCCATAACTGCTTAGGACTCTTCTATACGCAGATAGAAGCAATCTTAAGACTTCCGAACACATTAGGAACATATACCATATTCCTAAAACAACTCAAATTCGTGACCCACACGAAATCCTAACATAACCAACTTGATACTTTCCATACCGAGCCATAACCGACTCCGCCGCAGCCAAAGTCATCAACCGGTACGATCCGATCCTTCCAACCAGATCTTCCTATCCATAAACCATCTTCGGAACCATGTTTCCATGTCATGCACCGCATGCATACGTGCGAACACCTTCCTTCGACGTCCAGTAACCTTCATATGCACTGCCCTTGATTCAATCATCCTGCGCGACCTCCTGACCCGCTCAACCACAATTCCTCCTGAATTTGGTTGTTGGAACCTCATCTCCTCCCTGAGACTAGTCCAAAGGATCCTGTCACCAGCCATGACTTGAACTCAAGCAACACCTGCACATGAACAAACAACCAATCCGTAGGAGCCCAAGTCTGCGACTTGACTCAAGTTAGATCCGAACACAACACGTTACGTGAGCACCTCACATAAGCATATTGCAAATCATATCAAAACAATATCAGCCATATCAACCAAAACGCGCCAAAAACTTAGTAAGGGAATACTAAGCTGATTTTCCAACAATGTAAAGCAAGTTCGAAACATTTCACATTAACAGCCGGAACATTGCGATCAAGCTCCGAACCTAGAAAAAGATAAACGGAGCTTGAGCCAGAGCTTACCAAAGCTAGTACAACCTAGCGCCAGAGCTTACCAAAGCTAGTACAACCTAGCGCCAGAGCTTACCAAAGCTAGTACAACCTAGCGCCGGAGCTTATCAAAACTAGCAGGACCTAGCATCAGAGCTAACCAAAGCTAGTCGGACCTAGCGCCGGAGATGACCAAAACTAGTCGGAACTAGTCAACCCAAGAGTCGGAGCTAGAGAAACATGTCGGATCTTAACAAAGACATGTCAGATCTATCAAAGACATGCCGGAGCTAACCAACATAAGTCGTACCTAGCAAAACATATCGGACCTTATGTCAGACCTTGCAAAAGCTCGGAGCTAGAGTCGGACCTTGCTAAAAAAGATGTTTTAGCACATAACTTTTATCATCAAAGCCAATGTATTCAGTACAAGCCAATGTATTCATCACACATAGTTCTCACAATCTTCCCCTTGATGAATGCATTGGCAACACCACTTAAAATCCGAACATTGGCTTATTCAATTAAAAGTTTTGAAAATAATTTCTCCCCCTTTGTAAAACAGAAATAAAATGAGAAGAAAAACAAATTCTCCCCCCGAGAAGAATCGTGCCAAAACAGTTGTGAATATGTGCAATGTGTAATCAATTTCTACCCCTTGCATACTTATCTTTAAAAATTCACATATTATCTCTCCCCCTTTGACAATGTATTTAGCAAGGTTCAAAAGAGAAATTTTAATTATTATGAGCATATTATAACATATACATATAAAACAAAGCTCATCCAAGTCATACTATCAAGTAACTTACACCATTACATCAATGAGATACATAAAGTAGTGTAAGCCATGCTAGAGATCAAATGTAATTTTCTATTTAAGTAAGTCATGATCTCACAAACTTAACTATTTCAAAACTTGAAAGCATGACACTTGTTGCTGCAATTTTTTTAAAGCACAAGTTTTTAACATATGACATTTGCAAGAGATTATATGCGCATCTGCCTTATTCTAACCAACCAAGACAAGCCTATGTCATTTGACAATCAGAAGCTTAAGGACATGGTTTTAGTCATACACAACTTCTTTCAAGTTCATATCTAAGTGCAATGATAAGCCATCTCAAAAGAAGTAGTGCGATGCATGCATATTCTCTTGACCTTTTCTCAACTTATATTTGTTCATAAAAAATCAACATGTGAGTTGATTACTTGATTAATTCTCTATGATTAAAAGCACTTGTGAGCATGCAACAAGTTCAAAACAACAAGAAAGTTCGACCATGACCAAATTTAGTGTAAGTAATTATTCCAGTTACTAGACATGGCAAAAACTACAAAATGTATAACACGAGTAATGTAGTAAGAACTTTCAGCATGTAAAAGGAATCATAAAGTCATATATGTATGAAATACTTTGCTCATATTATTTTAATTTCATATTCACACATAGGCTTCTCAAATTTCAAAACTCCCCCTAATTGTAAACCATGAGGATGCATAACCCCTATTTCACTACGAATGAAACAAAAACGAGTGAAATCCAAAGGTTTTGTAAAAATGTCAGCCAATTGTTGTTCGGTATCTACATGGTGAAGCCCAATGTTTTCTTTTTCAACATTATCACGGAGAAAGTGATACCTAATGTCAATGTGCTTAGTTCTAGAATGTTGCACAGGGTTTTTAGCAATGCAAATGGTGCTAGTTATCACAAAATAGTGGAACACTATCTAGATCAACACCATAGTCCTTAAGTGTTTGAACAATCCAAAGAATTTGTGAACAAGTGCTAGCAACAGCTACATATTCAGATTCGGCGATGGATTGTGCAACTGAACTTTGTTTTCTAGATGACCATGCAACTTTGTTTTCTAGAAGCGCCTTAGGTCTTTTGTATACTTCGTTTGATGCACAAAGGTACCCTCCTTGGTTTGCTTGATTTGCAGCCCCAAAAAGTACGTGAGTTCTCCCATCATACTCATCTCAAATTCTGAACTCATCATAGCTGAAAACTTGGACACAAGATCATGAGCAACCAAAGATAATATCATCAACATACACTTGAATGAATAATGAGTCATTGCCATGCTTAAGAACAAAAAGAGTTTTATCAACCTTGCCCATAGTAAACCCCTTTTCAAGTAAGAATGTTTTTAACCTATCATACCATGCTCTAAGGGCTTGTTTGAGACCGTACAAGGCTTTGGACAGTTTGTAAACATGATTAGGAAAATCTGAATTTTCAAAACCCGGTGGTTGTTTGACATAAACCTCCTCATCTATGTAGCCATTAAGAAAGGCACTTTTAACATCCATTTGATATAGCTGAAAACCTTTAGATGCAGCAAAATCTAACAAAATTCTTATGGCTTCTAATCTAGCAACAGGAGCAAAAGTTTCATCAAAATCTAGACCTTCAACTTGAGTGAAACCTTGAGCAACCAACCTAGCCTTATTCCTAACCACAACCCCATCCTCACTTTGTTTATTTTTAAACACCCATTTAGTTCCAATTAAAGTGTGACCTTGAGGAGGAGGTACAAGTTTCCAAACATTATTTCATTCAAAATTTTCTAACTCTTCTTGCATGGCAATAATCCAAAATTCACTAGTAAGTGCGTGTGATATATCTTTGGGTTCAAAAGAAGCAACAAAAGCGGAATGAGCATGAGTGTTTGGATCGCAAAACCTGGACCATGTAACTCGTTCGTGCAAGCTTTCAACAATCTGTTGTGGAGGATGAATTTTGAGAACCCGAAGGGGAGTGGACACTTCACAAGCTTCTTCTTATTCATGTTCATCACAAATAGATGAGCTTGTGACTTGAGGAGGATCTGGACCAGCAATGGTGGTCGTCGGTGCTGGCTGTGAATAAAAATCAGGAGCTCGAACAATGTCATTAGCTGCTGAATTTTCAGGCAGCAGCTCCACCTCTTCCTCATCTTCAACGAAAATGCTCTCCCCCTGCGGATATGGATCTGGACCTGCAATGTTTGAGCTAGTACCTGGGCTAGCATCATCAAAAGAGACTTCACAAGTCTCCACAATTTTGTTAGTGTGAAGTAAAAGCACACGGTAGCCTCTAGTATGAGATCGATAACAAAGAAACATGCAATCAATGGATCTAGGTTCAAATTTATCAATATTACCATGTTTCTTAACAAAGCATTTGCATCCAAAGACCCGAAAGTGTGTAACACTAGGCGTATGTCCAAACCGGAGCTCATATGGTATTTTACCTAGCTTAGCGCGCAAGAAAACACGATTTGAGACATAACAAGCGGTTGCAATCGCATCATCCCAAAATTTCCTAAGAGTTTGATATTCACCAAGCTTAGTCCTAGCCATCTCAACTAAGGTTCTGTTCTTTCTTTCTACAACACCATTTTGTTGAGGTACATATGGTGAAGAAAATTGATGATCTATTCCATTTTCAGCACAAAAGTGATAAAAAGATTGATTTTTAAATTCAGTTCCTTTATCACTTCTAATTGATTTTAAAGATCTTGGGTGATCAATTGATAATCTAAGAAATAAAGTTCTAAAGTGACTAAAATCTTCATTCTTAGATGCCAGTATCTAGAATAATCATCAACAAACACAAGAACACACCATTTACCTCTGAGTGATTGAACACGTGAAGGTCATACGGTGTCAAGGTGCAAAAGTTGACCCGGTTCAGTTGTCATGATCATTGTGAGAGGAGTATGTGAACCTGCAACCATCTTAGCATGTCTACAAGAAGAACACACAATTTCTTGGTCCCCTTTAAGCTTAGGCAGCCCACGTATGCGACCAAGAGCACTAACACGCGTCAGGTGATCAAAGCCTACGTGACCAAGTCTACGGTGCCAAAAATATAAGTTCTTTGAATCATTAGTAACTAGACACCTATGCTTAGAGGAAGACATATCAAAATCACCTTTAAAAATTCTTCCAAACCGAGACATGTTAGAAATAAGCTCACTATTTGAACCTACAACTTTGTAGTAGTTTTTATTGAAAATAATTTCCAGATTTTCATCTAGCAATTGTGAAATAGAAAGCAAGTTGTATTTCAAATTTTTGACAAGTGCCACATCCTTCAAAGTGTAGTGGTCATTTACTCTAACCGAACCCTTAGCAATTTTAGGAGTTGAAGAATTATCGACAAAAGTAACATTCTCTACATGTGACACAAAAGAGAGGGAGGAGAACCAATCTTTGTTTCCGGTCATGTGGCGTGAGCAACCTGAATCCACAATCCAAATGTTCTCCTTCCTCAAACGTGTAACCTACATAGAAGCACAATACGTTGATGACTCAATACTGGGGTTAGTCAAAAGGCATTTAGGAATCCAGTACTGAGTCACACGACGTGCAGCAGGAAAAACACGTGAAAACTGAGATAAAACAGCAAGTTTTGAGTCAAAGTTTGAGGTTTTTTATTCTTAACTACTGACCTATAAGGTGTTACTTGTGTAGCACAAAAATCAGTAGCTCCGAAAGCAAAAACAGAAGGTCTGGAGGTAAACATTGGATGTTTTTGACTCATAACAGTAGGTTGCATGTTCCTGACATTCGGTTTAATATGTGCAGCAAATTTTGCATGAAAGTTATGAGATCTAGCAATCATTCTTTTCCTTTTCTGTTGTTTAGCTAGTCTCTAACAAAAATCTATGACATGACCATCTCTACCACAGTAGGTACAATGAAATTTAACTTTGTGTTCATGTCTAGATGAGCAAACAATATTTTTATTTGAAACCGAATGAGACAACACCCCTGCAGATTTGAAAACCACTTCTTTTTGTTTAGGAACTGTTTGAATCAAACGACTTCCTAATGACTTTACAATTTTAGGTGGATGTGCCTTAGCATGAGCATGAGAATCAAAACCTAGACCAACTTTATCTTTGCAAGACTTGGAAGAATTCAGCAGCAAGTTTAGGTTCTTATTCCCATTACAAAACCGATCTAATGTCCTATGCATGTTATCAAGTTTATCGGACAAATCAAGACAATTTTCAGATGAAGTTTTTCCTTTTAATTTGCAATTGGAACAATATTTAACTTCGTGAGAACGTAAAGCATTATTCAATATTGAAATTTCATTCAAGGCATTATTTAGTTTCTTTTCAAGATCATAACAACTAGAACAATGCAAATCATTTGTAGAACAAGAAGCATCTTTTAAGTTTCCAATATCAAGTGCAGCAAGTTTTTTGTTCTTTTCAATTTCAAGTTCAAGTCTAACTAGATTGGAGGAGTGTGCAGTTCTTAGTGTGGACAATTGTTCATAGATTAAATCACATGAGGGACAAGAATCGTCACTAGGAATCAAGGTTTTCAAACGGTTGATTTCAGTTCTAGTGATTCGATTTTAGCAGCATTATCCCTAAGTTTTTAGCAACACCCTCATTTCCATGCATCATGCCCTACATGTACTCATATACATGTTTAACATTAACCCATAACAAGAGGAACAAGTTAAAATTGATTTGGAGCAAAACCGCACTTAAAAATGTAGGAAAGTGCGGACTAGTCCGGTTTTGCTGAGGACTAGTCCGATTTCTCTCTGTCTAAAAACGGACTTGTCCGTTTTTGCTGCGGATTAGTCCGATATTTGCCTCTGGACAACTTCGGACTTGTCCGATTTTGTGCGGACTAGTCCGGTATTCCATGAATCCTTGAAAATTTGCTAAGTCCCTGGACTTTTCCGGACTAGTCCGGTGTTCCAGCAGACTTGTCTGTTTTCCTTTCTGACTAAGATTGGACTTGTCCGATTTTTGGCCAGACTTGTCCGATTTTCTCTCTGGACGACTTCGGACTAGGCCGGTCCTGTCTGGACTTGTCCGATATTTCGTGACTCCGAGATTGACCTTTTGTTTTACGACTTGTTTCTTGGGTTTCACGTCAAGTGGGCCTAGGGACGTCGTGCCCAACTCTTTTAGAGCCCATGTGGGACTCTAAACCGGCCTCTACTCATCCCAAAACTCGAGATCCATCTAACCCTAGCCTCCACCTCTATATAAACAGCCCCACCCCTTGGTTTGACATCTATTTGCCACTTTTCCACCCACCCAAACCCTATTTCGTGGGGAGCCACCATCAAGGAGGGAGGAGAAGATCCCAAGCAAGAGGAAGAAGAGGAGGAAACGAAGGAGGATCAAGATCTCCACCAAGTTTCGTCCTTCACCACCAATTCATCCCCAAGTTCATCACCAACCCTAGATCATCAAGATCCAAGTGTTACCTCCTAGTTTCTTGGTTCATTGGAGTTCTAAACACCTGGTATACCTTCTATTCTCTTTTCCTTACAAGAATTCAACCCCTAACCTCCAAATTCACGTCGATCTAGAAAACCCTAATCTGCTGATCTCGCCAAGTGCGGACTTGTCCGGTCCCTAGCGGACTAGTCCGATCTTCCTGGTTACATTGTGTTGAATTGGTTCTAAAATTTGATCTAATCAACTCCAAACCTGTATAAACTTGTTAGAAGCTATTAGAACTAGTTAGTTATCATTAAAAGCAATCTAGTAACAAGTTCTACCTTGCATTTGCATCAATCATGCATGTCATGTCATATTGAGTAATATTTGTGCACTCTTTGATTGTGTTTCTTGTTTTGTATGTTTATTGTGTGGATTAGACGGATTTGCGCTAGAGAGTGCCACGGAGGATCTACAACATCAAGAGTTTGAAGGCTTTGACCCTAATCAACAGCAAGAGCAAGGCAAGTGTCCTTGAAGCATATTGATCTTGTTTTAAAATAAATGTTTTGTTTGCAAAACTGCATGCTTGTGTCAAATTGATGGGAAATCCTATGGTAGGAAGTTTACTAGATTTGCTAAACCACCCTTGTCACCTGGAATTTATGGTAGAGAGAGTCGGGAAGGGTTTTTACCTTTTTGCTTCGCTTAATCAACTGGGATGGGAAACAACTATATCACTCAATTTAATTATGCATGGATGAGATTATGGTTAACATGAACTGGTTAATATGGTATTGTAATGGATGATCTAAGCAAGCCTGTTATGTGGATGGGTTGGATGTATTGGTGGTTTGCTTGCTTTAGATCTAAGGACCGGTTCATGCGAGAATAAGCCAGGACTACAGTGCCACCACGAGGCCAAGTATGGGTGCGGCGTAGATAATTAATTAGGGCTTTGCTAGTGATGTTTGGACCATTGTGGATGCTCGGGGAAGGGGTAGTCGGATTGGGTTTGTTGATGATTGGTGGGACTACCCTGGGATCCGAATGGCTCAAGAGGGGGCCCTTGGTTGAAGATGTGCTCTGCGAGAGACATCGCCACCGGTGAAACCTCAGTGGGGTCTAAATAGGCTAGTAATCCCTTTGTAAAGGCTATTTTGTGAACTCTTGGCCACACACCAACGGAAGTGTGTAATGTGACCGACGGGTCATGGGCATAAGGGAGGTTCTTAGTCGCCGAAGGGTGATGAAATCACGAACACGTGGGTAAAGAGGTAAAAACTCTGCAGAGTGTTAATTAAAACTATCATGATAGGCGTGCTCCCGGTTATGAGCACCTGGACAACTTCCATGATTAGAGGGAAAATTGGAATTTGGGATGGTTATGGTTTGGTAATGGTTATGGATGGTTATGGATTAATTTCTGGTATTGAGTATGGTTATTGGCAATGGTGAAATCTGGACTTATTGATGATGGTAATGAATTCAGTTTGGTATTATGGTATTACTCGTGATTATGTTGGGATTACTTCACATACTTATACTATATTGCTTTTCGAATGTTTTAATGTACTTTTCAGCACTTTACCATTATTATTGTTGTCATTTGAATCAGCCACATGTCATACTTTCCACACTTGCTGAGTACGACATGTACTCACTCTTGCAATCCCCCACCCCAACAGTTGCAGGTCAGGATTGGGAGTTTAATGGCGATAATGCGGAGTTCTAGGCCGTGTCTACCGTCAGCTTTGCCTGTGGTGTTGATTGGAGCTGCGCATATATACCCTATTGCTTATGCTTAGTTTGCTTAGTTGCTTAATTAGTTTATTTCCGCTGCATTAGTTGAACTTTTCATTAATATTCATTAGAGCTTGTATTCGAGGATAATCTGGTTTGTGTAATAAAATTTGGTTAACTAATCTTGTCTTGTGGTAATTTTCTGTATACTCTTTTGTGATTGCACTCGTGTATGTGTGATGAACATCCTGGGCACACATATGCGTTAGCTTGGTTCTTTTTCGGAACTGGGCGTCACAGATTGGTATCAGAGCCACAGGTTGACCGTAGGATGCAGCCTAGATAGAATGGACACTTTAGAGCACATAGGAGCACTCAGGAATCAATGTGTTTTTGCGTGGAGTGCTATTTGCTATATATATTGCTTGCTTGTGTGCTTAATAGAGGATTTTGGGATGCCCTAGCATTGCCATGTCCACCTAGGCTAGTGTAGCTAGTTGTTTAGTTTCATATCCCTTGATGAATATAGTTGGGGACGTTTTCTAATTCTTACCTATTGCTTTTCTTCAGATGGTGAGGACTCGCAACCAGAGGGATGGCAATGATGAGGAGGAGAACAATGGAGTGCCTCAGAACAACAATGGGCAAGGATCTACTCAGGGAGCTATCAACATCGAGCAGCTATTGGCCATGCAAAACCAGCTCATGCAGACCATGATACAGACTATGGGACAGCTGCAGGCTGACAATATCAACAATCAGCCCCACATGCCTCCACCGCCACCCCCACCTCCTCATAACCGATTGGGAGAGTTTATGAGGACTAGGCCGCCAACCTTTGCTCAAGCCGCAGACCCTATGGATGCGGATGATTGGCTCAAGTCCGTGGAGAAGAAGCTAGCCATTGTCCAATGCAGTGACCGGGAGAAGGTGCTATTTGCTTCTCATCAACTCGTAATAGCAGCTGCAGATTGGTGGGATTCTTATTGCAATGCTCATGAGAACCCAGAGAGAATTACCTGGGCGGAATTAAAGGAGAGTTTCTGTTCTCATTATGTGCCGGAAGGTGTTATGCTCTTGAAGAGGCAAGAATTTGAGAACTTGAGACAAGGAAGATCAAGCGTGAGTGAATACCTCAATAAATTCACTCAACTCTCAAGGTATGCGCCTGAGGATGTTAGCCGGGACAGCCGGAAGCAATACTTGTTCATGAGGGGATTGAACAATACGATCCAAGTGCAATTGCTCAACTGTGATTATGTCAATTTTCAGAAGCTTGTGGACAAAGCAATTGTGGTTGAGAACAAGATCCGCGAGATGGAGCAAGAAATCAAGAGGAAGGCGCCATATCAAGGACAGCAACAAGGAAGTAATGTGCGCCCTCGCTTTGCGCCGCCCAATGCGCCTCATTACAGCTCCTCTATTCCTGCTCAGCGCCCTGGTTATGCAACACGCCCAACTCAGTTTGTGCAGCAGCGCCCTGTTATGCAAGCACCTAAGCCTCCAATGCCTTATGAGCCTCGTGCTAATTTTCCTGCTGCAAATGCTCAAAACCAAGCTCGTCCCAATAATTCTGGTGGAGTTAAGAGGTGCTATAATTGTGGAGAAGCTGGACACTTTGCGAATCAATGTCCTAAGTCGGGCCTTGGTCAAGGAAGCAATGCATCGAGGCAAAACCCAAGACCTAATGGAGGACAGCCACAAGGAAGTCGTGGACAGCAGAACTTTGCTCGTGGCAACGTGAACCATGTCTCTACGGAGGATGCTCAACAAGCGGATGACGTGGTCATTGGTATGTTTCTCGCCAACTCCAACCCTGCGACTATGTTATTTGATTCTGGAGCATCGCATTCATTCATTGCATCGAAGTATGTTGCCAAGTATAGTTTTCCTATCTCTCATATGAAGTTTACTCTATTGGTTAAGTCTCCTGGAGGAGAGATGAGGACAAATATAGTATGTCCAAAAGTAAGCCTTAGAATAAGGGGGGTAGACTTCTCCGCCAACCTCATTGTTTTAGATTCTCAAGGGTTGGATATTATACTTGGTATGGACTGGTTGAGGAAGCACAATGGAGTTATTGAATGTGCCACAAAGACGGTGAAGTTGACCAATGAGGAAGGAATCACCGTAGAATTTGAAGCATCTCAAACCGCACTGAAGCAATTGGAATTGAATCATATGGACGGTGCCGCAATTGAGGAGATTCCGGTTGTATGTGAATTTTTGGATGTGTTTCCGGATGAGTTGCCAGGTATGCCACCCGATCGAGACATTGAGTTTGTTATTGATTTAATACCTGGAACTGCACCTATAGCTAAGAGGCTGTATAGGATGCCTCCTAAGGAATTAGCAGAGCTCAAGAAGCAGATTCAAGAACAACTAGAGAAAGGTTTTATTCGCCCTAGCTCTTCACCTTGGGGAGCGCCTGTTTTATTTGTGGACAAGAAGGATGGAACGCAAAGGATGTGTGTGGATTACCGAGCTCTCAACGAGGTAACAATCAAGAACAAGTACACCTTGCCACGCATAGAAGACTTGTTTGATCAGATGAAGGGTGCTTGTGTCTTCTCTAAGATTGACTTGAGGTCGGGATACTTTCAAATGAAGATTAGACCATCGGACATACCCAAGACAGCTTTTAGGACACGGTATGGATCTTATGAGTACACCGTGATGTCTTTTGGATTGACAAATGCACCTGCCTACTTTATGTACCTCATGAATAAAGTCTTCATGGAGTACTTGGACAAGTTCGTTGTGGTGTTTATTGATGATATTATGATCTTCTCGAAGGATGAGAAGGAACATGAGGAACACTTGAGGCTTACGCTGCAAAAATTGAGGGAGCATCAATTGTATGCCAAGTTCAACAAGTGCCAGTTTTGGTTGAAAGAGGTGCCATTTTTGGGTCATATAATCTCAGGAGGAGGAGTATTGGTTGACACCGGAAAAGTGAGAGACGTGTTGAAGTGGGAACCACTGCAAAACGTCAAGGAAATAAGGAGTTTTCTTGGGATGGCTGGATATTACCGTAGATTCATCAAGGATTTTTCCAAGATAGCCAAGCCTATGACGGAGTTGCTAATGTAGGGAAAGGCATTCCAATGGACTCAAGCTTGTCAAGAGAGTTTTGAGGAGTTGAAGAAGCGGTTGACAACAGCCCCAGTTTTGGTATTGCCGGATGTAAGCAAGAGTTTTGACATTTATTGCGATGCATCAAAGCAAGGGCTTGGATGTGTATTGATGCAAGAAGGTCAAGTGGTCGCCTATGCGTCGAGACAATTGAAGAAACATGAGCAGAATTACCCCACGCATGATCTTGAACTAGCAGCCATGGTACACACATTGAAGATTTGGAGACACTATATTCTCGGACATAGGTGTGAAATTTATACGGATCATAAGAGTTTGAAGTATATTTTCACACAAACGGATCTGAACTTGAGGCAACGAAGATGGTTGGAGCTCATCAAAGATTATGATTTGGGGATCAACTATCATCCGGGAAAAGCCAATGTAGTGGCCGATGCTTTGAGTAGAAAGGGAGTAAGCCATCAACTTACAGTTCGAGAGTTACCGTCCGAGTTATGCAAGGAGTTCGAACGATTGAACCTTGGGTTTGTAAACGAGATGGAGATGATGGAGTTAAACCCAACCTTGGAGCAAGAAATTCGAGAAGCACAAACCACGGATGAGGAGATCAAGGAAATCAAGGAAAGAATCAAAGAAGGGAGAGAATTCAGATTTGATGAAGACGAACATGGTACCTTATGGCTTGGAAAGAGGATCGTTGTGCCTAATGTAAAGCATATTCGGGAGACAATATTAAAGGAGGCACATGACTCGCCTTACTCGATTCACCCTGGTTGTACGAGGATGTACAAAGACTTGAAGACTTGCTATTGGTGGAATAGCATGAAGAAGGACATAGCTGAATATGTAGCATTATGTGATGTGTGCCAACGAGTCAAGGCGGAACATCAAAGGCCAGCCGGATTATTGCAACCGTTGAAGATTCCAGAATGGAAGTGGGAAGAAATTGGAATGGACTTCATAGTTGGGTTACCCCGTACTCAGTCCGGGTATGACTCAATTTGGGTAATTGTGGATCGCTTAACCAAGTCAGCTCATTTTGTCCCTGTGAAGACCATGTATACAGCTGCACGATTGGCCAAAATATACATGGAGCATATTGTGTGTCGACATGGAGTCCCTAAGAAGATAGTCTCAGATAGAGGTTCTCAATTTACCTCCAGATTTTGGCAAAAATTGCATGAAGCTTTGGGAACGAGGTTGAATTTTAGTTCAGCATATCATCCTCAAACGGATGGACAAACCGAGAGGACCAATCAGATTTTGGAGGACATGTTAAGAGCTTGTGCTTTAAAGCATGGGAAAAGTTGGGACAAAAGCTTGCCATATGCGGAATTTTCATACAACAATAGTTACCAAGCAAGCTTGAAAATGTCACCATATGAAGCGCTTTATGGGAGGAAGTGTAGGACACCTTTATTCTGGAATGAGGCAGGAGAAACTCAAGTATTTGGTCCGGACGTGTTGCAAGAAGCCGAAAAGCAAGTCAAAGTAATTTGTGAAAACTTGAGGGCGGCCCAATCAAGGCAAAAAGGCTATGCGGATAATAGGAGAAGGAAATTAGCCTTTGAAATAGGAGATTTTGTTTACCTCAAGGTGTCACCAATGAGAGGTCATAAGAGGTTTAACATAAGGGGTAAGCTCGCACCTCGTTATATTGGACCATTCAAGATTTTGGACAAAAGAGGAGAAGTAGCCTATAAGTTGGAGATGCCAGCCCATCTTTCAGACGTACATGATGTGTTTCATGTTTCCCAACTCAAGAAGTGTCTCAGGGTACCGGAAGATCAAGTGCCAATGGAAGAATTGGAACTAGAGGAAGATTTGACTTATGCCGAACAACCGGTCAAAATCTTGGAAACTAAGGAGAGGGTCACAAGGAACAAGGTTATTAGATGGTGTAAGGTTCAATGGAAGAACCACACAGAAAAAGAAGCAACTTGGGAGCTAGAGGATGATCTCAAGAAGGAATTTCCCTATCTCTTCTCTTCCGCGTCGAATCTCGAGGGCGAGATTCATTTTAAGGGGGGTAGGTTTGTAACACCCTCATTTCCATGCATCATGCCCTACATGCACTCATATACATGTTTAACATTAACCCATAACAAGAGGAACAAGTTAAAATTGATTTGGAGCAAAACCGCACTTAAAAATGTAGGAAAGTGCGGACTAGTCCAGTTTTGCTGAGGACTAGTCCGATTTCTCTCTGTCTAAAAACGGACTTGTCCGTTTTTGCTGCGGATTAGTCCGATATTTGCCTCTGGACAACTTCGGACTTGTCCGATTTTGTGCGGACTAGTCCGGTATTCCATGAATCCTTGAAAATTTGCTAAGTCCCTGGACTTTTCCGGACTAGTCCGGTGTTCCAGCGGACTTGTCCGTTTTCCTTTCTGACTAAGATCGTACTTGTCCGATTTTTTGCCAGACTTGTCCGATTTTCTCTCTGGACGACTTCGGACTAGGTCGGTCCTGTCCGGACTTGTCCGATATTTCGTGACTCCGAGATTGACCTTTTGTTTTACGACTTGTTTCTTGGGTTTCACGTCAAGTGGGCCTAGGGACGTCGTGCCCAACTCTTTTAGAGCCCATGTGGGACTCTAAACCGGCCTCTACTCATCCCAAAACTCGAGATCCATCTAACCCTATCCTCCACCTCTATATAAACAGCCCCACCCCTTGGTTTGACATCTATTTGCCACTTTTCCACCCACCCAAACCCTAGTTTGTGGGGAGCCACCATCAAGGAGGGAGGAGAAGATCCCAAGCAAGAGGAAGAAGAGGAGGAAACGAAGGAGGATCAAGATCTCCACCAAGTTTCGTCCTTCACCACCAATTCATCCCCAAGTTCATCACCAACCCTAGATCATCAAGATCCAAGTGTTACCTCCAAGTTTCTTGGTTCATTGGAGTTCTAAACACCTGGTATACCTTCTATTCTCTTTTCCTTACAAGAATTCAACCCCTAACCTCCAAATTCACGTTGATCTAGAAAACCCTAATCTGCTGATCTCGCCAAGTGCGGACTTGTCCGGTCCCTAGCGGACTAGTCCGATCTTCCTGGTTACATTGTGTTGAATTGGTTCTAAAATTTGATCTAATCAACTCCAAACCTGTATAAACTTGTTAGAAGCTATTAGAACTAGTTAGTTATCATTAAAAGCAATCTAGTAACAAGTTCTACCTTGCATTTGCATCAATCATGCATGTCATGTCATATTGAGTAATATTTGTGCACTCTTTGATTGTGTTTCTTGTTTTGTATGTTTATTGTGTGGATTAGACGGATTTGCGCTAGAGAGTGCCACGGAGGATCTACAACATCAAGAGTTTGAAGGCTTTGACCCTAATCAACAGCAAGAGCAAGGCAAGTGTCCTTGAAGCATATTGATCCTGTTTTAAAATAAATGTTTTGTTTGCAAAACTGCATGCTTGTGTCAAATTGATGGGAAATCCTATAGTAGGAAGTTTACTAGATTTGCTAAACCACCCTTGTCACCTGGAATTTATGGTAGAGAGAGTCGGGAAGGGCTTTTACCTTTTTGCTTCGCTTAATCAACTGGGATGGGAAACAACTATATCACTCAATTTAATTATGCATGGATGAGATTATGGTTAACATGAACTGGTTAATATGGTATTGTAATGGATGATCTAAGCAAGCCTGGTATGTGGATGGGTTGGATGTATTGGTGGTTTGCTTGCTTTAGATCTAAGGACTGGTTCATGCGAGAATAAGCCAGGACTACAGTGCCACCATGAGGCCAAGTATGGGTGCAGCGTAGCTAATTAATTAGGGCTTTGCTAGTGCTGTTTGGACCATTGTGGATGCTCGGGGAAGGTGTAGTCGGATTGGGTTTGTTGATGATTGGTGGGACTACCCTGGGATCCGAATGGCTCAAGAGGGGGCCCTTGGTTGAAGATGTGCTCTGCGGGAGACATCGCCACCGGTGAAACCTCAGTGGGGTCTAAATAGGCTAGTAATCCCTTTGTAAAGGCTATTTTGTGAACTCTTGGCCACACACCAACGGAAGTGTGTAATGTGACCGACGGGTCATGGGCATAAGGGAGGTTCTTAGTCGCCGAAGGGTGATGAAATCACGAACACGTGGGTAAAGAGGTACAAACTCTGCAGAGTGTTAATTAAAACTATCATGATAGCCGTGCTCCCGGTTATGAGCACCTGGACAACTTCCATGATTAGAGGGAAAATTGGAATTTGGGATGGTTATGGTTTGGTAATGGTTATGGATGGTTATGGATTAATTTCTGGTATTGAGTATGGTTATTGGCAATGGTGAAATCTGGACTTATTGATGATGGTAATGAATTCAGTTTGGTATTATGGTATTACTCGTGATTATGTTGGGATTACTTCACATACTTATACTATATTGCTTTTCGAATGTTTTAATGTACTTTTCAGCACTTTACCATTATTATTCTTGTCATTTGAATCAGCCACATGTCATACTCTCCACACTTGCTGAGTACGACATGTACTCACTCTTGCAATCCCCCACCCCAACAGTTGCAGGTCAGGATTGGGAGTTTAATGGCGATAATGCGGGGTTCTAGGCCGTGTCTACCGTCAGCTTTGCCTGTGGTGTTGATTGGAGCTGCGCATATATACCCTATTGCTTATGCTTAGTTTGCTTAGTTGCTTAATTAGTTTATTTCTGTTGCATTAGTTGAACTTGTCATTAATATTCATTAGAGCTTGTATTCGAGGATAATCTGGTTTGTGTAATAAAATTTGGTTAACTAATCTTGTCTTGTGGTAATTTGCTGTATACTCTTTTGTGATTGCACTCGTGTATGTGTGATGAACATCCTGGGCACACATATGCGTTAGCTTGGTTCATTTTCGGAACCGGGCGTCACAATAACCAACTCAATACTTTCCATACCGAGCCATAACCGACTCCTCCGCAGCCAAAGTCATGAACCGGTACGATCCGATCCTTCCAACCAGATCTTCCTATCCATAAACCATCTTCGGAACCATGTTGCCACGTCATGCACCACATTCATACGTGCGAATACCTTCCTTCGACGTCCAGTAACCTTCATATGCACTGCCCTTGATTCAATTATCCTGCACAACCTCCTGACCCGGTCAACCACAATTCCTCCTGAATTTGGTTGTTGGAACCTCATCTCCTCCCTGAGACTAGTACAAAGGATCCCATCACGAGCCATGACTTGAACTCAAGCAACACCTGCACATGAACAAACAACCAATCCGTACGAGTCCAAGTCCGCGACTTAACTCAAGTTAGTTCCGAACACAACATGTTACGTGAGCACCTCATATAAGCATGTCGCAAAGCATATCAAAACGATATCAGCCATATCAACCAAAACGCGCCAAAAACTTAGCAAGAGAATACTAAGCTGACTTTCCAACAATGTAAAGCAAGTTCGAAACATTTCACATTAACAGCTGGAACATTGTGATCAAGCTCCAAACCTAGAAAAAGCTAGCCGAAGCTTACCAAAGCTAGTACAACCTAGGGCCTGAGCTTACCAAAGCTAGTACAACCTAGCGCTGGAGCTTACCAAAGCTAGTACAACCTAGCACCAGAGCTTATCATAACTAGCAGGACCTAGCATCGGAGCTAACCAAAGCTAGTCGGACCTAGCGCCAGAGCTGACCAAAACTAGTCAGAACTAGTCAACCCAAAAGCCGGAGATAGAGAAACATGTAGGAGCTTAACAAAGACATATAGGAGCTATCAAAGACATGCCGGAGCTAAGCAACATAAGTCGGACCTAGCAAAACATATTGGACCTTATGTCGGACCTTGCAAAAGCTCGGAGCTAGAGTCGGACCTGGCTAAAAAAGATGTTTTAGCAGAATTTCAGAACTTTTATCATCAAAGCCAATGTATTCAGTACAAGCCAATGTATTCAGCACACATAGGTCTCACACAGCCCGCGAAGGTTCTTGTTCGACGGGGCTTAGGCCTCAATCAAGTGTTCTAGCGGAAGAGAGTATGACACGGTGATTTTTATGTGGTTCGGGCCGCAAGGAGCGTAACACCATACTCCATGGTGGATTTTATTGCTAGTGAGTATGTATGCGTGTGTGTGATGTGGGGATTTGATGTCTGTTCCTTTGTAACGGTGGCGGTCTGGGCCTTTTATAGACAAGGCTGGAAGCTTTACAAGTGGGGTCCCGGGGCCCGACAGGTGGTCCCGGAGCGATCTTATCCTAAAGATCTAAGACTTCTTGCATAAGCTTCCTCTGCACGCGGCTTTGAAGACTCGCCGTCTTGCCACCTGAGTCGTCAGTAGCCCATGTGCTGTTGCTAACATTGGCAGGGGATGTCCCGTATATCTGTCTCTGTCACCGTAAGCTACCCACTTGGTGGAGTGGGATAGTCCTGCTGCGATGCGATTGGTCGTAGCGGTACCTAACATTAGGCGTGCGTCGCGTAATGCATCTAGGAAAGCCGCGTATCTTGAAATCTTGATGGGGACAAGGCGCACCACCCTCTTAACTTCCGAACTCTCTGCGCAGGGCAAGTGGACTGAACATGTGGCTACCGGGGAGCTCACCGCTGTGGAGGAGGCCAGGTCCTGCCTTATGGGACACGTGGCAGCTCGGGAGCTCACCTTCGCGGGGGAGGACGGGTCCCATCCGAAGAGACGCGTGGCAACATCGGACCCTGCCCATATGGGAGGTGGCCCGTCCGATATCTTGGTCCACGTGGCAGCTCCAGAGCCCTGTCTCACGGGGAGGAGAGATCCTTACCTGCTGGACTCGTGGTTGCCTGGGAACTCATCTCCAAGGGGGAGCTGAGCTTCTCCTTCGTGGATTCTTGCGGGTACCCTGGACCACCCATCTGGGGCAGAACGGTCCGGGTCTCCTGAACACGTGGCGCCCTTAGACCCTGCCCCTGTTGGGAGGCGGGGCACCTAGGCGGCTCTAGCTTGTGCGCGAGGGTAGCCGATATGACGGGTACCAACACCAGCCAATGACAAGCCCCCCTTGCTTTGGAGTCTGTCATGGCATTAGATGTCGTACCTCTCACCAAGATCCCGCCACCGATGACGACTCCGCGTAGGTGTAGCACCACACATCATGGTGCTCCACAATCGCTCTCCCATCGGAAGACACCAATGAATTCGACGATGCCTGCACATCGTCAGACTCCGATTGGCCTTAAGTTAGTCAGACCCGTCTTTTTCCAGAAAAAGACGAGTCTCTCCCAAAGATGTAGCCTGGCGAGGAGTTCATGTACACTCTAAAGACTAAGGACAGTGACGTATTGAGCCACCACTACAAGTCACCTACACGTACCTCGCCTGAGTGTGTGGGAGACCGCCTCATTATCCATGGGGTGCGCAAGCCTGAAGGAGGCTATGCAAAAGGCTTTTTCAAGCAAATGGATAATGTGGTGATGGAGGAATTGACGGGCTCATCACTCTCCAAGATCAGGCATCACCTCTCGCCACCTGCCATCAAAGGGCCACCTGGCCAATTTGAGGACAGCAACGGGAAATCTCCTCGTGTGGCACAACTTTCTAAGGACTTAGCTTCTCTCCGTTTGGAGAACAAGAAGCTATCAGACTTAGTGGCTGAAGGGCGCATTGAGAGGGCGGAACTGAAGGATGAACTCATATCCCTCAAGGAGGAGATTGATGGTGTTCACCGTGGCATGGGCGTGAAGCTACGGCGCATATTGAGTGACATGCGTGAACATTCTATTAGGAAGCCCGACATCTACAACACTCTACAATTTAGATGTCCCGACCGCATAGGATGCTTACTAGCTTAGTTTAGTTTTATTACAAATTTTTATTTCATTAAATTTAGATTAAATAATGTAAGCATCCCCATATTTTGAGTTCAATTAAGTGAACTTACCTGTTCATCTAACCCGGTAAAGTTCTCCCTTTAGTTTATTTGTGTTGAATAAAGAATTCAGGGAACAAGTGTGGGGGAGTAACCCAAATTCGCGAAATCCCGACGTGAAAAAATAGTGCTGCATCCCGAAACATGTCGCAACCGAACATACGACTCGACACGTCGAAACGGAGTAGCAGAAAGGCCAGAAGGGGGTCGGCCGCACCCCCTGGTTGGCCGACCTGTTGTGGGCCCCACACGGCCCCGTTTCGCTCCACAAATTTGGTTTGGATCTCTTACCCCTGAATATGTATGCTACGTTACTATTTGAGTTGATTTATTATTTAATACTGAATATGTGCAATCAGTTCAACTCAACAGTTAAAATTTAAAAACTTGGTAGTCAAAATTTGCTTGAGCTGAAAATTTGAATACTTTATATTTCGATTTACTACCTTGTTTATGATTCCTACAAGCAAAATAGGAGAAACACGTCATATTAGTATTTGACTAGTATGATATGGTAAATGAGTTATTCGAGGACATATCTATTTGCTTGAAATTGATTTTGATGTTTGCACAATTTGGAGTCTTGAACTTTGCATGATTCTCTCATTGGACATTTAAATATCCACGAAAGCCATATAATACAAATACCACATGCATATACCACTTTGCCTTTCATTGAACTTTGTCAAACTCATGACCCAATTGAGTGACATGTGTGAACTTTTGACTTAGAAATTTTTGTGCACCTTATTCATGCAAAACTTCTCACGTTGAGAGTTTGCATTCACCATTCATCCATCCAATAAAGAAACTCCATACATTTTGGTCATCAAAATATCTCTAAAAAAGGAGTAGAAGACATGGCTACGGAATTCAAAAAAAAAAGAGTAGCCATGTTTCATCCTTAAAGAGAGAAAACCATGGAGTCCACATATATCCATTCCATTCATATGCACAAGGGTTTTCTTTGTCAATTTGTTTGTTGTATAAGTCTCTCATAGGATCACGCATTTGCCTTAGTAAAATATGAATTTCAATGTGTGCCACATTTATCACTACCAAGTTCCAAATATATCCATATTTAGTATAGGGACAAAATTGTCACAACATGCCAAGGTGAGGATGAATACACTTTGAGAGACTTGAAGAGATTCCAATTGAGAGATAAGGGCAATTGTTTCTTTGACTTTCCGAATATAGCAAATCGTCAGATCATTTTGGCAGAGGGAGATCCAAGAGAACTACATTCTAACCATTCCACTCTTCAAACACCCAAAATTGATGTGGTAGCCACATTCCACAAAGGGAATTCATGAATTGAGGTATGAGTTGAAATATCTAGTATTCTCTTTTTCTAACTTATAGCAAATTTATGACAACACCTTAGTTATTTTTCTTGCCTTCACTCGAGGATGAGCAAAGGACTTAGTGTGGGGGAGTTTGTTGATGGTCCTTAAGTGCTGTATTTAGATCATCAATTCACCTCATAATGTGCACAAAAGAGAAACACAACATAGTGGTAGGGTTAAATAAACTAACCAATTCCACAAGTGTTGGTGTTTATTTGTATGCAAGAGAATTTAGACCCAAAATACTAAGACATGAGGGGAGTAACCCATAAAATTGGATTTCGACGAATTAGGCGATGCCACATGTCATCACATGGATCAAATGGCCCACAATTCTAAGGCCATCCAATGGTGTAGCATCCATATTGGCCAATGGGACCCACTTGGAAGTCACCCCGAGGAAGCACACAAGAAATAGTTAACTTTTCTGTTCGACCAACTAGGGGGTTCGGCCGAACCCTTCCTGGCGCCAAACTCGGTCAGCTTCCACATGTCGAATCCCTGTGATGCCCTGACCATTATGAAGACTGATTCACACACATTTCGTGGTAGAAACCGATCCTTCTTCCCCTATAAATAGAACCCCACACCTCACTTCACACACACACACACACACACACACCAAAAGTTGAGAATAGAATACCACTCCAAAGGTTTAGAGTAGTTCTAGAGGCTGCCAAGTAGAAGGAGAGTGCGGTGAAGAGTTTAGGAGAAGCAGGCTTGGGATTGTCAAGTCCCTCTTCTACACTTGTACCTCTACAAAGGTGTTATTCAAATCAAGTAAGACTTTGTGAATTTAATTCAAGTTTGATTCTCAATTCAGAGTAGTTTGCACAAGTAGTTACTTGTGGGTTCATTACTTTAATTCATTAGAGGCTCTAGTTGTATCTCTGTGTTCAAAACAACTAGAGTTGTGATTTAGAACGTAAGAGTGGATCTTAGGTTAGAAATCACCAGTGAATATCTCGTAGACCCACAGATTGAAGAGGTAGGCAGCAGGTGGTGACAACCCTATTTGCCCTTAGTAATCCTCCATGTTCGGCTATGCCATAGGCTCTTGGCGGGAGTCGTCCTAGTGTTGCTAGGGGTAAACCCGTGCCCGAAGCAAGTAGCTACTGCAAATTCCTTTGAATTAGAATCAATACTTTGAATTCCTCTCTCTTCCTTGCCTACAAAACAAATTTGTGTCCTTGGGTGAATTAGTTCGTAAGATTAGCACACACGTTCTTTGGATTCGATACCCTTGGGAATACTCTCTTAAGGGGAAGTGCTACACGACAGTTTCTGTGCGCTTGCGGATTTTTAACTGTGATGTAAGAAATGTCAACAACCACCAACAACGCTGGAGTAGTGGCGCAATTATGTCGACCATCTAGTCGCCAACGCAACCAAATTTAACTATCTGCCACAGCCTGGATCTAGACCGGTGCCAACCCACAATGGGACCCTGTCAAGACGACTCAGTACTGTTCAATCACAGAGGAGACATGCGTCATCACACCACGTGATGTCACAAAACTCCTTCGATGGCCCGTCATACCTCCATAGTGTCGAGGCTACCGATGGGAGACCTCAGGGTGGAGCTCAACCGTTGTTACGCGGAACAAGATGGTCGAGTTGCCATCGAGTGTAGTCATGAGAGGAAACGTGTCCATGAAGATCCTATCCTTTAGGAGTTGGAGGTTGTCGGTGCTTGGATCCAGCAGATCTCCCGACACTACCTTTGGTAGATCGAGGAGTTGTGGTTTGGTAATGGGCGCACAAAGATTCAAGAAGGTGAATGGCAAGATTACACATAGATTTATGTGGTTCGGGCTGCCTGAGCATAATACCCTACTCCACGGGGTGTGTTGGTGATGTATTAAGAGTGTGAGTCAAGAAGAAGCTCCAGAAGAAGAAGCTTGTCTAGCTCAGGGAGTTCAGTAGTGGTCTGGAACCGTCCCTTGTGTATCGTCGACCGGTCCTTTTATAGTACAAGGACTGGCCGTTACATCGTTAGCCTGGCCCGACAGGTGGCCCCGGGGGTTACACATGCTTGATACACAATAAATGGGGTTAATTATCCTTAATAGCCTGGTAACAGGCCTTAACAGTGCTATTATCAGTATTAAGGGCCATCCGATCGTGTGTCATTAATATGGTATTAATGACACTTAATCGGGTCTTGAAGTCTTTGATTGCTCCTTGAAGGTCTGGAGCTGTTAGGGGGGTCCACCAGCCTGATTGTTGAAGTTGAAGGTCCAGCGGTCGCCATGTGGCAGCACCGGAGCTTACCATCGTGGACGAGTAGGTCCGGTGCAACTGAACACGTGTCAGTACTGGAGCTTCCCTCGGTCTAGGGTTAGGTCCGGGGGTGCCATACTGGTATTCCGACCGGAGCTTCCCATGTGTGGGTGATAGCTCCAGTCTTATGATACACATGGCGGCCCTGGGACTAACCATGTCAGGGAAGCAAGTCCCGTTACGCCTCACATGTGGGGCCTTCGGAGGTCTTCAAATCTGGTAGATGGAGTTTCCTTGTGATCTTTGCAATCCCAAGGGGTATCCGGTATGGAGGATACCAACAGTGGCCCCCTAGTCTCACCTCCGGGAGAGACCTTTTGGATGAAGTCATTTCGCCGGAGGTGGGTCCATTCTTTGGTTTCTGAGCCGTGTCTTCAAGGGTCTTTGGTCGTGCCGTTGGCGATAGTTTGCAGTTAAACTTCTGCCACATGGCGTATCTAGGAGGCGGCAGGTGAGATCTCAGCGTGAGGATCTCACGCAATTGAAGGTCGCTGGTTCCCAATACGAAAATTGAATCGGGTCCGCGCGCCTTGTCAGGCCGCCGCCTTCGGGTTTCCCGCCTTTCATGATGACAACCGTTCGCCTGGGGTAAGAACCTCGACTTGATCGTCGGGGTGGCCCCGGGCCCCCTTGTCATTGGCGGGGTGAAATTTTCGACTGGTATCGTCAGCTCCTCTGCGGTTTCCATCCGGGCATTGCAGGGGCTTACTTAAGAAGAAAAGCGTGCACTGTTTGGGGTTCTTTACGCCTTTCAATCGATCTTGTGCTCAAACCTTCCAAACTTTTGCTTGCCTTTCCTCTCTTGCCTCGCAGTGCCGCGATGGAGTTGGGTCTCCGCTAGAGCCGACTGAAGACCGATGACGATTTGATGAAGGTCCGGGCCCTCATGGGATGGTCCCCTGACTTCTTCAACCACCTGGTCCACGCCGGCAAGCTTCCGTTAGAGAAGGAACACGCCGGCGACATGGTGTACTTTTCCGCGTATGCCATGGTGGGACTGATCCCACCTTTCTCTTCTTTCTTCTTGATGCTGCTAGACTTCTATGGTCTGCAGCTGTACCACCTTGGTCCCCACTCCATTCTGCTGGTGTCAATCTTTGTCCACTTCTGCGGGATGTGGGTGGGCATTCCCCCTGCGTTGAGCTTTTCTGCACCTTCTTCACTGTCCAAACCATAGGTCGGAGCGACGAGTACCTTGGCTTCTACTATTTTGTGAAGCGCAATAAGTGCCCGTACAAGTACTTGCGGTCATTCCCTTCTGGGAAGTTGGACGACTGGAAGAAGGATTGGATTGTTATCAAGGTGGAGGAGCACGAGAAGCTGGAGCTGCTGGAAGGCCTCCCCAACATCGACACTACAGTTTGGAGTGAGCTTCGGTGTTGTCAGATGCCTTCAATCCTGCTCTGACCAGGATCCGGCTGTGCGTGGAAGGAGGGGTGACTCCCCATGAGGTGATTTGCAACTTCCTGACCAACAGGTGGGCTCCGTTGAAGAGGAGGGAGAAGTTGGCTTGGGCCCTCAACAGTATGCTGGACGAGGACCGGATCGAGACTGGTTTGAAGTCCAACATGGGGGGTGCAACTTTGGAGTTCCACCTCAAGAAGTTCCAGCACGGCATCGACATCGAGGGTGACGACTTGGCTCCGCCGGCAGCTTTCCTCCCTCTGAACATGGAGGCAAAATTCAGTTGGGAGCTCTGGCGGCCGATGTTGGTGATTGATGACCTTGGTGTCATTGAGAGGCACTCGACCACCGGGTTGGCGATCTCCGAAGCTCCGGAAGGTGGCTCCGTTCCCGCCCCTAAGCCAATAACCGAAGTCATCGGCAAGGGCAAGGAATTGGCCGAGCCCTTGAGCCGTAAGAGGAAGCATGCCGACAGAAGGTCCGCCAAGCATACTTCTCCTGCGGTGTCTCCTTCTCCCCGGAGGGGGAGGTCTACGACAGCGGCATCTACTCCAGTAGCGTCATCTTCTCGGGGTGCTAGCTCCGGCCAAGTGACTCCGGTACCAGGGCTAGCTGAGGGCTCCGGGTCTGGAGGTCCTTCTCGGTCGAGGGGGGCATCGACCAGAGCCATGCTGATAGCAGCATCAAGCTCCGGGGGACCCTCCGGGTCTACCACGCCAGTGGCGGTTGGGGCTAGTCCGGAGCGTCCGGAGAAGAGGTTCCGTGCTAATTGGTGCAGAAGCCTTCCGAGGTAATTTTTAATTTTTTTATCTCAATCAGTTGTTTTATTGTTATAACTGCATTTTGAGTTTCTTTGTCCTTCATCCACAGCGTGCCTAAGAAAAGGCCTGAAACTCTGGTCCCTGTAGCAGCGGTTGAGGCTGTGCAGGCTGAGGCTCTGGCTCTGATTCCAGCACCGCCCCAAGAGGTGGTTGAGGCTGCGGTAGCCCCAGTGCTGGCTGTCGTGGTTTTGGACGACTCATCCCCAGAAGCTCCCGTGGTAGCGCCGGACCACGGGAATGAAGATGTACCAGCAGTTCCAGCCTTGGAGGTTGAAGCTCCGGGCTTGGATGCTGAGATGTTGGACGCTTCGGCCGCAGAGCCGGAGGAAGTTGCGATTCTGGCCCTAGAGTCGGATGTTGTTGAAGCCCCGGCAGTCAAGTCGGTGGTTGATGAGGTCCCGGCAGTGGAGCCGGGTGTTGATGAAGCTCCGACACTTGAGCCGGTCGTCGAGGAAGCTCTGATGGCAGAGCCGGTTGCTGCAGAAGTTCCGGCTGTGGAGCCGGTCGTTGAAGAGGTTCTGACGTCCGAGCCAGTTGCTGCGGAGGTGTCGGCGCCTGAGCCTTTGGTGGTCGAAGCACCAGCGCTGGAGCCCATTATGGTTGAAGTGCCAGCACCTAAGCCAGAGGCAGAGGAGGCACCTGCATCGGATCCAGAAGTGGCTTCTGCTCTGACCGTACCTTCAACACCCGCTCCAGAAGCGGTGATCCCGGAGGTGCCCTCTGCTGAGCAAGGGTGCCATGATGAAGCTGCTGGCCCCCCGCCGGATGGGTCAGTTGTTGATGACCTGGCGGCTGGGCCTTCGGAACCAATTCCGGAGGTTGGAACTTCGGCTGCAGGTACTTCCTCGACGGCAGCCGAGGCTATCCCGGAGGACGACCCCAGTGCCGTGGAAGCTCAAGGGACCGCTCTCGTAGAGTGGGACCCAATTTTTGTTGCATAAGATCCGCTGGAGCCAGCGGAGAGGACCCCAGCAGGTCCGGAACCGATCCCCCTATCGTTGTCTATCGACAACGCCTGATCCAGTCTTCGCCAAGTCCAGCAGGACTTCTACCATGACAGCAAGGCCCTCGAGGAGGAGCGCGAAACCCTTAGGAGGTGGCGCAACCGACTCCATTTTGAGACCAAGCTGGCGCAATCGAGGCTGGTTGATGACAAGGAGTGGGTGCAAAGGGAGAAAGTCCGCCTGGAGTACTGGGGTAAGTTTTTGGATGAGAGGGAAAGCATCACGCGGACCCTCGACAACCAATCCCAAGCCATCTATGAGCAGGCCAAGGCTGCAAATAGCGCAGCTAATGAGCACCAGGAAAGGCTCTCCGCCATCCATGATAGTATTGTCAAGCGTCGGGAAGCTCTTGAAGCACAGGAAAGACGGCTCGAAGATGAAGAGCAGAAATTCCTGGAGCTACGAGACGACCTCGTAAAGAGGGAGGAAGAGCTTATCCAAAAGACAGCTCTAGCTGACAAGAGCCTCGAAGAACACACCAAGAAATTGGAGGAGCATTGCAAGGAGGAGGAGAAGAAGGCCTGGGAGTGAGGGCAAGAACTCTACAAGCAAGAGAATGCCATCACCGCCCGGGAGAAGAAAGTACGGGGCCAAGAGAAAGATCTGGTCAACCGCCAGAATGAGATCCACCTACGGGAGGAAGAGCTCAGCAAGCTTGAAAGGCGAGCTGCTCAAACGATTCAGCGGAATGCCAAAGAGGTGGAGTGTCTTGCTCGGGAGAGCTCGGAGCTGGCGGCGGCCAAAAGATCCTTGGCGGAGATGCGTGGTGCAAGGGTTGCGGAGTCCCAACAAGTTTGGGACTTCCTGGGCAAGGCCAATGACGCGCTGACGCCAATGGGCTTCAGTCCCGTGCGTCCGGATGATCCAGAGCTGGAGGAGGACCAGGCGTTGGAGGCACTGAGTTCAGTAGGCAACAAGCTCTCCAAGATGGGTGATGTCATCATGGACCAGCTGGAAATAGAGGGTCAGTCCCTCGCGAAGAACGTCGCAGAGTTTGTGCTGATGTGCTACATCAGTCGGGACCCTCAATTCCCTCTGGACCCGGTGCTTGAAGGCCCCATCGAAGGAGAGGCTGAAGCCACTCGAGCCAACTTGTCGGAGGTGGCCCAGAAGGAGGCCCAGTTCTTCCATAGGGTCTAGGACCATCTCTCTGTAGCTCCCACTTGTATTCTCTCTTCTTCTCCAATTTTGTAATCTCTTGTCTCCAGATGAATGAAATCCAAATTTTTGTGAATTCGAATTTCATTTTTTGTCTTCAACGCCACCTATTTCTCACTTGGCCCCTTGGTAGGTGTACACAATTTGATTGTGAACATGTACCAAGAGGATGTAACGGTTGTTGATGACTTGCGTGCTTCGAACTTGTAGAATGTAGGTCTGAAGTCTTCGATAGTGTAGGCCCTCTGAGGCTGTCGGAGCTTAGTGGCTCCAGTATTGACCATCGCCGGAGCTTAGTAGCTCCGGCAGTAGTCTCCATCAACGTGTAAAGCATCGATTGCTAGTCCTCTGGGGTGTCAGAGCTTGGCAGCTCCAACAGTGACCTCTGTCAACACATGTTGTGTCAACGTCAGACTCTACTTTAGAGTCTTTCCACAATCTTCACGTTGACGGCTTGCCTCCAAGCTTTACTGGAACTGAGTAGCTCCAGAGATGCTCGATGTTTGGATCCAGCAGATCTCCCGACACTACCTTTGGTAGATCGAGGAGTTGTGGTTTGGTAATGGGCGCGCAGTGATTCAAGAAGGTGAATGGCAAGAGTACACAGAGATTTACGTGGTTCGGGCCACCTGAGCGTAATACCCTACTCCACGGGTTGTGTTGGTGATGTATTAAGAGTGTGAGTCTAGAAGAAGCTCCAGAAGAAGAAGCTTGTCTAGCTCAGGGAGTTCAGTAGTGGTTTGGAACCGTCCCTTGTGTATCGTTGACCAGTCCTTTTATAGTACAAGGACTGGCTGTTACATCATTAGCCTAGCCCGACAGGTGGCCTCGGCGGTTACACATGCTTGATACACAATAAATGGGGTTAATTATCCTTAATAGCCTGGTAACGGGCCTTAACAGTGCCATTACCAGTATTAAGGGCCATCCGATCATGTGTCATTAATATGGTATTAATGACAATTAATCGGGTCTTGAAGTCTTTGATTGCTCCTTGAAGGTCCGGAGCTGTTAGGGGGTCCACCAGCCTGATTGTTGAAGTTGAAGGTCTGGCGGTCGTCACGTGGCAGCACTGGAGCTTACTGTCGTGGACGAGTAGGTCTGGTGCAACTGGACACGTGTCAGTACCGGAGCTTCCCTCGGTCTGGGGTTAGGTCCGGGGGTGCCATACTGGTATTCCGACCGGAGCTTCCCATGTGTGGGTGATAGCTCCGGTCTTATGATACACGTGACGGCCCTGGGACTAACCATGTCGGGGAAGCAGGTCCGGTTATGCCTGACATGTGGGGCCTTCGGAGGTCTTCAAATCTGGTAGATGGAGTTTCCTTGTGATCTTTGCAATCACAAGGGGTATCCGGTATGGAGGGTGCTGACAGAGGTGTTTGTTCGGCGCTTGCGCCACATCTTCGTATGGTGGAGTGGCCACCCAAGTTCCGATCTCATTTGCTGGAGATTTACGATGGGACTGTCAACCCCATCGAGTTCCTGCAGATCTACTCCACCGCCATCCTTGCTGCTGGAGGGAATGAGGCTGTCATGGACAATAACTTCCTAGTAGTCTTGATCGGAACTGCTCGGTCATGGTTAATGATCTTACCCCCGGACTCATTCTATAGTTGGGGAGAGCTGTGCCGCCAATTCACTACCGACTTCGGGAGTTCCTATACTCGCCCTGGCACATAGCTGGACCTCTTTGCCGTACGGCAAAATTTGGGAGAGTCACTGTTCTCGTTCATCCAGCGGTTCTCCCAGGTTTTAAACACAATACCTACTATTTCAAACAGCTCTGTTGTTGTTGCCTTGCAACAAGGCGTGAGGGATAAGAAGATGCTAGAGAAGCTGTCCATGAAAGACATCCATGATGTCACAGAGCTCTTCAGTCTGGCAGACAAATGTGCTAGAGCTGCTGAGGGGCGCGAGAGGCACTCCAGACCAGTCACGGAGGCAGGTGTGCCATCTGCTTCCAAGGCGGGAACCACTACCCAAGGCACTGGAAAGAAGAAAAACAAGAAGACAAGTTGCAAAAACAAGCCACCTACTTCTGTAGCCGCGGTGGCTCTAGGTGGCCGGGGGCCACACCTCGACAAGCGACCACGACCATTGTCAGATGGCCGCGATGAAAACAAGTGGTGCTCGATACACAACACATCGGGTCACAGCCTCGAGGACTGCTGTGAAGTAAAGAAGCTGGCAGAACGTGTTCAGCAGAAGCACCAAGAAGATCCACCCTTCCACCAGCGGGAGGGTAAACAGAAGGTCGACTCGTAAGCTCCGAAGCAGGAGTTCGGCTTTCAATATGCGAAGAAGGCATTGAAAGCAGTCTACAACAATGTCGACGACTCTGAAACCAACTTCGACAACGAGGAAAGGAGGACTCTCCATATGATGTATTGAAGGTTGTGGGACATTACTTCCTGGCGCGTAGTGAAAACTTTGCATCAGGAGGTAGTTGCTATAGCTCCCATCGTCAAGGTGGAGCCACATCGGAAGTGGATGGACACTTCGATCACCTTCAATGCCTTTGGTTGCCCCAAGAACATGACGGGAGCTGGACAGCTTCCGCTGATAGTCTCCCCGACTATCAACAACCTGCAACTCTTCCACGTTCTGGTTGATGGTGGGGCGTCACTCAACCTCATCAGCTTCACTGCTTTCAAGAAGCTGCAAGTCCCCATGACGGACCTTAAGCCCTCGTGCCCATTCTTTGGATTGGGTCCGAGAGCTATCACTCTGCTCGGTTGTGTCTCTCTCCTGATAACATTCGGGATGCATGAGAACTACCGTTCAGAGAAACTGATCTTCGACGTGGCAGAGATTAGTCTTCCCTTCAACGCCATCCTCAGTAGACCGGCTCTGTACCGGTTCATGGCAGTAGCCCACTATGGCTGTCTAGTGTTGATGATGACGACACCTATAGGCGTCCTTAGGATCTGAGGAGACCGTACTACAGGTGTCACTGCATTGGATAATCTACATGCGCTCGCTACTGCACAAGAAGCTAATGCGAACAAGAACATCTGGCTCAACAACCTCTGAGCATGCGTCATCACATCTCAACATTTGCACCCTGTATGCATCCAAGTGACGACTATGATGATTCTCTCAAAGTCGTCCAAATTAGTTCTGAAGCTACTTATACCACTCACATTGCAGGAGGTTTGGTTGACAAATAGGAACTCACGCCCATCACCTTCCTCCGAGCAAATGTCGACGTGTTTGCATGGCAATCATCACAAATTCTTGGGATCCCCAGGGAGATGATTGAGCACCATATGAAGATCTACCCCGATGCACGACCGATTCAACAGAAGCCCCAAAAAGTCCATCAAGCGGCAAAACTTCATCCGTGAAGAAATCAAGAAGTTGCTCGATGCTAGATTCACCGAAAGGTTCATCATCCATGATGGCTAGCCAACCTAGTCATCGTCCCCAAGGCCGGTGGGAAGCTTCAGAGTGCATCGACTATACCACTCTTAATAAGGCATGTCCGAAAGACCCTTTTCCACTTCCAAGAACAGATCAAATAGTGGATTCTACTTTTGGCTGTGAATTATTATGCTTCCTTGATGCGTATTTTGGTTTTCATCAAAGTCCAATGGCTAAGGAAGATGAAGAACATACAACCTTATTGCAGTAGATGGTCTATATGGTTATACTTCCATGCCTTATGGTCTCAAGAATGCTCTCTCAACTTTTGTGCGAGCAATGCAAAGTGTTTGGGGAGCTTATCCGGGATCTTGTGGATGTGTATGTTGATGAAATTGTTGTCAAAGTCAAGACCAGAGTCTCTTTACTAGATAACTTTCACTCAGTCTTTGACAAGCTACACATGATGCGCACGAAGCTGAATCCCGACAAGTGTGTCTTCGGGGTTTCCTCTTGGAAGCTTCTTGGATTTCTGGTAACGTGCCGAGGAATTGAAGCAAATTTGGAGAAGATAAAATCTATTGAAGCAATGTGGCCTCTTGCTCTTATCAAGGATATCCAGAAGCTTACGGGGTGTCTGGCCTCACTCAGCGGGTTTATCTCTAGACTGGCTAAGCGGGCTCTTCCCTTCTTCAAGCTCCCGCGGAAGTCTGGGCCTTTCAACTAGTTCGAGGAAGAAGACAAGGCATTCCGGGAGCTAAAGTAGTCTCTCACAATACTGGCAATCATGGTAGCTCTTGAACCAGGTGAGCCTTTACTGCTTTACATTACTGCAATGACAGAAGTTGGCAGCATGGTCCTGGTCGCAGAGAGGCCAGAAGCATCTCCAAATTCCTCTACTCAAAGGCTCGGAGCCCTCTGGGAGGGTCCAGAGCCACCTTGAGGAAGCAACAATCAAGGCAAGTCTGGGTCTTATATCCCAAACATTGAAGAAGGTCGGGGGCCTCGAGACCTTCCTCTACAAGAAGACACGTGGGACTCCTCTGAAAGGGTCTCGACTACAAATGAAGAAGACCTGGACCCTCCGAGAGGGTCCACGTTGATGGAGAGGATGGATCGGACCATTCTGGGAGGATCCGGACTGTCCAACAACCTGTCTACTTCATCAACGAGGTCCTCCATGATGCCAAGACAAGATATCTTGAAGTATATAAGTTGCTATATGCAGTTCTTATCGCGTCAAGGAAGCTGCACCATTATTTTTAAGCTCACAAGATATTAGTGGTAGCCTCTTATCCACTGCGGTCTATTGTTGATGGCTGTTATATACCAATTTCACCCGTCAATATAACTCAATTATGTGAAGGAATTGTCATTTCTTGCACACATCACCTTTCTATTTAACCTATTTCCACTTATCCTTGGAGAAATAGTGCATGCAGGGAACTATTGCAGGAAATAAGGTAAAAGAGGGGGAGCAATCCTATAAAATATCATCCCAGCCAATCAAGCATCAACATGTGGCACCACATGGATCAAATGTCCCACAAATAGAAGTATTAGAGGCCATCCAACAGTGTACACCCTATATCAGTCAATGGGACCCACCTGGAAACCACCTAGAGAAAGCACAAACTGTTTGGAGCCAAGACGACGTCGACCGACCTGGTGGTTCGGCCGACCCCTTCCTGGCACCAAACTCGGTCAGCTTCCACGTGTTGGCTCCTCCCGGCTTGAAAAAGTCCATGGTGACTGATTCGCGCGCTTTTGGTGACGGGAATCGACCCTTCTCCACCTATAAATAGGACCCCCTAACCTCACTTCACACACACATCACTTGAGTATTCATTCTATTGTATCCACTATTGTCTATAGGTTTAGAGAAGTTTAGGCTGTAGAGAGGAGAGCCTCTAGTCCATAGTCCAAGTAAGAGAGGAGTAGAAGGAGTATCTTCCCAATTCCTGATTGGGAAAGGTATGGCTCTCATATTCCTATTTGTATTTGTGACTTTTCTCTTAATAAAGATGTTATCTTTAGTGTTCTATTGTTCATATACTTGGATGAAGCGTTTCTTGTTTGATTGTGGATTTCATATATCTGGTAGGAGTAGTATTTATGATTATGCTAAACCATTCTTGTTATATCATCATAAACACTACAAACCCCCACTATAGTCTAGTTAGCTATGACATGATTATGTTCATGTGAATCACTTATGCTATGTATTAACATTGGTTCAATGATGATTTGGTTCATTGCCTTAGGATAAATTGTGTCTAGGCTCTTAAGATAATTACTTAATATGCTAGCATGGTGCTAGGATAGATAAGTAGCATTGAATGTCTCATAGACCCACAGATTGAAGACATAGGCAGTAGGTGGTGACAACCCTATCTGTCCTTTGTAATCCTCCACGTTCGGCTATGCCACAGGCTCTTGGCGGGAGTCATCCTAGTGTTGCTAGGGGTAAACCCGTGCCAGATGTGTTAATCAACTTAGCATGAGCATTCATAATTAATATGATTATTAGTAACTAACTTAGGATATGTATGTGTATATTAGAAGAGTAGTAGGAGTATTTACCTAACTCTTAGCCTAGTCCCTCTTTGCCTCATTTACCACCTTAAGATAGAATACTCTTGTGTGTGTCACACTACTTCCAAACTATCATTTACCCATCCTTGCTAGAATCGTACCTAGACCAATCTATCCTCTCCATTTGATGATTGCTTTGCTTCCATCTAGCCTTCCTTTGGGAGAATATAAATGACACCTTTGGAATACTCTTTTGAGGGGAAATGCTATATCGATAGTTTCCGTGCTACTTTCACTTGTGATACTTAAGAATATCAACAAGCATTTCTGGCACCGTTGCTGGGGAATGCAGCCGAAGTATTGCATCATTGAGTGAATAATATAGGACCCTGTGTAGGTTTTAGTAGGATAACCCTTTTCTGTTTTCGCATTTTATGTGAAAATAGGGTATTGTATATTTAGTTTCTGCTTGCCGAAAAACTTTGTTGAAGATCCTGAATCCCTTCTGAGAGATTGACCTCATGTCGTTACTCCTCAGAAGCTTCGTGCGACAAAGCAAGCCAGCGTAACTGCACCAAAAACCGAAACGCCAATGGCCCAGAAGACCCTTCATGAGTTTTCGGCTCCCTCTGCTAACAATGTGCCTATTGGACCCACTGTTAACTCAGGAGACATGAACATCGAAATCAAGACTGGCCTGATCACTATGGTGCAAGCCAACCCATTTTGTGGGAAGGCTAACGAGGATGCAAGTGCTCACCTGCGATAGTTCCTTGAGATCTGCAGCACTTTTAAGATCAAGGACATATCTCCTGATGTTGTTTGTCTTAGGTTGTTTCCGTTCTATCTTCTTGGGAGAGCGAAATAGTGGTTCTACACGAACCGAAGTGCTGTAGACACTTGGGAGAAGTGTTCTACGACATTCCTCGCCAAGTTCTTTCTATTAGGCAAGACTAATGACCTACGTGGAATGATTTCCAGCTTCTAGCAAGATGCTGAGGAGTCTATTTTCAAGGCTTGGGAAAGGCTGCAGGAGTATATCCTGGCCTGTTCCCACCATGGAATAGATGACTGGCTAATTATCCAAAACTTCTACAACAGGTTGATCCCTTCCGCCCATGACCATGTTGATGCTATTGCTGGAGGTTCCTTCTTCTCATTGATGGTGCCCAAAGCCAAAGATTTGATTGAGAAGATGGTGTCAAACATGGGTTGGAGCTACGAGCGTATCCATACCCGCTAGTGAGGCATGCACACCTTGAAGGAGGTGGACATGATCGCTGCCAAATTGGATCTCCTAACGAAGAAGATAGATAGACAAACCAATGGTGAGGTGTGTGATAATGTCTATGCCCTAGACTCTCACATCACATGTGAAGTCTGTGACAACACGGGCCATTTGGGCAATGACTGCCCAGAAACCCGTGAGGATGTCCTATACGTAACCAGTAATGGGAACAACAATGGCTATCATCCCAGAGGTCAAGGGTGGGGCCAACCACGCCCATTCATTCAAGGAGGGTACAACAATGGAAATCAACCCAACTTGAGAGAGCTTGCCATTAGCCAGCTGAAGATCAATGATGCTCTATCCAAGAAAATATCAGCTAATGACAAGACCCTAGAGAGCATTAATGCCAAGATTGAAGGACTATCCTCAGCTCAATTGGCAGCTGTTGTTACACCAACAAAGAATGGCAAGATGCCAGCACAGCCCAAACCTCTTGTGGAAAGTGCCAATATGGTTTCTCAACGGGAAGGCAACTGGCTGAAGTACCCTGATGTCCAACAATATCTTTCTCAATTGGGGCTCACTACATTGACAAGGCATTTTGTGACCTTGGATCAAGTGTGAGTGTGATGCCCAAGGTGGCCTTCGACCAACTCAACTTCACGAAGCTTACTCCAGCACCAATGCAGCACCAACTAGTCAATTCTTTAGTCTGTTATTCGGTGGGTATTGCTGAAGATGTTCCGGTGAAAATCCGGAATTGCTTCATACATGTGGATTCATGGTGCTCGACATGGAGGTCGAGAAGGATACACCGCTCATCCTTGGGCGACCATTCCTTAGCACCGAGAAGGCTCGCATAGATGTAGAAGCTGGAGAAATCCACTTCCATATCAATGGAAGGAGGAGAAGTTTAACTTTCGCCCAAAGTTGGAGCAATGCTCCATGATCCGAATTGGGGCGATTGTTAAGCACATTCAAGAGGTCAAAATCACACCTCGATGTGGAGTCGCTCATTGCATTCATGAGGAAATTGATCTATGCAAAGAACCCATCTTATCGTCCATGTCGACACCTCAAGAAGACGGAAAAGTCCGGGCCTCCTCAAAGGCCCAAGTCCACCAAGCCGCAAAAGAAGGGATGGCAGAAGAAGCAAGATAAGCCGTCCGAGCCCATCCCTCCAGGCCCGGATGTCAAGAAATGAAGAAGGAAGAATGGCCATCTCAATTATGTGAAGTACTTGTCATTTCTTGCACACATCACCTTTCTATTTAACCTATTTCCACTTGTCCTTGGAGAAATAGTGCATGCAGGGAACTATTGTAGGAAATAAGGTAAAAGAGGGGGATCATTCCTATAAATGTGAGACCTATGTGTGTTGAATACATTGACTATTACGATAAAAGTTTTGAATATTGCCAAAACACCCTTTTAATTAAGGTCTGACTCTAGGTCTGAGCTCTGACAAGGTCCGACGATAGGTTCGACATATTTTGGGTAGCTCCAGCAAGGTCCGACAATAGGTCCGACTTGTTTTGGGTAACTCTGGCTAGGTCCGATGTAAGGTTCGACAAAGTTTGGCTAGGTCTGCCGCAAGGTACGGTTAGCTTTGGCTAGGTCCGATGCAAGGTCCGGTTAGCTCTAGCTAGGTCCGACGAAAGGTCTGGTTAGCTCTGGCAAGGTCCGACGCAAAGTCCAGTTAGCTTCGGTAAGGTCCAGTGCAAGATCACAGTGGTTCTGCTTTTAGCTTGCTTTATTTTAAACTTTCTTTACACTTATGGGAAGTTTTCTTAGTATTTTTTCTACTAAGTTTTTGAAGTGTTATGGCTATTTATGATGGTTAATGTTTTGATATGGTTTGAACCATGGTTATATGAGGTGCTCATGTAATGTGTTGTGGCTTTTGAACTAACGAGAGTCAAGTCGAGGACTTGGGCTCGCAAAGAATGGTTGTTTATTCATGTGCAGGTGTTGCTTGAGGTCAAGACATGGTTGGTGATGAAATCCATTGAACTAGTCTTAGGGAGAAGATGAGGTTCAACAACCAAGTTCGGAAGGAATTGTTGTTGAGTTGATCGAGAGGTCACACAACATATTTGGGTCAAGAACAATGCATATGAAGGGTATCATGAACATTGTTGGAAGGAGTTTGCACATGTGCAAGGAGTGCATGGGCGTGGTTACATTGTTCCAAGGTATGATGAAGAGAAGTGGGCGTGAAGATGTGGCCGAAAAGGTCCAACCGGCTGGATTATGTACACAGGTTGCGACTGAGTTGGTTTTGACTCAAATATGGAAAGATTTGAGTTGGTTATGATAGGATTTCATGTGGGTCATGAATTTGAGTTGTTTTAGGAATGTGGTATACATTCCTAAGTGTTTGGAAGTCTTTATATTGCTTCTATTTGCGTATAGAAGAGTCTTGAGAAGTTATGGAAAGTTTCAATTGAAACTGAGTAGGATTAGAGTTCTAGTTTGGATTGGGTTGGCCTTAGGGCTGGTTATATAAGCAAGGGTGGCCAGAACTCGTGGAAGAAGACTTTGGGCTGTTCCTCTTTTGTTTTGATCAATAAAATTCGTTGTTTGAAGGAGCTTTTGTGCCTTCTTCGTCCGACTTGTTTCAAAAAAGTTTTTCTCGTCGAGTTTCTGTATAGCACTACGTTGCTTTGGTGTTTTTATCATAACTCGAGTTTTACAGATCCAGTTGACGTGATTTGGTTTATCTTCACAACTTGATTATCTATCATTTGTCAAAATTTCAGGGCCATTGGATTTGTGTTTTCTGATCTTCACGAGTTTCTTTGCAGCATTGCAGATCTATTTTTACTCGGGTAGAACAGATTGACCTTTGTTTGATCTTTCGATCATAACTTGAGTTTTTCTAAACGGTTTTCCATGATTATTATTGTCATGTCTTTGTTACTTTATTATCTATATTACCTACCACTTTTTTCACAATTGAACATGTTTAGATCAATTGCACATGCGGTTTCTTAGCAGATTGATTTTCTGCTGAGGGGTTTTTGTTGCTTCTGCTAAAAAAGTTTTAGTCTACCAGTCACCCCCCTTTGGTAGCTTTTCATGTGCTCCTCAATCCTACAATTAGTATCAGAGCCACGGTTCTCTAATATTTGTAATTTACATGTGTTTTGACTAATCATCATGGAGAAATACTCCGCAAAACCTTGTGTGTTCAGTGGCATTGATTTCCAGGTTTGGAAGGCACGTATGGAGGCTTTCATCTAGGTGCAAGGCTTCACAATATGGGAAAAGGTGTACAAGCCTTACAACGTGCTGTCAAACGATCAAGTTACAGCTACAAACATGAGAGATGTTGACAACAACAACAAGACTCAGAACTTGATCATATAAGGATTAACTCAAAGCGACTTCGACCGTGTTGCACACCTCCGATCTGCGTACGACGTGTGGAAAGAACTTTGTGACTACCACGATGGATCCAACATGATCAAGGAGGTAAGGCAAGATATGTTCAAGAAAGAATATATGCACTTTGAAATGCAACCAGATGAGTCCATTGACGATCTCTTTGCTCGCTTTAATAAAATTCTCAGCAACTTGCATAGTGTTACTGTTAATTTTTTAGATGTCAAGAATTCTAGGCAATTACTAAGTGCATTAGACATGTCAATTTTGGAGATGAAAGTTACATCTATTCGTGAATCTACTGTCATGAGCACACTTACTTTAGATGTTCTATATTCTAAATTGAAAACTCATGGAATTGACATAATCTCACAAAAGAACCCCAACAAGTCTCTTGCATTTTTTTCTCAACGTGACAAGCCAGCTCTAGCCAATCTTCATCATGTGGTACACTTGCTTTGTTGTCCTCTCTAACCCTTGAACAGATTGAAGAATTTCCAAAAGAGGAGCTGACACTTCTCTCCACTCGGTTCTCAAAAGCATTGCAAAAATGTGAGAACTAGAAGGAGAGTAAGTGGTGGTTCTCAATGATGCTTTGAATGTGGTAAGACATGACATTTTCGTACAGATTGCCCTAACCTTTCAGGTCCTTCTACCCGTGATGAAAAGCATAATAAGTTCAAGTCCTCTTCTGGCAACAACAACAAGAAAAAGATGATTTTCACAAAACATCAAGTGGTGGACCATATCCTCTCCGCTCTACTAGACAACAACTTGAGCGATGTGGACTCCAAAAGTGATGAGGATGAAGACAATTTGGCAACTATGTGTTTCATGGCGGGAAAGTCAAGATCAAGTGTGGATGAAGTAGAACACAACAGCGACGATGAAGAGTTATGTCCCACTTGCGAAGAAATGTGTGATGCTATTTCTCGTGCCACTGTTATACTTAAGACAAAGGACAAAAAAACTTAGGGACAATGTTGTTAAAAGTTATTCACTAGAATCTGAAATTAATCGCCTAAAATCCTTGATTCTTAGTGATGACTCTTGTTCCTCATGTGAAATAATATATGAACAATTGTCCTCTTTAAGAAGTGCGCACACTTCCACTCTCGATAAACTTGAACTTGAAATTGAAAAGAATAGAAAGCTTGCTGCACTTAATGATAAAAACTTGAAAGATGCTTGCAGTTCTACAATTGATTTGCATTGTTCTACTTGTGATGATCTTGATAAGAAACTACACGATGCTATGGATGAGATTTCTATTTTGAACAATGCTTTATGTTCTCACGAAGTTAAATATTGTTCTAATTGCAAACTAAAAGGAAAAACTTGATGTGAAAACTGACTAGACTTGTCTAAGAAAGTTGATGACATGAATAGGACACTAGAGCGGCTTTGTAATGGGAATAAGAATTTGAACTTTCTGCTGAATTCCTCTAAATCATGTAATGATAAAACTGTTTTAGCTTTTGATTTTCATACTCATGCTAAGGCTCATCCACCTAAAATTGTAAAGTTATTAGGAAGTGATTTGATTCAAACAGTTCCTAAACAAAAAGAAGTGGTTTTCAAATCAATAGGAGTGTTGTCTCATTCAGTTTCTAATAAACATGTTGCTTGCTCATCTAGACATGAACACAAAGTTAAATTTCATTGTACCTACTGTGGTAGAGATGGTCATGTCATAGATTTTTGTTATAGACTAGCTAAACAACAGAAAAAGGAAAGGATGCATGGTAGATCTCATAACTCTCATGCAAAATTTGTTGTACATGCTGAATTGAATATTAGGAATTTGAAACCTGTTGTAATGACTCAAAATCTTGCAAAGTTTGCTCTCAAATCTACTGTTTTTAGTGCTACACATGTAACACCTCGTAGCTCAGTAGTTGGGTACAAAAATCCTCGAACTTTGGCTCATAAACCTGCTGTTTTATCTCAACTTTCGCGTGTTATTCCTGTTGGACGTCGTCTGACTCAGTACTGGATTCCTAAATGCCTTTTTACTAACCCCAGTATTGAGTCATCGACGTATTGTGCTTATTTGTAGGTTACACGCTTGAGGAAGGAGAACATTTGGATTGTGGATTCAGGTTGCTCACGCCACATGACCGGTAACAAAGATTGGTTCTCCTCCCTCTCTTTGTTAGAGTAAATAATCACTACACTTTGAAGGATGTGGCACTTGTAAAAAATTTGAAATACAACTTACTTTACAATTGCTAGATGAAAATCTGGAAATTATTTTCACTAAAAATTGCTGCAAGGTTGTAGATTCAAGTAGTGAGCTCATTTTAACATGTCTTGTTTTGGAAGAGTTTTAAAGCTGATTTTGATATGTCATCCTCTAAGTATAGGTGTCTGGTTGCTAATGATTCAAAAGACTTATATTTTTAGCATTGTAGACTTGGTCACTTAGGCTTTGATCATCTCACGCGTGTTAGTGCTCTTGATCGCATACGTGTGCTGCCTAAGCTTAAAGGGGATAAAGAAATTGTGTGCTCTTCTTGTAGACATGCTAAGATGGTTGCAGGTTCACATGATCCTCTCACAATGACCATGACAACCGAATTGGGACAACTTTTGCACCTTGACACCGTAGGTCCTTCACATGTTCAATCTTTTGGAGGTAAATTGTATGTTCTTATGATTGTTGATGATTTTTCAAGATGCTCTTGGGTTAACTTTATGGCATCTAAAAATGAAGCTTTTAGTCACTTTATAACTTTAATTCTTAGATTATCATTTGATCACCCATGATCTTTAAAAGCAACTAGAAGTGATAACGGAACCGAATTTAAAAATCAATCGTTTGATCACTTTTGTGCTGAAAATGGAATAAATCATCAATTTTTTTCACCATATGTACCTCAATCGTTTGATCACTTTTGTTTCATTTGTAGTGAAATAGGGGTTATGCATCCTCATGGCTTAAATTGAGGGGGAGTTTTGAAACTTGGGAAGGCTATGTGTGAATCTGAATTTAAAATAATATGAGCATAGTATCTCATACATATATGACTTTGTGATTCCGTTTACATGTTAAAAGTTCATACTACATTACTCATGTTATATATTTTGTAGTTTTTGACATGACTAGTAATTAGAATAATTACTTACACTAAATCTGATAATGATCGAACCTCCTTGCTGTTTTGAACTTGTTGCATGCTCACAAGTGCTTTTAATAATGAAAAATTAATCAATCAACTATTCACATGTTGAGCTTTTATGTCCAAATGAAAAAAATTGAGAAAAGATCAAGAGAATATGCATGCATCACACTTCTTCTTTTGAGATGGCTTATCATTGCACTTAGATATGAACTTGGAAGAAGTTGTGTATGACTAAAACCATGTCTTTAAGCTTCTGATTGCCAAATGACATAGGCTTGGCTTGGTTGGTTAGAATAAGACTTATGCGGCATATAATCTCTTGCAAATGTCATAAGATGAATTTTGTTCGTTAAAGAAAATAAAAATGCAGCAATAAGTGTCATGCTTTCATGTCTTAAAATAGTTAAGGTTGTGAGATCATGACTTGCTTAAATTGAAAATTCACTTGATCTCTAGCATGGATTACACTACTTTATGTATCTCATTGATGTGATAGTGTAAGTTACTTGATAGTATGACTTGGATGAGCTTTGTTTTATATGTATATATTATAATATGCTCATAACTATTGAAATTTCTCTTTTGAACCTTACTGAATACATTGTCAAAGGGGGAGAAATATGTATAGGGGGAGAAATATTTGTTTTTAAATTTTCTTTCTCATTTGATTTTCAAAAAGGGGAGAAAATTGTTTTCAAAACTTTTCATGTGAATAAGCCAATGTTCGGATTTTAAGTGGTGTTGCCAATGCATTCATCAAGGGGAAGATTGTGAGACCTATGTGTGCTGAATACATTGACTATTATGATAAAAGTTTTGAATATTGCCAAAACAACCTTTTCATTAGGGTCCGACTCTAGGTCCAAGCTCCGGCAAGGTTCGACAATAAGTCCGACATATTTTGGGTACCTCCGGCAAAGTCCGACAATAGGTCCGACATGTTTTGAGTAACTCCGGTTAGGTCCGATGTAAGGTCTGACAAAGTTTGGCTAGGTACGGCGCAAGGTCCGGTTTGCTTTGGCTAGATCCGGCGCAAGGTTCGGTTAGCTCTGGCAAGATCCGATGCAAGGTTCGGTTAGCTTTGGTAAGGTTCGGTGCAAGATCACAGTAGTTCTGCGTTTAACTTGTTTTACTTTAAACTTGCTTTACACTTATGGGAAGTTCGCTTAGTATTTTTTGTACTAAGTTTTTGAAGTGTTATGGCTGTTTACAATGGTTAATGTTTTGATATGGTTTGCAACAAGCTTATATGAGGTGCTCACGTAGGGTGTCGTGTCTTTTGAACTAACAAGAGTCAAGTTGAGGACTTGGGCTCGCAAAGAATGGTTGTTTATTCTTGTGCATGTGTTGCTTCAGGTCAAGACATGGCTGGTGACGGGATCCATTAAACTAGTCTTAGGGAGAAGATGAGGTTCAACAACCAAGTTCGGGAGGAATTGTGGTTGAGTTGATCGGGAGGTCACGCAACATGTTTGGGTCAAGAACAATGCATATGAAGGTATCGTGGACATTGTTAGAAGGTTTTTGCACATGTGCAAGGAGTTCATGGAAGTGGCTACATGGTTCCAAGGAGTGATAAAGATAAGTGGACGTGAAGATGTGGCCAGAAAGGTCCAACCGACTGGATCATGAACTCAGGTTGCGACTGAGTTGGTTTTGACTCAAATATGAAAAATTTGCAGCATTCCTAAGGTGTTTTGAAGTCTTAAGATTGCTTCTATCTGCGTATAGAAGAGTCTTGAATAGTTATGGAAAGTTTCGGTTGAAACTAAGTATGATTAGAGTCCTAGTCTGAATTGGATTGGCCTTAGGGCTTATTACATAAGCAAGGGAGGCCAGAGCTCGTGGAAGATGACTTTGGGCTGTTCCTCTTGTGTTTTTATCAATAAAATTCATAGTTTGAAGGAGGTTTTGTGCCTTGTTCATCCGACTTGTTTCAGACAAGTTTTTCTCATCGAGTTTCTGCACAACACTATGTTGCTTCGGTGTTTTTGTCATAACTCGAGTTTCAAAGATGCAATTGACGTGATTATTTTTGGGTTGTCTTTCACAACTTGATTATCTATCATTTGTGAAAATTTCACGGTCATTGGATTTGTGGCTTCTGATCTACATGAGTTTCTTTGCAGCATTGTAGATCTGTTTTTACTCGAGTAGAACAGATTGACCTTTGTTCGATCTTTCGATCAAAACTTGAGTTTTTCTCGATGGTTTTCCATGATTCTTGTTGTTGTGTCTTTGTGATTCTATATATTATCTACTACTTTTGTCATGGTTGAACACGTTTAGATCAGTTGCACACACGGTTTCGTAACAGATTGATTTTCTCCCGAGGGGTTTTTGTTGCTTCCGCTAAAAAAGTTTTAATCTACCATTCACCCCCCTTTGGTAGATTTTCACATGCTCTTCGATCCTACAATAAAATATCATCCTAGCCAATCAAGCATCGACATGTGGCACCACATGGATCAAATGGCCCACAAACAGAAGTATTCGAGGCCATCCAATGTTGTACACCCTATCTAGTAAATGGGACTCACCTGGAAGCCACCTGGAGAAAGCACATGCCGTTTGGAGCCAAGACCAGGTTGGCCGACTTGGTGGTTTTTGTTGCTTCCACCAAAAATGTTTTAATCTACCATTCACCCCCCTCTGGTAGCTTTTCATATGCTCTTCGATTCTACAATAAAATATCATCCCAGCCAATCAAGCATCGACATGTGGTACCACATGGATCAAATGGCCCACAAACAGAAGTATCTGAGGCCATCCAATGGTGTACATCCTATATTAGTAAATGGGACCCACTTGGAAGCCACCTGGAGAAAGCACAGGCCGTTTGGAGCCAAGACCAGGTCGAACGACCCCTTCATGGTGCCAAACTCGGTCAGCTTCCACGTGTTGGCTCCTCCCGGCTTGAAGAAGTCACTGGTGACTGATTCACACATTTTTGGTGGCGGGAACTGACCCTTCGCCACCTATAAATAGGACCCCCTACCCTCACTCCACACACACACCATTTGAGTATTCATTCTGTTGTATCCACTATTCTCCATAGGTTTAGAGGAGTTTAGGCTGTAGAGAGAGGAGCCTTTAGTCTATAGTCCAAGTAGGAGAGGAGTAGAATGAGTCTCTTCCCAATTCCTAATTTGGAAAGGTATGACTCTCATATTCCTATTTGTATTTGTGACTTTGCTCTTAATAAAGATGTTATCTTTAGTCTTCTATTGCATATATACTTGGATGAAGCATTTCTTGTTTGGTTGTGGATTCCATATATGTGGTAGGAGTAGTATTTATGATTATGCTATACCATTCTCATTATATCATCATAATGACCACAAACCCCCACTATAGTCTAATTAGCTATGACATGATTATGTTAATGCAAATCACTTATGCTATGTATTAACATTATTCAATGATGATTTAGTTCATTGCCTTAGGATGGCTTGTGCCTAAGCTCGTAAGGTAATTACTTAATATGCTAGCATGGTGCTAGGATAGATAAGTAGCATTGAATGTCTCATAGACCCACAGATTGAAGAGGTAGGCAATAGGTTGTGACAGTCCTATCTCTCCTTTATAATCCTCCATGTTCGGCTATGCCACATGCTCTTGGCGGGAGTCTTCCTAGTGTTGCTAGGGGTAAACCCGTGCCCGGTGTGTTAATCAACTTAGCATGAGCATTCATAATTAATGTGATTATTAGTAACTAACTTAGGCTATGTATGTGTATATTAGAAGCGTAGTAGGAGTATCTACCTAACTCTTAGCCTAATCCCTCTTTGCCTCATTTACCCCTTTAGGACAGAATGCTCTTGTGTGTGTCACACTACCTCCAAACTATCATTTACCCATCCTTGCTAGAATCCTACCTAGACCAATCTATCCTCTCCATTTGATGATTTCTTTGCTTCCACCTAGCCTTCCTTTGGGAGAATATAAATGACACCCTTGGAATACTCTTTTGAGGGGAAATGCTACATCGATAGTTTACATTCGCTTGCGTACTTTTACCTGTGATACTTAAGAACTATCAACAGCTATACTCCATAATACCAATGCAACAGGGAATATTGCCAAATGGGCTGCGGAGCTAGCAGAGTTCCAGCTATAATTTCTACCTCGACATGCTATAAAGAGTCAAGTGCTAGATGACTTTCTTGTACAATGGAATCCATCTGCATTTGCTCCAGGAGGTCTTAAAGTTGATATGCCGGAACCTAAGGTCCCAATCTTCATCGAGCCCCACTGGACCCTCTCCTTCGACGACTTCGTGCAGAAGCAGGGCGCCAGAGCTGGAATTCTGCTCCTTGCATGAACTGGGGAGCAAGTAAAGTACATGGTCCGCCTTGACTTCAAGGCGTTGAACAACATGGCAAAATATGAAGCTCTCACCTTCGGACTGAAGACGACGCTATCGTTTAGTGTTCAGCAGCTGCTAGTCAAAGGGGATTCGCAACTCATCATCAAACAAGTTAAAGGTGAATGCTGTTGCAACAATCCACAACTAGCACTATATCTTCTTCAAGTCCAGAAGTTGCATAAGGAATTCCAGGTCCTGGACCTATGCCATGTCCAGTGTGCCATCAATGCTGAAGCTGATGAACTCTCAACAAAAGCTTCTACGAGGGCTCCAACACCTGATGGAGTTTTTGGAAGGAGACTACCAGCACCTTCCGCCCAGACTGTCAAACTGGGTGAAGGGGGAGAGACCAGCACCTCGAAGCTGGTGGTCCCGGTGGTCCTGTTACCATGGTGTCCACCAAGGATCGTAGGCGTCACAGGGGGCTTCGTGCAACCTGGCGTGCAAGATCCAGAAGCTCGAGCTAGTCCCGATGCATGGATCACAAAGGTCCAGAACTACTTGAAAGACCATATTCTTCCTGAAGAATATTTATTCGCTGAATGGATTGTCCGGATGGCTAAGATATACACGTTGGTAGAAGGGTATCTCTACCGACGTGGTGCCAACGACATCCTATTGCAGCGCAGAACCCGAGAAGATGGTTGCGAGCTCCTTGCAGAAATCCATGGAGGCAAGTGTGGGAACCACGCTTCATCCCTCACGCTGGTCGGTAAGGCCTTTCGACATGGTTTTTACTCGCTACAGCTCTCCAGGATGCAGTTGAGCTGGTCAAGAGATGTGAGGCATGCCAGTTTCATGCCAAGCAGATCCACACACCAGCGCAATCACTGCAGATGATTCCACCCTCATGGCTATTCGCTGTATGGGGGTTGGATACTCTAGAACCTTTTACCTAAGCTGTCAGAGAGTACCAGCTTCTTTATGTCACCATCGACAAGTTCACAAAGTGGCCGGAAGTAGCTCCTGTTGTAACAATCAACAAGCAATCAGCCTTCAAGTTCTTAAAGTCCATAGTCTACAGGTATGGAGTCCCAAAAAAGTCATCACTGATAATGGAACCCAATTCACAAGTGTAGCATTTCAAGAATATTACGAAGACCTCGACATCAAGATCAGCTACACATCAGTAGTGCACCCAACAAGTAATGGGAAAGCTGAGAGAGAAAATGTTGAGAGTCTCAAAGGGATCAAGACCCGCACCTACGAACGCTTGAAAAATCATGGTGCCAATTGGATTGAGGAGCTTCCGTACGCACTATGGGCTAGCCGTACAACACAGAGCCGGGCTACAGGAGATACACCCTTCTTCTTGGTTTACAAAGCGGAAGTTGTTCTCCCTCCAAAGATCGCCATGGGTTCTCTTCGAGTCCTAACCTATGATGAAGCCGCGTAGGACCAGTTCCGGCGCGATGATCTAGACCTCGCCGACGAGGCAAGATGCCAAGCATTGTCCAAAATGTGCAGTATCGCCAAGCGTTTCGACGCTATCAGCAATGGCATGTGCGCAATTGGCAGCTTAAAGTAGGCAATCTGGTGCTGCAGCGTATACTTTCTCGAGAAGGAACGAACAAGCTCTCCCCAGGCTATGAGGGTCCCTTCCGAGTGACAAAAGTTTCCTGCCTCAGATGCTTACGCTTGGCTATAGAGGGTGGGACACCCTGCTTCGCAACCCCTGGAAAATAGAGCACATCCGTAAGTTCTACACTTAGCACGAAGGTGAGTCTATTGTTATTATAGTATTTCATAGTGTCTAAGAACAAGTGGGGTTGGTCCAAAGATGCACAACATGCTTAGCATGGTTCCATACCCTAAGTGTGTATCCTTTGCCTTCTCTGTTATCTGAAATTACTATGAAATACTATAATATGAAACATTCCTTTACATTCATTTACATTGCGCATGTTATTATTTATTTGCTCCCTTACACCTTCTTGCCAATAGTAAAGTTGTGCAATCCTGTTGCAAATTTGTTTCTGAAAATTCATGTGATATATATTTAAGTATTTTTGGAAGTCTTTTCCGAGACCTAGTGATCGCTGAATGGACTACTCGTCTAAAAACCAATGCCAATGATAGGTCCAGAGTGTGCTAAAGGCTTAGCCTGGTCTACCACCCTAAGCACGCACACTCTACCTTTTCTGGTGTTGTGTCAAAGTAAGGCATGTACGAACAGCACACGGTCCTAAAATGAAAGTACAACCAATATACCTGTATTACCATACTGAATTGTTCAGGATCCAGAGTTCAACTAAGGACAATAAGGCATATCTGAAATATAGGCAAGAAGAAGCACTTTACTACTTTTCCTTGTCTTTCATGTGCAAGACAAATGTTTTACTTGATCGCTATGGGAGCTTCGGGACCTCCAAGGGGCCTGATGTTTTACACATTGACAATAGGTTCGGTTGGGTCAACAAGCTCCGACACTTCCAGGGAGCCAGATGCTAACGTTTTACAAGATGGTAATGGGTCCCCTCGGTGCTCTCGGAGGCCACGGTCAAGCTCAGAGAAAACCTAAAAGCTTCAAAACATTTCCAAGTACCTGATGGTAGACGTCCTCAATCCATTGAGTACATCTACCAAGGGGCCAAGTAAAATATGGCAATGACAACACATAAGACTCAATAATGAAGACCAAAGATGAAGTTCAAAAGAATTTCATTCAAGTTCCAAGCTTTTGCAGAAAAACGTTTGAAGATACAATGGTAGATAGAGGATGAGGAGGTCCTAACTATCGCTGAAGTTGCGTTCGAACCACATGGCTATAGTCTTGGCGGTGTCCTGCACGCTGGCCTTGGTTGCTTCCTCCATCTCTGCGATGGGCCCTTCCAACACTGGAGCTAGTGAGATGGAGGGGTGTGAAAGTGCATCTAGGAATCCCTTGTGGGTTTTGGTTGATTTATGACAAGCAAATGAGATCCTAACCACATTGTTGAGATGAGCACAGGTTCTAATGAGAGAAAGAACAAAGTGCCAAAAAGAAAGGAGAATGAGAAGCAATACGGAAAAGAGCTCAAGAACCAAGTGTAGTAGATCATTGTGTATGGAGTGTGTTAAGGAAACACATCCCAAGAGCTCAAGCACAAATAATCTCACACATTGCACAAATTTATACAAGATTGGACTACTCTGACTAACCCCGGAGTAGTCCGATATCTTTCTGCACCAGATCGGACAAGTCCTCACAATGCGGACTTGTTCTCACAGTCCAGTTTTTCATTGACCGGACTAGTTCGATATCACCACGGACTAGTCCGATATCTCTCTGACTAGAATCGGACTAGACCTCCCCAGTGCCGACTAGTCCCACAAACACTTGACAAGTTGCACAAAATCGGACAAGTCCGATAACACAACAGACTAGTCTGATATCCTTCTGATGTCAATCGGACAAGTCCATTGTTAGCACGGACTAGTCCGAAATCCCTCTGACCTAAATCGAACAAGTCCTCCAAGTGCGGACTTGTTCCCCCAAATTCACATAGGGTTTCACCTATCCAGACAAGTCCGATATGTGACACCCGATTCTGGAAAATGAACCAAGTGAACGCATATGTGTGCCCAGGATGTTCAACACACATACACGAGTGCATTCACAAAAGAGTATACAGAAAATTACCACAGAACAAGATTAATTAACCAAATTTTATTACACAAATCATATTTTCCTCGAATACAAACTCTAACGAATATTAATGACAAGTTCACTAATGCAGCGGAAATAGACTAAATAAGCAAACTAAACAGTTAGGCAGCATAAGCAATATGGTATAGCGCAGCTCCATGCAACACCACAGGCAAAGCTGATGGTAGACACGGCCTAGAACTCCGCATTATCGCCATTAAACTCCCAATTCTGACCTGCAACTGTTGGGAGGGGGGGATTGCAAGAGTGAGTACATGTCGTACTCAGCAAGTGTGGAAAGTATGACATGTGGCTAATTCAAATGACGAATATAATAATGGTTGAGTGCTGAAAAGTACATTAAAACATTTGGACAAGCAATATATTACATGTATATGAAATAAACCCATCATAAGCCATGTAGTTATCATAATACCAATTCATATTCCATATCCATCATCATATACCAATATCCATATTCAATACCAAATTTCAATTCATAACCATCCATAACCATAATACAAACCATGACCATCCCAAATACCATCCCAATACCGAGTTCCCTCTAATCATGTGAGGGTACAGGTTGCTCATAACCGGGAGCACGGCTATCATGATAATTTTAGACACACTCTGCAGATGTTGTACCGCTTTACCCACGTGTTTGTGATTTCATCACCTTTCGATGACTAGAACCTCTATTATGCCGTCTCACACTTCCGTATGTGTGTGGCCAAGAGATCACAAAGTAACCTTTACAAAGGGATTACTAGCCTATTTAGACCCCACTGAGGTTTCACCGGTGGCGATGTCTCCAACTGAGCACATCTTCAACCAAGGGCCCCCTCTTGAGCCATTTGGATCCCAGGGTAGTCTCACCAATCATCAACAAACCCAATCCGACTACCCCTTCCCCGAGCATCCTTAATGGTCCAAATAGCACTGGCAAAGCCCTAATTAATCAGCTACACCGCACCCATACTTGGCCTCGTGGTGGCACTGTAAATCCTGGATGGTCGCTCCATGAACCAGTCCTTAGATCTAAAGCAAGCAAAACCACCATAACATCCAACCCATCCACATACTAGGCTTGCTTAGATCATCCATTACCATATCATATTAACTAGTTAATGTTAACCATAATATCGTCCATGCATAATTAAGTTGAGTGGTATAGTTGTTTTCCCATCCCAGTTGATTAAGCGAAGCAAAAAGTAAAAAAGCCCTTCCCGACTCTCTATCATATATTCCGGGTGACAAGGGTGGTCAACAAAACTAGTAAACTTCCTACCATAGGATTCCCATCAAATTGACACAAGCATGTAATTTTCAAACAAAACATTTATTTTAAAACAGGATCAATATGCTTCAAGGACACTTGCCTTGCTCTTGCGGTTGATTAGGGTCAAAGCCTTCAAACTCTTGGTGCTGTAGATCCTCCACGGCACTCTCTAGCGCAAATCCGTCTAATCCACACAATAAACATACAAGATAAGAAACACAATCAAAGAGTGCACAAATATTATTCAATATGACATGACATGCATGATTGATGCAAATGCAAGGTAGAACTTGTTAATAGATTGCATTTAATGATCACTAACTAGTTCTAATAGCTTTTAACAAGTTTATACAGGTTTGGAGTTGATTAGATCAAATTTTAGAATCAATTCAACACAATTTAGTCAGCAAAATTGGACTAGTCTGTAGAAGGCTGGACTAGTCCACACTTCGCAGAACTAGCGAACTATGGTTTTCTAGATCGACGTGAATTTGGGGATTAGGGGTCGAATTCACGTAAGGAAAAGAGAATAGAAGGTATACCAGGTGTTTAGAACTCCAATGAATCAAGAAACTTGGAGGTAACACTTGGATCTTGATGATCTAGGGTTGGGGATGAACTTGGAGATGAATTGGTGATGAAGAACGAAACTTGATGGAGATCTTGATCCTCTTTCGTTTCCTCCTCTTTTTCTGCTTGGTTGGGATCTCCTCCTCCCTCCTTGATGGTGGCTCTCCACGAACTAGGGTTTGGGTGGGATGGAAAAGTGGCAAATAGATGTTAAGCCAAGGGGTGGGGTTGTTTATATAGAGGTGGAGGCTAGGATTAGATAGATTTCGAGTTTGAGAGGAGTAGAGGCCGGTTTAGAGTCCCACATGGGCTCTAATAGAGTTAGGCACGACGTCCCTAGGCCCACTTAATGTGAACCCCAATAAACAAGTCGTAAAACAAAAGATCAACTCGGAGTCGTGAAATATCGGACAAGTCCGAAAGTTTCCAGAGGAAAAATCGGACTAGTCCGTAGCAAAAACGGACAAGTCCGTTTTTAGTCAGAGAGAAATCGAACTAGTCCTCACCAAAATCGGACTAGTCCGCACTTTTCAGCATTTTAAGTGCGGTTTTGCTCCAAATCAATTTTAAACTTGTTCCTCTTTATGTGGGTTAATGTTAAACATGTATATGAATGTATGTAGGGCATGATGCATGAAAATGAGGGTGTGACAAACCTACCCCCCTTAAAATGAATCTCGCCCTCGAGATTCGATGCGGAAGAGAAGAGATAGGGAAATTCCTTCTTGATATCATCCTCCAATTCCCAGGTCGCTTCTTTTTCTGTGTGGTGCTTCCATTAAACTTTACACCATCTAATAACCTTGTTCCTTGTGACTCTCTCCTTGGTTTCCAAGATTTTGATTGGTTGTTCGGCATAAGTCAAATCTTCCTCTAGTCTCAATCCTTCCATTGGCACTTGTTCTACCGGTACTCTAAAGCATTTCTTGAGTTGGGAAACATGAAAGACATCATGTACGTCTGAAAGATGAGTTGGCATCTCCAACTTATATGCTACTTCCCCTCTTTTGTCCAAAATCTTGAATGGTCCAATGTAGCGAGGTGCTAGCTTGCCTCTTATGTTAAACCTCTTATGACCTCTCATCAGTGACACCTTGAGGTAGACAAAGTCTCCCACTTCTAAGGTTAATTTCCTTCTCCTATTGTCCGCATAGCCCCTTTGTCTTGATTGGGCAGCCCTTAAGTTTTCACGAATTATTTGGACTTGCTTTTCGGCTTCTTGCAACACATCCGGACCAAATACTTGAGTTTCTCCTGCCTCATTCCAGAATAAAGGTGTCCTACACTTCCTTCCATAAAGCGCTTCATATGGTGACATTTTCAAGCTTGCTTGGTAACTATTATTGTATGAAAATTCTGCATATGGCAAGCTCTTGTCCCAACTTTTCCCATACTTTAAGGCACAAACTCTTAACATGTCCTCTAAAATTTGATTGGTCCTCTCGGTTTGTCCATCCGTATGAGGGTGATACGCTGAACTAAAATTCAACCTTGTTCCTAATGCTTCATGCAATTTTTGCCAAAACCTGGAAGTGAATTGTGAACCTCTATCCGAGACTATCTTCTTCGAAACTCCATGCAACATACTATTCTTTCCATATACAGTTCCGCCAATTTCTCTCCATTATAGGTGGTCTTGACGGGAATAAAGTGGGCTGACTTAGTTAACCGATCCACAATTACCCAAATTGAGTCGTAACCGGACTGAGTACGCGGTAAACCAACTATGAAGTTCATACTGGTTTCTTTCCACTTCCATTATGGAATCTTTAATGGTTGTAATAGTCCAGCTGGCCTTTGATGTTCCGTCTTGACTCGTCGGCACACATCACACAATGTTACGTATTCAGCTATGTCCTTCTTCATGCTAGTCCACCAATAGCAAGTCTTCAAGTCTTTGTACATCTTCGTACAACCGGGGTGGATTGAATATGGTGAGTCATGTGCCTCTTTTATTATTGTCTCCCGAATATGCTTCACATTAGGCACAACAATCCTCTTACCAAGCCATAGGGTACCATGTTCATCCTCATCAAATCTGAATTCTCTCCCCTCTTGGGTCCTTTCCTTGATTTCCTGAATTTCCTCATCCTTAGTTTGGCCTTCCCGAATTTCTTGCTCTAAGGTTGGATTTAACTCCATTATTCCCATCTCATTCACAAATCCGAGGTTCAACCGTTCGAACTCCTTACATAACTCGGATGGCAACTCTCGAACTGTGAGTTGATGACTTACTCCTTTTCTACTCAAAGCATCGGCCACTACGTTGGCTTTTCCTGGATGATAGTTGATCCCCAAATCATAATCTTTGATGAGCTCCAACCATCTTCGTTGCCTCAAGTTCAGATCTGTTTGTATGAAAATATACTTCAAACTCTTATGATCCGTATAGATTTCACACTTATGTCCAAGGATATAGTGTCTCCAAATCTTCAATGCATGTACCACGGCTGCTAGTTCAAGATCATGTGTGGGGTAATTCTGCTCATGTTTCTTCAATTGCCTCTATGCATATGCAACCACTTGACCTTCTTGCATCAACACACATACACGAGTGCATTCACAAAAGAGTATACAGAAAATTACCACATAACAAGATTAATTAACCAAATTTTATTACACAAACCATATTATCCTCGAATACAAACTCTAATGAATATTAATGACAAGTTCACTAATGTAGCAGAAATAGACTAAATAAGCAAACTAAATAGCTAGGCAGCATTAGCAATATGGTATAGCGCATCTCCATGCAACACCACAGGCAAAGCTGACGGTAGATACAGCTTAGAACTTCGCATTATCACCATTAAACTCCCAATCCTGACCTGCAACTGTTGGGGGAGGATTGCAAGAGTGAGTACATGTCGTACTCAGCAAGTGTGGAAAGTATGACATGTGGCTGATTCAAATGATGAATATAATAATGGTTGAGTGCTGAAGAGTACATTAAAATATTTGGAAAAGCAATATATTACATGTATATGAAATAAACCCATCATAATCCATGTAGTTATCATAATACCAGTCCATATTTCATATCCATCATCATATACCAATATCCATATTCAATACCAGATTTCAATTCAAATTTATCGATAACCATAATACCAACCATAACCATCCCAAATACCATCCAATACCGAGTTCCCTCTAATCATGTGAGGGTCCAGGTTGCTCATAACCGGGAGCACGGCTATCATGATAGTTTTAGACACACTCTGCAGAGGTTGTACCGCTTTACCCACGTGTTTGTGATTTCATCACCTTTCGATGACTAGAACCTCTATTATGCCGTATCACACTTCCGTAGGTGTGTGGCCAAGAGATCACAAAGTAGACTTTACAAAGGGATTACTAGCCTATTTAGGCCCTACTGAGGTTTCACCGGTGGCGATGATCTCCAAGTGAGCACATCTTCAACCAAGGGCCCCCTCTTGAGCCATTCGGATCCCAGGGTAGTCGCACCAATCATCAACAAACCAATCCGACTACCCCTTCCCCGAGCATCCTTAATGGTCCAAATAGCACTGGCAAAGCCCTAATTAATCAGCTACGCCGCACCCATACTTGGCCTCATGGTGGCACTGTAAATCCTGGATGGTAGCTCTGCGAACCGGTCCTTAGATCTAAAGCAAGCAAAACCACCATAACATCCAACCCATCCACATACCAGGCTTTCTTAGACCACCCATTACCATATCATATTAACCAGTTCATGTTAACCATAATCTCGTCCATGCATTATTAAGTTGAGTGGTATAGTTGTTTTCCCATCCCAGTTGATTAAGCGAAGCAAAAAGTAAAAATGCCCTTCCCGACTCTCTACCATATATTCCAGGTGACAAGGGTGGTCAACAAAACTATTAAACTTCCTACCATAGGATTCCCATCAAATTGACACAAGCATGCAGTTTTCAAAAAAAAAACATTTACTTTAAAGCAGGATCAATATGCTTCAAGGACACTTGCCTTGCTCTTGCGGTTGATTAGGGTCAAAGCCTTCAAACTCTTGGTGCTGTAGATCCTCCGCGGCACTCTCTATCACAAATCCGTCTAATCCACACAATAAACATACAAGACAAGAAACACAATCAAAGAGTGCACAAATATTATTCAATATGACATGACATGCATGATTGATGCAAATGCAAGGTAGAACTTGTTAATAGATTGCTTTTAATGATCACGAACTAGTTCTAATAGCATTTAACAAGTTTATAAAGGTTTGGAGTTGATTAGATCAAATTTTAGAATCAATTCAACACAATTTAGTCAGCAAAATCGGACTAGTCTGCAGAAGGCCGGACTAGTCCGCACTTCGCAGAACTAGCGAACTAGGGTTTTCTAGATCGACGTGAATTTGGGGATTAGAGGTCGAATTCATGTAAGGAAAAGAGAATAGAAGGTATACCAGGTGTTTAGGACTACAATGAATCAAGAAACTTGGAGGTAACACTTGGATCTTGATGATCTAGGGTTGGGGATGAACATGGAGATGAATTGGTGATGAAGAACGAAACTTGATGGAGATCTTGATCCTCTTTCGTTACCTCCTCTTCTTCTGCTTGTTTGGGATCTCCTCCTCCCTCCTTGATGGTGGCTCTCCACGAACTAGGGTTTGGGTGGGGTGGAAAAGTGGCAAATAGATGCTACGTCAAGGGGTGGGGTTGTTTATATAGAGGTGGAGGCTAGGGTTAGATGGATTTCGAGTTTCAGAGGAGTAGAGGCCGGTTTAGAGTCCCACATGGGCTCTAAAAGAGTTAGGCACGACGTCCCTAGGCCCACTTAATGTGAACCCCAAGAAACAAGTCGTAAAACAAAAGATCAACTCGGAGTCGTGAAAAATCGGACAAGTCCGAAAAGGACCGGACTAGTCCGAAAATGTCCAGAGAGAAAATCGGACAAGTCTGGCCTAAAATCGAACAAGTCCGACTTTAGTCAGAGAGGAAAACGGACAAGTCCGCTGGGACACAGGACTAGTCCGGGAAAGTCCAGGGACATAGCAAGTTTTCAAGGATTCTTGGAATATTGGACTAGTCCGCACAAAATCGGACAAGTCCAAAAGTTTCCAGTGGTAAAATCGGACTAGTCCGCAACAAAAACGGACAAATCCATTTTTAGTCAGAGAGAAATCGGACTAGTCCTCTCCAAAATTGGACTAGTCCACACTTTTCAGCATTTTAAGTGCGGTTTTGCTCCAAATCAATTTTAAAATTGTTCCTCTTTATGTGGGTTAATGTTAAACATGTATATGAATGTATGTAGGGCATGATGCATGAAAATGAGGGTGTTACACGATATTCATCTAACTAGTCCGAAGATTTCCAGAACCAAATCAGACTAGTCCGCTCTCACTTCGGACAAGTCCGATATTTTGGGACACCAAGGGTTTCCTACACGCAGCACACCGGACTAGTACGGTGTCCACCACGGACTATTCCGATCTTTCTAAACCCTAACGGTAACTTTTGGAAACCCCATATAAATAGGTGTGCACAGCCCATCTTTCATATCTCTCGACACCCTGCACTATCACACCCTCCAAGAGCCTAGAAAACTCATCTCTCCACGCAATCCAACGCAAGAAAGCTTAATCCTTGGAGGATACACTTTGGATCCAAGGAGAGACACGGTCCTTCACTCATAGAGCTCTTGGTTTGATTCCCTAACATACTCTTGTGGTTTTCATTGTGATCTTAAGAGTGTGTTCTTGGTGGTGTTCATCATGTAATCTTGGGGAGCCCTCAACTTGTGAGAAGGCCCCTTGAATTTGGTTATTTGCCCTTTGTGATTAGTGAAAAGGATTGGCCTCCATGGCGATCTGACGAGGGTAGGGTTGGAGAAGACCCGGTCCTTTTGTGGACTCCTCAACGTGGATGTAGGTTGCCTCTGTGGGAACCGAACCATGGGATAAAGAGCTTGTGTTCTTACTTTGTGCATATTGTTCTTACTCTTCATATCAATCTAGGGTTTCAATCAATCTTGTTCACTTTACGTTGAAACATTAAATATAAGATTAACTTGTGGTACATCCTAGTTCATAGTAGTGTAACACTTCAATTACAAGTATATTTCTATTGCATACATCCTAGGATCGAGATGATCAATCAAACTTGATTAATCTAGTCGGCACACACCAGACTAGTCCGCACTCTACCGGACTAGTCCGATATCCCCGACGATGATGAGGAGCTCACACCTAGCCAAGAGCAATCAATCCATCGAAATGGCCAAGCTGATGCAGTCATCACCTCATCACTTAGTAGGGACGAGTTCACAAAGGTAGATGGACTCGAGATTGCAAAGGAGATATGGGATATATTGCAAACCGCACATGAAGGTGATCGTCATGTGCGAGAAGCGAAGATTGAAATGATTGAAGGCGATTTGGGAAGATTCGCTATTAAAGAAGATGAGTCACTGCAAGACATGTACAACCGCCTAAAGACACTCATCAACAAGGTTTGAGCATACGGAAGCAAGAAGTGGAATGATCACGAGGTAGTGAAGCTCATCCTTATAGCTTTCATGCCTCGCAATGTCACCTTATGCTCGATGATTAGAGAAAGCGTTGGGTACAAGAAAATGACCCCGGATGAGCTACTTGGGAAGATCATCAATTTCGAGATGATGGAAAAGCAGGCAAAGCATGTCAAAAAGATTGCCGACCTCACCTCGGCAAAGAAGAAAGGGGTCGCTTTAAAGTCCACTCTCAAGCCCTTGTCTAAAGAAGCTCGAGAAGCTCAACAAGAAAAGAAAAGTGATGATGAGAGCAGCGACTTGGATGAAGATGACATGATACTATTCATGAAGAAATTCAAAAGAATGATGAAGAAAAGACAAGGCACTAAATCAAGTGAAGGGAAGTACAAGGAAAAATCAAGACCGAAGTTGAGGAGGGAATGCTATAATTGTGGTGAATATGACCACTTTATAGTTGATTGCCCATATGAAGAAAACAAGAAGAAGACCAAGGAAAAAAAAAAGCCTAAACCCAAGAAATTCTTCAAGAAGAAGAAGCAAGATGAACAAGCGCATCTAGGGAAGGAGTGGGACTCAAATGATGAGTCCTCATCCGAAGAAGAAGAGGAGATGGCTAGCATAGCCATCGAGAAGACACCCAAGAAGTCCACTCTCTTCCCCACTCTCGCGCATGGAAGGGGAATGGCACTTGCCTCATGGCAAAGGAAGGTAAACGAAAGGTTACAACCAAATCCTCTTCCTTGCATTCCAATTCTAGTGATAGTGAAATTGCTAGTGATAATGAAGCTATGCTCATTGGATTGGATAAGAGAACAGCTGCAAAAATGAAATTTCTTCTTGATCACCTTGTTGAGAAGGAGAAGTTGATAAACCATCAAGAAGAAATTCTTATCTCCCAAAAGGAGGAATATTTTTAACTTGACAAGCTTCTAGAACTTGAAAAGGAGCAAAGCGAGTCACTAGAGCTTGAGTTAGCTTCAAGCAAGGAACCTTGCTTGGAGTTAAGTGACTCAAATGCTACAATCAAGGACGAACTTGCTAACCTAATCAAGGTTAACAAGATCCTTGAGGTACAAGTTGAGTCACTCAAGCAAAGTGACCCTTCATCCTCTTCAAGCTCACCTTCTCAACCCCTTAAAACGGAAGCTATCATTACTTGTTCATGTGCTAAAACTGACACTAGCTTGAAAGACAAGTCAACCTCTACAAAGGACAAGCATCCTTCCCAAAATGGAATATTTGACAAGGAGAAGATCAAATATGCACGTAGTGCATACTTGGTCACAAGACCTCCCAATGTCAAATATGGCATTGGGTATTCCTATGGTGGAATGCAAAATGCTAGAAGCCATAAGAATAACAAGGAAAGCATTGCCTTTGTAATGGAAAACCCTCTCAAACTAGAAAGTCCAAAGTTAACAAATCCAACACATATGATCACCGGACTAGTCCGGTCGGGACACGGACAAGTCCGGGCCTCCGGACAAGTCCGATTTCCCAGACTAGTCCTGTATATAAACAACAATAGTTGCTATTTAGAACCTTTGATGCATCTTATGTTCTAATGAGAAGTAATTTTGGTAAAGTTTATGCTCATTATGTTGGGCCACACCATGGGAACACCAAATCTCATGTGTGGGTTCCCAAATCCCTTGTTACTAACCTCAAAGGACCCAAGCAAGCTTGGGTACCTAAAACCAAGGCATGATTTGTTTTTGTAGGCCTATTCCTCCGGTGGATCTAAGTAGGTGCTAGACAGTGGTTGCACCAACCATATGACCGGAGAAAGAAGGATGTTCGTTAAGTATGAAGAAAATGAGGAATCAAGCGAGGGCATCTATTTTGGAGACAATAGTCAAGGAAAGGTGCTCGGTACCAGTAAAATTGTCATATCTTCTCAACATACTCGTTCTCATGTGTTACATGTTGATTCCTTAGATTATAACCTGATGTCCATATCTCAACTATGTGACAAAGGTTATAATTGCCTGTTCACTAATGAGGGTGTGACCGTCTCTAGGAGTAATGGTTCCATTTCATTCAAGGGTATGTTAAAGGGAAAGCTTTACCTTGTTGACTTCAACAAAGATAAAGTCGAACTTGGCACATGCTTGATTGCAAAGACCAACATGGGTTGGTTGTGGCATAGACGGCTGGTGCATGTTGGTATGAGGAATCTTCAAAAAGTCCTCAAGGGCGATCACATCCGAGGTTTGAAGGATGTTGTTTTTGAGAAAGACAGGCCTCGTAGCACGTGCCGAGCCGGGAAGCAAGTTGGAGCACCTCACCCCACGATGAACATCATGACTACAACAAGACCGCTCGAGTTACTTCACATGGACCTATTCAGTCTAATTGCTTACATAAGCATAGGCGGTAACAAATATGGCTTAGTAGTTGTTGATGATTTTTGTCCTTTCACTTGGCTTTTTTTACATGATAAGGCAGAATCTCAAGGAACCTTGAAGAAGTTTTTCAAGCATGCTCAAAATGAGTTTTCATTGACAATCAAGAATATTCGAAGCGACAACAGCCGGAGTTCGAGAACACACAAGTTGAGGAGTACCTAGATGAAGAAGGCATAAACCATGAGTTTTCAGCACCTTACTCCCCTCAACAAAACAGAGTTGCCGAAAGGAAGAACCGAACACTCATAGAGATGGCGAGAACAATGCTCGATGAATACAAGACCTCCGATCGGTTTTGGGCGAAAGCAGTTAACACCGCTTGCCAAGCCATAAACCGACTTTATCTTCATCGACTACTCAAGAAGACATCCTATGAGCTACTAACCGGTAACAAGCCTAACATTTCGTATTTTTGAGTTTTCAGTTCTAAATTCTATATTTTGAATAAGAAGCCTAGGACTTCAAAGTTCGCTTCAAAGTCCGATGAAGGTTTCTTGCTTGGTTATGATTCGAACTCTTACGCCTATCTTGTCTTCAACAAGACCTCCGGACTTGTTGAAGTAGCACGTGACGTAGTGTTCGATGAAACTAATGGCTCCCAAAAGGAGCAAGTTGATCCATGTGTGCTAGAAAGAGAAGAAGCTCCCTGCCAAGCACTGAGAAGAATGGCATTGGGTGAAGTTCGACCACAAGAACCACCTCTACAAATGCATGAGGAAGATGAACCACGAGAGGAGGCTAACGTCAAGGGGAAGCCTCCATACAAGATCAACCTCAAGAAGACGAAAGTGATCAACAAGTCAATGAGGGAAACCATCTAGGGGGAGAAGAAGATGACCATGAAGATTGAAGACCGCAAGTGCCACATCCAAGAGTACACCAATGCATCCAAAGGGATCACCCAATCGACAACATCATCGATGACATCCAAAAGGGAGTAACTACTAGATCTCGCATAGCTAATTTTTATGAGCATTATTCGTTTGTATTCTTTTTGGAACCGCGCAGGGTTGAGGATGCATTGAAGGATCTGGACTGGGTAGTGGCCATGCAAGAAGAACTCAACAACTTCAAGTGGAACGAGGTGTGGGAACTAGTCGGAAGACCCAAATTCAACATCGTGGGCACCAAATGGGACTTCCACAACAAACAAGACGAACACGGGGTGGTGACAAGGAACAAGGCACGACTTGTGGCCAAAGGGTATTCACAAGTCGAAGGTTTAGATTTTGATGAAACATTTGCTCCCGTAGCTAGACTTGAGTCTATTAGAATATTACTTGCAAATGCTACTCACCATGATTTCAAGCTCTATCAAATGGATGTGAAAAGCGCATTCCTCAACGGACCAATCAAGGAGGAGGTGTATGTGGAGCAACCTCCCGGATCTGAAGATGAAGAGTTCCCCGACCATGTCTTTAAATTGCGTAAGGCTCTCTACGGCCTCAAACAAGCTCCTAGAGCTTGGTATGAGTGTCTTAGAGATTTCTTAATTGAAAATGGTTTTAAGATTGGTAAAGTAGATTATACATTGTTTACAAAGAACTTTGACAATGATCTCTTTATTTGTCAAATTTATGTTGATGATATCATCTTTGGTTCAACTAACAAATCTTTTTGTGAGGAATTTGGTAAGATTATGACAGAAAGGTTTGAGATGTCTATGATGGGAGAGCTAAAGTACTTCTTGGGATTCCAAGTGAGGCAACAAAAGGAAGGGACGTTCATAAGACAAACTAAGTACACCTAAGACATACTCAAGAAGTTTGGAATGGACAAGGCGAAGCCTATAAAGACTCCCATGGCAACGAATGACCACTTGGATCTCAATGAAGATGGACCAAACGTCGGTCAAAAGGTATATTGCTCCATGATTGGATCTCTACTCTACTTATGTGCATCTAGGCCAGACATTATGTTGAGTGTATGCTTGTGTGCAAGGTTTCAAGCCAACCCAAAAGAGTGTCATTTGACAGCCGTTAAGAGGATCTTGAGATATTTAGTTCATACACCCAACCTAGGCATTTGGTATCCCAAAGGTTCCAAATTCAATCTCATTGGTTACTCCGATGCAGATTATGCCGGATGCAAAGTAGATAGAAAAAGTACCTCCGGTACATGCCAATTCCTAGGAAGATCCCTAGTTTCTTGGTCCTCCAAGAAACAAAACTTCATTCCCCTATCCACAACCGAAGCGGAGTATGTTGCAGCCGGGAGTTGTTGTGCACAACTCCTTTGGATGCGACAGACTCTAAGGGATTACGGTTACAATATGAGATGTATTCCACTCCTTTGTGATAATGAGAGTGCTATTAAAATTGCCCATAATCCCGTTGAGCACTCTAGGACCAAACACATAGACATCCGGTATCATTTTTGAGAGACCACTCAATGAAGGGAGATACAACCATTTCACATGTCAAAACTGGAAAACAACTAGCCGACATATTCACCAAGCCACTTGATGAAAAACACTTTTGAGAACTCTGAAATGAACTAAATATCCTTGATTCTCGAAATGTGGCTTGAAATCTTGTATATTTGAATGCTATCTTTAAAATTCATTGATTGTGTTGTGAAAATCATCTCTCTCAATTTTTCTGAAATACTATGTCAATTACTAGATCTTGGTGAATTATGGTCATTGCTTGATTGTTGTATCAAGATTATATGATTTGCTTTGCCTCCCTATTTTCTTAATAAGTACCTTTGAATATATACGAATGGGCTAAGCATTTTTTCCCTGGTGACCATGGATGCAGACTAGTCCGTAGAGTGACTGTAGGTCCGGACTAGTCCGACCCCCCACGGACCAGTCCGATATAGTCTCTGGAAAAGTTCGGACTAGTCCGATTATTTTCGGACAAGTCCGATTTTTCGTGTCCATAACCCTAGCCACCACAAACCCTAATCTTCCTCAACCCCACACTTTCCTCAAGCTTTCTCTCTCCACGCTCGAGCTCCCCAAGGCGATTTGGCGATTCCTCCATCAAAACTTCGCAAGTTTGGGTGGAAATCAACCTCCTTTGCGTAGGGATTGAAGACCACGGACTTGTCCGCTCCTTCAACCCCTACATCTCCAAGAATCAAGTACTTTTGGTAAAATCTCATCCCAAACCCTAGAACATGTGATTTCCTTCGTTGTTGATCAAATAGCCCAGTTTCCTTCACCTAATACATGCTTCCTTGATGTATTACATTGATGCTAAGCTACTTGTGCATTAGGAATTCCCATTTGTCTCATAGTTAGGGTTTTAGAGGTTGAACACCAGACTAGTCCGGTCCATGCACAGACAAGTCCGGTCACCCGGACTAGTCCGTGCCTGTACACCGGACTAGTCCGATTTTTTTGAACTCAACCCTAACTTCTTAATTCCTCAATGCAATTCCTTGTCATCTATTCTCATCAATACCTTGTGAAATCCATTCTCAGGACAATGCCGAGCACCAACGACGAAATCTTCGATTTCGAGGCCGAGATGGACCACGAAGCCATGATTCGGTCCTCGATGGGCCAAAGCAAGAAGCGCCAAGAGCGCCCATCCGAGCCGGCCCTTCTCCTCCCCAGGCTCGACGGAAGGTGCTCGCAAAGAAGCCTGCCTCCAAGGCTTCAGCTGGAGGTGGCCCTAGCTCGGCATGTGCTCGCCAAGCAAAGGGCAAGGGCAAAGGGATTGCAACGGGCTTGATTGGCCCCCTCAAGATGTCAACTCCAAGGGAAGGGGTCCGGGATCCTGTTGAGGAGAGATTCAATGGCAAGGGAAGCGACACGGCTGCAAAGTTCAGAAATGTGGATTGTTACAGCCGACCCAAGCAAGCTGCTGATGGGAGGTTCTGGAGTAACTTTCGTGCAGACTTTTACAAGTCTGTCTATCTTCTGATGAAGACCCCCGTGGTGTGCAGACAATGGATAGATTGGGCGCATTTTGAGAAGAAGGGTTGCTTACCTTTTGTTGAGGTGGTCGAGGCAGTCGAGAGACATGGATTGAAGGACCTCTTTGCCTTCAAAAACAACTGGAATGATGAAGTAATTGCCCAATTTTATGCTACATGCCACTTTGCCAGTGATGAGGAAGAAAGGGTGACTTGGATGACTCACGGATCCAAGTACACC